>JBBGZY010000100.1:14037500-14782500 GCA_037952925.1 Lithobates clamitans | reverse complement strand
AGGTGTCCCCGGCAGAGCCCCCCCTCACATCAGGTGTCCCTGGCGGAGCCCCCCTCACATCAGGAGTCCCCCAGTGGAGCCCCCCCTCACATCAGGTGTCCCCGGCAGAGCCCCCCCTCACATCAGGTGTCCCCGGCAGAGCCCCCCCTCACATCAGGTGTCCCTGGCGGAGCCCCCCTCACATCAGGAGTCCCCCAGTGGAGCCCCCCCTCACATCAGGTGTCCCCGGCAGAGCCCCCCCTCACATCAGGTGTCCCCGGCAGAGCCCCCCCTCACATCAGGTGTCCCCGGCAGAGCCCCCCCTCACATCAGGTGTCCCCGGCAGAGCTCCCCCTCACATCAGGTGTTCCTGGCGGAGCCCCCCTCACATCAGGAGTCCCCCAGTGGAGCCCCCCCTCACATCAGGTGTCCCCGGCAGAGCCCCCCTCACATCAGGAGTCCCCCAGTGGAGCCCCCGCTCACATCAGGTGTCCCCCAGTGGAGCCCCCCCTACAATTTCCCACAGCGGCGTGCGCCCCCCCCCTCCCCTACCTCAGAGTCTGCCGGTCTTTTTGAATTCCGCATGGATGGCAAAACCCCCGCCCCTTTCCCTGGCAGCGGGGCGGAGCGGGGCGGAGGGTGGGCGGAGTGAGGCGGGGCAGAGCGGAGGGTGGGCGGAGTGAGGCGGGGCAGAGCGGAGGGTGGGCGGAGTGAGGCGGGGCGGAGGGTGGGCGGCGTCGGAGGAGCTCCGTCTAGCCCCCCCCCAGCCGTCTTCAAGCTTCTTCAAGATGGCGGCCGGCAGAGACAATGTCTCCACCGGCCGCAGACCTCTAGCGGCGGCGGCGGGCGGCGGCGGCAAAAATCAAAAACCGGATTTTTCGGGACATTTACCGGGACACAAAAAATTCGTGAATGGAGTGTAAGTCCCGGGAATGTCCCGGGAAATCCGGGACAGTTGGCAAGTATGGTATATATATCTCTCTCTCTCTCTCTCTCTCTATATATATATATATATATATATATATATATATATATGAGAGAGAGAGAGAGAGAGCGCTCTATCTATATACAGTGGGGACGGAAAGTATTCCGACCCCCTTAAATTTTTCACTCTGTTATATTGCAGCCATTTGCTAAAATCATTTAAGTTCATTTTTTTCCTCATTAATGTACACACAGCACCCCATATTGACACAAAAACACAAAATTGTTGACATTTTTGCTGATTTATTAAAAAAGAAAAACTGAAATATCACATGGTCCTAAGTATTCACACCCTTTGCTGTGACACTCATATATTTCACTCAGGTGCTGTCCATTTCTTCTGATCATCCTTGAGATGGTTCTACACCTTCATTTGAGTCCAGCTGTGTTTGATTATACTGATTGGACTTGATTAGGAAAGCCACACACCTGTCTATATAAGACATTACAGCTCACAGTGCATGTCAGAGCAAATGAGCATTATGAGGTCAAAGGAACTGCCTGAAGAGCTCAGAGACAGAATTGTGGCAAGGCACAGATCTGGCCAAGGTTACAAAAAAATTTCTGCTGCACTTAAGGTTTCTAAGAGCACAGTGGCCTCCATTATCCTTAAATGGATGATGTTTGGGACAACCAGGACCCTTCCTAGAGCTGGCCGTCCAGCCAAACTGAGCTATCGGGAGAGAAGAGCCTTGGTGAGAGAGGTAAGGAAGAACCCAAAGATCACTGTGACTGAGCTCCAGAGATGCATTCGGGAGATGGGAGAAAGTTGTAGAAAGTCAACCATCCCTGCAGCCCTCCACCAGTCAGGGCTTTATGGCAGAGTGGCCCGACGGAAGCCTCTCCTCAGTGCAAGACACATGAAAGCCCGCATAGAGTTTGCTAAAAAACACCTGAAGGACTCCAAGATGGTGAGAAATAAGATTCTCTGGTCTGATGAGACCAAGATAGAACTTTTTGGCCTTAATTCTAAGCGGTATGTGTGGAGAAAACCAGGCACTGCTCATCACCTGTCCAATACAGTCCCAACAGTGAAGCATAGTGGTGGCAGCATCATGCTGTGGGGGTGTTTTTCAGCTGCAAGGACAGGACGACTGGTTGCAATTGAGGGAAAGATGAATGCGGCCAAGTACAGGGATATCCTGGACGAAAACCTTCTCCAGAGTGCTCAGGACCTTAAACTGGGCCGAAGGTTTACCTTCCAACAAGACAATGACCCTAAGCACACAGCTAAAATAACGAAGAAGTGGCTCCACAACAACTCTGTGACTGTTCTTGAATGCCCCAGCCAGAGCCCTGATTTAAACCCAATTAAGCATCTCTGGAGAGACCTAAAAATGGCTGTCCACCAGCGTTTACCATCCAACCTGACAGAACTGGAGAGGATCTGCAAGGAGGAATGGCAGAGGATCCCAATTCCAGGTATGAAAAACTTGTTGCATCTTTCCCAAAAAGACTCATGGCTGTATTAGATCAAAAGAGCGCTTCTACTAAATACTGAGCAAAGGGTCTGAATACTTAGGACCATGTGATATTTTAGTTTTTCTTTTTTTAATAAATCTGCAAAAATGTCAACAATACTGTGTTTTTCTGTCAATATGGGGTGCTGTGTGTACATTAATGAGGAAAAAAATGAACTTAAATGATTTTAGCAAATGGCTGCAATATAACAAAGAGTGAAAAATTTAAGGGGGTCTGAATACTTTCAGTTCCCACTGTATATCTTATTCTAAATACCTGTTTTTCCACCTTTTTTTATAAGTGATCTCTGTTCTCAGCTGCATAAGGGTCTTGGGCCCCGTTCACACCCACGGACCAATCGTTGTGCACTGGTCCAAATCATTTGGTGGAGGAGGGATTATGGTGTGGGGAAGTTTTTCAGGAGTTGGGCTTGGCCCCTTAGTTCCAGTGAAGGGAACTCCTAAGGCATCCGCATACCAAGACATTTTGGTCAATTTCATGCTCCCAACTTTGTGAGAACAGTTTGGGGATGACCCCTTCCTGTTTCAACATGACTGCACATCAGTGCACCCCAAACTCTCTCATCCATGTCTTTATGGACCTTGCTTTGTGCACTGGTGGGCAGTCATGTTGGAACAGGAAGGGACCATCTCCAAACTGTTCCCACAAAGCTGGGAGCATGAAATTGTCTAAAATGTCTTGGTATGCTGACGCCTTAAAGTGGTTGTAAACCCTCTATTTCAACTTCAGGTGATTGTAATCTGCACTGATAATGATGCTGATTGGTGCCTGTGAAACCTCACTTACTTGTAAAATCTTCCCACAATCCTTTCTGCAATCGTTTGACGTCACCAACGTATGCGCAGTCTGTCATTTGATTCACGGCACGCTATGTGTGCCGTATCTGTGTCAACAGCGTTATTACCCCTGTTAACGGCACAGCACGGGAGCCTCGGGATACTCTGGCTTCCCCCATCTGCTTCCTGGTTCTCCCCTTGTGACTGTGAGACTTCACACAGGGAGGGTGAACCAGAGCATCTCAGAGACATCCACACAAACAAGCAGCTCCAGATAGAGGCTTGGATAGCATGTGATCGCGCATGCGCAAAATTTCGGCTGGAGACCAAGAGAAGGGAGGAGATTACATCCATGACAGGCAGGAAAAAAGAGCAAAGATGGAGCTGCTGATTCCAGGAAGTGCATATAATTTACAAAACAAGAAAAATTTAATTGCAAAGCTCTTTTTAACCCCCTATAAATGTGTGAGGCGTGCCAATAAGGAATTATTAGATAATATTTGAAAAAAAAGCACAAAAATCCTGAGTTTACTTCCTCATTAAGAGTTCCCTTCACTGGAACTATGGGGCCAAACCCAACACCTGAAAAAAAACTGCACACCATAATCCCCCTCCACCAAGTGATTTGGACCAGTGCACAAAGCAAGGTCTGTACAGACATGGATGAGTGAGCTTGGTGTGGAGGAACTTGACTGACCTGTACAGAGTCCTGACCACAACCCGATAGAACACCTTTGGGTTAAATTAGAGCAGTGACTGGGAGCCAGACCCTCTCTCCAATATCAGTTCCTGACCTCACAAATGTGCCAAATGTGCCTCTGGAAGAAGTCCTAACCTCAACCCAATAGAACACCTTTGGGATGAATTAGAGCGGAGGCTCTGAGCCTGGCCTTCTCATTTACATCAGTTCCTGACCTCACAAATGCACTTCTGGAATTAATCAGAGTGGAGTGCAACGATGTAGCGAGGTGCAAGGCTGCATCAGAGGCTGATATGTGTCAGACATTTGTGAACACAGCCAACATCTTACTAGGCCTTACAACTGTTGTACAGGCATTGCTATTTACATGAATGTGTCATTTTCAGTCCAGGAAGTAGGCTCTGACTCTGGATGATGCCTGAAAAAAGATTGGGTTGTTCTTTTAGAAAAAAAAAAACATATGAAAGCATTTTCATGGGGAGTACTATGACCCTTGTGAAAGGTAACAAATACCTACAATTGTTGCATATTGCTGGGCATGCATGCATGTACTATAAAGATGTACATCTGTCGCTAAGTACTCCTTAATGTTTTGCCCCTTGCACTTAAAAAAAAAAAAAAAAAGTAGGTTTGATAATTAGCTTGGCAGTATACTGTGTATGATTACTGATGGCAAAATGTGATGGTGAATATTTTCATATAGGTTGAGGTTAAAAAAAAAAAAGTGACAGTTTGATCCCAAGCATATGCTGTATATCTCATGTGTATGGGTGCCTCTTATCTGCATGTTGTGATTATGTGTTGATGACATTTCATTCTAGTTCTTGTTGGGAGATATGTTATTCCCTCATGTGGTTGAGCGATCGCACATGTTAACAGTATAAATTTCTATCTGTTATTTTTCAGTAGGAGCAAACAATGTTTTCTATATGATCTTTTAATGTTCGCAGTGACAATCCTAAACCAATTAAGTAATCAGCGTCTGTCAGTCTTTAATTCTGCTCTGACATTTTGTAAAGCTCCATCTTTAGATCTTGTCATCTCAGTGTTACTGTCATCACAACATGCCATCCTTAGGAAAATAACCTGACAGATCTTTACAATTGGCTTTTATTGTCTTTTTAGTCTGCTGTTTATTGTTTATGCAAATCCTACAGAAATGAAAGGACAGAAGAGCAATATGACGCTAGAATAGTGGCAAATGTAACACTTAGACCTGGTTCACACATGGGGTGACCTATCAGGCGACTTAGCCGCCTGACAGGTCGCAACCCAATTCTGTACAATGGAACCGTTCTAATAGGAGTGACTCAAGTCCAACATCAGTGCCTGACCTCACAAATGTGCTTCTGGAAGAATGGTCAAACATTCCTATAGACACACTCCTAAACCTTGTGGACGGCCTTCCCAAAGGAGTTGAAGCTGTTATAGCTGCAAAGGGTGGGACAACACAATATTGAACCCTATGGACTAAAGCCTCATACACACGGTACGATTGTTGGCCAATCGAGCGTCTGATTTTTGTCTTAAGGGCATGTGCCAGGATCTTGTCTTGCATACTCCTGGTACACAATTGTCGTGCCACAAACACGAACATAGTGATGTACTACGAGGAATTTCAGCTCTTGAGCACCACCTTTTGGATCCCTTCTGCTAATGTCGTGTTTGGTGAGCATTGATTCCGATCATGTGTGTTTGTACTTTTGACTTTTGTGTGACGGATTTGTGTACTGACCATATGCAAATCTGACGTCAAGCCGTTGTCCGCTGAAAATTTACTAGCCTGTCATCCAACATTTGTTGGCCGAAAGTTGGACAATTGTCAAAAGGAGCGTATTAACAATAAGATTTTAGCCAACAATCTTACCGTATGTACGAGGCTTCATTTCTAACAGGTGGAGCTTTAGGCTCCTTTTTACTTGTTTACTTAGCTAATCTTAACAACTTCCAGCCCGCCGTATGACGGCCTGGACAGTGGTTCAGGTATCCAGACTGGGCGACATATGACATCCAGCAAAATAAGCCGCTAGCGTGCGCCTGAGCGGCGATCAGTGGTGTGTCAGTCTGACACACCGAATCTCCGATCTTGGCAAAGAGCCTCTGACGTAGGCTCTTTACCATGTGATCAGCTGTGTCCTATCACAGATGATTACAGTGTAAATAGGAAGAGCCGTTTATCGGCTTTTCCTCCACTCGCACTGATAGGCGCGAGTAGAGGAGAGCCGTTCGGCTGCTCTCCTGATGAGGGGGGGTCTGCGCTGATTATCAGTGCAGCCCCCCCAGGATGCCCACCCAGGACCACCAGGGATGCCCACCCAGGAATGCCAATCAATGCCCAATAGGGATGGCACTCAGTGTCCATCAGTGATGCCTAACAGTGCCACCTATCAGTGCCTAGTGTCACCTATCAGTACCCACCAGTGCCGCATATGAGTGCCCACCAGTGCCGCATATGAGTTCCCATCAGTGTGCATCAGAGAAAGAAGAGAAGAATACTGTGTGCTACTGGGATTCTTGTGACTTGCTCCTCTTCCTTCATGGGTCAGCACTGTCACATTGGGCCTGGAAGAGAGTCTAATGCCGCGTAAACACGATTGGATTTTCCAACAACAAATGTTGGCTTGTTGGCGGATTGTCCGACCATGTGTATGCTCCATCGAACATTTTTTGTCAGACTTTCCGCGAAGAAATGTTTGCTAACAGGTTCTCAAATTTTCTGCCTATTTTTGTTGTTGGACTTTCCCATCGTGTGTACACAAGTCCGTCGCACGCATGCTCGGAATCAAGTATGAGTCTGAAGCGCTCGGTCTTGTGAAATTAGTGTTCGTAATGGAGATATCACGTATGTCTTGTACGTCACTATGTTTTGTAATTGTTGGCCAACATTTGTGTGACCGTGTGTATGCAAGACAAGTTGGAGCCAACATCCTTCGAACAAAAATCCATGGTTTTGTTGTCGGAAAGTCCGATCGTGTGTACAGGGCATTAGAATGCACAGGATGGCTTTTCTCATTGGCAAGCGAGCAAAGATATGGCTGGTATTTAATGCCGCGGAGACCATCTTTCTTTACTTTGAATTCACTGTTGGAGTCATTTCTGGTCATTTTTTTTATAGCCGCCTCATTTATGTGTTCGGTCTATTCCTGCGTCTGGACTGATCGCTGCATACATAGAATTTCTGAACAATTGTAAGAAAAGTGATAACCATTCTAATAATTTAGGCAGGAGTTGAACTGGTAACCTTTAGGATTATAGGACTGATTAAATAAATAAGATTATGGAACTGAAAAGGGAAAATTTTAATGTGCACTCTAAAACAAGTTCATCTAGACATTTTGGTTACTACAAAAAAAATATTCCTTATCTTTACTTTCATTGAAGTAATCAATTATAAAACATTATTAAATATAACAATGTTGTCTAAATAACAAAGGACTAAAATCGACACTACAAAACCAAGTTATATTTTTTTTAGCAAGTCCAAACCATTTTAGGATGATATATCTATGCATGTACAATAGAGCACAAATCATAGTACATTTAGATTACAAGGCCTTGGGGGGGCGTGGCCTAGCGCATGGAGCCGTGTATCATGGCGGCCCCCAGTCCGACGGTCTCCATGAGGCAGTATCTCCTACACCGCGGTCCACATCTCTCCCAAACCGATCCGATGGGCAAGGGAAAGCCCAAGGAGCAGCCCAAGCCCGCCAGCGACCGAACACAGGGCGATCTATAAAGATTCCTAACCCGGGCTTCTCCGGCTTGCATGTCGCAGGGAAAATCCAAGATGGCGCCGGCACCTCTGTCCCCAGCCCGCTCTGAGCCTGCAGACATCCTACAGGTACACTCCAAGGGCCGCTGAGCCTACCTTGATGATCTTGAGCCATCCCTGCACAGCCCCCATAACCACTCACAGGCCTCCCTGTACTCCGGAGACAGATGGAACATGGAATCGCAGATGCAATCCTTACACTCATATATGCGATCCCTACCCACAAAATCTGACTTTGAGCATTATGTCTCCCGCATAGAGCAGACCTACAGGCAGGAGATAACGGAGCTAAAGAAAGACTTAGGGGTTTGCATGGAGGACATAGAAGGCACCACTGAGGGTATATGCAATACTCTGCAATCCCATGAGAAAATCCCGAACTCACACACTGTCATGTACCACCAAGACGACATTGAGAACCGTAACAGACGGAACAATATTGGAATCCGGGATATCCCTGAGACCATAGAACACAAAGACCTTGCTGGTGCAGTCATTTTTAATCATTACTCCAGCAACCTAAGGATACCCATATTGAGCTGGACAGAGTGCATAGGACCTCGGGCCCGAGGAATCCTGACTCCTCCTTCGTCCGCAACACCTTATGCAGGGTCTATTTCTATAAAAATCAAAAAGGACATAATGCAAGCTGCCAGCACGCAAGACTCCATCAGGCTAAATGACACCCCTGTAATGCTGCTCCCAGACCTCTCCCGACAAATCTTGGCCATGAGACGCTCTCTGAAACCACTCACATCTCTCCTGCAGGAGAAACACATTAAATCTCAATGGAGGTTCCCATTCCAGCTACGGGTCCATCATGAGGGCAAGATGGTCCTCTTCCACACTCTAGGAGACTTACCACGGTTTCTGAGCACCCTGGAGTTACCACAGGTCTCAATACCAGACTGGCCTCTTCCAACTACTACACCTGGCCTCCCATACAACTCACAATGGCAAAGATCCGGAAAGCAGAAGCACCCCAGATCTACCTCACAGAAGCCGCCTGATGTCTGTCTCCAACAAGGGCCCCAAGCCTTGAACACTCCTTCCCTGGAGCTCAGTTTGTTTCCTTCCTCAGTGGGGTTTGTGGGGGGGGGGAGTGGGGTTGGAAGAGGGGGATAAATGTATTTTCTACTACCTAAACACATTTTGACACAAAGTTTTTCCTCCACACTGGGCTCTGCCTGGATCACCCTGGTGGGACAGGTCCACCACCTCTAAACTTCGTAACTCATGTTCCTGGAGCCTAAAGGACAACTTACTGAAAGACACCCCGTGTGTTGCAGCTATTGAGCAGACAATCCGTGACTTTATCCAAGACCATCAAACCGACGACACCAATCCCCTCACTAAATGGGAAGCCCTAAAATGCGTAATCCGGGGACGTTCATACAACACAGCTCTCGCCTAAAAAAGGCCAGGACCGCTGACATCTCAAGATTATTGACCACTATACATACATTAGAACTGGCTCAAAAACAAGACCCAGATCCCGCAGTATATGTTGACCTCTCGAATGCTCGTAGAGAGCTACTCTGCATCTTAGATGCCCACTCCCTCATTGCCAGGGATAGGGGACTTAACTGGCACTATACCTTGGCCAACAAATGTGGGCAGCATCTCACGAGGGTTCTCCACCCCCGCCCCCTACTTCGGCCCATCCCCCACATCTGCACTCCCGACCAACAGAAGATTAGCAATCCTCAGGGTATAGCAGGCACCTTCCAATGATATTACTCCCATCTACACGACCTGCACCCACGGACTTGACAATTACCCAAGGGAGACCCACGCCTCTCCAACATGCGAGACTACATCTCAGAAACAGCTCTACCAGAAATAGACCACAATGAGTCCACAGACCTAGACAACCCTTTAACAGTGTCTGAATTTTTGTCTGCTATCAAGGGATTAAAATCGGGTAAATACCCAGGTCCGGACGGGTTCTCCCCTAGGTTCTATAAATCATTCGCCCAGCCCCTTGCCCCATTATTAGTTGCAGCTTTCAACCACATAGATGACTCCCATCTCCCCTCTAAAGACCTCCTATCCACCAACATTTCCGTCATACCCAAATCGGGCAAAGACCCCTCTCAGTGCAGTAGTTACCGACCGATTTCCCTTCTTAACCTGGATGTTAAGCTTTATGCAAAAGTCCTAGCAAACCGTTTCTCACCTCTAATAGCCTTGGTTATTCACAGAGACCAGGTGGGGTTCGTCCCTGGCCAGGAGGCCAGGGACAACACCACTAAAACCATCCACCTTATTTCCTACATTCAGTGACTCAACCTGAAGGCATGCCTTTTGTCTTTTGATGCAGAAAAGGCATTCGACCGGGTCAATTGGCAGTTCTAACGTCTTTCCCTAGAACAGATAGGCCTTGGTTCCGCTTTTGTGTCCAAAATTATGGCATTGCACTCCAGACCCTCAGCTTCCATTTCAGTCAAGGGCTCCTCATCTACTCCGTTTCACATGTCTAATGCCGTGTACACATGACCGGACTTTTCGACCGAACTGGTCCGACGGAACAAATTCGTTGGACAATCCGATCATGTGTGGGCTTCATCTGACCTTTTCTGTCGAAAAATCTGTCAGACTTTAGAAATAGAACATGTTTCAAATCTTTCCGATGGACTCGAGTCCGATCGAAAAATCCGTTCGTCTGTATGCTAGTCCGACGGACAAAAAAGGATGCAAGGGCAGCTATTGGCTACTGGCTATGAACTTCCCTATTCTAGTCCAGTCGTACGTCATCACATTCGAAACGATCAGACTTTGGTGTGATCGTGTGTAGGCAAGTCTGTTTTGTTGGAACTCCGTCAAAGTCCTTCGGAGTTCAGTCCGACGAAAAGTCCGGTCGTGTGTACATGGCTTAACGGTACCCGCCAGGGATGTCCCCCCTACTTTTTGTTTTAGTGATAGAAGCACGGGCCATCAGACGGAACAAAACTATAGCGGGGATTCAGACGCCCTCAGCCGACCACAAACTTTCACTCTATGTGGATGACCACTTAGTATATATCCAACATCCTCACACATCCCTCCCCTCCTTGATGCACGAATTCCACAGATTTGGGGAATTTTGCAATTTTAAACTAAATATGTCCAAGACGGAAGCCCTAAATATCTCCCTACCACCTACTACCCTTGCCCAAGTGAAGACCAACTTCTCCTTTCAATGGGGTTCCAGAGGCATTTCTTACCTGGGGATAACGATCCCATCCAATCTATCGAACCTCTATACCCTTAACTATCTCCCCTTACTGACCCAGCTTAGGAAGGAACTAGACGTCTGGAACTTAGCCCTGCTGCCCCTGTTTGGTCATATTAACATTATTAAAATGGACACCCTCCCCAAATTACTTTATGTATTTCAGACAGTGCCTATTACTGTCCCCAAACACTTCTTTAAATCTCTCTATGATCCATGTCTATACACTTCATCTGGCACCGGGGAATGTCTCGTATCCGCCATACGCTACTTACATACCCCAAAACTCAAGGTGGAGTAGGCCTCCTAGACTTTGAACTGTACCACAGGGTAGCGCTGCTCTCTAGGATATTGGAATGGTTCCCCCGGCCCTTCCCCAAAGCATCCACTATGGTGGAACAAGATCTCTCCACTCTAGACCTCCGGGCACTAATGTGGGGCAATGCAATGGGCAGAAGCTACACCTCCTCTCCACTTCGCTCCCCGCTAACAACCGCTGCGCTACACCTGTGGTACAAAAATGAACTGTCATCGTTGCTGTCCACAGACCCCTCACCACTTACATCGTTATTTGATCACCCTGCTCTCCCTCAAGGTGTGGGAGCCGGCAAAGTAGGCCCATATCTTTGGTTGGCAAGCTCCTTTGTGAACCCAGCCTCAGGTACACCTGTTGTGCTGGGAGACCAGGGCAATTGGCTCACAGCCCTACGTATCTCCT
Source organism: Lithobates clamitans (assembly GCA_037952925.1). NCBI lineage: Eukaryota > Metazoa > Chordata > Amphibia > Anura > Ranidae > Lithobates > Lithobates clamitans. The sequence goes on along the minus strand of JBBGZY010000100.1, from coordinate 14,770,875 downwards.
CCTTTTGCTCGGATTTATTCTCCTCCTCCCAAATCCACAGATCCCTAACGGGATACGAACAGCTGTGCTCTCTCTCAGAAACACCCAGACACCTGCTTTCCACCATTTACAAACTACAACACTCACTGATACACAATCAACCCCCCTCTTACCTCTTACACCAGGAGGTGGGCCACGGACCTGGGAAGGGATCTCTCAATAATTGACTGGCAAAAGTCATTCCACTTCACCCACAAAGCCTCAAACTTTTGCTATGCCCAGGAAAAGAACTCCTATCTAGGTGGTACGAGGATCGTCAATCTCTCAATAAAATTTTCCCATCCATACCTCCCTCATGCTGGAGATGCGGCTCAGCAGAGGGAAATTACCTCCACATCTGGTGAAATTGCAGGGCCATACAGCCCCTCTGGTCTCAGGTTTTCACCATATACAGCAGTCTATATGATCGGCCAACGATGCCATCCCCAGAGATAGCTCTATTATCTATGCTCCCTGGCTACATAGCCTTCCAGAAACCTACAGTTATGCTTCTTCCTATCAGCCGCCAGACAACTTATCCCCCTTTTCTGGAAGACCACTACCACCCCCCCCTCTTATCCGCCTGGGTCTCAGTAGTCAACGATATTGTGCGCATGGAGGAAATGATAGCCCTAGACAATTACACCTTCGACAAATTTAAAACCCTCTGGCTTATCTGGATCGAATATTCTACCTCTGACTCCATGAAGGTGATGTTGACACCCAATAGCTAATCCCCTCTGCACCCCTATTTCCCCGCGGGGGTCTGCTCAACCCTCCCTAACCTCCCTTCCTCCTTACTACACCTATCCCCTTCCCCTTCTCCCTCCCTCTCTTTTTCTCTCCCCCCCTCCATTCCTGTGTCTCCTTGACGGCTACTCAGATGTTTACTCCCCCATTCTTTATAATTGGTCACGCAATACACCATGGTTTTAACTGCCACTTCTTGAAAAACGGTTACGCCTGCATACCCTACTGGATTGCACCCTTACGTGTTAGATGTGGGATTCACACTGTATTGCCTTCTATACTGAACATCTGATCATTACCCATGTACTATTGTTTTATCTTGTAAAATGCATTAAAAACATATTTGACTCCAGATTACAAGGCCTTTTAAACCATCTTCTTATTTAATATCTTCATGTAAAAAGTAATTATCTATAGCAATGCCCCCAGATATTAATCTCTGGGAACTCGTTACATTGACCAAGGTGTTGCTTTTGTTGGGATCTTTTAATAGAAAAACCATCACAGACATTTAACCCTTGAGCTTCAGCTTGTAAAGGCATGTTTTTTCAATGTGATAGCTAGATAGTGTGTAGCATACATTATTTTCTCAATAAAGATTAATAGTTCATAAAACAGGTAGTAAATATCTTTGCGCACATTAGATGCATATAATAAAAAAGGAGGGGGGGGGGTTCTTTAATTCCACCATGTTTTTCTACTATGTTGCCTTTAAAATATGGCCAGTAGGCAGTCTACCAGAAGATGGTAAAATAGTAGACACATTCATGTTTTAATTACTTTTAGGGAAGAAAGGGTATTCAACTTTAGATGGCTATGATCACGTTGCTTTAAGAGCAATTCATCTGGTGCAGCATCATAAAAATTACATTTTCTGAATCTATAAATGTGAATACTAAGAGCCTTTTTTACTGTGATCACACTAAGAGCCTTTCTTTCTATGATCTTTTTCAGATTATTTATTTAAACTGCTTGACACCTGTGTGCACTTCTACTTCTGTGCCTCTTTTTATGAAAAGCGGGTGCACAGGGAGAGAGCTCTTTGAATATACAGATATCCTTTAACTTGTATTAAATGGTATTTACTGTAAAATTGTAAGAAAATGCTTTAACCAGCTTTATGCAATAGTGTACCCGTTGTACAGTACTCTGAATAGAAATCGTCTTGTGTAAGTAAATAAATCCTAAATGTTATTGAGTACCTAAAGCTTGCCAAAGGCATGAAAATTTAGTGTCGGATTGAACTAAAGACTAAAGAGTTCTCTGTGTAGTTCCTGGCATCTTGAGTTCAAACCCTTGCCTAAATTCTTCTTCTTTCAAATGTACATATCTTCAAGCTTGCCTAAAATCGATGCCACCTTAATTGATTGTTATTGACTGTTTGTGAAACCGTACACCATGATGATTGTTGGCGAGTATGCTCAAATGAATTTTATTGCTAGAATAAAATCACATCACAATATGTACTCCCTAATTTAAAGTTTTTCTGTATTACAGCGTGTCTCTTCTAGTAATACTATAGGAATAAACCACACATTTGCTATGCAAGAGAACCATCAATAGCAAAATCACTAACCGTCAGAAAGACAGCGGGTGAAAACGGACTGTTTGTTCATTTTTTTTTTTTTTTTTTGAGCACCAATACCATACAATGGAAAATCCAAAATTTGTTGTGCATCACCTCCTATGTCCTTTTTTTACATAATGATCAGTATAAATATAGGTTTTAGTTATTTTATAACTGAAATTTAATTACTAGTTTTGAAAGGTAAATAGGAACACTAAAAATTGAATATTAAATATTTGTTTGGGTTTACCGAGCATCAGGTTGGATTTTATTTAAATCAAATCAATTTAAATCATGATTGAAATCGTGATTTAAATCACTAGTACTCGATTTAAATCATCATTTTTAACCACTCCTGGACCGCCGCACGCCAATATACTTCCCTGCTTTGAAGGGGATATCTTTGTTACGGCAGCAGCTAGCTGACATAACCCTGGTATCCTCTTCTTCGGCCGGCGGTTCAGTTTCCGATAAGAGTGGTCTCTGCAGCGAATTCACCGCAAGATCACTTTTATTGGCAGCGGGAGAGGGCCCCCTCTCCTGCCATGCTCTGGTGCCCTCCGCAGTGGCAGAGGTGATAGGATCTTCACCCTTGCTGGGCATGGAGACGAGTGAGGGGAAGATGGCCCCCACCCGTCTCCATAACATTGCAGGGCGGAAGCGACGTCATAACGTCACTTCCGCCCACAGCTCTTAAAGGGCCTTTTTTTTTTTTTTTATATGACCAATTTTTTGTTTTGTTTATTGCATTCAAGTGTAAATATGAGATCTGAGGTCTTTTTGACCCCAGATCTCATATTTAAGAGGTCCTGTCATGCTTTTTTTCTGTTACAAGGGATGTTTACATTCCTTGTAATAGGAATAAAGAAAAAGTGTTGTGTATCTCATGCCTATTTAACAAATTTAAAGTGAACAAGACTAGAAATAAGATTAATATATATAATTAGCTGCTATCCCCAAACTGAATGATAATATCACTGGTGCAAGTTGAGACAAAATTGGAAGGGAGCGCTTACGTGAAAAATCGTGTACTAATAAGAAAAAAAAAATATTAATAGAAAAAATATTGAAAGATAATAATTTGAAGCATCAGCCTACCTAAATAAAATGTGACAAAGCCTATGGCTATTAGAATTGACCATACAGAAAACAAAAAACTCTCTGTAATGATAACATCAATAATGTGCAAATGAACACAACACAGTATCAATCCACTAAACCGTGATAATAGTATTTAAACCTATGTTTTGACACAAAGGTTCCTAATAAAGGAACAAGAATGTCACATATTTAGGTGAAGATAAAGTCCAAATTGTGATAAATCCTGTGGACAAGTCTTCCAATGCTGAAGATAAAAAAAACATCTTCACTGACTAGAATATCACCCAAAAGTGCTCTGTATATTACCCAAAAGTGCGCTGCCATAGGCTTTGTAACATTTTAATTAGGTAGGCTGGTGCTTCACATTATTATCTTTTAATAATTTTTCCATTAATATTATTTATTTATTTTTTTCTTATTAGTGCACTATTTTTCACGTAAGCGCTCCCTACCAATTTTGTCTCAATAGAAATAAAAGTGACACAATTTTTTTTAATTTTTTTTTTAAACGGTGTAAAAATAAAAAAATAAAAGTTAATTAAATAAGATTTTTTTTTTTTAAACGCGCCCCGTCCTGCCGAGCTCCCACACAGAAGCAAACGCATACGTGAGTAGCGCCCGCATATGAAAGCGGTGTTCAAACCACACATGTGAGGTATCGCCGTGATTGGTAGAGCGAGAGCAATAATTCTAGCCCTAGACCTCCTCTGTAACTTAAAACATGCAACTTGTAGAATTTTTTAAACTTCGACTATGGAGATTTTTAAGGGTAAAAGTTTGTCGTTATTCCACGAGCGGGCGCAATTTTGAAGCGTAACATGTTGGGTATCAATTTACTCGACGTAACATTATCTTTCACAGTATAAAAAAAAATTGGGCTAACTTTACTGTTGTTTTATTTTTTAATTTAAAAAAGTGTATTTTTTCCAAAAAAATGCACTTGTTAGACCGATGCGCAAATACGGTGTGACAGAAAGTATTGCAACAACCGCCATTTTATTCTCTAGGGTGTTAGAAAAAAAATGTATAATGTTTGGGGGTTCTAAGTAATTTTCTAGCAAAAAAAAATGTTTTTAACTTGTAAACAACACATCTCAAAAAGAGGTCCTTAAGTGGTTAAAGAGCAACTGTCATCTCTGTCCTGCAGCAGCTCCTCCTCTGACCCGCTGTTGACTCACCGACATTCCCTTTCACTTTAATGGGACGGCTGGTGATGCGGCAGTGACACAACAAGGTGAGGGACGTGGTGGCAGCAGGTGAGTGGATGCCCCCTAACAGGCGCTGCCATGATGTATCTAAAATGACAAGTGCTATTTAAATGTAAGCTCTTATTCTTGCTGGTAGTTAGAATCTTTAATATTTGCAAACAAAATTAGGGTTTCCTATTTAGAATAATAATGTCAGGCTAGTAAAACAGTGATATCAGAACCAATTCAATCATACAGTTTGTAGTGTACATAGATTTGCAAAACAAATGGATAAAGGAATATTTCTGAACTTTGTTTTATCTCATGGTTACTGTGAAACTGTGTGAATGCATAAATGCATTGCATGTTATCTCCGCTTGCAGAGCTTGGATTCATTGAACGAGTTTAGCAAAAATATAAACTTTGCAGAATATACAGCCTCATGCTACATAACTAAGCCCCATTTGATGCTGAATAAACACAATTATCAATGTATCTTACATAGAAAACCATCTTTAGATCTTTGGATTTTTACTCCAAAAGCATTTTGTTAAAATAAATTTGATAAAAATCAGATTTAAATAATAAAAAAAAAAATCTGTTTTTTTTTTTTTCATTGATTTTTATCCACCCTGCTGACCATGCAAAGTGGCTTCTTCTTTACCAATTGGCTTATCCAATATTTTCTTAGTTTAAAAAAAGTGCCAGAATTCACCTTTGCTTCTACACTGTATGTGACTTCTCAGTTCTGAAACCCTGCTTCCTAATGCCTCGTACACACGATCAGAAAATCGTGCTTTCAAAGCGATCGTATGATAATCAGATTGTTATACAGAGCTTTCGAAAGCCGATCATGACAGTTCATCCGATACTATTTTATTGGACGTGCACGAAAATTTTTTCCGTACGATGCCAGATCGTACGATTTTCATTTAATCAGTACAGCTATCGTTCAAAAATGCAATACAAATGCATTACAACACATGACATCACTTCCGAATTTTTTTCCTGTCGTACGGGAATTTTCGTGACTTTAGTAAACTCATCAGATTCGATCTGAGATTAGCATGCAAAAAAATATGGACGATCATTCGTCCGATAATCTCATCGTATGTACGGGGCTTAAAAGTTCAGTAACTCCTATGTAGCAAATAAAGGTATACATTTTATTACCGTTTTGAGATTTTAGAGACCATTAATGTATTCATGAAAGTGATTTTTAACTCTGTAACTAGAATATCTCATGATTTCTCAACATAGGAGGTTAGGAATTGACAAGGACTAGAGTGGAGATACAAAAAACACAGTCACTTCCAGCACTAATAGGTCTTCCAAAGTGAGGAGTAACAGGTGTCAGATAAAATGGTGGTGTGAAAGGTATATATGGTATCCAAATACTGGGTGGATGCTGCATTCCTCAGATTGGGTACCCCGTGTTCTGTGCATGTCCATGCACTGTGTTGGCCTTTTGTCAGTTGCATTTTGTGAGTACCCACTTTTATACAAAAATTTCTTATTAGTAAATTATCTTTGGTAATGCACTAAGTGTGCATGCCTTCCGTTTCTGTTTTTCTTGAAGGACCAGAGTGGACAAAACTAGAATATAGGCTATAAAAAATTATTAATAAATATTACTTCTTGATATACCTACATTGGGTTAACAATCTGTATTTTCATGTGAGATTTTTCAGTCTTTTGTATTGCTTGATAACTTATTTCAAGCTGAAATATTCCTTGAATGCTTATACTGTAGAAAATGTTCAATATATTTTTTATTATTATACAGGATTTATATAGAGCCAACAGTTTGTGTAGCGCTTTACAACATGGGGGCAGATGGTACAGTTACAATACAATTTGATACAATAGGAATTAGAGGGCCCTGCTCATTAGAGCTTCACAATCTATAACTTCCGTTCAAATTTTTATTGGGCTTCCTGCTTTCTTTAACATAATGCTTATTCAGTATCTTTATTTTAATGAAAACAATGGAATACATTCCTAATATCTGTTATTATTATTGTTAGAGAATTTATTTTTTTTACATATTAATAAACGGCTTGTCTTATCAGAGCAATTTCCCTAGACAATGGAGATGGCATTTTAAAAATGTCACTAATGCAGTTAGGACTATAGGATGCACTTTCATGTTCTTGAAGAAATGGATTAGATGTAATAATTAATTGAAACAAAGTATTGCATTTGATGGCATCAGAATTGTTCCATTTATGACTTTTCAAATGTGTATATTTATTTTGCCTACAGTGGAAATAATAGTGGAATAGGTTGATTCAGTTGCCCAATTTGTCAAATGATTTGTGTTCACTTGGAGAAAATCTCAGCACCTTCAGTAATGTAATTGCAGAGTTGAGTGAATGCAATCAATTCTTGAAGCTGAGCAATCATTTGTTGGAATTCTTTACCCTTGCTTTAGATGAAGGGGTTCCTGTAGTCAATAATTTTGGCTGTGTAAGTGGGATAAAGTTAGGTCATGCTTTAAAATGTTGTAATAGTTTCTCAGGGGAGATTTTTTACAATATACAGGCCAATGAGCTAATTTTTCTATAGCTATGTGGATAGCACTCATGCTTTCAAGTATGGACGCAATTGGTTTCATACCCAATGGGTGCACTCTCTGCAGGGAGTTTATATATTCTTTGTTTCTGTCAAGTTTCCTTCTACAATCTTAAAATATGATGGAAAGCTGTTTGGCTTTTTAAGAAAATGTGCCCTTAATTTGTTTGTACACATTTGTGTGTGTATGGATGTGTAGGACAGCAAATTGTGAGTGGCAAATGGCAGTGGTATCTAAATACAGGAAATAATGGTCTCCGCATTCAGATTTCAAATGGATTTGTAACATAGTTTTTCATATACTTTATGTATAGGGCACATTTTTCTTAATTGTACATCACGGGACACAGAGCCATGGTAATTACTATGTGGGTTATAGGCCACCTTCAGGTGATGGACACTGGCACACCATAAACAGGAAGTTGCCTCCCTATATAACCCCTCCCACTACTGGGAGTACCTCAGTTTTTTCGCCAGTGTCTAAGGTGTTGGTCACAAGTAAAGATGTGCTGAGCTCCACTGGAGCAATCCTTGCTGGGGCTAGCTATGCAGCCGGATACATTCCAAGTGTCTTTTCAGGCTGAATTGAATGGTACCTGGCCCTCGTGGCAGAAGAAAAGAGGTTTAGCCTGTAACGCTTCTCTTTTTAGAGAGATGGACTTCGGGATCCAGTGCTTTGGTGTTTTCAGCCATAAAGTTTTGTACTGGCAGGGTGCTTTACGGGTCCAAGAGTGTGGGTTCCCCAAGGGTCCCCGGTTCCTGAAGGTTTTGTAACTGAGCCCACCGTGAGGGGTGAAGATTGGGTCTGTTGGCTTTACCACAGAAATCCCTGCAGTGGGAAAGGTAAGTGGAGGTTTCTAAGGATTTTTTAAATTTTCTTATTAAATGTCTCCTTTAAAAAGTAAATGTTGTCATGCCTAAGAGTCACCACTGGGGGCTGTATAGAGCATGTACCTTGTCATGCTTTCCTCAAAGATCACGCTGTGTCAGCAGAAGCAGCAGGCTTCCCTCCAGTGAGCAGCTCAGACCTCCGGTAAGATTGGGGGTTTATTACCACTAAAAAACCCCCACCTTGACAAAGCTCTCCCCCTCTCCCTGGATAGGGGAAGCCAAAATGATCTGCAATGCCACTGCATTTTTTTCACCGCCCCCTGCACGGTGGCTTGTCACAGGTCTCCTCATCGCCATCCCCCCATACACACATGCCGATCCCGTCGAATCGAAGGCCGCACTCGTGCGGAAAAACCCTCTTTTTGAAAAGAGAGGGGGGGCGATGTGACGGAAGCAGCGAGGCTTAGCGTGGCATTGGCGTGCAGCAACGTTCAGTGAGGGAGTATATTTAAAAGCTCCATTTTTTTCTGGCTGCAGATGTCGGAGGGACACAAGAGCAAAAAGGAGCATGTAAGAGGTTGGTGAAACACGCATTCCCTTGGCACATTTACTAAAAGCATCAGGCTGAGCATTAATAGCAGCAGCAGTTGCTGGACTATTGCTCATGAAGTGGATGCAATTTCTTCTGGTAGTACCTCTGCATTTGTGCATCGGGCTATTGTCAGAAGGGTGGGTTAAAACACCCCAAAAAGGGCTAAAAGGGTCTCCCTCAAGCTCTGGAAAGCCTACTCATCTCTACAATGGCATCCTCCCCTGAGGGGGTGGCTGGTCAGAGTGAGCATGGTCAGCACATCTTTACTTGTGACCAACACCTTAGACACTGGCGAAAAAACTGAGGTACTCCCAGTAGTGGGAGGGGTTATATAGGGAGGCAACTTCCTGTTTATGGTGTGCCAGTGTCCATCACCTGAAGGTGGCCTATAACCCACATAGGGGCCATGAAATGTTTGCAACTGTTTTCAACACTGCAGCCCCTGCCTATATTACTAAAGAGGTCTTTTTCCTCAGCCATGATAGGATTGGAAAAAAGGTTAGCGGCTTTAATTGCATCCCAGTGTGGGACAAAATGCGACAGGTTCCCTTCCATTACCCAGGACCCTCAAACTGAGGAACTAAGGGTGGGAGAAGATGAATTCCCTCAGGGGACCATGGTGAGGCTGATGACTCCTCTTCTGAGGGGTCAAATGCGGGGGGATCAGCTTTACAATCTGTAAGATTGATGGTGCAGTTTCTTACTCAATGGTCCGCTCCACATTTATGCTACCCTTAACTGAGTGTTTGGGTTCGCTAAAGGCTCCTCAAGCTGTGTATGCCTTTCCTGTCCATTGCTGGAAAAGCTTTTTGTATCTGAGTGGGATCACCCAGATAAGCATTTTTTCCCTCTTAAAAAGTTTTTCACACTTTATCCTATGGAGGAAAAAATTTGCTGAGGTGGGGATACCAGCAATTGACGCTGCTATATCCTCTGTGAATAAAAGTTTGACTTGTCCGGCAGACAATGCTCAAATAGGGGATCCAACGGATAAAAAGTTGGAATTCCTATTAAAAAACACTTTTATCTCTGGCAGGTTGAGTGTTTCAGCCTGTGCTGACTGTAATTGGTCAATCCTTGAGAGACCAGTTTTAAACAGGTGCTCAAGGTTATCCTGTTCAGCAGGCCCAGGATCTGGCAAGCTACTAGCAGCTTTATGTTTGCAATAGTCGCTATGAGAGGTTCTATGCTTCAGGCCTCGTGCCTTTCGCTAAGCGTCATGCAAGAAGCTCCTGGCTAGTCTTCCTTTTTGCAGTGAAACAGCTGTTTGGGGATGATTTGGGTAATACATCCAAAAAATTTCTAGTGGAAAAGGTACCCCTTTGCCATTTAAGAAAAGGAGTAAACGTATTTCATTTTAACAAGCTCCTTCTCCAGTGCCAGGTGCATCAGCCTCCAGGCAGTCACAACGGCCTCAGCCACCAAGTTCAAGAGATAATCCTCAGGATCAACCCCAGGGACAAAAGAAGTCTTGGGGGAGGAAACCTACAAAATACTAAAGCCTCCTTATGAGGAGGCACCCCCGCTCACTCGAGTAGGGGGAATACTTCTGCAGTTCTCAAGAGCCTGGCACGAAGAGTGTCAAGACAGATGGGGGACTCAATAGCTCCAGGGTACAGACTGGAGTTCCAAGAGTTCCCGTCTCCTCGTTTTCTCAGATCAAATGTTCCTAAGGATCCAGAGAAAAAGAAGTCTTTCTTTCAAGCATTGGACCATCTTTTGGCAAAAAGTGATCATGGTGGTCCCCATGAAAGAGCAGGGGTTGGGGTTTTATTCAAACCCTTTTTCACGGTGCCAAAACCGAATGGAGATGTCGAGCCCATTCTGGAGCTCAAAAATCTAAACAAATTTCTGAATATCCGCTCTTTTCGCATGGAGTTAATCCAATCAGTTGTCTCCATCCTACAAGGAGGAGAACTTCTGGCGTCAATTGACATCAAGGATGCATACCTCCATGTGCCTATTTGCCCGCTCACCAGTAATATCAACTTTTCAAGTTAGAAAATCTTCATTTTCAGTTTGTAGCTTTGCTTTTCGGTCTAGCTACTGCACCTTGAGTGTTTACAAAGGTTCTGGCCCCTCCTCTAGCCAGATTAGGGGCCCAAGGTATAACGATTGTAGTTTCCTAGATGATCTGCTCTTGATAGACCAGTCGGTAGCCGGCTTAGACCAAAGTATGGTCACAACATGCAACTGGTATATCGCAAAAAATCTGCGCTAACCCCAAAATTGCTATCTTATTTAAAACGTGATGAGTGTTCAAAAGTGAACAGCAGAATATTTCCACCCAATTCTGCACATATAAAGTGAAATTATTTTCTTTAGATTACAAAAATTATATAAATAAACAAACAATAAACTATCCAGTGAGTGAAATGAGTTTTGGTTTTAGCAATATGGTAACTATATTCAGGTGCGCTACTAATGTCACAAACAAATGGACTGAGGGAACTCCCTCAGCCTGGATGTGTATGTGAATAATACCTTAGAGCAACAATAGTAAATAAAAAAATTGTAACAACACAAATGTTGGGTATTGCACCTTCCAGTGAGGTAATATTTGAATGATTACAATGTAGCAAAAAAGTCCACTGAAGGAATAGATAGTTGAAGGAAGACAAAGAAAGTCCTGCAACATAAATATATGTGTATGCTTCCTGGGTAAATTAATCCTTTCTCTGTGAACCAGACTCTTGTGATAGAATGAGAAAAGGTGGCCGCTTACCAGATCCGTGGGACCCCTATCACGGGCGTCTTATGGGCTCATAGAGTATCCGGGAACAGCTGATAAGATCCTCTTACTCAGTCATCCATCCACCCAGGATCCTCCACTGGCATCAAGGTAGCGGTGTAAAGAAATCCCATACACTGGAGCAGCTGATCAGCGCCTGTGAAGGAGTGAGACGTAGATCTGTTTGCGTCCAGGTTCAACAAAGAAATTGACAACTTTTTGTCAAGAACAAAGGATCAGCTAGCATGTGGAACAGATGCCTTGGTGTTCTGTGGAATCAGTTTTCACTGATTTATGCATTCCCTCCTATTCTGCCTGCATCCACAACGACTTCACAGGATCAAGCATTAAGGGAAGTCAGTAATTCTTGTGGCCCCCAGCGTGGCCCAGGAGATCTTGGTATTCAGAGATCATAAGGATGGCGGTAGAGGTCCCATGGACCCTACCACCACGTCCAGACCTTCTCTCGCAAGGTCCGGTATTCCATCCTACCTTACAAACGCTAAATGTAACGGTTTGGCTATTGAGACCCACATTCTGAAGAAACGTGGGCTGTCAAATTCAGTGGTATCTACCTTGGTTAATGCAAGGAAGCCGGCCTCCAGAATCACATATTATAGAGTCTGGAAGGCATATGTCTCCTGGGATAATTCAAAGGTACTTTCAAAGGCTAGGTCTTGGCCTTATCGGTATTGTTTCAACAACCACTTGCTTCGCATTCTTTGGTTCGTAGTTTTTTTCAGGTGGTAACGCGGCTTAATCTCTCGGTGAGTTCAACCCTGAACCCTTGGGACTTGAATTTAGTTCTGTCTGCGTTACAAAAACAGCCTTTTTGAGCCAATATGACATATTCCCTTGGTCCTTTTGACAAGGAAACTAGTTTTTTTTGGTAACCATGTCTTCTGCAAGAAGTGTATCAGAGTTGGCTTCTCTTTCTTGTAAAGAGCCATATTATTATTCACAAGGATAAGTTAGTATTGCGTCCTCATCCTAACTTTCTACCGAAGGTAGTGTCAGGTTTTTATCTAAACCAGGATATAGTTCTACCTAGAACCCTGTTCTATGGCTGAAAAAACACTACATTCTCTTGATGTGGTGAGAGCAGTCAAGGTCAACCTAAATGCGACTGCTCAGGTCCGAAAAACTTATGTTTTGCTTGTGTTGCCTGAAGGTCCTAAAAGAGAACAGACAGCATAGAAATCTACTATTTATAAATGGATTTGACAAGTAATCATTCTAGCTTATGGTTTAAAGAGGTAGATTCCACCCTCTCAAATCAAAGCGCACTTCTCTAGGGCTGTTACTGCTTCGTGGGTAGTGCATCACCAACCCTCATAGGGGCCATGAAATGTTTGCAACTGTTTTCAACACTGCAGCCCCTGCCTATATTACTAAAGAGGTCTTTTTCCTCAGCCATGATAGGATTGGAAAAAAGGTTAGCGGCTTTAATTGCATCCCAGTGTGGGACAAAATGCGACAGGTTCCCTTCCATTACCCAGGACCCTCAAACTGAGGAACTAAGGGTGGGAGAAGATGAATTCCCTCAGGGGACCATGGTGAGGCTGATGACTCCTCTTCTGAGGGGTCAAATGCGGGGGGATCAGCTTTACAATCTGTAAGATTGATGGTGCAGTTTCTTACTCAATGGTCCGCTCCACATTTATGCTACCCTTAACTGAGTGTTTGGGTTCGCTAAAGGCTCCTCAAGCTGTGTATGCCTTTCCTGTCCATTGCTGGAAAAGCTTTTTGTATCTGAGTGGGATCACCCAGATAAGCATTTTTTCCCTCTTAAAAAGTTTTTCACACTTTATCCTATGGAGGAAAAAATTTGCTGAGGTGGGGATACCAGCAATTGACGCTGCTATATCCTCTGTGAATAAAAGTTTGACTTGTCCGGCAGACAATGCTCAAATAGGGGATCCAACGGATAAAAAGTTGGAATTCCTATTAAAAAACACTTTTATCTCTGGCAGGTTGAGTGTTTCAGCCTGTGCTGACTGTAATTGGTCAATCCTTGAGAGACCAGTTTTAAACAGGTGCTCAAGGTTATCCTGTTCAGCAGGCCCAGGATCTGGCAAGCTACTAGCAGCTTTATGTTTGCAATAGTCGCTATGAGAGGTTCTATGCTTCAGGCCTCGTGCCTTTCGCTAAGCGTCATGCAAGAAGCTCCTGGCTAGTCTTCCTTTTTGCAGTGAAACAGCTGTTTGGGGATGATTTGGGTAATACATCCAAAAAATTTCTAGTGGAAAAGGTACCCCTTTGCCATTTAAGAAAAGGAGTAAACGTATTTCATTTTAACAAGCTCCTTCTCCAGTGCCAGGTGCATCAGCCTCCAGGCAGTCACAACGGCCTCAGCCACCAAGTTCAAGAGATAATCCTCAGGATCAACCCCAGGGACAAAAGAAGTCTTGGGGGAGGAAACCTACAAAATACTAAAGCCTCCTTATGAGGAGGCACCCCCGCTCACTCGAGTAGGGGGAATACTTCTGCAGTTCTCAAGAGCCTGGCACGAAGAGTGTCAAGACAGATGGGGGACTCAATAGCTCCAGGGTACAGACTGGAGTTCCAAGAGTTCCCGTCTCCTCGTTTTCTCAGATCAAATGTTCCTAAGGATCCAGAGAAAAAGAAGTCTTTCTTTCAAGCATTGGACCATCTTTTGGCAAAAAGTGATCATGGTGGTCCCCATGAAAGAGCAGGGGTTGGGGTTTTATTCAAACCCTTTTTCACGGTGCCAAAACCGAATGGAGATGTCGAGCCCATTCTGGAGCTCAAAAATCTAAACAAATTTCTGAATATCCGCTCTTTTCGCATGGAGTTAATCCAATCAGTTGTCTCCATCCTACAAGGAGGAGAACTTCTGGCGTCAATTGACATCAAGGATGCATACCTCCATGTGCCTATTTGCCCGCTCACCAGTAATATCAACTTTTCAAGTTAGAAAATCTTCATTTTCAGTTTGTAGCTTTGCTTTTCGGTCTAGCTACTGCACCTTGAGTGTTTACAAAGGTTCTGGCCCCTCCTCTAGCCAGATTAGGGGCCCAAGGTATAACGATTGTAGTTTCCTAGATGATCTGCTCTTGATAGACCAGTCGGTAGCCGGCTTAGACCAAAGTATGGTCACAACATGCAACTGGTATATCGCAAAAAATCTGCGCTAACCCCAAAATTGCTATCTTATTTAAAACGTGATGAGTGTTCAAAAGTGAACAGCAGAATATTTCCACCCAATTCTGCACATATAAAGTGAAATTATTTTCTTTAGATTACAAAAATTATATAAATAAACAAACAATAAACTATCCAGTGAGTGAAATGAGTTTTGGTTTTAGCAATATGGTAACTATATTCAGGTGCGCTACTAATGTCACAAACAAATGGACTGAGGGAACTCCCTCAGCCTGGATGTGTATGTGAATAATACCTTAGAGCAACAATAGTAAATAAAAAAATTGTAACAACACAAATGTTGGGTATTGCACCTTCCAGTGAGGTAATATTTGAATGATTACAATGTAGCAAAAAAGTCCACTGAAGGAATAGATAGTTGAAGGAAGACAAAGAAAGTCCTGCAACATAAATATATGTGTATGCTTCCTGGGTAAATTAATCCTTTCTCTGTGAACCAGACTCTTGTGATAGAATGAGAAAAGGTGGCCGCTTACCAGATCCGTGGGACCCCTATCACGGGCGTCTTATGGGCTCATAGAGTATCCGGGAACAGCTGATAAGATCCTCTTACTCAGTCATCCATCCACCCAGGATCCTCCACTGGCATCAAGGTAGCGGTGTAAAGAAATCCCATACACTGGAGCAGCTGATCAGCGCCTGTGAAGGAGTGAGACGTAGATCTGTTTGCGTCCAGGTTCAACAAAGAAATTGACAACTTTTTGTCAAGAACAAAGGATCAGCTAGCATGTGGAACAGATGCCTTGGTGTTCTGTGGAATCAGTTTTCACTGATTTATGCATTCCCTCCTATTCTGCCTGCATCCACAACGACTTCACAGGATCAAGCATTAAGGGAAGTCAGTAATTCTTGTGGCCCCCAGCGTGGCCCAGGAGATCTTGGTATTCAGAGATCATAAGGATGGCGGTAGAGGTCCCATGGACCCTACCACCACGTCCAGACCTTCTCTCGCAAGGTCCGGTATTCCATCCTACCTTACAAACGCTAAATGTAACGGTTTGGCTATTGAGACCCACATTCTGAAGAAACGTGGGCTGTCAAATTCAGTGGTATCTACCTTGGTTAATGCAAGGAAGCCGGCCTCCAGAATCACATATTATAGAGTCTGGAAGGCATATGTCTCCTGGGATAATTCAAAGGTACTTTCAAAGGCTAGGTCTTGGCCTTATCGGTATTGTTTCAACAACCACTTGCTTCGCATTCTTTGGTTCGTAGTTTTTTTCAGGTGGTAACGCGGCTTAATCTCTCGGTGAGTTCAACCCTGAACCCTTGGGACTTGAATTTAGTTCTGTCTGCGTTACAAAAACAGCCTTTTTGAGCCAATATGACATATTCCCTTGGTCCTTTTGACAAGGAAACTAGTTTTTTTTGGTAACCATGTCTTCTGCAAGAAGTGTATCAGAGTTGGCTTCTCTTTCTTGTAAAGAGCCATATTATTATTCACAAGGATAAGTTAGTATTGCGTCCTCATCCTAACTTTCTACCGAAGGTAGTGTCAGGTTTTTATCTAAACCAGGATATAGTTCTACCTAGAACCCTGTTCTATGGCTGAAAAAACACTACATTCTCTTGATGTGGTGAGAGCAGTCAAGGTCAACCTAAATGCGACTGCTCAGGTCCGAAAAACTTATGTTTTGCTTGTGTTGCCTGAAGGTCCTAAAAGAGAACAGACAGCATAGAAATCTACTATTTATAAATGGATTTGACAAGTAATCATTCTAGCTTATGGTTTAAAGAGGTAGATTCCACCCTCTCAAATCAAAGCGCACTTCTCTAGGGCTGTTACTGCTTCGTGGGTAGTGCATCACCAACCCTCCATGGCTCAAATCTGCAAGGCCGCAACTTGGTCTTCAGTCTATACATTTACCAGATTCTATCAGGGTAAAAAGACATGAGGATGTTGCCTTTGGGCGCAGTGTGCTGCAGGCAGCAGTATAAGTCCTCTGATCTCATGTTGCCCTACTTTTGTTGTATCTCCCTCCCCTCAGTTGGCATTGCTCTGGGACATCCCACATAGTAATTACTATGGCTCTGTGTCCCGTGATGTACGATTAAGAAAATAGGATTTTCTTAATCGTACTTACCTGTAAAATCCTGTAAAATCCTTTTCTTTGAAGTACATCACAGAACACAGAGGTCCCGCCCCTCTTTCTGGTATACACATGTATTGCTTTGCTACAAAAACTGAGGTACTCACAGTAGTGGGAGGGGGTATATAGGGAGGCAACTTCCTGTTTAGGGTGTGCCAGTGTCCATCACCTGAAGGTGGCCTATAACCCACATAGTAATTACTATGGCTCTGTGTCCTGTGATGTACTTCAAAGAAAAGGATTTTGCAGGTAAGCTGTTATAAAAATCCTATTTTTCAGGACTACTGTATCTATTTGTATAACTTGAATTCCCACAGGAAAAAAAATATTTTAATAAAATGACAAGTAGGAAAATGTTATAAACATAATGGGAACCTTGAGGTGAACCTATAGCTTGCCTATTCAGAGCACCGTAATAGGTTGACTTTATAGCTCGTTCCCTACACTGCTTATACTTACATTTCTTGTGTACACTCACTTCTGTGTGCACTCAGCAGAGTCCTAGAGTCACTGCAAGTCCTTATGAGAACTTGCACAGGGCTAAAGACACTCACCCTGCCCTCATGTGACGGCCCTTTAGCATTACAATTAGCTGGTCACCCACTTAACTTTCATTGAGGGAGGAAGATTTCTTAGCTTTTTCCATATATAAGCACTGGATGCACACCCATATTGTGTTAGCTTAGACCACATGACCCTGCTTTTCATTCTTTTAAAGCGGATTTAAAATGTATTGTACATGTCTTTGTCTGCAAATACCTAAAGATCCAAGTGAGCTATTGTGACAAACAAAGCATTGCTAAGCCTGCAATCTGGGCCAGTGGAATATGTTACAGCTTCATATTGCAAAAATGCAGTCTTTTGGGAAAAAAAGAAAACTAACTTGTGTGAATTACCGTATTTATCGGCGTATAACACGCACCCTAATTTTAGGAGGGAAGTTTCAGGAAAAAAACATATTTTTTAAACTTACTTTGAATTAAAATAAGGGTCAGTGCCTATCAATGCAGCTTATTTAGTGCCCATCTGCAGCCTCCTCATCTCCCATCAATGCAGCCTGAACAATGCCCATCTCCAGACACAATGCAGCCTGATCAATGCCCATCCATCTGCAGCACATCTCATCAATGCAGCCTGATCAATGCCCCTCCATCTGCAGCACATCTCATCAATGCAGCCTGATCAATGCCCATCTGCAGCACATCTCATCAATGCAGCCTGATCAATGCCCATCTGCAGCCCATCTCATCAATGCAGCCTAATAAATGCCCATCTGTAGCCCATCTCATCAATGCAGCCTGATAAATGCCCATCTGCAGCCCATCTCATCAATGCAGCCTGATCAATGCCCCTTTTTTAGCCTCAATGTTCATCTGCAGCCTCACCATCGATGCAGTCTGGACAGTGCAGGAAATCACCGAGCTGTCGTCTCCTCTTTACTCGGCTCTCATTCGGCTCTCACACACACACACAGTCCCGCCTCCACCATCGGCATTGGACCAGCTCCTGTGATGGACAGAACACTGGTCCAATGCCAATGGCGGAGATGGGACTGTGTGTGTGATGTGGGAGCTGAGTGAGAGCCGAGTTAGAGCCAAGTAAACAGGAGATGACGGCTCGTGAATTCCGGCGGTGTTCGTCCCCCTCCTTCCCCTCCGAGGTACGCTGTCAGCGTATAACACGCACCCGTGATTTGCCCCCCCTATTGCAATAGAGAAGTGAAGGATTGATCAAAATAAACATTCATACTTACCTATGTAGATGCGGCATTGATCTGTTGCAGCTGTCCCCCCTCTGCCTCTAAGACCGAGAACTGAGTGATCAAAAACTGCTGATCTCTCAGTTCTTTTCTCTGCTCTGACTGTCAGTCACCACTGTGTGATCTGCCCCTCCAGAGCTCACTGGAAGACTGGGCCCAGGAGGGGGAGGGAATGGATGGCTCAGTCTCTTAGTGTCATGCTGAGAGACTCAGCCAGCTGCTGGTCAGCCATCTGGGTGGATCCTGACATTATTGTTGGGATCCCTGCAGAGCCTGGACCGGCTTTGTGACGTCAGCTGACAGTGGGATTTAGCCCACTGTCTGCTGAATATGGGTCACAGGAGTGAAAAACTAAGTGCACTCCTTTGACCCACAGGAGGAGTATGGCCAAAAGAGCTTTGGCCATACTTCTCCTTTAAATCGATGCATCAATACATATATTAAAAATGAATATCATTTGAAACAGAAAATTCTGTGCAAATCAATACAACAGTCCACCCAACGACCAATACAGTCAAAAAGAAAAATAAATAGTGCAAAATCAATCTAATAATAAAATAATTATAAGCCTATTAAACCATGTAGTGTTAAAATAAACATCCTCTACCAGGTGAGAAATGTGATAGAAAATTTTCAATATGGTAAAGTGCCTGTGCTTTCTTCATGATAGGCACCAGTGGTATAACCAGCACTAAGGGTCTGACAGCTAAGACATCAATCTAGCACTGCACCAGGTCACTGCGAGTGACCTCCTCTCAGTGTGCTATTTTGTCTATATGCAGATTATCAGGAGCTATAATTGATTTTAAGGTAATTGACTTGTTTGTACCAAATTTTCTTTTATTACATACGCTTGCAAAAAAAGTATGTGAACCCTTTTGGAATGATATGGCTTTCTGCACAAATTGGTCATAAAATGTGATCTGATCTTTATCTAAGTCACAACAATAGACAATCACAGTCTACTTAAACTAATAACACACAAATAATTAAATGTTATCATGTTTTTATTGAACACACCATGTAAACATTCACAGTGCAGGTGGAAAAAGTATGTGAACCCCTAGACTAACGAAATCTCCAAGAGCTAATTGGAGTGAGGTGTCAGCCAACTGGAGTCCAATCAATGAGATGAGATTGGTGGTGTTGGTTACAGCTGCCCTGCCGTATAAAAAACACACACCAGTTCTGGGTTTGCTTCTCACAAGAAGCATTGCCTGATGTGAATGATGCCTCGCACAAAAGAGCTCTCAGAAGACCTACAAGTAAGAATTGTTGACTTGCATAAAGCTGGAAAGGGTTATAAATGTATTTCCAAAAGCCTTGCTCTTCATCAGTCCACGGTAAGACAAATTGTCTATAAATGGAGAAAGTTCAGCACTGCTGCTACTCTCCCGAGGAGTGGGCGTCCTGTAAAGATGAAGGCAAAAGCACAGCGCAGACTGCTCAATGAGGTGAAGAAGAATCCTAGAGGGTCAGCTAAAGACTTACAAAAGTCTCTGGCGTATGCTAACATCCCTGTTAGCGAATCTTCGATACGTAAAACACTAAACAATAATGGATTTCATGGGAGGATACCACAGAGGAAGCCACTGCTGTCCAAAAAAAAACATTGCTGCACGTTTACAGTTTGCACAAGAGCACCTGGATCCAAATCCACCTGCACTGTGAATGTTTACATGGTGTGTTCAATAAAAACATGGTAACATTTAATTCTTTGTGTGTTATTAGTTTAAGCAGACTGTGATTGTCTATTGTTGTGACTTACATGAAGATCAGATCACATTTTCTGACCAATTTGTGCAGAAATCCATATAATTCCAAAAGGGTTCACATACTTTTTATTGCAACTGTATAAAAAATTATAGATGATCCCTTTAGTTGCATTATTATATTATTATTATTATTATTATTATTATTATTATTATTATTATTATTATAATACACGATTTATATAGTGCCAACAGATTACGCAGTGCTTTACAATGTAGAGGGGGGACAGCACAATTACAGTACAGTTCAGTACGGAAGGGACAGGAGGGCCCTGCTCGTAGAGCTTACATTCTAAAGGGAGGGGGTGGTGGTACAAAACGTAATAGATGTGGGGAATGATTTGATGGAGGTGGCTCAGGGACAGTTGTTAGGTGGGTGTGATAGGCTTCCCTGAATAAGTGAGTTTTCAGGGATCTCCTAACGGGGGCTGATCGAACATCCCGGGGCAGGGAGTTCCAGAGGATGGGAGAGGCTCTGGAGAAGTCCTGAAGGCAAGCATGGGAGGAGGTAACAAGGGAGCTAGAGAGCAGGAGGTCCTGGGAGGAGCGGAGACTTGGGCGATATCTGCAGATGAGGTTGGTGATGTAGCTGGGGACGATTTTGTGGATGGCCTTGTATGTTGTGGTTAGCATTTTGAATTTTATACGGAGGGGTAGGGGAAGCCAATGAAGGGATTGGCAGAGAGGAGCAGCAGTCACAGATCCGTTAGTGAGGTGTATTAGTCTAGCAGCAGAATTTATAATAGACTGAAGGGTGGATAGCCGGCGTAAGGGTAAGCCATTAGCGGAAGGTTGCAGTAGTCAAGGTGGGAAATAATCAAGGTGTGAATAAGTTGATTCGTGGTGTTATTAGTCAGGAAGGGTTGAATTCTGGAGATGTTGCGGAGGTTAAGGCGGCAGGTTTTAGCCAGCGATTGGATGTGGGGGCTGAAGGAGAGGTCAGAGTCAAGGATTACACCCAGCACCCTGGCATGTGTGGAGGGACCAATGGTTGTGCTGTTGATCTTAATGTTGATCTTAATGGTAAAGTTATGGGGGGGGGGGACCAGGAAGGAGGAAATATAACAAGCTCAGTTTTAGAAAGATTGAGTTTGAGAAAATGGTGTGACATCCATACCGATATGTCATTCAGTAAGTTTGAGATCCGTGAGGAGATCGAGGGGGTGAGCTGAGGAGTGGAGAGATAGATCTGGGTGTTGTTGGCGTAGAGGTGATATTGGAATATTGGAAGCCATGGGAGGTTATCAACTGGCCCAGGGAAGAGGTATGGAGCAAGAATAGGAGGGTCCCAAGGATGGAGCCTTTTGGCACCCCAACAGAAAGAGGAAGAGGAGCTGAGGAGATGGAGTTGTAAGTGACACTGAAAGTGCGCTGAGATAGATATCACTTCAAGATGGATATCACAAGATAGATATCACTTCACTTCACAAAACAGCCATTATATGTTTTTTTTTTTTTTTTTGGCTCTGTATAACACCACATACAAACAACTTGCTTTAGACCATCCCCCTAGCATCATCAGTCATGTCCCGTCCCTACACATTTCATCATCAATCACCTGACTTCTTAAGGGGGAATTTTTAAAGGGCAAAGCACTATTGCACCTTTTCTGATCTTTGCATGTGGCTGACACTGCAGAGAGAGAGAGGATTGGAAAAAAAAAACAGAGGTAAAGTATATCTGCCTACAAAATGCTCTGAATTTTAATACCAAGTGGAGGTAAGCGAGATAAAAGGATTTAAAGGCAAAGAACCATCTTTAGATTGGCCAATTTCTGTTTTACATATAAACCAAGGGAAGGAGTATATAAATCTTATATTCTTAAAGCGGAGTTCTGCTTAAAAAATAAATAAATAAATAAAAGTCAGCAGCTACAAATACTGCAGCTGCTGGGTTTTAATAATTGGACACTTACCTGACCCAGGGTCCAGCGATGCGGGGGAACGAATCCCCGCTCCTCTCCCCCTCCTCTTTGCGGTGTCTGCATTGTAACTGTGGGCGCCCAGCTGTGGCTTAGCCGGACATCCATTGCGCATGCGCGAGCTGTGCCATGCGCTGTGACTGGCTGGGCAGTCATCTGGGACCTGTGATGTGTCCCAGATGATTGCCGAGAGGGAGAGGGAAGAGGTGATCTCCCTTCCGGTGCCACGGTGTGCCAGGAGGAAGTGGGAGCTGGGACCCTCTAAAAAGAGGGTATCCGCCCCCCCCAAAAAAAATGACATGCCAAATGTGACATGTCAAGGGGTCACCTCCCTTAAAGCGGAAGTTCCATTTTTGGGTGGAACGCCGCTTTAAGGAACCAGATGAGGGCACATCTGTTGAAGGTGACACAATTAGCTGTATATTATTAGAGCATTTATTTATGTAAGTAGTATTTGCTTTAAGAAATGTATATTTTTAAGGATAAGGCACTATATAGTTTTTATTTTCACATGGTACACTAAGTACATTAGAGGACAAGGAGGAATCACTTGGAGTGCACAGGATATTTGAGTTGATACAAGATTTACGTGGAACATTGAAGGATGCACATAAAGTGATATATGACCATACTGAAAAGTAGGGTCAAATTAATCAAGTGAGTGCTAGAACAACCTTATAGGGAAATAAGCATGAGAGTAAGAAAATTACATATGGAAGTTTAAACAGTTTATGTATGGACTATTGCGTTTGAAGGTTTTTTTTTTTTTTTTCTTTTCAATTTATACTTTTATCACATTTTAATTTTTAATCTCACGATATGTAATAGAAAAAATAATGCTGCACCAATATTGTGATTGGTATAGGTACACTTTTGTATGGGAGTGTGTTAGGGTGCTAGCTGTTTACTATTATTATCAGTTAGCAAAAAAATAATTTATAGCAGCTCACAAGATACACATATCATACAGAAAGAATTTCAGCCATTCAGGGAATGCATAGTTCTCAGTCACATAGGCCTCTCTTTTCGACTTGCAACAAGAAAGAGATACTGTCATTGTACAGCATTATTAAAGTAGTTGTAAATGCTGAAGTTTTTTTTCTGCATGGAAGTCCCCCCCCCTTGTACTTACCTGAGCCTGATCTCGATCCAGCACTCTGAGAGTGCTGGCTCTCTCCCTCCTCATAGGCTCAGATACAGCAATGGGAGTCAATCACAGCCAGTGAGGAGAGTGCGGGGGGCAGGGCTGAGCTGCACACACAGTGCCATCTTGGGAGTGAGCATACACCAGTGCTCTCAAAGCAAGCCGCTTGCTATGGTGCGCACTCAGTGTGGGGGGGGGGGGGGGAGCCAGGAGTACTGGTGAAGGACCCAAGAAGAGGGCTGCTCAGTGCAAAATTTATTGCACAAGAGCAGGTAAGTATAACATGTTCGTTACTTTTTTTAAATAAAATTTGATCCTTTACGATCAATTCAAGCAGGAAGCAGAGCCTTCATAGGTTGTAAGCAAGTACTGTATGACTGCTGCTGTGTGTGTATGTTAAAATTGCTAACTTTATATGGAAACTAGATTGTTAAAACCTTAACAAGCATTGGTAAGAATTTCTATATAAAGCTGATCACTTTTATGTGTATATCTAGAAATGAATGCATAGGACTGTAGCTTCCATTGAAATCAGTAACGGAGAGTACAGTTTTGAATGTAGTTGTGATAATATCTAGTCTTAAAATAACACTATTGTATAGTATGTGTTTATTTGTATGGGTGGAGACGTTGCTATTAATCTATCTAATCAGTTGAATACATTTTCATACTGCTGTTGCAGACAATAATCATTTTTATTTCCCCAGATTGTTTCAGTTTACAAGTGCCACTGTGTGATGGAAATACTAAATGATTTGACTTAATAAATCAACTCTTGCACTGTCACCCTTTGCAGATTTTTCAGCAGATAAAAGCTATAGCGAGGTTAATAAGCTATTGTGAAACATGTTGTTGACATTTGAAAGCGAAGAATACATTTGTTACCATAGTCTTGTATCCGATAATACTTTCAATTGCTTCTTTTTCAAGGTAAAAAAGACTTGAATGACATTCTCTGTATAAGAGAATTGTGTAACCAGCACAGAAGAGTATTTGCTAATTATAAAATGTCAATGATGACTCTATCTCAAAGTTTTTATGCCATAGATTCAATTATTTTATTGGGGCAAAAAACTTTGGGGCAGTGAAAAATACTATTCTGTCCTATATATTAATTAGGTCCTCTTGTGATACTTATACTTGCCATTGTGTCCATCTTTTTATACTGTACATAAAATGGAAGTAATGTATTGGTGTTTTTGTAACCTTCATTCCTAGTCCCAGAGGATGATGGTGTTCAGTGCTCTCAGGCTTGATGCCATCTCAGCTGTAGAAATAGACAAAAGGATATCTTTTGTGAGTAAGTGAGATGCTGCAAGTTCTGTCTGGATCATGAGATAAGGAAGTTATAATTGTTTCCTTAGCGAATGTCTGAATTATATCAGTGATAAACCAGCTGTTCTGGTCATGGTTAAGTTTTTTGTTTTTTTTATGAAACTCTAAATCGTAAATCTGGCCAGACCACAATAATATGTGTATGTGTGTGAATGTATAGTTTCATAGTTGGTAAGGTTGAATAAAGACACCAGTCTACTAGTTCACCAATAGACACAGAGCGTGGGTCTGCATATGTGTGTGTGTTTATGTCAGTGCCATTTCCCATATCCTGTATCTCAATACCATTTCCCGTATGTATGTGTTATCAAAAATATATAACATTTTTCATCCCCTCTTACCCATATGCTAAACTGGTTGCAGGTACACTAATTACATTGTACAATATTGAATACATTTCAGTTACTGATATTCTTGTATCTTACCACTGTATACAATGTGGATGAAGCCATGGTTTGGCCGACAATTTTCCACCCGGGTCATTCAACAAAAGTTGATTTTTTTTTGATCGACTTTTGCCAAGCTGGGTGGTGGCAACACAGCTGCCCACAGCTTGAATTTCTAAAGATGCACTTTCAATCTGAAATAACTCGAGCCATGTATGGTCAGCTTTAGTCGCTGTCAAATGCAAGTTCCTTCCAACTCTACGTAGATTCCATTCCGCAGGGGAAACTATAGTCCTTGAAAGAAAGAGGTAATGGAAAGACAGATTTTGGTGCTGCCTTCCTCAGTTTATGAGTATCAGGCCCACAGCATCAACTCCACTGGCATCATTCTTTTCTGTTTTACTGAACTAAAACAAGCATGCAACAAGTAAACTCAGACTGATTTTAGAACATTTGACCTACATGCTCTTTCCATGTCAGTATTTAACCAATTAAGGACCGAGCCTCTTTTTTACACTTGCTGTTTACACCTTAAAATATATATATTTTTTTTGCTAAAAAATTACTTAGAACCCCCAAACATTATATATTTTTTTTCAGACACCCTAGAGCAGTGATGGCGAACCTTGGCACCCCAAATGTTTTGGAACTACATTTCCCATGATGCTCAACTACACTACAGAGTGCATGAGCATCATGGGAAATGTAGTTACAAAACATCTGGGATTCCAAGGTTCGCCATCACTGCCCTAGAGAATAAAATGGCGGTTGTTGCAATACTTACAAGCACAATTTTTTGGGAAAAAATACACCTTTTTTGACTCAAAAAATAAGACAACCATAAAATTAGCCAATTTTTTTATATTGTAAAAGATAATGTTACACCGAGTAAATTGATACCCAACATGTCATGCTTCAAAATTGTGCCCGCTCGTAGAATGGCGACAAACTTTGACCCTCTAGGTGACAGTTGGAAAATATATTGGCAACAAAGCTCCTGTTTCAGAGATTGCCTACAGTTGCCTAAAGTTTAAACTCCATATAGACTTCTGGAAAAGCAGTGAGCCAATCACGCAAGCTTTATTCGGGAAAGATAATAGTGTCTTTGCTGAAGAAAATTGCCTCGCCAACACTCCTCCACCTCTCCTTCGTTGGTTGGCAGCTTGCAACAATACCCAGTGCTTCTGGTTATAGGGGATCATGTAGCCTTCTCCCATGTGATAGTGATTGGGAAAATCAGCCAATCCCCAGTCCAAGCACTGTCACGTGATAGAGAAATAACATACCACTCCCCCTTACAACCAGCTCTGGGGATGTTCATGCCGGTAGTGACAATGACAGTGCTGGCCCAAGCATCAGTTGTCACATGATCAGAAGGTGAATATCTGCTATGGGGAGGAGGGACATTAAAACGTGTTTTGCCCTCCTTGGATAACATACAGATTTACTTTACAAAAATTGACTTTCAGATTTCACACTCAGCAGATTCAGCTTATCAGATTGCTTAAAGAGGAACTGCAGTCTGCTGATATAATTTGTAATAAAAACATCTTTGCTAAATGCTAAAGCTTCCCTCCAACCACTTTGCATATTATTTTATATATACTGTGATTCTGTACTTGCCAAATATGCTGCTGAAATCTCCCGCCACTGAGTCTGGCTGCAACCATTTTAATTGTGGGCAGCTGAAGCTTCTGCCTGTCCACTTCCTGGATTTACACAGACACACAGAGTTACACCTCCAGCTCTCTATCTCATTGGCCTTCTTATGACTCATTCCCCCTCCCTTCCTGGCAAAGTCTCTCTCTCCAGAGAGAGTGTAATGTCATAAGCCTAGGCTTTTTTCAAGACAAGAAACAGGAAGTGGGCTGCATAAGGTATTTACTGGCAGAAAAAACATGTTTTACTATTCAAATTTAAAACAACAAGGGCAGAAGATTTAACAGATTGAAAGTTGAAAAAAATGACTAAATGTCTGCTTACATTTTTTATAACAAAATAGTTACCGTAACTGGTTTTATTTATTATGATTTTATTTGACTTTAAAACTTTTCCAAGGCTTTACTGTGGCGGTCAAAGTTATCTTAATTCTGAAAGCTGCAGCTGGAAAACACATTGGATTTCATAGATAAACTCTAGCTAGCTGGAAGTATTATAGCTTATTTTTCTGGCAGTATACTTTGTAATTTAAAGAAAAAGGAATCAACACAAGACTACATCATATTTCACGCTGGCTTTTGGGCTGTGAATTATTCTGTGCAATGCCACTCAGTAGTGCTAATGGAACAAGTCAGTTAAGGACAATCAGCATTTGCCTGCTTCCTCTGATTAACTTCTAAATGTAATTTAGTACATTGGCATGGTGCTGTCATTGCTAGGAACTGTATCTTTTAAGCATTGTCGCTAAATTTGTGAATCTTCTTTTTTTCTTTTATTAAGGTATTATCAAGGGTTGTATTAACTCTCGCAGCTTCTAAAAAGTCAAGCAGCAAGCCCATATAAAAAGCTTAAATCCTTAGACTTTAACCCCTAAGGAATGTGACTGATATTAGTCTCTTGTACTACCCCTGACACCAGCACTCTGAGCTATTTGGATTGTCCTGCATAAACATGGCAGGCAACATTCTGAAAGGAAGACAGGTCAGAGTTACCATAGTGTTGAATTCAGTGGCGTCGCTAGGGGGGTGCGGGCCGCACCTGGGTGACACCCGCCAGAGGGGTGACACCTGTGGTCAGTGGCATCGCACGGTCCACACACACCCCTACATTTTGATCTGTGTCTCTCCAGCTGTGGAGCGGACCAAAGCCACCTCCTCCCTCCTCTCTGTTTACATGTATACAGGAGGAGGAAGTGCGAGGAGGAACACACCGCTGTGCATAACCCGCGCTGTTCTAAGGTCTGAACAGTGTATTGTATTTGTAGATGGACATGTTCTGGGGGTCCTATGGAAGGGCAGATGGGGGGACTACTAGCACAAGTGGAGAGGGGGGTCTGCACTTGGGGGGGTCTATGCTGCTGGAGAGGGTCTGCACTGAGGGAGGTCTATGCTGATGGAGGGGGTCTGCACTGAGGGGGGTCTATGCTGATGGAGGGGGTCTGCACTGAGGGGGGTCTATGCTGATGGAGGGGGTCTGCACTGAGGGGGTCTATGATGATGGAGGGGGTCTGCACTGAGGGGGGTCTATGCTGATGGAGGGGGTCTTCACTGAGGGGGGTCTATGCTGATGGAGGGGGTCTGCACTGAGGGGGTCTATGCTGATGGAGGGGGTCTGCACTGAGGGGGGTCTCTGCTGATGGAGGGGGTCTGCACTGAGGGAGGTCTATGCTGATGGAGGGGGTTTGCACTGAGGGTGGTCTATGCTGATGTAGGGGGTCTGCACTGAGGGGGGTCTATGTTGATGGAGGGGGGTCTGCACTGAGGGGGGTCTATGCTGATGGAGGAGTGTCTGCACTGAGGGGGGTCTGATGGAGGGGGGGGTGTGCTGAGGGGAGTCTATGCTGATGGAGGTAGGTCTGTGCTGAGGGGGTCTATGCTGATGGAGGGGGTCTGCACTGAGGGGGTCTATGCTGATGGAGGGGGTCTGCACTGAGGGGGGTATATGCTGATGGAGGGGGGTCTGTGCTGAGGGGGATCTATGCTGATAGAGGGGAGGGGGTCTGCATTTAGAGGGGTCTATGCTGATGGAGGGAGGGTCTGCACTAAGGGGGGTCTATGCTGATGGAGGGGGGTCTGCACTGAGGGGGGTCTGCACTGAGGGGGGTCTATGCTGATGGAGGGGATCTGCACTGAGGGCGTCTATGCTGATGGAGGGGATCTGCACTGAGGGCGTCTATGCTGATGGAGGGGGTCTGCACTGAGGGGGGGTTTATGCTGATGGAGGGGGTCTGCACTGAGGGGGTCTATGCTGATGGAGGGGGTCTGCACTGAGGGGGGTCTATGCTGATGGAGGGGGTCTGCACTGAGGGAGGTCTATGCTGATGGAGGGGGTTTGCACTGAGGGTGGTCTATGCTGATGTAGGGGGTCTGCACTGAGGGGGGTCTATGTTGATGGAGGGGGGTCTGCACTGAGGGGGGTCTATGCTGATGGAGGAGTGTCTGCACTGAGGGGGGTCTGATGGAGGGGGGTGTGTGCTGAGGGGAGTCTATGCTGATGGAGGTAGGTCTGTGCTGAGGGGGTCTATGCTGATGGAGGGGGTCTGCACTGAGGGGGTCTATGCTGATGGAGGGGGTCTGCACTGAGGGGGGTATATGCTGATGGAGGGGGGTCTGTGCTGAGGGGGGTCTATGCTGATAGAGGGGAGGGGGTCTGCATTTAGAGGGGTCTATGCTGATGGAGGGAGGGTCTGCACTAAGGGGGGTCTATGCTGATGGAGGGGGGTCTGCACTGAGGGGGGTCTGCACTGAGGGGGTCTATGCTGATGGAGGGGATCTGCACTGAGGGCGTCTATGCTGATGGAGGGGATCTGCACTGAGGGCGTCTATGCTGATGGAGGGGGTCTGCACTGAGGGGGGTTTATGCTGATGGAGGGGGTCTGCACTGAGGGGGTCTCTGCTGATGGAGGGGGGCTCTGCACTGAAGGGGGTCTATGCTGATGGAGGGGGGTCTGCACTGAAGGGGGTCTATGCTGATGGAGGGGGGTCTGTGCTGAGGGGGGTCTATGCTGATGGAGGGGGATCTGCACTGAGGGGGGTCTATGCTGATGGAGGGGGGTCTGCACTGAGGGGGGTCTATGCTGATAGAGGGGGGTCTGTGCTGAGGGGGGGTCTATGCTGATGGAGGGAAGGGGGTCTGCATTGAGGGGGGTCTATGCTGATGGAGGGGGTCTGCACTGAGGGTGGTCTGTGCTGATGGAGGGGTTGTCTATGCTGATAGAGGGGGTCTGCACTGAGGGGGGTCTATGCTGAGTGAGGGGGTCTATACTGATGGAGGGGGGTGTCTATACTTAGGGATGGGGTTCTATACTGAGGAAGAGGGAGGTCTATACTGAGGGGGGAGGTTTATACTGTGGGAGGGGGGTATGTACTTAGTAGGGTGGGTTATACAGAGGAAATGGCGTCTGTACTGAGCAAGGGGGGTCTGTGCTGTGGGAGGAGGATCTGTAGTTAGTGGAGGGGGTCTGTACTGCGGGAGAGGGGTCTATACTGCAGGAGGGGGGAACTGTACTTAAAGTGGAGTTCCACCCAAAAAAAAGTTATTAATGTGCATGAAATAAATACCTACATACTTACCTTTTTATGACTGTTGCTATGTGGTCCCTCGAAATCTGCCTCCTTCATCACCTCGGCTTCTGACGTCACTTCCCTCGGCGCCTCCGCTCGCTACTGCTCCTGGGAGATGTGTGTCATTTCCCAGGAGTCAGTGGGCTGTGCCAAGGGCTAGGTTGCCATAACAGGGCGGGCACTTCTGATGCCGCCGCCCGTTGTTATGGCAACCTGTATACTTTACAGAGCCGCTACGGCGCATTACTGCGCATGCGCGAGAACGGGGCGGTGCATGCTGGTCCAGCAGCAGCACTGTATCCCGGAACAGGATTCTTGTGGGCTTCACATGCCCACAAGCAAAATGAGAACATGCAGAACAACAAGATCAAAGTTATTAAAACAGATAAAACCGGACATCGGGAGAGAATTTTAATAGAAGACATGAGTGTTACAATGCCTTATTAAATGCCTTTGAAAGGTTTAAAAAAAAAATAGTTTGTAGTTGGAACTCCGCTTTTATAGGGGGGTTATACTGAGGAAAGGGTGTCTGTACTGAGTGAGGGGGGTCTGTAGTTAGTGGAGGGGGGTCTGTACTGAGGAGGGGGGGGGGGCTGTACTGAAGGGGGACTACAGTTGGTGGAAAGGGGGGTGACACCAATTTTTTCCACGCCGTGTGACAACCCTAGTGATGCCACTGGTTGATGGGCCTTCATTGTCCTATCAGCAAACTTGATGTAAGTTTTTATTAGTGTTCTTGGCACAGGTATGCTGCAGTGGGGGTCTAGAATCTGGCTGTGCAATCTGTCAAGAGTATTTGGATAACATAATAAACTATATAAAATTGCAAAACAATGTAATATATCATTTAGATTAAATATGAATGTGTGGAAGCCCATATAAAAATAAACTTTATATTTGCCTTTTCAGGCAGTGTTTATCCTAAGTACTACATTTTCACTCTCTCTTAATGAGCTCATAGCTTTGCTGCTACCTAATACTTCCGAGTGTGTCAGAGAGTTTTGCCATTTTGGACACTATGGCGTTCCTCCAGATAGGAGATACAGGTCTTTAGGCAGGTCAATTTTAAAGCCCTGCCTGCCTCTCTGCATCCAGAGCTCACCTAACTTCATGACATTTTAGAAACGCCCACCTAAAGTCACTGATGTTCAGGTACCAGATTTCCTCCCAGTACCAGCTTAGGTCCACAGATCTTTTTATGTGAAGAAACCTGCCAGCCTATCCTCTTCTTCCTCCTAGTGGAATTGCCAGCTGCAGCAGGTGTGAATGTAAAACCCCTGCGTTTATGAATGTGTAGTAATCGGGCTGAAAATGTAGTAATTGGAATAGATCTGAAGTCTGAAGGTGCAGGAGTTGGAGCGATCTGAGGTCTGAAGGTGCAGGAGTTGGAGCAATCTGAGGTCTGAAGTTGCAGGAGTTGGAGCAATCTGAGGTCTGAAGTTGCAGGAGTTGGAGCGATTTGAGGTCTGAAGGTACAGAAATTGTGGCTGATCTGAGGTCTAAATGAGCAGTATTTGGGGATTTTCTGAGTTCTAAATGTGCAGGAATTAAGGCTAATTCGAGCTCTAAATGTGCAGGAATTAATTCTAATTCGAGCTCTAAATGTGCAGGAATTAGGGCTAATTCGAGGTCTAAATGTGCAGGAATTAGGGCTAATTCGAGGTCTAAATGTGCAGGAATTGGGCCGATTCAAGGTCTGAAGGTGCAAGAATTGGGGCTGATCTGAGGTCTGAAGATGCAGGAATTGGGGCTGTTCCAAAGTCTATAGCATGCTATTCACTGGAGCACTGGGTTTCGATTGCTTGTAAAATGACACCTATTTGTCTATTTAACCACTTTAGGACTGGGTTGTTTACAAGTTAAAATCATTTTTTTTGCTAGAAAATTACTTAGAACCACCAAACATTATATATATATATTTTTTCTAACATAAAATGGCGGTCGTTACGATACTTTCTGTCGCACTGTATTTGCGCAGCGGTCTTACAAGCGCACTTTTTTTGGAAATAATACTCTTTTGAATGAAAAAATAAGACAACAGTAATGTTAGCCCATTTTTTTTTTTATATTGTGAAATATGATGTGTAGGGGATTAGGGGTAAACCGCCGCCTCAGAGAGTCCAGTAAAAATAAAAATGGCTTTATTCAGCAAACTGGCAAAAACAAACAGAAGACACGACAGGCTGTCTTGTCACACAGTTGTGCACGCAGGTAAAGATCACAGTTCCTCAGCATACAGGAAATAGTTCATGGCTCTAATCAGAGCTATTGTCTTTTATGTGGTTAAGCTCACCCAGCAAGTACACAATCCAGCAATGGAGGAACTTTTCACACATCATGCTGTTGTGTGTCTCTCTCTCCTACTCAAACAGCTCTCTTCTGACACTTTCAGCCCAGCTGACAATAAGCAGGTCTGAATGGGAAGTACCTGTCCCCTTCGATTAACCCCTTCTTAACCCTGCCCCAGGCTGACCCTCTACATTTCCCCCCCGTTCCAGGCCAGGAGTCTGGACACCACCAATCAAGTGGCAATAGACCCGGGAAAGGGCATTCTGATGTACCTTTCCTGGTCTATGCACCACTACAAACTTGAAGTCCTGTAGAGCAAGGAACCACCGGGTGATTCTGGAGTTTTTGTCTTTATTTTGGGCCATCCACGTAAGGGGCGCATGATCTGAAACTTGAAGGGTCGGCCCAACAAGTAGTAGCGGAGTGTCTCCAAAGCCCATTTTATTGCGAGACACTCCCTTTCCACAATGGAATAATTCCTCTCAGCTGGCATGAGCTTCCGGCTCAAGTACACAACGGGGTGCTCATTCCCCCCAGCCATCTGGGACAGTACTGCACCCAGACCCAACTTGAGGCATCTGTTTGTACCAGGAACTCTTTTTGGAAGTTGGGAGCTACCAACACTGGTTCCTGGCACTAAGCTTGCTTCAACCGGCAGAACGCTGCTTCTACACTCCACTTAACAACAGTTGCGTTTTTTCCCATGGTGAGATCAGTCAGAGGTGCTGCTACACTGGCAAAGTTGGAGACAATCCTCCTATAATAGCCCACAATGCCAAGGAAAGAACGCACCTGTTTCTTTGTGAGTGGTCGGAGCCATTTCTGGATAGCCTCCACCTTGTTTCATTGGGGTTTAATCACGCCCCTGCCTACAACATACCCCAGGTAGCGGGCCTCCTCCAACCCAAGCTTGCGCTTTTCCTGGTTCATTGGGAACCCCGCCCTTTGGAGCGCATCCAAGACCAACTGGACCTTTGGTAAGTGACTCTCCCAGTTCTGACTAAAGATGACAATGTCATCAAAATAGGCTCCTGAGATATCCTTATGAGGTCTCAGGACGAAGTCCATGGCCCTCTGGAAAGTGGCTGAGGCCCCATGTAACTCAAACGGCATTTGGGCATATTGCTATAACCCCTCTGGTGTGGCAAATGCAGTTTTTTCTTTAGCCTCTGGGGAATGCCGGATCTGCCAGTATCCCTTGGTCAACTCAAGAGTGGTGATGTACCAGGCTGGTCCCAACCTCTTGATAAACACATCCACCCGGGGCATGGGATACGCGTCTGGCTTGGAGACTTCATTTAACTTGTGAAAGTCATTGCAGAACCGCCAGGTTCCATTCGGCTTGGGTACAAGGACTATAGGGCTGGACCAGCTACTTGAAGACTCATCAATGATCCCAAGGTCCAACATACTCTTAAGCTCGGCCGAGACAATAATCGTGTGCGCTTCGGGTATGCGGTAGAGTTTGAGGTTTACTCGAACGCCAGGGTCTGTGTTGAGATTATGTGCAATCACTGAGGTTAGGCCCAGCAGGTTTGAAAAAATGTCTTGATTTCTCTGTAAAAAATCCCAGGACTCTGGTTTTTGAGAAGAGGAGAGAGCCTCTGCAATCCCTACCTTCTTAATCTGAGCATCAGGATCTTCTGGGACCTTCAGACTGACTGTCAACCTGTCTATCTTTCCATGGTTTGATCAAGTTGACATGGTAAATCTGGTAGGGTTTACATTTGGTGGGCTGATGGACTTTATAGTTGACCTTGATCATACTTTCAACTATCTCAAAGGGTCCTTGCCACTTGGCAAAAAACTTACTCTCCACGGTAGGCACTAACACCAGCACCCGATCCCCAGGTTTAAACTCTCTAACCTTGGCAGATGGGTTGTATACACAACTCTGGGCGTTTTGCACAGCCTGCAAATGTTCCTGTACTATGGGCATAACTTTTGTTATTCGGTCCTGCATTTGAGAGACGTGTTCTACCACACTCCGATACGGGGAAGCTTCTTGTTCCCACATCTCTTTCATTATGTCCAGTAGTCCACGGGGGTGTCTCCCATAAACCTGCTCAAATGGGGAGAATCCCATGGAGGCCTGGGGTACCTCTCTTATGGCAAACAACAAGGGAGGCAATAAGCAATCCCAATCCTGACCATCCTCCTCAACTGCTTTCTTTAGCATTACCTTTAAGGTTTTGTTGAACCGCTCCACTAACCCATCAGTTTGTGGGTGATACATTGAAGTCCGCAAGTGTTTAATTTTAAACAGTTTATCTTGGTCTGTCAAGATCTCAGATGGGAGCCCTGTTCTCATGAACATCTGAAACAACTCTCGTGCTATGACCTTGGATGAGTAATTTTTTAAAGGGACCGCTTCCGGATACCTGGTGGCACAGTCAAGGACAACTAAAATGTATTGGTGTCGCCTAGCTGACTTAAATAAGGGGCCCACCAAGTCCATGGCTATGCGATCAAAGGGAACCTCGATAATTGGAAGCGGTACCAGTGGACTGCGAAAATGGTGTGCTGGAGTGGTTCTTTGACAGGTAATCCTTGATTTCCCAATATACACCGGGCCAAAAAAAACGCTGTAAAACCCGTTACTGAGTTTTAGCTGCTCCAAGGTGACCCCCAAGTACATGGCTATGAGCCATATGCAACACCCTAGACCCAAAAGATTTGGGTACCACCAGTTGTTCCAACACTTCTTTATTGACTTTAATTACTCGGTACAACAAGTCTTGATTCACAGCAAAATGGGGGAACTGCACATCCGCCCCAGGGTGCTGTGGTTTACTGTTTAAGACTGTGGCCTGTTCCCTGGTGGGGATCAAATTGGGGTCCCTCATCTGAGCACTAAGGAAATCTTCCAGGGAGCCCCCGAGATCTTACATATCTGGCTCAGAGGAGCTACTTTCCGCTTCCAATCCCGCAAACACCTCCAGGGTACCGGGCTCACTTCCTGCAGGTTCAGCAACCTGATACTAATCCTTAGTAACAACCTCCTGCAACACAGTATTATTTACCACCTCTGTGGGTTCTTGCTTTTTGGGGGAAACCCCCGAACCTTTGAGCTTTTGCTCATACAAGTCCCAAAACATGGGGCAGTCCCGCCCGATTAGTAAGTCATGAGGTAATCCCGGGACCACCCCAACTTTTAGTGTAGCCATTCCTGCTGGTGAGCACAGGGTCACACAGGCCACGGATAGTTTTTAACATCACCATGCACACAGATGACCCCTACCTGTTCCCTTGGTACCAGCTTTCTTGGAAACCCGTCCGATCGGAGCAGGGTGACGATACTCCCAGAGTCCAGAGAGCGATATTACCTCCTGTCCATTGACCCGCACCACGCACTCATGTGGATTCAGGCTGGTTGCAGCACATAATGCATGGGCATACATGGAGCGATGGTGACCCATGTCGCACTCCATTGGTTCTTCCTGACTTGGGCACTGGGCCTCCAGGTGACCCAGTTGATGTCAGGACCAACAGCGAACCTCACAGGGTTCCCCCTGTCAGTTCCCTGGAAGCTTAGGTCCTGGGGTGCTCCTGGCAGTTGTATTATACCCCCCAGCAGCCACCATGCAATCACCCAGAGCCACCCTGGTGCTGGAACGCTCTTCTTTGACATGGGCCAGCTCTCTTGTGACAGAGGGACTCTCCTGGAACTTTTCCGCACAACTGTAGCGCTCAACAGCAGCAGCCATCTCATCCAGGGACTGAGGCTCCGATTGAGACACCCATCGGTGGAGCTCCCTGGGTAGTCCATGCAGGAAACGGTCCAGTGCGACTCTTTCCACAATCTGAGTGGGTGTCTTTTCCTCAGGTTTCAGCCAATCTTGGAACAAGTGCATCAGGTGGTAGAGCTGCGCACGGGCAGGCTTAGCCTTGTCAAAGCGCCAGCTATGGACTCGGTTCGCCCTTAAAGCAACAGTCACTCCCAGCCTTGCTAGGATTTCTGCTTCCAGGAGCTTATAATCCCGTGCTGATTCAGGGGCCAAGTCACAGTACACTTGTTGGGGGTCTGCGGTCAGGAAAGGAGCCAGTACATCTGCCCAGTCTTTATCAGGCAGACCTTCCCTTGTTGCAACCCGCTCAAACATTGCTAGGTATGCTTCCACTTTGTCTAAGGTGTCATCTTTTGCCGGGTACGCTGCACAGCCTTTCGGGAGTCACTCTTTACAGCAGGATCATCTTTCATCATTTCAGCCTGCTGGGTCACCGCCTTTTGCAGTCCTGCTAGCTGTTCAACCAGTAAGTGGTTTGTTTCCTGTTGCACAGCGACTGCCTGGGCATTAGTCATTGCTAATTGTTTAATTAGCTCCTCCATGTGCAGCTTTCACCCAGGACATGAGATTGGCCTGTACCCTTCAAACTGCCCAATGCATAGCTCCACCAATTTGTAGGGGATCAGAGGGGTGAACAGCCAGCTCAGAGACAGTCCAATAAAATAAAAAATGGCTTTATTCAGCAAACTGGCAAAAACAAACAGAAGACATGACAGGCTGTCTTCTCACACAGTTGTGCACACAGGTAAACACAGTTCCTCAGCATACAGGCAATAGTTCATGGCTCTAATCAGAGCTACAGTCTTTTATGTGATTAAGCTCACCCAGCATGTACACAATCCAGCAATGGAACTTTTCACACAGTGTGCTGCTGTTTCTCTCTCTCCTACTCAAACAGCTCTCCTCTGACACTTTCAGCCCAGCTGACAATAAGCAGGTCTGAAGGGGGTAGTGAAAAGAGAGAAGGGCGCACCAGCCATGTGCATTATCTTTTGTAAAACATTTATTAAGTAAAATGATAAAAGAAATTACTCACAAGCAGTAAAGAATCATGTGCCATAAACCTTGGACATCAACTTGCAACAAGTGGTACAAATGATGAACAAAGCCTTCCAAAGGTGTTTCCGAGGAATATATAACACTGCTCGCTTACGCGTTTCGAAGGGCTCATCCCTTCTTCATCAGAGCTCAGCCTGAAGGGGGAAGTACCTGCCATCTTCAATTAACCCCTTCTTAACCCTGCCCCAGGCTGACCCTCTACAGATGTTACGCCGAGTAAATTGATACCTAACATGTCACGCTTCAAAGTTGCGCCCGCGACAAACATTTACCCTTAAAATTCTCCATAAGCGACATTTAAAAAATTATACAGGTTGCATGTTTTGAGCTGCAGAGGAGGTCTAGGGCTAGAATTATTGCTCTCACTAAACTGTATATGGGGGTGGGGGGTAGGAGCAGATGGGGGAAGAGGACAAAGGGGGAGGAGGGAGGGTGGAAATAAAGGAAAGGTTGGAAAGGGGAGAGAGGTGGAGGAGTATTGATATGGTGAGAAAGTTGTCTTATCCTGTAGAGCGTTATCATCTAGAAGTAAAAACTGATCTACAGAAATTACTTTAAAAAATGGAATTCCTAAAGCTGCTTAATGAAGGTAAACTAGATAGTCGTCTGTGGATATTATGTCGGAATATTCCATCTTGGTCTTGAAATGGAGCCCACATGCCCAGGTCTTATTGAAGGATGTACAGTAAGTCTGTCCTGGAAGATGTGAATACGTTTTTCTATTTTGGCTACTTAGAATCTTAGAAACCAGTCCTTTAGGGTAGGAATACGTGTTTTCTTCCACTATAGAGGAATGCACATATGGGCCACATTAATCATGTGCAGGGCTAACGACTTGTGGTATTGTCCCATGACTGTGGAGTGTTGAAGCAGAAATTGAAGTAGAAAAAAGATGTAAACAAGTGTTATGTTGTACACGTTCCTCCAGTATGGCTGCAGAAGGTCACGTTGCTACCATATATAGAGCATCATGCCTTCTGCTTGATTACATGACCAGCATTGGCTCAAATTTTGAGGGGTAATTTTATAGAGAAAAGAGTGGGTTCTGTACCAACGAGAATATATTTTGTAGTTGTGTTCTTGTATGAAAAAGTTCAAAGAACCCTTGTGTACAGAGGTGCAGATTGTTTTCCAGTCCTGGTTTTGTAGAGGAACTCCAAGGTCTGTTTCCCATTAAGCTGCAGAATGAAAGAGTAAATGGTTTAGAGTAAGTGTCTACGTATTGATTTGGAGGTGCAGAGTCTCTCAAACGGTGAAAGAGGTCTGCCATAAGCAGATATATTCTTAAGATGATTTTAAAAAAATGTCATATTTAAATATATAACCACCAGGGAAAATGTGAGTTTGTGTCTGGGTAAGTTAGGTCCAATTTTGAGCAGAAAGATACACTCTGGAAGTGACTGGCTCTTAGCAGCAAAATTTCACTGTGATTTAAATGTACTGGTAGGTAGCAGACCTAGGGGGAAATCTGGGTTGGGGGGGGGGGGGTAGTCATGAGCAAATCTAGAAGGCCGATTCCTCCCTTGTGCTTTGGTAGGGACAAGTGTAAAAGGCTCATTCTTGGGGTCTTGCCTTTCCAAATAAAGACCGAGAACAGTCTCTGTATTTCAACAAAAAAGGAGGTTGCCAATCTGATCGGGATTGCTTGTTTGAGGTAAAGGCATCTAGGAAGAACATTTATTTTTAAAGCTGCAGCCTTCCAAAACAAAGAAAATCCTGTTTTATCCCATTTAGTTACATCTTGTTTTAGGTCTAGAAGTTGAGGGGTAAAGTTGCATGCACATAATTCAGTGAGGTTAGACAGATGTTGGATGCCAAGGAAAGGAATCTCATCTTTCCTCCATGAGAATGGAAATTCTCATTGACAGTGAGAGACTACCTTCCGGAGGAAGGTTCAGTTTAAAGGTATACATCAACATATAGAGGCAAATGTCTTTAAGATCTTTAAGATCATAGTATGAGGCACCAGAGTTTGAATTTGGCCACATTTTCTCTAGTGGAAAGGACCAGTGTTTTTGCATGGTGATTGGAGATGTACATTGTTTCTATAGATGCTGAATTTAAGTATTTTAAGTCCAGTTGGGACAAGAAAAAATAATTTATGCAAAAGTACTTGCTTACTCTAATGGGTGTCAAGGCTCATTGAACACTTTCCTACTGACTCTTCGACTCGTCACTTCCAATTTGATCAAGGGGCGCGGGTACAAGTGCCCAACCCAGCAAATTTTAGTAACACGTGGCCCTAATTACAGAAAAAAAGGACAAATCTTTATTCAAGAACACCACCAGCCACTTGCGATATTTAAATTCTCACAGATCAAATCAAATAAATCACAAAGTATTCTGGGAAAAAAAAGCATCATGCCTTTACCTACATAGCCTATACAGTTCAGTCACAATTATTTCTATGTTTAGCATTTTTAATAAATAAACTGTGTAAGGTTCATCTTTAAATTGAGAGCTTGTATTGAGCCAGTCCGCATGGCAGAATACACTTTAGGGCTTTGTGCCTATGTTTATTCATCAATGGTGTAGCAAACATACACTGTTTTCCCTCGGAGGGATTTGATCCAGCATTATACAGCAAGAAAGAACGTTCAGCCTCCTGGCTCTGAGCACCGTTTTCTTGTCACTGCTTAGATTTCACTTCCAACTGGAACACATGCTTGTCTATTCTTGGCACCAACTGGCCTGGGCACACATTCTGTGTTGTACTCTTTCAGCTACTCTTGTAAAGCTGCCATGGCAGTCTTGGCCTGGGTACATCAGTCCTTGCTCGGAAACCCACCCACAGTGTGTCCACTTCATTTACTGTCCTAGCAGCACTAGTTTCACAGGGGAGATCTCCCTGATTCCAGACATCCCTTTACCAACCAAAACTTTATTGGATTAATTTCTTAAACTACAAGATCTGGTAACTTGGGAACCTCAACGTTTTTGACAACACTCCACTACCATGGACGGACCACCATGCTATCAAATTTAAAATCACTACTAACACCATCCTCCAAAAACAGAAACACGTAACAGCAACACACTGGAATAGATCTCAGAAGAAACTTCACTCCGATCTCTTCAAAACTACATTATCGAGCAAAATTCTTTTGCTAAACTCAAACCTCTCAACAGAACAAACGCTCAACTCCCTAAACAATGCATTACTACAAACAGCAGACTTCGTGGCGCCAAAACGCAGAACACTCATCCGCAAAAAAAACTCAAGCTGGTTCAATGGTACTCTCACCCTACTCAAGCAAGAACGTAGAAGAGCTGAAAGAGCATGGAGAAGAAATCCTACCAAGGAAAACCATGCTAACTACAAAGCACTCACGGGGAAATACCACAAGGCAATCTTCAAAGCCAAAAAAGAACATTTCTCAGACACCATCTCATCCGCCTTAAACCGCCCGCGGGAACTGTTCAAAATAGTGGCTCAGTCTATGAACCCGGCCTGCTTAGAGCCCCCAGGAAATGATACTCAAGAATTCTGCAATGAGTTATCAGATTTCTTCATCGACAAAATCGACAACATTCGGAAATCAATCCATCAGAAAACAACGATCATCCTCACTGAACCAAACCAAAAAGAGGATATCGACACGAACATCACTCAACCACCGAATTTCATTTTGTCTCCAATCACCATAGACACAACCAAAAACATCATCAGTAGCCTTCGAGACAGCACATCACCGAACGACATCATCCCCACTAAACTGCTTAAAGAATGTTCCGACATCTTGGCTCCTATCCTAACACAGCTCATAAATCAATCATTTAAAGAAGGGACTGTGCCAACCTCCCTCAAGCAAGGCATCGTCAAACCTCTCCTAAAGAAACCAAATCTCAACCCTAAGGACCCTAACAGCCGCAGACCAATAACAAGCCTCAACACCATCTCCAAGATTATGGAGAAAGCAGTAGTACAACAGCTACAACGCCACCTGGACACACACCAACTCCTGGACCCTCTGCAATCTGGCTTCCGCCCAGGCCATGGCACAGAAACAGCACTTCTGAAGATATGGGATGATGCCCTTGAAGCAGCAGACGACGGAGAACAGAGTCTCCTGGTACTGTTAGACCTCAGCGCAGCATTCGATACAGTAGACCACAATACTTTACTCGTCCGCCTCGCTGAAGTAGTAGGAGCTACAGGTTCTGCTCTAAAATGGTTTACATCCTTCCTAGAGAATCGCTCCCAGACAGTGAAACTAGGTACATTCACCTCGGAAACCCGGGCAGTCTCCTGTGGAGTCCCCCAAGGATCACCCTTGTCACCAGTACTATTCAACATATACATCCGCCCACTTTTCAATATCATCAGGAAAACCGATCTTTGTTTCCATTCATACGCTGACGACACCCAACTCTACCTTCGTATCAACGGACAAAAAGACCTTCATCAGCAATTACAGAATTGCCTCTCCTTAATAGACAACTGGATGACCACTAGCTCCCTCAAACTCAACGGATCAAAAACAGAACTACTTCTCCTACAAGCTAACAAAAATTCCAAAATAAAGACTACATGGACACCTCCCACCATCCTTGGACAGACCATCTCCCCAAGAACCAAAGTCAAAAGTCTTGGAGTCATTTTTGACTCAGAAATGACAATGGATGCACAAATAGGATCAGTGGTGAGCGGATCCCACCATCTCCTCCGCCAACTACGCAGACTAA
Organism: Lithobates clamitans; assembly: GCA_037952925.1. NCBI lineage: Eukaryota > Metazoa > Chordata > Amphibia > Anura > Ranidae > Lithobates > Lithobates clamitans. Next base: position 14,728,887 of record JBBGZY010000100.1, on the reverse strand, counting down.
TCCCCTTCATCCCAGAAGAGGACAAAGCGGCAGTTGTGGGAACAATCATCAATTCCCGACTCGACTACGCAAATTCGCTCTACGTAGGACTACCCCAATATCAGCTTGCGCGCTTACAACTCATCCAAAACACGGCGGCAAGACTGTTAACAGGGAAAAAACCCTGGGAATCCATCTCCCCCTCCCTAAAGAGCCTACACTGGCTAACCGTGAAGAAACGGATCACATTCAAGACCCTCTGCATCACCCACAAATGCGTACAAGGAAACGCCCCACCATATCTCCGCGAGAAAATAAAACACTACACACCGACTCGCAGTCTTCGATCAGCTAACCAAAACCTCCTTACCATTCCCAAATACCGCTACAAAGCAAAGGGAGAACGAAGATTCACAGTCCAAGGACCTCAACTATGAAACGCTCTTCCTACCAACATCCGCATGGAAGAAAACCACCAGGCCTTCAGGAAAAAACTAAAGACCTTCCTTTTCTGAGAAGCTGACATCAGAGAATGCATCCAGCGCCTTGAGGCGATTCAGTTCGCATTTGCAGCGCTTTATAAATCAATCATTCATTCATTCATTCAACCTTGATTTACATAGGAGTCCATAGTTAATGAATTACTTTTTTTAGAAAAGATGAGGTTATGATGCCTGCTAAATATCCTTATACATATATAACACTGATAAAATTACAAGTACCAAACTGGTATAGCTAGTATGTTTTTTTTCTCTGTTTGAACTCTTTCTGGTTGCATTTGCAGTTAGTAAATGATTGAAACATTTTAATGTTGTCCTATTTATTTCCTGTAAGCCCTATATAGCATTGTGGTGTATTAAAGGGGTAGGTGCATTTTTTTATTGCAATGATGTGATAGGGACACATTAGAATAAAATTGTCTCCAAGAGACATGTGAAACATATTTTGCTAAGGTGTGAATGCACATTCATAGTTTTAAAGCTGCCCTTAAACAAGTATATATGTTTTGATTGTTATTTTTTGCTAATGCATTTACTTATGTTTCAACTCCAGGTCAGAGTACTGATCAGATATTGCCTCCTTCCTATAGGCTTTGGGGTGCATTAAGTATATCTAAACCCAAGAACAAAAATGTAATACATTGCAGCTTACTGGTCCTTAGATGTGTTTGTTACATAAGTTTACTGTTTTCAAACTTTTGTTTTCACCTGGTAATGCTGCCAGTAACATTTTGGGGTTGATTTACTAAAGGCAAATCCACTCTGCCCTTGAAAATGCACTTCTAAGTGCAGTCACTATAGATCACTGTAGATCTGAGGGGAAGCTCTGAAATGAAGGGAAACTCTTCTGGTTTTATCATCCAATCATGTGCAAGAAAAAATGCTTTTTTAAAAATTTTCCTTGCATGTCCCCCTCAGATCTACAGCGACTGCACTTCTAAGTGCACTTGCAGTGCAAAGTGGATTTGCCTTTAGTAAATATCCCCCTTTGTGTTCTACGATGCACCACAAGCAGATTGCATAGAAAGTTTACAGGTTACTGGATTCCTGGCCTAATAAACAGGTATTTTTTTGTACTCATCAAATATATAATAAAATTCTTTCAGTGGTATATTAACCAGTTGCAACCTTAAGCATGTTGCACACACCAAAGAAATGGTACTGAAGAACTTAGGGCGTGCATAGTACTCCCTGTCCCTCACCCCCACCACTCTAGCTGGTAATTGCCGGATGTAACCTACTGTATGCTGCTTCTGACCACTATTCAGAAGCATTATTCAGAAATACAATGTAACATTATTAATTTCCATTCATCTACAGATCATTGTAGTGACCTTTGATTTGCATATGATGTCAGTTAACACAACTTTCTGTAAAAAATAGTTTATTCCTATTTAACCCCTTAATCATTCCTTGGTTAATGCAACCACCCATAAAAAAATATACTTTCTTCCTATCTAAACCTTTCATTACTTCTTAAATATTAAAGGATAAGTTCACCTTTGGGAACATGTTACATGTTCCACCTGATTTTCAGGTGAAACAGGTAACATGTTCCCAATGCTGCAGCCGCTGCCTCTTCTCCCTGTGACAGAAGTATGGGGAGAAGTTCCCGGTACTAGCTGTCATTTTTTTGAAAACAGTGCAGCCATGCGCGGCTCCGCCCGCACGGCTGTGTCATTCATTTGCACAGCTATGTGTGTGAATGAACTACAAGCCCCGGCATCCTTAGCAGCTGTCAGCTTGTAGTTCTCAATTAGCTTCCACAGCGCTGTGGAGCAATTTGGTAGTTCATTGAGTGTACTGGTTGTATGGGCAAGCAGATGACCTGCATGGCATCCTGATCGCTGGTGCAATACTTTACAGGCTCTTACTACAAAAAATAATAAATGCACATTTTTTTTACCTGCAAAAATATGTGCATTTATTATTTTTTGTAGAAAGGTGAACTTATCCTTTAAGTCTGATCAGCCCTAATTTACGCATCCTTCCCATTCATCCCTTAGCTATTATTTTTCCTCTGATTTATTTATTTTTATATTTTTTTTTTTCTTTTGTTTACGATTTCAACTTTTTCTCATTCCTTTTGTTCAGCATTTTTTGTGTGTTGCAAAACATATTGTAAATAACTTAGCAATACTTTGTACCAGCATCCTAATATTAATGTTTTAGTGTCATTATAACCAGAAAAAGCTATTGAATAAAAGTATCCATTTTACTTTACTTTTCACTATGGATCTATTTATAAAACATTTATTGGATGTTTTTTTTTCTGAAATACCCGAGTCAGCATATGCTGTATACATTTGGCAACTAGATTGAGCTGATAATCATAAGAAATCATAGTGTTAGAGAAAATATGGGGAAGACTCTTGCAGCCTGTATGAATTCTTGTGACATTTATGTAATAAATGTTTTATAAATGATACCCTAGCTGTTTTCAAATGATCAAAGCTGAAAAGAAACATAGTATTAGTTTATTTTTTTTTTTATAGTTTGCAAAGAAAAATAGAATATTTTTTGAAAGAAAGTATCACTATGGAAAGCTATGTTTATTCCAAAAAACGCATGTATCTATTTCTTACTTTGTATATTGACTTGCCAAATCAATAGGCCTGTAGCAAAAGTGTACAATTTATTTCGGATCCATAAAGGTTATACAGGCGACATCTAAAATGGTTAGACCAAAAAGAAGAAAATAAAAGAAGCTTATTGTTAGATATTATATACACTTTTAAGTTTATATATACGCCTTTAACCTCAGAATGAATACAAATATTGTAGACGGTGGCAAAGTGGAATCTTTTTCAGTAGTTTGCAGCTGGTGAGATGGTCATTTTTAGAATGTGTGTCATGCCTTTAATTTAACTTCACAGCCTTGAAATGAAAGGCTGATCTAGCCTAGAAACCAAAAAGCTTCTTCATTTTAACATGCTCTTCAAATGCGAATAAAGCATTGCTCTTCTTGGGTATAATGCAACGAAAGTACCAATTCAGAAGAATCAAATCTTGTAATTGGATTTGTATCTTAGGCTTTTTTTTTTATGTATATACAGTGCCAATGTGACAAGATGCCAGTGACCGTTTATAAAAAGGAGAACGCTACTGAATTGTAATACTTTATTGGTTTAAACAAAAATAAAGTCATTTAAATGCCACATTTGATTAGGCACGCTTAGCTTTCTAAAATAAAATTCAGCCTTTTCCCTCCGTCTATTTGATGATTCAGATTCACTATTTTATGTCCCGATAAACAAAGCAGTGAGTCAGGCATCAATGTGTATTCAGGTAGAAGAAAGAAGCAGGCATGTTGCCCATATCCAATCACAATGCTGCTGCTTTTGTGCTTTGCTTGACTGGTTATTATAAGCTGACTAAATGGTCTGAACAGCTGAATGCATGAGAGTGCAGATTTTAGTAGTAATACAGGAGACATTCATAAAAGTAGAACAAATCTATACATAGTCCAGGAATTGCTACAGAGCAGCCTAAGGTTTCTCCAAGTTAAAATGATAAATATATCTGACAGCATGTAAAAATGTCATACAGGTACTTTGGATTGTTATATAGTCTTAAACTTCAATAGCGTTAAGCTGTAGAAAGAAGAAATGCTTAGACAGAGTTATAGTAATTCACTTGTTCAAGAAGAAAAGCTGAAATCTCCTAATGAAATGCCCAGAAGAGCATTTATAAAGACAATGTAAGTTCCCAAATGGTGGCTTATAAAAACGTCATCTCTTTTGCTGGTCATCTACACATTGATCTGTCATGCAACCTACTATTCGATCCATTCCTTTTCAGTGTTCAGACTTCAGAAATGATCATTAGATGCAGTACAAATGGTACATTTGACTGAATCAATCCAAGTGAAAGGTTGCAGGAAAAAGTAAACAAAAGATGAAGGTGCGTGTTTCAGTCCTAGTCAGATACTTCATACTGTACACCACCTGGTCATATACTCCGTACACCACCTGGCCAGCCTGAAATGAGCAGAATTTTCCAACCCATCCAGATGCTTTCATCTCCAACTCAATCCTGTAACATCTGTTGAAACTAAACAAATTGGTACGAAAAATGTATCATTGCTTGATTCAATCTGAATGTTAAAGCCAGGATCGACATATTTTTATGTATGGCCAGCAAAAGAGCCTGCTTGTAAGAAATATTGCATGAAAAAGGTATTGGCAGACATGAAAGCTTTAAATAAGTGACCTTAACCGAGAGATTCTTTCATTCTCCAAGCTAATAGACACAGCAGACTTTAAATTGTATTCCACTAAAGTGATGCGTATACCAAAGAGCACAGTAATAGGATGCTGCCAAGTTAGGAACTGCTTTGATAAATCGCGTATCAATGGCTCTATGCTGTACAGTCAATTTTTTCTATTACCACTGTAAGGTAAATATTTTCAAATGAAGCACTTTTTTAAAGTTGGGTAACAAATCTATGCTCTTAAAGCATGACCAAATATGCTTAGCTGTCACTATTCACAACCCGATCCTACTGTATCAATTATGAAAGACCTGATGATGATGCAGATGTATTGAAGTGTCAGCATCTATGAAATTTACTTTCACGACAGACAGCTTCCATGAAATTCATGTGTGTCATTGGCTTTGCGACGGTGGAGTTGTCAGTTAGATTCCTGGGTGTATCTAAAATGTCATGGCATGTTTCATGCATGAGCCAGACTAATAACTTAGGAGGCTCACTCTGTCAAAGCGCCTACCGTTCTGCTACTGTAGGTGAAAAACACAGCCAGGGAGGGGAAATGTACAAAATGACCTTTCCACCCCCAGATCATCCATCTGTTCCATGAATTTATTACTTTCTTCTGGGTGAAGAGAGTTTCTATATAATCCATTAAAGACGATGCCTGTAAATATATAATTGATGGTCACAATGTATAGAACACAGCTTTTCAGGCTGGTGACTCCATTATAAAACTCATAGTGTGAAAATTGCTCACTGAACTGATGCTTGGTTCATCATCTGAGGCATGACATCAGGAATGAAAACATGGATTCTTGCCTTAAAATAAACTTGCCAGGAAAGGAATATGGGGATGAGAATTGTGCGAAAGAGTAAACTTATCTTATCTGCACTGTAGACATTTAAAGTGGGTATGACCCAATATGGGGTAACACAGTCTTCCTTATATCATTAAGGTAACGATCCTGCAGCTCTCCTGACAACAAAACAATGGATGCTTGGATGCTTCAAACAGAACAAAAAAAGAAAAGAGAGTGCAACAGTCTTGCGCCAGATACATCCTTTATAAGAGAAGTATGGGAATTTTTTATCCCATATATTTATACTTACCTAGTTGTTGCATCTGTCTGCTGCCGCCTCTGTACTGAGAACTGAGCCACCGAACATCGCAGATGGTTTATTTCTCTCACCCCCCTGAGCGGAGAGCTGCTGCCTGTCAGCATCTCTCCTGCTCTGCTCCTCCTGGCTCATTGGAGCACTGAGCTGTGGAGGGGCGGGGAGCAGCCATCTCAAGGGCTCGCTGAGAGGCTGAGACGCCTATCAGTCCAGGCACCTGGCGAAGTCGGAATGACGCAGTGCCTGAAATGATCCTGGTGACGTCAGCAGAGAGTGGACTTCAGACCGATCTCTGCTGAAAACGAGTCACAGGAGTGCAAAACGAATTGCACTCCTGTGACCTATAGGAGAAGCCCAGCTGAATGAGCCTAGGCTGGACTTCTCCTTTAAGGAAGAGAGCAGGATAAGTGCAAAAGGGATGGGGATTTTTTAAACATATTTTCCTTGTGGACATGTGGTCTATGTTCTGGATGGGAAGCTGGAGTAATGTATTGCAGCTCTTAGGGCAAAGGGGATCATAAAGAAGTAGGTCCTTCCTTGAGGGTTCTGTGGTAATCATCATTGAGCACAGTGTTCTGAGTGTCTCTGCGTTCAGTTTTTAAGCAGCTGTACTTTTTTGAGTCACTCAGGTGTGAATGGTCTTTATAGAATATACTGGAAATTTCCTTGTCATGTTTTGGAAATGCTCAACAAATCAGTCAGGTAGGTACAGGAACTATCCTATGTATGTGAACAGAAAATGTATAGCATCAGTGAGTCACTCAATCCCTATTGCTAAGTTGGTGGCTGGTGTAATCTTTTAGAAATGCACTCTGGGCCAGATCTGAACATTGAGGCTACATACAGAGCTCTCTGTTATTAGGAGCATGGTGCTTTCTATTGAAAGCAATGGAAATACATGAAAACACTTGTTAATGTATTTTGTAGAACATAGTGCACTTTTATGCTTCTTGACTGCTTTCAATGATAATGCATGTGCTTTAAATTGCATAGATGTGAATCCAGCCTAACCTAAAGATACATGCAGGAAACATAGGCTACTTGCTGCATAGTACAGTTTCAAAAAAGTTTATAACCGCTTCCATTCAAAAGTGGGGAAAATGGGGGAGAGTCAGAGATTCTCTCTCTCTCATTCAGCGAAACATTGTTACATGCAGTGTATACTATGAAACAGCTTTTCCAAATGGAGGAGGAGAGAGGCCCCCAGACCAGTTCCCAAGTAAACCCTTTTCTGTATGATTTTGATTAAAATCTCTATTTACTGCATGCCATTACTTCTTTAATAACTCCCTTAAATACCCAATTCTGTTAATTTTTGCTTTTATTATTAACAGTTAAAGATATTAAATCAAGAAATGTTAATGGTGGTATAGTGATTGATGCATGCCAAAATAGATCACTATTTAATTAAAGGAAATAAGATTTTCATTAATATAAATGCTTTAAGTTATTTCAGCACTGGGAACAATATCATTTGAAAGCAAAAATCTCAAATTGTGTGTAAGCAGAAAAGTCTGTTTTGTGCTGATCTTGATACCTTAAGCTTCTTGCTGCCTGTTTCTTCATTAGATGTGTTCTTTTCTCTTTGTGTTCAATAAGAAGAAGGTAGAATAATTATTTCACCTTGGGTGTAAAAAATATAGAAAAAAAGAAAAAAAAACCCTGAATTTCTTTATTGCACTTTTCATGTATGGAATAAGAAATAATGTGCTTTCTCATAAAAAAAGCCCTGAAGATAAGTGAAATCACATTGCAGCTTGTAAGATATAACATTAAAGTATAACTAGAGTGGATAGAGTGGAGAGGGATTGACATCAGAACACTAATAGTGGGGAAAATCTTCCAATCGGAATAATAGTTCTGGTGACCCTGGTGACACACTGTTATTTCCTCACTTTGGAAGGACTCCCTCTTGCTTCCTGCTTTCGTTATGGAACAAGAAGTGAAGGGAATTTTCCCCCAATAGGAAAAAAAAACAAAAATAAAACAGACCAGTGTTATAACCTTTTCTTACTCTATCCAAAATTTAAAAAAATAAAGTTTTGCCTTTTAGTTACGCTTTAAAGTGGAAAAGGGGACACTCCGCTTATCTGGCTTATCTTACCTGGCTTATCTGCATAGTAGGGAACTGGCTGTGAAGCCGCAAGGCTTCACTGCCGATTTCCCTTAGAAGCAATGGTGGCAGCACCTGACAGCCGATAGAAAAATCGGCTGGGATACCGGCATCGCTGTATTCCTGGACAGGTAAGTGTCCTAATATTAGAAGTCAACAGCTACAGTATTTCTCTGAAGGAACCTTGACCTTCTGTTTAACTTACTCTAGAGAATATTTGTAAAGATTTAAATGTGTGAATCCAGCTTGGATGCAATCTGGTTCAATGCTAGTTGTATTTTGTACAATTTAAAAAAAAAAAAAACAATTAATTATACAGTATACCTGTGCAAAAAAAAATGAAACACATGTTTTGCAAATGATAATTTGTAAAATATGGATAAAATATGACTTTGCTGGACTAAGCCAACTGGCCCAGGGGATCAGTGTTAAAGTATGTCTAAGCCAAAATTTACCAAGCGTATAATAAACGAAAATGTGTACAAACAAAATCTACATTAAAAGCTCTAAATCAGACAAGTCAAACTCGTGTTTTTTTGGGGCCACATGCAGGCCTTTCTCCTTCTTTTTCTGGCCCTAGGGCTTAAACATTTTTTTCTCCCTACATCTTTAGTGATCTGACATGTAATTAAGTATGTCCCATGTTGTACAGGCAGTCTGGATCCTGAAGAAATCTTTTGTGCGTGGATGCCCAGTCCTCTTCTTGCTGCTCGCATTCTAGCGCTGTGGGGGGGTTAGTCATTTCAAGTCTCAAGTCTTCTGTGAAGCTGAACTGAATAAGCTCCCAATGGGGACCCAACCCCTCCTCTTTCCTCCTCCTTTGGGGGAAAAAAGCTTCATAGTATACAATGCACGTAACATGATCTGTGAATGGGGGGAGAGTCAGATAAGTCATTTTATTCTCTTCCCCATACAGTCTACACTATTAAGCAACTTTTCCCAATGGAAGAGGGAGCTTGTTTAACCACTCCTGCCCTGGAAGGTTTTAACCCCTTAATGATCAGGCCATTTTTTGCGCTACGGCACTGCGTTACAGAATAAATATAATAACATTTATTGTTATAAACAAAAAAAAGAGCAATTTAGACCAATATGTATTCTGCTACATATTTTTGGAAAAATAGCAAAAAAAAAAAAAAGGATTTTAAAAAGAAATTTTTTTTACTAGTAATGACGGCGATCAGCGACATTAAAGCGGGACTGCGATATTGCAGCGGACAAATCTGAGACTAAGTGACACTTTTTGGGGACCAGTGACATTTAATACAGTGATCGGTGCTAAAAAATGCACTGTCACTGTACTAATGTCACTGGTAGGGAAGGGGTTAACATCAGGGGCGATCAACGGTTTAAATGTGTTCCCTGGGAATGCTTGCTAACTGTGTGGGGGATTCTCTGACTGGGGGAAGACAGGGATCCGTGTTCCTGCTTAGCATTATTTTCATCTTCTCCCCTGTCAGAATGGCGAGCTGCCTTGTTTACATAAGCGGACCGCCGTTCTGCCTCTCTCGGGATTGATCGCCGGACCCACTGGTTGGCTCCCCCTCTGTCCGATCAGCACGCGATCCGGTTTCCGGCGGTGGCGCGCACGCCCCCAGAGGCTGATGCACAAAATGACGTACAGTTACATGATTTCGTGCAGTAGAGCCACTTTGCCACAGTACATGTAGGTTATGGGGTCAGCAAGTGGTTAATGCAGCTTCACAGAAGACTCAGCTATATAGGATATACTTCATCACATGTAAATTAGGTCAATAAAACTATAGACAATATTTTTTTTTTTTGGTTAAACTTCATTTTTCACTGTTAAAGGGTCCAGCTATTCTCAAAGCTACACTTCTGTATGCAAATTATCTCTCCAATATTTCTAGAAATTCTTTAAAGGCCATTCCTCTAATACAACATATTGTAATTTATTTATTGTAAATTGTAAATTATTGCCATCTTTAGTTCATATAATGGAAACTACCGTATTTAAAATTCTAAATTGATGACTTTCCCAGACATTTACTCTCTACCGGTACTCTACCAACTAATTCATGCATTAACACGCAATGATTTGCCACGGTATACCAGGGTGTTTTACGCAGAACTGGGAAAGGAGTTCTCGAGGGCAGATTGGCAGACCTCCTTCCACTTTAAACACAAGTCTTCCACAAGTCTTCAATCTCATGCTACTCTCAGGAAAAAAATGTCAAGATCCTCTCCCAATGATATAGGGACCCATCAACGATACATAAGATATTTCCGTCCACTCCTGTTACTTGCTGACAATGTGGTTCGGCTGTGGGTACGTACTTACACATCTGGTGGGAATGTTAGTAGATACGCCCACTCTGGGCCCAGGTTTTTCAAATTTTTAACAAAGTCTATGAGGAATCTTTGACCCCTCCCTACACCAGAGATTGCTCTATAACTGGCTGACTGGCTCTATAACCACACAAAAACTGAGCCTATTACATTTTTTCCTGTGGGCAGCGTGACAGATCTTCCTATAATTTTAAAAAACAGATGCCACTCCCCTGCTATCTTTGTGGGTTTCCACTATGAACGATATTATGCGGATGGAGGGAATGCTAGCGCTTGATAATGACTCTTTTGGCAAATTCAAGGTCTTTTGGTATATTTGGATCCACTTCTCTTTTTCTAATACTCTCGCAGAAATGCTCTCAACCCCTGGGAGTACACCCCCATCTCTCTCTAACGCAGGTCTATCGTCACATGGTCCCATGGTACAATTCCCCCCCCCCCCCACTTACTCTCTTACTGTATTTATAGCTGCTAATGTGATACCTCTCTCGACCAGTTAGACCTTTGGACCCTACATCCCCTTTTACTCTTTCTCTCTCTCTTTCATTTTCCTTCTATTCTTTCTTATCTTCCTTTTTTTCTGTCTCTGTCTCTACATACTCATTCCCTAAATGCATTGTATACCAGGTTATGTTTGCTTCACCCACCATTCTGGATCAGACAATGGATACTCATAAGTTTTCTGATACAGATGTAAATGTTTTTCTGTTTATATTTTACCTGTACATTTGTGGGGATGCCATGTCTATACAAATCATGTTTATTTATTTATTTATTTATTTTTATATATAGGACACAACCTTCAGTTTAGACTGTTTTATACTGACTTTTATATGTCATGCTTTGGGCGATAGCCATTGTTGCTGACTTTTGTAATTTTATTGCTGTATCCTATTTTCCTATGTGATGCAAAATATAAACAATAAAAACATTTTTACCTCTAAAATTCTAAGTAGATGTGCAGAAATAAAAGCTTGAGTTTCAAAAAAAATCAAAACTGCATAATAACTTCGGAAATAATGGTAAATTGTATCTGTTTGCTAAAATAGTATTTATCATTTAAGAAAACTGCAAAGCAGAATATCTAGAAAAGAAGAAAGACAATATTGTAAATTAGATTGCACTAGAGCCATTCTGTATTCCTGCAACCAAATTTCTAGCAGATTTGAGGCAACATTTTGCCAGAGGTTTCTAGTTATTTGTTCTAGGTGTACATGGAGTAAACTCTTTCTCTCTGCATTCAGCCTTGTAGCCAGTGGATAGGGATATGAAGGGGGGTGCAGGTAACTTTGAGTGCAGGTAGTATATCTGGCAGCATTTCTGTATTCAAGCATTTTTCTTGAACTTTTCCACTAAGTACAGTTCCGGTCATTTAATTCTAAAAGCTGTTCAGACAGTACTGAGCACAGGATGTAGTAAAAGCTATGGAAAAGGAGTATTTGTGAGTTGAATACTCTTTTATGTTTTGTTTCGCACCCGGCCCACACAGTTCAGTGAACATTGTTGGTTCAGGTCTGTTTGTTGAATCTGATCAAACAGAAGACAAACAGAGACAAACTGAGCGCTGTGTTCATAGACCTTTGTAAAGTGATACATGCAGAGAGGGACACCTGTGGGCTGTTAAAAAAAAAGAAAATCAAAACTAGGACTATTGTCCATAACTGACAATTAAGTATAATTTTTCTTTCAAAAGACAAATAATTTGTTTTTTCTAGGTCATTGATATCCTGCTTTTGTACACCACCCACCTACAGTTTCCTTTTTTCACTCTGGAAGCCCTAGGCATTCTAAACAAGATACCTGCAAATATTTGTTTTGAAGTTTGCACATTTTCAGAGGTTATTCCAACTGCAAATTATTGAAATTGTTGCTTTTGGTTTCAGATTATTTATCAGTGCGTTTCTAATTAAAAAATATATTGTCTTTTCGGATGTTCTCAGTCTGGATGCAAAAGATTGTGATTTCAAAAATTGCACATATTCGATAAGGTTTAACATTCATCACCCATGTCAGGATTTTACTAAATTTGTAAGGAGGCAGTCTCAACTGTTAGTGGCAGCCAGCAGTAAGGCTAGGTTCACCCTGTTGTGGGTGCGGGACAGTTTTTAAATAGCAGGCAATCCTGCATCAACAGGCAAAACACACTGCTCTTTGCAGAAATGCGGGGTTGCCATAATTCTTCATGGCACGCTGCGCATTGGGAACTGAATAGTGCTAAAGCTCCATGTGGTTTCCATGTGGCTGCATTTTAGAAAAGGTGCAGGGATCTTTCCCCTGTTTTTCCCACAGGTACAGCAGCCCACTGAAATGAATTGGCTGCACCGCCTGTGCAAACGTGGCATGCACAAAACACAATAGTGTGAATCTAGCCTAAACCATGCACGAGACAGTGACTCCCAGGAGCAACCCAATCAGGTTTGCCCTTCGCTTTTATTGAGCATGACAGTAAGCAGAGTATCAATGCAGAAGGACTTTGTACAGCAAGTCCAGAGCATAAAACAAAACATCTGCTCATCCAAGCTACTAAATTCAAGTCTGCTACTGATTAACAGCATGCCTTCATTTGGGTTCCCCAAAACAAACGGTCATCTCTAGTACCTTTTTGGGGTGCTCTCCCATGCTTTAACATAGACTGCATCAGTCTTGATGATGCTGGAGAGCAGGGTAGAAGAGGCTTTCAGTCTAGCAGCATGGAGGAGCCTGTGGGAGTGGAGGATTGAGTAAGTAAAACCGCTCTTCCATGTCCCCTAGACATTAATGAGCATTTAACCCCTGCAGGGGAGCATAGCATATATAAGTGTTTCCTCAGAATAGTCTCTTTGTACATTATTAATGATGATGTTTTTCCTTTTTTTCTTAAGGGAAAAAATGGCTGTTGATCCTTGCTCTTTTCCAACTATTTGTCATCTAAAACAGTTTCAAAACCTTCACCTTTCATTTTTCTCCAGATTGGAGCAAATATCACCCAAACCATGAGAGAGCTGTGAGTTGTTGAGTTCTCTGTTGTTGGGTACCACCTAAAGGGTCCCAAAATTATTTTCTTGTCAAGTAAATATAAAATATCTCCATCCATGGGTTCAATGAGAGACAGTGTGCCTGAAAGATGGCATCTTCTAATGTGCTCTCCTCTTTAGAAAACCCAAGCTACTTGTTTTGCCATAGAACTGCAGAGCTTCACCAGTGTAAAGCCAGGTACACAAGAGCCAAATGTCGAGAGACATCGGCCGGTTCAAAAAAAAAACTAAAATGTCTTATATTGGGCAAATATGTATGTCAGTCTGTCTGACAGAGGTTGGCCGTGCATGATTTAAGTGTTCTGGTGGGGGGCCACCCCCCTGTCAGAACACAACAGCTCAGTGGGGGGGGATTGCTATACTCACTTTGCATAGTTAGTATAGCGGCTCCGACCAGAACTGACTAACTTAGTGTGTATTAGACTTAAATATGAAGCTCTTCTAATTAACAATATCAGTTGTACATGATATTATATTAGCACAGCTGCCTTCACCGATAACCAATACAGGACTAGTGCTTGTCATACAGAACAGGCTGGGGCTGCGCATGAGTGCTCTCATAGGGGCAACATCACACTGTCTGGCTGCGCTTCAGCCACAGCGTGGGTTCAGCAGCGTACCTGCAGTTTTGGTGCAGGTTAGCTATGTTTTGCAATATAATTTTATTATGTCCTGCAGTTTTGGTGCACTTTCAGAAAATGTGCCAAAACCATGGGACATACTCAAAGTCTATGGCAAAGCACAGCTAACCGCTGGTACACTGCGCTGCCAGCCAAAGCGCAGCAGGGCAGCGTGAAGCCACTCAAACTGTTAGTTGCCTATTAACTATAAAAAAGTTTGAAAGGTTTTTGGAGTCTACAAAGTCCCACAGCTGTCCAGTTTTCCATTCACATTTTGACAACAGTGTCTGGCATGGCCAACTGTTATTTAAATGACAAAGAAGTGCAGATCAATATTGGTAATTAGTAAATGAATATGCATTTTTTTTTCCAATGTATTTATTGATGTTTTTCAAAGAGAAAAGGTTTACAAACCGTCAGATAGGACATAATCCTTTTTGTGAAAACATAAAGCGATGACATTAATGCGTAGCTAAACATATTCCATGCACACAGTAAAGAACATTTAAATAATGAGAATAGTACTTATGGGGAGCTCTGTAACCAACTGTTGGTGATGTTGGCCGTGCCTCCCAAACCACCGAACACCCCTATTGGGCGGAAACTGTGTCTGGGTGGGGGCAGTGCCAACTCTCTCTCTAATTTTTCTATCTTTTTCTTTTCCCCAGTGAGTTTCTTATCGGTAAAGTTTAGGTAGGACGAACGTGTATGTAAAACTTTTGAAATAATGATTTGGATCTAGAGTAATGTCTGTAAATCATATAATTTCCCAGATCAAACATATAAAGTGGAGTGAAAAAAATTAAATAACTATGACATACAAGTGTAACTTATTTGTCCTAACATATATGTTCATGAACCACAAAGGGAAGAAATTGTTTCCATCTGTGGGAAGAGAGGGGTTTAGGAGAGGGGGAAGGGGGGAGGACGGACAAGCATTTCTTGGTGGGTAGATTTGCGTTCTTGACTGGAATCGTTTTGGGTCTGCAAAAGTGTGGGGAACACATGGGGTTTAAAAGCAGGTAACCATGAACAGGCAAGAACATGTGATAAGAGTAAGAGCCAGAGAAGTGTGAAGCCAGGAAGATGTGCATTCTATGTGTATTATCCAATCCCCTATTCAGTCACCAGAGTTAAGCAGCATGGCCAGGTTTTACAAAATTTTGTGGGAGTCTCTCTAGCCTTGTGGACTAGGTCCTCCATCTCGGCAATTCTGAATACTCCATTCTGCAATGGTAGGGGGTGGTCTCCTTCCAGTGGAGGTGAAGGGCTAGTGACCTTCTGGGTTATTGGTGTGTGGTGGAGGAGATATTGAGCCACGGTGTAATCAGGAGAGTAGGTCATTATGTTGGCAGTTAGGCGGTATACTTCTTTCCAAAAGGGTTGTATCAGCAGACATTCCTACCAGATGTGGAGTTATGAGCTGAATGCTGTGTTGCATCTCCAACAAAGTGATGATACATTGGAGTGGAATTTGTGTAGTTTATTTGGGCTCCTGTACCATCTTGAGTATATTTTAAATCTATTTTCTTGTGCTGAAACATTTGTTGACCCTTTATGGATGTGGGTCTAAATAAGCTCCCATTCTTCCACTGATAAATCCAAAGCTAATTCCTCCTCCCAATGTTTGCTAGTGCATATGCATTTATATTTTTGTGGCGTTTCGATCTAAATGCTTTACCTACTAAATCAATTGTTCAAAATAATTTGTTATTCTGTACAGCCAGTCTGCCAGTCTTGTATTTAAACACATTTTCCATTAAGTAGCAGTAATTATGTCAGTAAGCAGCAGAGTGACCTTACTGATTAGCAGAGGTATATGTATCACATAATCTTCCTTTATCGTAAACCTGTTACCAATTGGTGCATATAAAGAACTCCATAACCAGAAGTTATCTGCAGAAAAAGCAGTATAAGCAGGTAAAGTTCTATACAAATTTGGAATTTTCCTGTAAAAACTGAGCTTTTTCCTCATACCCTCTTGAGCCTCGCTATTTATCAATGCGGGTTACCATTATGCAATCATTATGTCATTTTATCTGAGCGTTTTGCAAGCATATTACGAGCATTTTAGAAGCGTATTACAAGCATTTTAAATACAGTATCTCACAAAAGTTAGTACACCCCTCACATTTTTGTAAATATTTTATTATATTTTTTCATGTGACAACACTAAAGAAATGGCACTTTGCTACAATGTAAAGTAGTGAGTGTACAGCTTGTATAACAGTGTAAATTTGCTGTCCCCTTAAAATAACTCAACACACGGCCATTAATGTCTAAACCGTTGGCAACAAAAGTGAGTACACCCTTAAGTGAAAATGTCCAAATTGGGCCCAAAGTGTCAATATTTTGTGTGGCCACCATTATTTTCCAGCACTGCCTTGACCCTGTTGGGCATGGAGTTCACCAGAGATTCACAGGTTGCCACTGGAGTCCTCTTCCACTCCTCTATGATGACATCATAGAGCTGGTGGATGTTAGAGACCTTGTGCTTCTCCACCTTCCGTTTTAGGATGCCCCACAGATGCTCAATATGGTTTACCCTCAGCTTCTTTAGCAAGGTAGTGGTCATCTTGGAGGTGTGTTTGGGTTCGTTATCATGTTCAAATACTGCCTGCGGCCCAGTCTCCGAAGAGAGGGGATCATGCTCTGCTTCAGAATGTCACAGTACATGTTGGCATTCATGGTTCCCTCAATAAACTGTAGTTCCCCAGTGCCAGCAGCACTCATGCAGCCCCAGACCATAACACTCCCACCACCATGCTTGACTGTAGGCAAGACACACTTGTCTTTGTACTCCTCACTTGGTTGCCGCCACACATGCTTGACACCATCTGAACCAAATAAGTTTATCTTGTTCTCATCAGACCACAGGACATGGTTCAGTAATCCATATCCTTAGTCTGCTTATCTTTAGCCAATTGTTTGCGGGCTTTCTTGTGCATCATCTTTAGAAGAGGCTTCCTTCTGGGATGACAGCCATGCAGACCAATTTGATGCAGTGTGCGGCGTATGGTCTGAGCCCTGACAGGCTGACCCCCACTCTTTCAACCTCTACAGCAATGTTGGCAGCACTCATACGTCTATTTTCCAATGACAAACTCTGGATGTGACGCTGAGCATGTGCACTCAACTCCTTTGGTCAACCATGGCGAGGCCTGTTCTGAGTGGAACCTGTCCTGTTAAACCGCTGTATGGTCTTGGTCACCGTGCTACAGCTCAGTTTCAGGGTCTTGGCAATCTTCTTATAGTTTAGGCCCTCTTTATGTAGAGAAACAATTCTTTTTTTCAAGATCCTCACAGAGTTCTTTGCCATGAGCTGCCATGTTGAACTTCCAGTGACCAGTATGAGAGAGTGAGAGTGATGACACCAAATTTAACACACCTGCTCCCCAGTCACACCTGAGACCTTGTAACACTAACAAGTCACATGACACAAATTGGGCCCAATTTGGACATTTTCACTTAGGAGTGTACTCACTTTTGTTGCCAGCGGTTTAGACTATATTGACTGTGTGCTGAGTTATTTTGAGGGGACAGCAAATTTACACTGTTATGCAAGCTGTACACTCACTACTTTACATTGTAGCAAAGTGTAATTTCTTCAGTGTTGCCGCATGAAAAGATATAATAAAATATTTACAAAAATGTGAAGGGTGTTCTCACTTTTGTGAGATACTGTATGCATTCAAGCTTCAGGTGTTTTATTTTAGCCAATAGAAAGCACTAGAGGTAGAAGATTATTGGATGTCACTTTTTCGGAGGCAGATTGAAAGAAGATCTGGTCATTAATGGCTACTTGCTCCTGGAATGTGATGGCACTGAAATATTCCTATAAAGTCCTTATGCGTTGGTACCTTACTCCGGCTCGTATCTCTAAATGTGTTCCAGGACATTCCCCTCTCTGTTTCTGGAACTGTGGGCAGGAGAACACGATGGCCCAATCTTTGACTTGCCCAAAAGTCCGAAGGCTGTGGATTAGGGTATACACTAGGCAATTTTCAGCTGTCTTTCAGGCCGATAGCCAATATCTGGTGCCGATATTCTGTAGATTTAATTTGACACGGGCCTTTAAAATTTTTTTTTTTTTTTAATAACTGTTATTGCCGGCACTTGAAAGCATTCAAAACGCCAAGATCAGCATTTTTGAATACATTCTATTTTTTAAAACTGACACCTTTAGGATGCAAGTAATCTGGAAGGGATGTCATGACAACACTTCCGGGTTTCTAGATCCGAGACCCGAACAAAGCCAGCTGGCGGACGTGCCGGCTGGTCGCTTTGGCCTCCTGATAGGTCTGGAGACCTGGGCAGAGTGGCAGAAGGAGGTGGGAGGGGGGATGTCTCCCTCCCACTGCTTGTAATAACAGCCGAGCGACTGCTGAGTTGCATCAGTTGCTATTACAAGAAAACCAACCGCTCTAAGGAACGGTACCGGGGTGATGCCTGCAAAACGGAAGTATACACCGGCACAGTAGCGTTCAGGTACAAGGAAAAGAAAAAAAAATGGTAAAAACCAAGAAAAACAAATTGGCCAGAAAAGGAGAGAAAAAGACAGGGGGGGGGGGGACCGATATTGCTTCAAGTGATTGTACAACGCCCAGATACAATCCCTTGAAGCAATATTGGTACCCCCCTGTCTTTTTCTCTCCTTTTCTGGCCTGTTTGTTTTTCTTGGTTTTTACCAGGTTTTTTTTTTTTCATTATACCTGAACTCTACTGTGCCAGTGTATACTCCCCTTTTGTTTTTGTCACAGTGGGTCAAACCTGGACTTCTTTGTTTGGAGATGGTCTTCTTACACCCTCCCTCAGTTAGATTCTGAACCCTGATTTCCTCGAGGTCTGACGTGTTATCTCCTGTTATGTGACTCGTTTGAACATGGGCTCAATGACAAGCAAAGTCTTGCAAGTTTACATTGACATTTAATACCGGTGTCAGTGCTGAATAAGCCCTTTGCTTTTGCATTGTATGCATCTTTCTGTTTCTGTTACAAGTCATTTTACATCTGTAAACCTTCAATAAAAATGCACTAAACCAGAAAGTGTTCTGTTATTTGCTCAATAAGTAGAAATCTAGTAAACTGGTGGTAGTTTTCTGTGTTCTCTGTTGAATTTTTATTGCTAGCAATGTTTTCAGCAAATTTCCGTAGACCACAAATCACTTACACACTTGGTTATAGAGATGAGGAAAGGAGGAGGTGTTCTATAATCATGTTCTAGGATGGTAATGATGCTCCTCAATGAAACCATATGGTAAGTGTGCCTGGTCATCCTAGGACAGGAAGTGTGTTATGGTAGGATCTCCGGGGATAACAATGGGAAGAAAATCCTGAAAAAAAAAAAAGGATCAAAGTTAGCCACCACATCTCAGGACTGTTAAGCTGTGATATGAAAAATGTTGTTCTTGGGTTTAGATAGACACTTTAACTTAAGCAGAGAAAAATTAGGTATCCTGCCCTTCCTATGTTGTGTGATAGAGCTGTTTAAATCTCCCTACCAAATAGTTAGAAATAGAAGCTCTGTCAAGTAAAAGAGCTCTCGTATATGTATTTCATCTATGTATTTAGCTGTTTGCCTGGAGTTCAGCTTCAACCTTAAACAGTACAGGTATCCTTTAGGCAGAGTGTCTGCTTCTGTACTGTAATGTTTCTCTTTGGTCCTAGTATTTTTTTTATATTAAGCTTAACTGACTGAACACCACTTGCTGTCTTTAGATTTATCATACCCTGCTTAGATTTGGAACAGTTGAGCTTTCTGCTCATTAAACCTTTTGTCAGAAACATGAACCTGAAATTGTTAGCTGCATAAGTTCCTTCCATGTGGCCAAGCTTTTAGAAACAATGCATCTGTCAAAATCCATTGGAGGTACAAACTTAGTGCTGGAGGCTATCTGTATAACAGTCTCTTTGTTTCACCATATAATATTTATATTCTTGTTTGAAAGTTAAGGCACCAAAATGCTGCATTTTACTAGTGCAGTTCTAGCATGATATTTAAGATTAAGAAACGTAATCTATTTTAAGAGAGCATAACTAGTTTGCATTTAACACTTGGACTGCTAAATACTGTACATTATGGTTGTAGGCTCTCTTAGGTGGCCAATGTTTGTAATATAATAGATCAATCAGAGGGCAGCTGTAAACATGTTTTAAACAGTTCATAGATGATCCAGTTTTTTTTTTTTTTTTTTTTTGTTCAAACAGCGTGTTGAACAAAAAAACTGACCCGATTTCCCCATCCACACACTCGATGCGGATGGGGGAATCACTCCTGTTGAGCTATTTTGTTCTGATGGCAGGGAAAATTCCACACCATCAGAATACACTGATCAACACTGCTGGCTGTAGCTGGCAGCGCTGATTGAACTGCATTTATCCGACAGGCTGGTTGTACAGAAGTCGATCTACCGGCAGCGTTGATCTGTGTGTTCTGGTAGTGGGGTAGTCTCCCCATTGTCCGAACACAATAGCTCAGCGGGAGTGGGAATCGCCGGTAAACTTTAAAGGATAAATTGGTTGAATTTCGATCCATGTACTGTATGGCTGGCTTTAGTTGTAGACAACAGTCTGAATGCAATGCTGCTTAATCACAAAAATTTCCCATTGTCATACTGTCCACATATAGTCCTCTCTGGTGTTGGATCCTTACTACCTTAATGTTCAGGATGGTGAATTAGGTTGGAACACTGAATGAGTAACTGAATGAGTTCACAAATCTCTTGTAAGCTGTGAATGAACTCTGAGTACCTAAGAGCTTATACTCAGAGTGGTTCTAAATACCAGTAGAGAAGGTCACAGACTGTGTATTTATCATCGCTAACTGCAGCTCACGAAAGACGTATTATGGGTCTACTTAGGGGACCTGAATGAAAATCAATCCAACACCTCACACGCCTTGAGAAAGGTGCACAGCCAACATGGACGCTGTGTAAATCCAAAATAGTAAAAATAGCTAGTATAGCAAAGGTGTGCTGGCCATTTTTAAAACATAGATTGCCTATTACACCCTGTGTATACTGTCCATACAGACCCTGGTTACAGCAGAGTTCTCTGTATCATTTTAGGATGTATTATTTTTAACCACTTCCAGACCGCCGCACGCCGATATACGTTCTAACTTTGAAGAGGGATATGCTAGCTGCCAATACCCTGGTATCCTCTTCTTTGGCCGGCGGTCCAGTTTCTGATAATAGTGGTCTCTGTGGCAGGTTTGCCGCAAGATCACTTTTATCAGCTGTGGGAGAGGACCCCCCTCCTGCCGCGCTCCGGTGCCCTCCAATGCTTACCTGAGCGTTTTTATTGCATTTTAGTCTAAATATGAGATCTGAGGTCTTTTTCTTCTCCTGTCATGCTTTTTTTCTATTACAAAGGATGTTTACATCCCTTGTAATAGGAATAAAAGTGACACATTTTTTTTAAAAGAACACTGTAAAAAAATAAAAATAAAAGGTAAAATAAAAAAAAAATGTTTAAACGTGCCCTGTCCCGCCGAACTCGCATGAAGAAGTGAACGCATACGTGAGTAGCGCCCGAATATGAAAACGGTGTTCAAACCACACATGTGAGGTATCGCCACGATTGGTAGAGCAAGAGCAATAATTATAGCCCTAGACCTCCTCTGTAACTGAAAACATGCAACCTGTAGAATTTTTTAAACGTCGCCTATGGAGATTTTTAAGGGTAAAAGTTTGTCGCCATTCTACGAGCGGGCACAATTTTAAAGCGTGACATGTTGGGTATGAATTTACTCGGCGTAACATTATCTTTCACAATATAAAAAAAATTGGGCTAACTGTACTGTTGTCTTATTTTTTAATGCAAAAAAGTGTATTTTTCCCAAAAAAAGTGCGCTTGTAAGACCGCTGGGCAAATACGGTGTGACTGAAAATATTGCAACAACCGCCATTTTATTCTCTAGGGTGTTAGAAAAAAAATGTATAATGTTTGGGGATTCTAAGTAGTTTTCTAGCAAAAAAAAACAGTTTTTAATTTGTCAACAACAAATCTCAAAGGCTCGGTCCTTAACCACTTGCTTACTGGGCACTTAAACCCCCCTCCTGCCCAGACTAATTTTCAGCTTTCAGCGCTGTCACACTTTGACAATTGCGCGATCATGCTGCACTGTACTCAAACTAAATTTTTAGAATTTTTTTCACACAAATGGATCTTTCTTTTGATGGTATTTAATCACCACTGGTTTTTATTTTTTTCTAAACAAACAAAAAAAGACAAACATTTTTGAAAAACACAAAACATGTTTAATAGTTTGTCATAAAATTTTGCAAATGGGTAATTTTTCTCCTTCATTGATATTCGCTGATGAGGCTGCACTGATGGGCACTGATGGGCTGCATTGATGGGCACAGATAAGGTGTCACTGATAGGCACGGATAACATGACACTGGTGGGCACAGATAGGCACAGATAAGATGACACTGATGGGCACTGATAAGAAGGCACTGGGTGGCACTGGTGGGTGGCACTGATAGATGTCACTGATGGGCACTGATAGGTGGCACTGATGGGCACTTGTAGGTGATATTGATAGGCAGCACTAGTGATGACACACTGTGCGCACTGATGGGTGGCACTGTGCGCACTGATGGGTGGCACTGTGCGCACTGATGGGTGGCACTGTGCGCACTGATGGGTGGCACTGTGCGCACTGGTAGGTAGAGCTGGTGGGCACTGGTAAGTGAGGCTAGTGGACACAGAGGCCTCTCCACGATCGGGACCAATGCCCCTCTCGCAGCCGCCGGTGATCGGCTCATTTTTTGAGAAAAAATAGCCGATTACCGGCTCTGTTTAGGTCACATGATCAGCTGTCATTGACTGACAGCTGATCACGCGGTAAGGGGTCGGGATCGACCCCTTACTCAGATCTGTGATCAATCGAGTCTCATAGACTCGCTGATCACAGAGCATGCCCTGCAGGGGGTGCTCAGGCCGCTCAAACACAAGAGGACGTTCATGGATGCCCTCCTGGCAAATTAAGTCTGCGCTGTAACTGTCTTTCGGCTATAGCGTGGACGGCAAGTGGTTAAGTGGTTAAATAAAACACAGAATTTTTATAAAGCAGTAAATGTGACATTAACCAAATATTCACTGCAGGTGTATCTTCCTGGTGCATGTTTTGAAAATTTCTGATTTATTAACCTTCATTAGACATGAGCAATTCGTTTCAGTCCCAATCTAAATTTGTACAAATTTTTGGTTATTCTGATATTCGGATGTACCTAAATTTCTGAATAGCAATATTAACAAATTTTGTTAAAACTCCTTTCGTTTTGTTTAGTTTATTCGCCTTCTAACAAATTCCAATTTTTCAGAATGATTTGAATTAGAATCGGTCAAAAAAAAAATTAATCAATATTGATGAGGACAAGGGCCTCTTCCCCACAGCCCTGGCCGGTTATTGTGGTGGTCTGCCGGCGGGGGCTTTTCAGAATCTGGAAGCCCCCTTTAACAAGAGGACCCCCAGATCCCACCCCCCCATGTGAATGAATAGGGGAACATTGTACCCTTACTCATTCACCAAAAACCGTGTCAAAAATAAATAAAAACACAGAGACCGTTTTTGACAATTCCTTTATTATGGGAAAGCGGCCCTTGTCCTTATGGGGACAAAGTGCTTTGGGGAGGAGCCCCCCACCTCCAACGCACCCCCTCCATGTCGAGGGCATGTGACCTGGTATGGTTCAGGAGGGGGTGTGCTCGCTTGCCCCCCCCTTCCTGACCTGCTGGGCTGCATGCTTGGGTAAGGGTCTGGTGTGGATTTTGGGGGGGACCCCCACACCATTTTATTTTTTAAATCCTTACCAGACCCGAATGAGGGGGAGTCGTACATATTTCAAGTCAAAGTTGTCAATTTTTGGTTCTGCATACCTTTGATTGTCACTGAATTATAATAATGCACAATTTAAAATGTACATAACTTTGTTATTTAGTAACTTGCTATATCCTTTTTTTTCTGGGTATTTTAAAGATAGGATTTTGCTTGCACTGATCATTTTAGTGTCTTTTTGGAGAATATTCACATGTCAAAATATGTAATTGTCAAGAACTTACCCAAGTGGTTATTGTAAGGTACTGAAGGGTACACTTTAATGTAAAAAACAAAAAAACATGAAAGGCTTATATCTGTTGGCTGCTTAAATAATTACCATTGAGTCAATGTTTGGTAGAATTTACCTCAGTTATAGCTGCCAGTCTTCTGGGGTAAGTCTGTAACGGATATGCATTCTTAAACCTGCACATTTTGTGCATAGTTCTAATCATAATGATCATTGTCTAGGTTTAAACCTCTCCAGTTTCTACCACACAGACTGAAGCTAAAAAAAAATGATTTTGGTCTCATCACACTGGAGAGATTTTTTCCACATTCACAGTATCCCATGTACATTTTGTCAAATTCTAAAAGATCCCCCCCCCCCGACTTTTTTATTTTACATTATAATACATAATAATGTAAAATGTGCATGCCCCCTGAAAACATCAGGGTGATGAAACGCCATGCTGGGGGGGCAGGCCAGGCAGTGACAACATCCCGCACAGTACACCCAGATATGAAGCATCATACACGCAGGGAAGAGGCGGAAGGGACCACTCGTGGCCACAGCATATGGAGCAGGTACCCTAGTACTCTTCATGTCAGCAAACAAGCAAATGCACTTTTTAATGTGAGTAGGCAATATGGAAGTGGTTTTATGGCAAAATAAAGTTTTTCAGGTTTCACACTATGACAGTCTTGCTCTATTTCTTCCTTATGTTGCATGAGTCTATACGAATAAAACACCAGCAAGAGGAGCGAAAAGGAGTTGGTCCAGGTGGCAAGTGGATGGTGTTTAACCTCTCTGTAACAAGTGTTTTTTGACTTACCTGTAGTGGGTGGTCATATAAATCTGTGTTGATGGTGGAGGATCATTGGAGCACTGTGTTATTTGTCTGCATGTATTCAAGAAGTGAACATGAGAGCATTTTCATGGGGTCCATGATACTCATGAATTCATCCATGAATTTGTTGGGGATATCTACGCTACTGCACTTTCCCATAATTTGTATTGTTTTCTGGATACTTTGTACAGAACTTAGATAAATAGACACTTTATTTTTGCACTTTATTGTTTAATATATACTGGTATATATATATATATATATATATATATATATATATATATATATATATATATATATATATATATGTATATATATATATATATATATATTTTTTTTTTGTATACATGGACCAATATTGCTGTATAGAATTGATTAATCATTTTTTCTCACTAGCCTTATATTCATTTACAGTTATTGTTGTCCCATGGGAAACTGCCACATCACAGATGAATCTCTACAGCTGCTTTATAGAGATTGGCCTCTTGGTTCATCCTCTCACTAATCTCATCCCAAGTCGCTTGCATTTTCATGACTTGCTTTCTGTAGAAAGTCACATTTGTGCAATCTTCTTTTTATAATAGATTTACTGGTGCTTCATGGGATGTTTAAAATTACATTTAGGATATCTTTTTTTGACCCAAGGTTGATTCTTCTTTTTGGTTAAGGTAAATTTGAAGAAACTAGGATCACAGAAATCGATAAGAACCTGACAAAAATTTCCCTTCTCTATAGTAAGCCTTAAATAAAATTACCCGATGGCTGGGATTATGTTTCAACATTGCCTGATTTTCCACAATATACATTTTTTTTATTATTATTGTAGGTGTTAAAACCAATTCTGTCATCCATTAACTATTTGGAAGATTTTACACCGTGACCAGGCAATTTTTTGCTATTCGGCACTGTGCTAATTTATCTGGTACTTGCGCAGTCATGCAATGCTGTACCCAAACAAAATGCATATCCTTTTTTTCACACAAATAGAGCTTTCTTTTGGTGGTATTTGATCACCACAGTTTTTTTTTAACTTTATGCAATATAAATGAAAAAAGGCCAAAAAATTTGAAAAACAACCTAATATCTTTTACTTTCTGATATAAAACCTATCCAATAAAAAAAAATCCCAATAAATGTATATTGATTAGTTTGTGTGAAAGTTGTAGCGCCTACAAACTATTGGTCAGCGACTTATAATGGGACAACGATGTGCGGCTGGCAATCTGACACTAACCAAGAGGGGGAACTGACTAACTGCCACTGACTCGCCATTGATGTCATTACAGTGATTAGTGATAATACTGTACAGTGTCACTGTATTAATGACACTGGCTGCTTTACAGGGATGAGGAACCAATAGATCGCTCCATCTGTACAGAGCTCTGTGTTTACCAACACAGAGCTCTGGGCTGTGACGATCAGCAGGGGTCGGAAGAATGGTCGAGGAGCCAGAAATGATGTCGGTCTCTCAGCCGCTATGCATTTTGAGTCATCGCGCGTCTTCAGGAACTTTTCAGCGACTTTTCACTTAGTGAAGATGCTTGATGAAAGGAAATGCTTAGAGACTGAGAGACTGACGTAATTTCCGGCTCTCCCCGACCATTTTTCTGGATCTATGGAACGCACGCCGGCTCTGGCAGTGGTGAGCAGCAGTGCAAGAATCTGTTGCACAGTGAGCTGTTTGGGTCGGTGCCTTTCCAAGGGCACTTTTAAAAGTCAGTGGAATACTTTGGGATTTTTACCATTCTGTGAAAATAAACTACTACACTGTATATTATTTCCATCTGTGGGGGCTGTTTTATTCTTTATATATTCCATACACCTTGGTCATGAGTACAGTTGAAAAATAGTAGAAGACGAAAGGTGGCTTTCGGACATCCTAGAGGTGGACTGTAAAAGGGGCACATTGACCGCTGGTTGGCCTTATTGCTCTGGTGAGTGCAGTGGTTGTTGGCACGTAGTGGAGGACAACTTTTGGGGTGTGGAAGAGAAAAATAGTCACCTATACACTTCCTCTTCTCTTTATGGACACGGAGATTGGCTAAAACTGGCTGGTGTATGGACTTATTGTTTCACATCAGCATTTTTACGATTGAGTTGTAACATGTTTTTGCATTGTAATTATTTATTACATTTAAGGTTTTTTTTCATTTGTATAGTTTATTCATATGGAGGAGATAGTGACTTTTCACTGATTGATGTGTATGGGGTGAGCGTCCTTTTTGAATTTAGTCTGACAGTTGATAAGTGTTGTAGTCACACTTACAAGTGCAATACTTCCACTGTTCAAAACCATACATTTGTTGCCAACACCCCAAAATTAAATAGAGTAAACAAATACCCCTATAAAAGGGTAGGTCTTTAAAGGCAACTTGACCACAAATTCAATTGATTATAAAAACATATATTTGTACATATTAAAATCCCATTCTGTGGATATCTAGCATTATCATAAGCTAAAATTCTTGCACGGCTCAGGTTATATGCATTAAAGTTTATACATATGAAACCTTAGTCTCCACCCCAACCCGACATGTTTCAGGTCAATCCTTTCTTTAGGGGTATATTGGGGGAGATCACAAATGTCTCCCCCAATATAACCCTGAAGAAAGGATTCACATGCTGGTTTGGAGTGGAGACTATGATTTCATACTGTATGTTAGAGCTGCACCATTTTGACCAAAATGAGAATCACAATTTTTTTGCTTAGACTAAAGATTACGATTCTCTCGCGATTCTCGCGACGTAACATCTTTCACATTATACAAAAAAAATTGGGATATATATATATATATATATATATATATATATATATATATATATAATGTTTGGGGGTTCTAAGTAATTTTCTAGCAAAAAAAAAATGATTTTAACTTGAAACCAACAAATTGCAGAAAAAGGTTTAGTCTTTAAGTGGTTAAACTTCCTTCATTTACACACAGAGGTGTATTCCTTTGATCTAAAGGACAAATTGTTACAATGGGGGTTATTTACGAAAGGCAAATCCACTTTGCACTACAAGTGCACTTAAAAGTGCACTAGGAAGTGCAGTCACTGTAAATCTGAGGGTTAGATTTGAAATGAGGGGAATCTCTGCTGATTTTATCATCCAATCATGTACAAGCTAAAATGCTGTTTTTTATCTTCCTTGCATGTCCCCCTCGGATCTACAGTGACTGCACTTCCAAGTGCACTTGTAGTGCAAAGTGGATTTGCCTTTAGTAAATAACCCCCAATGTTTATACTTAGTTCCCGACTGAAGAATGTTGTAAATCTTGGCAGACTGCCCCCTTTCTTTTTTTCTTTTTTTATTTTGACGGCTGTCGGCTTCAGCAGAGCAGCGAATTCTCTGCATAGAAAGAATCGGGAAATACTTTGTCAAGATCGCTAGGGGACAAAAAATTGCATTAACTATTCTTAACGATTAATTGTGCAGCTCTACTGTATGTATAAACTTTAATCCTATAAAACCTGAGCCGTGCAAGTTTTTTAGATTATGATCATATGCTAGATATCCACAGAATGGAATTTTATTATATACAAATAAACGCATGTTTTTATAATCAATTTAATTTATGGTCAAGTTGCCTTTAAAGCACCTATTCCTTTTCTCTCCTTTTTTACCTAGACCTAGAATTGTTCTTAAAATATGCAAAACGATAAGCCTATGGAAAACTGTACACAAAAAAATGCAGCAAAATTGAATCATTAGCACATAACGTGGTTAGAATTGTTTTAACAACCTTCGAAAGTACAATAATTTTTAACCATTGTGTGTTTAAAAGAGATATTACATGAAGCAGAAAATGGAAGGTCAAAGCTTCATACCTGTGGAAGTTTGCAACTATCCTGCAAAATTTTCCATTAAAATATCCCGTGTGTATAGGCAGGTGCAGTTCTGATTGTTTTCCATAGATCCCTGCCCTGTTTTTCACTATGATGATCTGAGCCTTTTTAACCTCCCTGACGGTAATCCCAAGTGTGGCTCGGGGTTAAAATTCAGTCCCATTAGCGGTAACCCCGAGCCACACTCGGGATTACATTGCAGGATCCTGGTGCAGCGTTACTTACCTAGTCCCCAGGATCCTGCGATGTCCCACGTGCTGTCTGCGGGCGCTGTCTCCTCCGAAGCCTCTCCGTGCCAGGCTCCATTCCCTGCGAGCGTCGCGATGCACGGGGGCGGAGCCTGGCGGCAAATTCAAAAAATTGTAAAAATCATAACACATACAGTACTGTAATCTTACAGATTACAGTACTGTATGAAATTATTACACATCCCTTTTGTCCCCAGTGCTTTGTCCAATGCCCTGCATGCAGTTTTATATGATATATACTGTTCTTTCTGCCTGGAAACTGGAAATTGTCCATAGCAACCAAAAAGTATCCCTTTACGTCAAAAGTGGCTTTAGACCAGCTAGAAAACAGCGATAGTAAATTAGAACACTTGCAGAATTGAGCGATAGTGAATCGTGGGGAAATTTATTTTATTATTATTATATTATTTTTTTTTAATTATTTATATTTATTTATTATATTATAATTTATGTTTTTGTGTTTCAAACTTTATCATAGCCGGGATATCTACTAGACTCTTGTTTGGACAGATTTAAGTGTGTTATTACAGGCCTACAATATAAAACGCCAAATTTCCATGCAAAATAATTGTACCGCTTTCAGCACCTAAAATCCAAAATAATCATACCGCCAGGGAGGTTAACACAAAATGCAGAGGTGATGTAGCAAGATGCTCGTATGCTGTCATACATATGTGGGGTATAAGCTTCTAGTAGTAGACCGTATAAGAGATACAGACTGATAGTAGCAAGTTATCTTTGACTTTAAATTTAGGAAAACATTTTGGCTTTTTTTTTCTCAGAATTATTTCAGTATTCAGATCCTTGCTTTGATTGTCACCCAAATGCTAGTTACTAAGTAAAGGTGTAAATTAAATTGTCAGGAATAGATAGACAAAGACAAAAGCAAAAATGTGCAAACTTAGAGAACAGTCAAGATAAAAACAGCCCTACAAACAAAAGAGATGTTCGGGGGCAGTAAATGTTTTAGAACTGCTGTGTCTAGACATTGTTTTGAGTATTTCATAATATATTTTATAAGGTCTGCTTATTTCCAGCAGCTTGGCAGGAATGCCTTCTGAGAAATAGATTTTGCCTGTGTTAAAATAGCTGGGATGTGTGGCATTTAGAGGTGAAATAGACGTACTCAAGATGTTATGAACACTTTTGTGGCCAAGGAAACAGATAAGTTGAAACAGCAGGAATCATAAGCAGGATCGTGTTGGGAAAAACAACTAATACTCTTGTGTGTCTGAACCTTCATTGTACTGTATTATAGTGTGAAATTATTTTCTTTTGGTTTATATTTAACCGAAATTACAAAACTGAGTTGGTTGGGGCTAAGGTAAAAGACTGGCTTGAGTGTGGAAGTGATATCTATCTTATGAGGATCTCACTAAAAAATGGTAATGATACAATTTATATTTCACATTATTTTCAGGAGACACATAGGGGTTGATATATATAAAAAAGGGGGTATTTACTATAGTGCCGCAGAGCTAATTACCACAAATTAGCGCTAAAACTATATTCACTATAGCGCTGGAAAAAAAATACTCCCAAAATTGAATTTACTATAGTTCCCTGAAAACAAATACCGCCCAAACCCTTACTCTGCTAAAACCTGGAGTAGTGCACATGGAAATAATGTTTAGAGCATGATATATTTGCCTAAATGGTACTGAAATATGCGGTATATTGT
Source organism: Lithobates clamitans (assembly GCA_037952925.1). NCBI lineage: Eukaryota > Metazoa > Chordata > Amphibia > Anura > Ranidae > Lithobates > Lithobates clamitans. Next base: position 14,698,352 of record JBBGZY010000100.1, on the reverse strand, counting down.
TTAATGATAATCTGCTTTTAAACTGTGTGAAAACGTGATTTCTACACTGAAATATCTTTAAAAGTCTGAGAAGAGATAAATTCCCCGTCTCTGTACAACTAGGTGCCAACACAACTGAGCATGCTCAGACCTGCAAATAGCTCTCATTTTAGCTCCAATGTCTTTTTTACAAGGCGCTATAGTAAATACCAGAATGAGCATGTTAAAGAGCATTTTTTAGGAGTGAAAATCGGCACTATTATAGTCCAATGCAAGTTTCAGCCATTGATTCTAATGGTACAATTGTAACTTTCACAAATACATCCTTTTAATGTTGAGATGAAATGTATCTTTCTCTGAAATAAATTTTCCTTTGCAACATTGTTGCTTCTACTTCAAATATTTTGTTTTTAAGAATGTTAGAATGTGAAATGTTTTGGTAAAATATATTTATCTCTGTCACTTTCACTTGTTCTCCATCTCACAACAATGTTTAGCTAAACTCACACAGGTGTCTTTACAGACCACAAAGAATAGCATTCCTTATGCAAATTTAAAATGAGTCAAACTTTTTGGTGCTTTTTATTATTTCCAAATAATCATAGTTTGAGCCCAAAAAATGTGATATGTGTACCAGCATCAGAAATCAAAATGTAATTCCAAAAAAATTGAGCGTAATATCACTATTCTACACTCGCCCACAAAAAAAACACCAAATATCACAGAATAAATCAAGAAGAATAACTATTGAGTAATGTTATTCCATCACCTGAATGCCCAACGAAATTCAGTATTTATGTGTTTGAGGTTTTTGCGTGTCAGCTCCGTGGCTTAGAGGTTAGAACTTCTGCTTAGCATCCCTGAGTGTCTGGGTTCGATACCCAAACATGCCGCTTCATGTAGGGAAGTTGTCTCATGTCCAAGGTCCTAAAACTATGTCTAAACATAGTATTTATATGTAGGAGGGTTCCACCACCATTTTAAATCTTGCCAGACACACTATCTAGCCAAAAGTAGTGGGACACCTGCCTTTACACATACATGAACTTTAATGGCAGCCCAGTCTTAGTCCGTAGGGTTAAAAATTGATTTGGCCCACCCTTTGCAGCTAGGAAGGCTGTCCAAAAGGTTTAGTGTGTCTATGGGAATGTTTGACCATTCTTCCAGAAGTGCATATGTGAGGCCAAGCACTGATGTTGGATGAGAAGGCTTGGCTCGCAGTCTCTGCTTCAATTCAGGCAAAAGGTGTTCTATGGGGTTGGGGTCAGGACTCCTTCACCCCAAACACTGGTGTGCAGTCATGTTGGAACAGGAAGGGGCCATCCCCAAATTGTTCCCACAACGTTGGGAGCATGAAATGTCTTGGTATGCTGATGCCTTAAGAGTCCCCTTCACTGGAACTAAGAAGCCAATCCCAATCCCTGAAAAACAACCCCACATCATAATTCCCCCCCACACCAAAGGATTTGGACCAGTGCACAAAGCAAGGTCCATAAAGACATAGATGAGTGAGTTAGGGGTGGAGGAACTTGACTGGCCTGCACAGTCCAGACCTCAACACAACAGAACAACTTGGGGATGAATTAGAGCAGAGACTGTAAGCCAGGCCTTCTCGTCCAACATCAGTGCCTGACCTCACAAATGCACTTATGGAAGAATGGTCAAACATTCCCATAGACACACTCCTAAACCGTGTGTACAGCCTTCCCAGAAAAGTTGAAGCTGTTATAGCTGCAAAGGGTTGGCCACATTAATTTTGAACCCTACGGATTAAGACTAATGCCATTACAGTTCATGTGCATATAAAGATATAAAGGCAGGTGTCCCAATACTTCTGACACTATATTGTATATTCCTTGTGACACTGAGCATGGCTATAGACTTAGGGCTGGTTTACACCAAGGAGATGCAGACAACATATGTGAGGCTGCCTGCTGGCTAAATGGATAGCAATTCTGTCTAGCAGCACTAGGGTTGCTGGTTCAATTCCCCAACATGCTAATGCTTGTTTTGAAGTTTATGTTCTCCATGTGTGGGTTTCTCACCACAATCCAAACACATGCTGGTATCTTATTTTTCTCCTGTCAAAATAGTCTCTAATGTAAGAAAGTTAGTTTTGAATTTTAGATCGGAAGCTCATTGCAGCCAGAGACTGATGTTAATGTTTGTTAGCACTAATCATGCCCAGAGACTTGGACATTTAAAATTGTAGGGTTTACACTGCACAGGTACATGCTTAGAAAACTGTTGCTTTGTTTATGTGCATGCAAATGGACTTCGATCTTTGGCCTGTAGTTGGAGATTTGATGCACAAGGGCTAACACAGTTGCAAATAGTGTTATGTGTTCCTGCCCATCAGGTGCAATCACTTTAGACATACATGAAGAGACAGATTGAAAGATACTGGTGCGCGTGTACTTCTATTGGGCGTGTGTTAGTGTGCTAACAATACAACCTATCTTATATAAAGGGCTGCGGGGGGGGGGGTCATTTGGCCTGAGAAGACCAGGTTTTTTGCTGTGATTTGTGGGGGAGAAGGAATGATATTGTGCATATTGACAAACGCCTAACTCGGGCTGTTTGCTGAAATTCTTGTGCATTTTATCCATCAAAAGTGGGTTTATGTGGCCATGCTGTCAATGTTGTGTGTGTATTGTTCCTGTCTGACCATGCAAACATGGTTTGGGAGCATGTGCTGACCTTCTACACTTTGATCTCATTGATCTATCATGTACACAGAAATGCAGCTTCAGCAGAACATGGTCACCAATGTATGTGTGTGGATTGTGGGCTGGTGGTGGGTGTTATGGTTTGAATATGTGCCTTTTTTAATATTATGTTTGAATGCTTTGTAAGAATAATGACTGTTAAGTATGTTTCTATAATCTTGCAGATAAAAATGATGGGGGCTGGTGGGTGAGTAGTTGTAGCATGAAATGCTACCCTTTATACACTGAAAGTAAAGCTGTGTCCACTCTAAGGTTTAAAAACATTTTAGATTGTAAGTTCCTATGAGCAGGGCCCTTAAAACCCAATTGCTAACTGTTTTGCTAAATGTAGCACCATATATCCTGTAGAATTTTTTTTGAAGCAAGTAAATGAATGTACATAATTTTTGTTTCTATTGGCGAAATAAAAATACATTTATTGAGCTTGTTTGTTGTGTGTTTTTTTTCCTCTCTTTTCTTTCTGTCTTTTTAATTCTTTTTGGGAAGCGCAATATCTTTCTTTTATATCTAATAATTTCTATATGTATTTGTGCACCAAAAAAACGAATCTCTTCAGCACACCTGCAAGTAAATAATAAAGGTGTAATCTTTATATATAACAGCTGTGGAGAATTACAGGTAATGAATTTAGCTGGTGGATAGGCAGTGTTGTATGTGTCAGCTTTGGTTCACATTGGTGCGATTTGCGGAGAATGAAGAAGCGGAGGGAAATGGAGAAAGAAGTGGGGGAAGAAGCAGCTGGAGGAAGAAGGAGAAAACCAAAGGAAGACATGGAGGAAGATGGAGGAAGAAGCGGAGGAAAGAAGACATTCTTTAATAAAGGAATTGTCAAAAACCAGCTATTTTCTTTTGTCACATTTCACTGCTTTTTTTGGTGAATGGGTAGGGGTACAATGTACCCGATACCCATTCACATGGAGGGGGGCCGGGATCTGGGGGCCCCCTTGTTAAAGGGGCTTCCAGATTCCGATAAGCCCCACCCGCAGACCCCCACAGCCCTTGCCCAGTGGTTGTGGGGGTCTGCGGGCGGGGGGCTTATCGGAACCTGGAAGCCCCTTTAACAAGGGGGCCCCCAGATCCTGGCCCCCCCTCCATGTGAATGGGTATCGGGTACATTGGGACCCCAAAGCACCCTCCCCATGTTGAGGGCATGTGGCCTGGTATGGTTCAGGAGAGGGGCACTCGCTTGTCCCCCCTCTTTCCTGACCTGCCAGGTTGCATGCTCAGATAAGGGTCTGGTATGGATTTTGGGGGGACCCCATGCCATTTTCTTAATTTTGGGGTCCATACCTGATCCGAAAGGCCTGGTATGCACTGGGGGGGGGGGGCGGGACCTTACATCATTTTTTTCCTTGATTTTTGAATAGCTGGATTTTTGGAATTCCACACCATAATATTTTTGAATAATTACATACCATTGCATCCATTTGAAGAGTTAAAATTATGGAATAAACCAAACTGATGTGCATTCGCTTATTATGCTGCTGAGTACAATGTACTTTTTCAGAAGGTGATACCATTGGTGGGATTCAAACCCATGGCATACCACTATGCTATGAAGCTGAGCACAATCATACATAAAAAATACTATTACTAATGTTTGATTCTTTTCATTCTATACAATAATGTTTTGCATTTGAGGCATTAATATTATGGTACCAACCATGCTCATGTGCCATTGGCTATTGGGTAGGGAGGAGCCGAACAGCCCCTGCTCCAGGGGATATTATCAATGCAAAAAAAAAAAGATTTAAAAAAGGCCGTTCTTTCAGGAGCAGTGATTTTAATAATGCTTAAAGTGGAACAAGAAAAATAAAATATTCCTTTAAATATTGTGCCTGGGTCGGTGTCCTTAGTATGCCTGTAAAGTAGCGTATCTTCCCCATGTTTAGAACAAAACTGCAGCAAAATTACATTTCTAAAGGCCCCCCCATGTGAAATGGGTATCGGGTACATTGTACCCCTACCCATTCACCAAAAAAAAGCAGTGAAATGTGACAAAAAGCAATAGCCTGTTTTTGACAATTGTTTTTTTGTAAAATAACTCTGAGCGGTCTTCTCCCCTGAGCCGTGTCTCCCGCCGCCATCTTCTCCTGTAGGTGTCTCTCTTGCCGCCATCTTCTGTCACCATCTTCTGTCGCCATCTATCCCGCCACCGCCTACTTCTCCCGCTGCTGTGTTCTTCCTCACCGCCGTCTTCCTCCGTTGTGTTGTCTCTTACACAGCCATGGGTCCGTTGACGTCACACGGAAAGCCCCCCCCCTTTTTTTTTTTGAAAAAACTAGTACCATAGGAAACCATGTTAAATGTACTGTAGAGTGTTTCTGCAAACTACAAAACGCACTAAAAAATGCATAGGCGTGAACCTAGTGTCAGGCCAGTTCACACTGGAGTGATGCAGGAACCCTGCGAATCAAGTGCGGGTTCCCGCATTGCATAAAACTCGCAGGCAGGGTTCCCGCATTGCATAAAACTCGCAGGCATATCGCAGAGTGAACTGCAAATTCAGACAAAACCCATGCCATCCGATTCTGCTGCAGACCGAAAAAAGGGTCCTGTGCGAGTTTGGTCCGAATGCGATGCAAATTAAACCACACAGTCTGTATGGCTGAGTTTGCATCACACAGACATCACAGCAGTGTGGACCAGCCCTAAGGCTCCTTTCACACTTGTGTGACTTGTCCTTCGACTCCTGCGTCCAAAGACCTCAAGATTACACAGGCATTGCTTCAAATAACATCAACTTTGCGGCAAAAAGCGCTGCACAATCATGGGACTTTCAGGTTGTACAATTGTGAAAGGGGCCTTATGGACCTCAAGTTGTATGAAAAGTCAGCCAAGTGTGAAAGGAACGTAATGAGATTCATTGATAACACCTTTGAATTAGGCCCCATTTGTACTTGTGCAACCAATGCCTGTGTAATCTTGCGGTATATGGGCCTCAAGTTGCATCAAAGTTAAACCAAAGTTGTGCAGGGATGAATTTGACCCACTTGCAGGATGCACAAGTGAGAATAGTGCCTAATTCCTAAGGTATTATCCATTAATCTCATTCACACTACTGCGACCTGAAAATCACACTATTTTGCTGCCACTTTGCTGCTGCAATTTGACCCCAACTTCTGGGAATGCCTGTGTAAAATTGCGCCCTATGTACCTCAAGTCACATGAAAGTCACACCAAAGTAGTACAGGGACTACTTTGAAGTTGTTGCAACTTGAAGTAGCACAGATATGAATGGTTATCATTGAGTATCAAGGGGTACAACTTGTCATGCAACTCGGAGGTCCAAATTTGCTGGAAAAGTCACCCAACTGTGAAACAAGTCATATATATTTTAATAGAAAGAAGCTCTCATTTATATTTGCATAGTCCTTACTGATTTACATCAGCAGAACAAATGCAGGAAGTGATGTGTGCACATGGGCCAGAAGCAAATGTGTGGTGATGCCAAACAAACCAATGAACCCCACCCATACAAAATCTAACTACCACATCCACCCCCACATTGAGTAAGCACATATCCTACACTTACCCCTCAAATGAGCAGCACCTCCTCTTTGCTAAAAAGGGACCTCGCCACGTCCACCTAAATGGGGATGCTGACCAGCACAATGACTAATTTCCGAGTTAGAATGTGTGAATATTTGATCGCAACCACGATTAGAAATTTTTTATTTTCGTTTATTTGCAGATATGGGAATCTGGATTTCTAAATATAATGATATTTGAAGGTAAACTTAAGGGAGTTCGATATGAAATGGTGTCCCTGGGATAGCAGCAGGTGAATTACAAAGACAAAGGCTTAGTTTGAGCCCTGGTTCACACTGACAGCAGGAGGAAATTGTGAGAGTTCAGCTGAACTCACACGATTTTCTTCCCGTATGTCAGTCCCAATTACGGGGGGAATTTCAAAGACTTCTGTGCAGGTTTATGTACTGATGTCAATAAAAAAATGGCTCCCCGAAGTCGCTAAAAGTAGTACAGAAATTACTTTTGGAAATTGCGGTGCCGCACCATTTACAACGGTGCAATTGCTGCCAATTTGACATGTCAAATCGCACCAAGGTGAACCTTCTAACATTTGATCTGAAGAGTAAAATAGCTTCAAAACATTCAACCTCGATTGCCGGTTCCCACAGCGCAACTTCAGTTTTAAAGTCCCCCCGACTCTCGTCCGATTCTGAAGCCGCCCCGTACAGCGCAACTTCAGCGTGGCTTGCAAAACGACTTCTGTGTAGAAGTCAATGCAAGCTGCTCCGAAGTCGCTCCCAAGTAGTACAGGAAATCGAACCGACTTGAGTCTCTCCTATTATAACTGTTCTATTGTACTGACTGAAGCGTGACTTGTTAGGCTGACACTTAGTTATTAGGCTAAAAGTATTTGACCAGTGGAGGACCAGATATGAGGGAGCAAAAATTTTAGGCAGGTGTGAAAAAAGTCTGTAAAATAAGGCTTCATGCACACTGTATGTTTATGCAGTTGCTTCTAGGGGCGCCAGGTGCTGCTTTTTTTTTTTCCCTGCCTCTAAACTCCCCTGCATGTTAGCCTGTGTGTCTAGTCACACACAGGCTTTTAGCAGCATTTAGTGGCAGGGGCTTTTAGAGGCAGAAAAAAACCTCACTGCCAGTGTGTATAGGAGCAGCAGAGTTTTCGCAGAAAAAATGCTTGATGCTGCTAAACGGTGCTACATGCATCTAAACGCTCCTAAACACTAGGTTTAGCACTTGAGCGTTAATTAAATTGAATCCCCAGAATAAATTATTGTTCTGGCCAATGAAATGAATGAACGCCCAAGCTCTTGAAACCTGTAAACATGCCTAAAGCCTAAAAGCTTGTAAAACCTTTAGACACTTTAAAAGCTTTTTTCTGCCAAAACGCTGCTGCCAAAGGAAAGGCTTCTAGGAGAGTTTACAAAAACTGCATCGGGCCTTAGAATGTTTTCAGAAATAGAAGTGCTAATTCTTAATTTTTATCAATTTACAAAACTCAAATAAATAGGAAAGAAATCCAAATCAAATAAATTTATGGTGTGACCACCCTTTGCTATTAAAACAGCATCAATTCTCCTAGGTACACTTGCACACAGTATTTGAAGAAACTTGGCTGGTAGATTGTTCTAAACACCTTGTGGATGTAGGCTGCCTCAAATCCTTCTGTCATGTCATGTACTCCCAATAAGACTCAATGATGTTGAGATCTGTGGGGCCAAACCATCACTTTCAGTACAGGGGGTCCCTGGGTTACAAACAAGTTAGGGACTGTAGGTTTCTTCTTAAGTTGAATCTGTTTGTAGGTCGGAACAGGTACATTTTTTAAGTGTAGCTCCAGCCAAAAAAAAACTATTTTTAAGCTTTTTGGATAGCATAGGGAGAGGTTAACACCCCTGTAACATTTGTTTTGCTGTGTGTGCTCCTGTTCAGAAGATTTCACCTCACTTTCTGTCCCAATGACAAATGGATTTTGAACATTTTGGGTTGGTGTGGAAACAAGCCTTGGTGATAAAGCATCAGTGGAGGTACCTTTTCCCCATAATAGCTCTTACAGGAGTGAATTTCCCTTCATAAGGGTAGATTTCCTCTCACTTCCTGTTGTCTCCCTCTGTTTGTAAGTAGGAGTCGTTTGTAAGTCGGATGTTTGTAACTAGGGGACCCCCTGTACTTCTTATCCTTTGTTACGCAGAAGATAGTAATGTCATTTGCTGCATGTTTGGGGTTGTTGTCCTGCTGCAGAATAATTTTGGGGCCAATTGCATGCCTCCCTGATGGTATGGAATGATGAATAAATATCTGCCTGTATTTCTCAGCATTGAAGATACCATTGGTCCTGACCAAATCTCAAACCCCATTTGTAGAACTGCAACCTCAAACTTGCAAGAAACCTCCACCATGCTTCACGGTTGCCTGCAGACACTCATTATTGTAGCGCTTCAGTGAATAAACTGCCTCCTGCTACAACCAAACATTTCAAATTTTGACTCCTCCATCCCAGAGCACCTGCCGCCATTTTTCTGCAACCCAATTCCTATGTTTTCGTGCATAGTTGAGCCACTTAGCCTTGTTTCCATGTCAGAGGTATGGCTTTTTGGCTGCAATTATTCCATGAAGACCACTTCTGGCCAGACTTCTCTGGACAGTAGATGGGTGTATCTGAGTCCCACTGGTTATCGCCAGTTCCTTGCTTATGGCTAGGGATGAGCTTCGAGTTTGAGTCAAACTCATGTTCGACTCGAACATCGGCTGTTCGCCAGTTCGCCGAACAGCGAACAATTTGGAGTGTTCGCAGCAAATTCGAAAGCCACGGAACACCCTTTAAAATTCTATGGGAGAAATCAAAAGTGCTAATTTTAAAGGCTTATATGCATGGTATTGTCTTAAAAAGTGTTTGGGGACCTGGGTCCTGCCCCAGGGGACATGGATCAATGCAAAAAGTTTTAAAAATTGCAGTTTTTTCAGGAGCAGTGATTTTAATAATGCTTAAAGTGAAATAATAAAAGTGTAATATTCCTTTAAATTTCGTACCTGGGGGGTGTCTATAGGTATGCCTGTAAATGGGCACATGTTTCCCGTGTTTAGAACAGTCTGACAGCAAAATGACATTTCAAAGGAAAAAAAGTAATTTAAAACTACTCGCGGCTATTAATGAATTGCTGGTCCGACAATACACATAAAAGTTCATTGATAAAAATGGCATGGGAATTCTCCGCAGGGGAACCCCGAACCAAATTTTTTTTTAAATGGCGTGGGGGGTCCCCCTAAATTCCATACCAGGCCCTTCAGGTCTGGGAACCCCGGGCAAAATTTTTTTAAAAAATGGCGTGGGGTCCCCCTCAAAATCTATACCAGACCCTTCAGGTCTGGTATGGATTTTAAGGGGAACCCCGCACCAAAATTTTAAAAAATGGCGTGGGGTCCCCCCAAAAATCCATACCGGACCCTTATCCAAGCACGTAACCTGGCAGGCCACAGGAAAAGAGAGGGGGACGAGAGAGCGCCCCCCCCTCCTGAACCGTACCAGACCACATGCCCGCCACATTGGGAGGGTGCTTTGGGGTATCCCCCAAAGCACTTTGTCCCCATGCTGATGGGGACAAGGGCCTCATCCCCACAACCCTTGCCCGGTGTTTGTGGGGGTCTGCGGGCGGGTGGGGTTATCAGAATCTGGAAGCCCCCTTTAACAAGGGGACCCCCAGATCCCAGCCCCCCTGTGTGAAATTTCACAAAAAAAGTGTAAAAAATGTTAAAAATAACAAGAGACAGTTTTTGACAATTCCTTTATTTAAATGCTTCTTCTTTCTTTTATCTTCTATCTTCCTTCGGTTTCTTCCTCCATCTTCTTCTTCTTCTGGTTCTTCCTCCGTTGTTCTCGTCCGGCATCTTCCTCCGCGGCGTCTTCTTCCCTTCTTCTTCTCGGGCCGCTCCACATCCATGATGGCAGGCTCCCGCTGTGTGACGCTTCTCGTCTTCTGACGGTTCCTTAATAATGGAGGGTAGGGCCACCCAGTGACCCCGCCCCCCTCTGATGCACGCGGACTTGACGGGGACTTCCCTGTGGCATTCCCTGTGACGTCAGAGGTGGCGGAGTCACCTCTTATGTAACTGCTTCTGTTTCAGTTAGTGACTGTGTTGCAACCCACATATAAAATTGATGATCATTAGTACCTGGTTGGTATAATTGGTTAATCATACACCTTACTCCAATCCTACAAAATCCCTAACTTTGTGCAAGTGTACAAAGTGTGCAAAGTAAGAATTGATATTGGTTTGAAGCCCAAGGTTAATCACACCAAATATTGATTTGATTTGGATTTTTCTTCTGTTTGCTCACTTTGCATTTTGTAAATTGATAAAATAAAACTATTAAAATTATATATTTTTTAAAACATTCTTACTATGTAGCATTTCTTCACACCCGCCCAAAACATTTGTGCAGTACTATACATCCAGGAAATCTTGTGCAAATGGCAGAATGAATTGGTGTTCCTCTGAACATACCTCCAGCTGCAGAGTCAAGTGAAACTTTTAGCAATCCCCTTCCGATATCTATACCAGATCCTTCAAGTCTGGTTTGGATTATAGGAGGGAACCTGACACAAAAAAGAAAAAAAAAACATGAGGTCCCCCTCAAAATGCATTACAGCACTAATTTGAGCATGCAGCCTGGGTTGCCAGGAAAAGGGGGGGGGGTCACACATGCCCTCAACATGGGGGGGGGGGGTACTTTGCTATTTGTATGAAAGAGCAGTCTGATGGCCTGTAGAGTGTTGCATTACCAGAGATAGAGGGATAGGTTGGGGTGGGGGGAGTTTTGTATAATTAAAAAGGTCATTAAATAAAAAAAAACACCCATCTTCCCTTTTTTTTGGGGGGGGGGGGTCGTTCTCTGAAAACAGTTGTGATGTTGCTACCACTCGTGGCCATAATAAATCCACCTAAAGCTCCAGATGAGTGCAACATAATTATTAAAGGGGATTTGGTGTACTTGCATAGCTTCACACTACCAAATCATATTTGTAATTTCTACAGCTTAAGTGCCAATATGTTTGTAAGTGAAAGACATTTGTAATTTGCTTTTGCCTTTCATGTTTTTTTTTAAGTCTGTGACAAAGATAAGCATTGTAAGAAAAAGTGCTGCTTTACAGTGATTATTAGTCTCTGTAATTTTCTGTGACTTTTCTGTCTATGACTTCAGAAATGAAAACAATTTCTGATCTGAACCAGTGTTTATTCCTTGCATCTGTTCTTTGATTTTAAGAAACAATAGAACTAATTGTGGACATAAATAGATGTTCTGGATAAAACGGCAAGCTTTATGAAAGCACAAAGGAAAGTTCTATGAGTCTCCATGTGTCTTTCACACACTAGTAATTTAGTAGCTCCACATCATTAGCGATCAGGAAAAGCTGACAGCAGTAACTGAAATAAGCAACATCTTCACAATTCATATAAAGAATCATCTGACAGAGACAAGCCATGTACACACTACACTGGCTGGTGTATAAGGCCAAAAAAAGAATGTTTATGATACAGTTTTTTTCAAAGTCATGTAAAGCTGCCTTCATGACCATATGCACAAAAGTTATTTATGTTGAGGTTTGATCAGTTTAGCCCAAGATCTTTAAACCACCCACATCCTGTAGTTCATGTGTGCTTTTGAAGATTATGATCAGTATACCGTATATACTCGAGTATAAGTCGTTCCGAGTATAAGTCGAGGCCCTAATTTACCACAAAAAAATGGGAAAAACTTATTGACCCGAGTATAAGACGAGGGTGAGAAATGCACAGCTACTGTAAGTGGAAAAGAGGGTCAACAATGCCCATTTGCAGCCTCACTGTGCCCATTTGCAGCCATAGGTCCCCTGAACTTCAAACTTGGTAGTTAAGGGTTCCTAGATGCCCCCTAGCTGCAGCCAAAATTTGGGGTCTCTGAACCCAAAGGGTCCCGAAATGACATTGCAGCAGATGGACACAGTTGACCGAATTTGGGGCCCTGTATCTTAGGGCCACTTAGTGCTAAGAACCCCAAATTTGGTGTGCAAACCAAGTGGAACTAGCACCATAAAATTTCCAAAGCTGGGGTTTCTAGCACCAAGTGGCCCCGAGATACAGGGCCCCAAAAATCAGTTCAGAAAATGTCAAGCACTTTTCTACAGCAGAGAATGACATTTTCCGAACCGGTTTGGGGGCCCTGTATCTCAGGGCCACTTAGTGCTAGGAACTTCAGCTTTGGATATGTTATGGTACCAGGTCCACTTGGTTTGCACACCAAATTTGGGGTTCCTAGCACTAAGTGGCCCTGAGATATGGGGCCTCAAACTCGGTTCAGAAAATGTCAAGCACTTTTCTGCAGCAGAGAATGACATTTTCCGAACCGATTTTGGGGCCCCGTATCTCGGGGCCACTTAGTGCTAGGAACTTCAGCTTTGGATATGTTGTGGTACCAGGTCCACTGGGTTTGCACACCAAATTTGGAGTTCCTAGCACCAAGTGGCTCTGAGATACGGGGCCCCAAAGTCGGTTCGGAAAATGAAATTTTTTGCTGCAGAAAAGTGCTTGACTCGAGTATAAGTCGAGGGGGGCACTTTCAGCACTAAATAATGTGCTGAAAAATTCGACTTATACTCGAGTATATACGGTATATATTTCAGCAAATGATGATCTCTGCGAAAACCATGTCATATAAAGGCTTTGCTGTTTATTTGCATAGGGTATGCATGTTGAATGTTAATTGGTGATGTGAATCAAATATTACCACAAATGTACTGTATACATCGTTGGATTGTGGATCAATCTTTTTACATTTTGTTAATTTCATTAGGTGGCCACACACAGCAACTATGATGTAAATGGTTAATTTAGTTGCCTGTGCTTAGGATCTAAAATAATATAGCAAAGTGACAGTGGCAATGAACACAACGTATTTTAACACAACAATTTTACTTTGTGTGGGTTGCACGTAATTGGAGGAGCAAACTGGTATTGCAAGGGAAAAACATCTGAGGGACTGTGACATTTTATTTCTACTACTTATCAACTGTTTATTTTTGAACACTGATTGGTTTATTTGGTACACTGTTAAAGATGGACAAATCAGTTAAATATGATCTGCCTACAGTTCACAAATGCAGTTTTGTGACCTATTTCATAGAGTAGATAATTCAAAAACCTGCTCACTGGAAGTGAATTGATAGAGGTCCTTTTAGATCCTTTATCGGTCGATATGCTATTTCTGCACTGAACTGGTTTGCAATAAATGTTCGTGAGTGTGCTGCAGTAGCTTTACACTATTTTCCAATTTCTACTCATTCTGATTATTTTTCAGGGTTATCCCATAGTATACTGTTCGCCCAGCAAATCTGTATCTTTCATTTGCCACATGGCTGAATTAAAGTGATATTAAAGGCATTTTTTTTTTAAAATAACAAATATGTCATAATTACCTGCTCTGTGCAGTGGTTTTGCACAGAGCAACCCTGATCCTCCTCTTCTCAGGTCCCCCGCTGGCACTCCTGATCCCTCCCTCCTGCTAAGTACCCCCATAGCAAGCAGTTTGCTATGGGGCACCCGAGCAGGCTCTCTAACGAGCTGCTGCTCTTTGTGTCTATTCACACATGGAGTGTGGCTCGGCCCTGCCCTGTTCTCTCCTTATTGATTCACTGGCTGTGATAGACAGTAGCGGGAGCCAATGTTTCAGCCAATGAGGAGGAAGAGACCCGGGATTGCCGCTGCTCTTGTGCATGTTGCTGAATCGAGATGGGGCTCAGGTAAAAATTAGGAGGGGCTAGGGGATGTTGCTGCACACAGAAGGTTTTTTAGTTTCATGTATAGAATGCACAGGTACATTTCTTGTTTGCCTTACTGCGCCTACAGTGCAACCATTGACCTTTGTATTTCCCACAACCACCGGTGATGGGTTTCCTATCCCTTAAAGTATATTAAATAGTCTTACCTCTTTCCATTTCCCTTTCTCTCCTTTAGTTCAAGTATTACAAAAAAGTATAGCGCAGGCAAGAGTAAATGCGAGTATTCACGTGTGCCCATTAAATGGACCATGACACGCAAGTCATGGAACACGCTGTGGTAGAATTCTTGTCATTTGCTTCTAATGTGTACTCAAATTTTTAATGTTTTGATGAGAACACGATGGGCTATGAAGGATTGGTCATTTTTCATCAAATGAACAAACATTCCATGTCTGTTTTTCCAAAGTCAGGTAACATGTCCCAAGTCTTCTCTCTTTTTTGTTAAGGAGACATAGACACTTCCTATTGACTGCCCAACAGTGGGGACTCTCATGATGCTGAAGATTAAAGTGGATAGGTTCCTTCTTGCAGATATGATCTATCAGTAGCAGGGCAGTATCTACCTTTCGCGACTTATGGAAGTGATAGAGGTGAGGGACATAGATGGATTTAGGTGAGTATCGAAACTGCTTTAGAAGATATTTCAACAAGTGATAAATGGCAATGAGTAGGGGTGGAAGGGATGGAAAGAGAGATCGTGTTGCCTGGAGATGGACTTTAAAGCAACCCTGTCACATACTAAAGTATCTTCAACTAAGCCCATACCTGTAAAGAAGAGATTGTATATTTACTTCTCCTGCTGCCCGCACCACTGAATTCCACTTTGAGCACTAGAAATTGTTCTGCAAAGTCTGCTGATAAACTGACACTTCTTTGAGTGTCAATCTCTATGGTTTTCTACAGCTTTCTCTGGTTCTTCTTGTTGATCCCATGTCACTGCTCAGAAGCAACACTTGAGACCGGCCTAGTGGAGTTGAATAATGAAGAATAATTTATATTTTGCATTGAGATTGAGAAAAAATGCCAAACGGTATACAGCAGTTTCTTCAGTATAGAAAATTGTTTGAAACCTCAAAAAGTTTACTAGGAACCTTGATATGTAGTTCTCTTGCAGGGTTTGTTTTTGTTCCTTTAGCAAAAGTAAAGTTTTCTTTTAAAGAATATTGAAAAGTGTATTTTACCATATCTGGCTGGCAGAAGCCAGAATTTTAAGTTTGTAATGGCAGAGGCGTTACATGGGCTTCCAACCATATGATCACTATAATTGGCTTTTACAGTGCTCTTGTGATCAGGAGCACACCCCACTAGCTCCTAATTGTGAATAACTGTGAACTATTGGGGACAGCATGGTCACTGTGCTGGGAGCTCTGGGTGAAGAAGGGATGGTGGCTGTACACATAAATGTTGCAGCTCTGTACTACAGCCCACCAGCTTGCTAACACATCCATACAGTGCCTTGCAAAAGTATTCACCCCCTTGGCTTTTTACCTATTTTGTTACATTGCAGCCTTTAGTTCAATGTTTTTTTTAATCTGATTTATATGTGATGGATCAGAACACAATAGTCTAAGTTGGTGAAGTAAAATTAGAAAAATATATACATAAAACTATTTTTCAGAAATAAAAAACTGATAATTGGCATGTGGGTATGTATTCACCCCCTTTGTTATGAAGCCCATAAAAAGCTCTGGTGCAAAATACCTTCAGAAGTCACATAATTAGTGAAATGATGTCCACCTATGTGCAATCTAAGTGTCACATGATCTGTCATTACATATACACACTTTTTTGAAAGGCCCCAGAGGCTGCAACACCTAAGCAAGAGGCACCACTAACCAAACACTGCCATAAAGACCAAGGTACTCTCCAAACAAGTAAGGCACAATGTTGTTGAGAAGTACAAGTCAGGGTTAGGTTATAAAAAATATCCAAATCTTTGATGATCCCTAGGAGCACCATCAAATCTATCATAACCAAATGAAAAGAACATTGGCACAACAGCAAACCTGTCAAGAGACGGCCGCACACCAAAACTCACAGACCGGGCAAGGAGGGCATTAATCAGAGAGGCAGCACAGAGACCTAAGGTAACCCTGGAGGAGCTGCAGAGTTCCACAGCGGAGACTGGAGTATCTGTACATAGGCCGACAATAAGCTGTACGCTCCATAGAGTTGGGCTTTATGGCAGAGTGGCCAGAAGAAAGCCATTACTTTCAGCAAAAAACAAAATGGCACGTTTTGAGTTTGAGAAAAGGCATGTGGGAGACTCCCAAACTGTATGGAGGAAGGTGCTCTGGTCTGATGAGACTAAAATTTAACTTTTTGGCTATCAAAGAAAACGCTATGTCTGGCACAAACCCAACACATCACCCAAAGAACACCATCCCCACAGTGAAACATGGTGGTGACAGCATCATGCTGTGGGGATGTTTTTCAGCAGTAGGGAATGGGAAAATGGTCAGAGGGAAAGATGGATGGTGCTAAATACAGGGATATTCTTGAGCAAAACCTGTACCACACTGTGTGTGATTTGAGGCTAGGACGGAGGTTCACCTTCCAGCAGGACAATGACCCCAAACACACTGCTAAAGCAACACTTGAGTGGCTTAAGGGGAAACATGTAAATGTGTTGGAATGGTCTAGTCAAAACCCAGACCTCAATCCAATAGAAAATCTGTGGCCAGACTTAAAGATTGCTGTTCACAAGCGCAAACCATCCAACTTAAAGGAGCTGGAGCAGTTTTGCAAGGAGCAATGGGCAAAAATTCTAGTGGTAAGATGTGGCAAGCTCATAGAGACTTATCCAAAGTGACTTGAAGCTGTGATGGCCGCAAAAGATGGCTCTACAAAGTATTGACTTTAGGGGGTTGAATAATTATGCACATTGACTTTTTCTGTTATTTTGTCCTATTTGTTGTTTGCTCAAACCTCAAACAATCCATGTGAATTCCAGGTTGTGAGGCAACAAAATACGAAAAATGCCAAGGGGTGAATACTTTTGCAAGGCACTTTAAATATGGATGGCAATAAGAGGTTACGTTATTTCACATTTTGAGCTAGTATTTTACATGCTAGTGTTTAAGTTTAGACAGTTTTACAAGCATATTTTTAAATTTGATATTATATTTTGTTATTATATAAAGAGATTTGTAATTCAATAACAAGAAGTAGCTTTTAGGGGCCCAGTGCTATATTTTCCTGCTTAACAACTGTTGGGATAAGAGCCACACAAGAAGTGCTCTGTTTTTTTTTTTTGTTTTTTTTTTTGGGGAAAATAATCTTTATTGAAATTAGACAGAAATTAATACAGCACATTTGAGGTCTATGTATATAAACATAAAACACAATCACATGTGGTACGTTAACATACAATAGAGCCCTATAAGGCTGGCATTGCATAACCAAGATATACCAATTGTTAGTGTTTCGGTGAGGTTCTGACAGATTGAAGTGGGTTACCAGTTATACGGTTGTATGTTTTAGTTGCTAGGTATTGATAAACTTGTTTTCACGCATTATTATACACATGTCTCCCCATCACCCAGCCAACCGTCCCATATCCTTAAATATTTGTGGCTGTTTCCCCTGTGTTTATAGATCAACTGCTTGTATGGGAGGGAATTGTTAACATCTCTCTTCCAACTTGTTATAGTGGGGGTTACGTTCTGCATCCAAGTCTTGGCAACTACTTTTCTGGCCAAAAACAGGACTTCAGATATAAATATGGCTTGGTATTTATTTATGTCCACATCTGGAAGAAGACCCAGTATACAAAGTTTTGGATCTAACACCACAGGGGAGCCCATTTGGTCGTGTAAGAACTTAATCACTTGACTCCAGTATGTTTGAAGGATGGAGCATTCCCAGATTAAGTGAAAGAAGCTACTCACCTCTGCCTGACAGTGAGGACACAATATATTACGTGTAGGTTGAAACTTTCTTATTATGTTAGGTGTTAGATACGCTTGATGAATGATGTATATCTGTGTTAACCTATCAGACAGTTTTGGAGATGCCACCTTTACATTTTCTAGAATTTCCTCCCAATCTGAGTCACTAACTACTCCTACATCTCTTTCCCATCTTGTTTTGGCTTTTTGTATCACTTCTCTGATTTTGGGTAACCTTATGGAGTAATAGAGATTGGATATCAATTTTTGCGAATCGGCTCCCGTTATTATGTCCAAGATTTGGGGATGTTCCGGGATGCAACTTTCGTTCCTGAATTGAGAACGCAGGGCATGAGTTGTATGTATTTGAACAGTAATTGTTGCGGAATATAGTATTCTTCTTTAAGAGTTTGAAATGCTTTAGGCCTATCATTCACCATTACCTGGTGCAGGTATATAATTCCATATCTGGCCCATAGAGTAGGGTCTGGTATTTTTTTAAGCTCCTCTAGCTGGTTGTTAGCCCATAATGGAGTGTGGGAGTGAATGTATCCTATTTTAAGTTTTTTCTGGGCTAATCCCCATATTCGTTGGTGATGGTTAAGTATCCCGTCATTAAAGTTTGGACCTTTCCTATTAAACTGACCCCCTCGTAGTATAATTTGAAGTGGGGTAGATAAAGGACTGTCTGGACTACTAGATACTAGTGTACTATACCGCTGTCTTTCGTTATTGTGGTAGTGATGTATGTTTGACAGCTGTGCCGCAATGTAATATTCCTGCAAATCTGGCAGAGCTGTTCCCCCCCATATCTGTAGGGTTTTTAAGGACATGCCAAGCTACCTTATGTCTTTGATGTCCCCAGACAAAGGTGTTCAAAATAGATTCCATTTTTTTGAAGATCCCGATAGGTATATATAGTGGGGCGTGCCATACCATGTATAGGATCTTGGGTAAGATAATCATTTTTATGATGTTTATCCTTCCCATTACTCCCAGTGGCAGTTTGGACCAGGCTTGTGTTTTGGTTTTTATCATGGCAAACAATGGTTCTATGTTGTTGGTTGTGTATTCGCGTAGATCTCTTGTAACCAGTACCCCTAAGTATTTAATAGTGTTTACCCTGACTAGTGGTAATTCTGGATGTATATTGGTTGGGGGGAACTGGTCTATGGGGAGTATCTGTGATTTTTCCCAATTTATCCGTAGGCCTAAGATTTTTCCCATTTTATCTATAATGTCCAAAGCTGCTTGTAATGATGGGCCCTGATCGGCTAAATAGAGTATCGTGTCATCTGCGTATAGTCCGATCTTCTCTATATAGTTGCCTATTCTAAGTCCCACTATGTCCATGTCAGCTCTTGTAGCTATGGCCAGTGGCTCACCTGCCAGGGCATATAGCAGTGGAGAAGGGAGACATCCCTGGCGTGTGCCTCTTTCTAGAGGAAATTGCCCCGACATACACCCATTAACGAAGACCCGTGCTTTTGGTGACTGATAGAGTATTTGTACCCACTGTATGAAATTGGGACCAAATCCATATTCTTGTAGACACTCCCAAAGAAAAGGCCATTCCACTGAGTCAAAAGCCTTTGTTGTGTCCAGGGCCACTACTACTCTGGTACCCTGATTGTCATGTTGTGCTTGAATATTTAAAAAAAGTCTTCTTATATTCATGGCCGTATTTTTTCCGGGCATAAAACCGGTCTGGTCTGGGTGAATTAATGAAAGAATGACTTTATTTAGACGGGATGCTAGGATTTTGGCCAGTATCTTAATATCTACTTGCAGTAGTGAGATTGGACGGTAGGACTCGGGATATCTTGGGTCCTTTCCTGGTTTAGGTAAAACTATTATCTGTGCTTCTTGCATTGATGGAGGGAGTGTTTTGTGTTTAAATATTTGTTGATATAATTTTTGCAATTTCGGGACTAGTATATCAGGGAATGCAGTGTAGAATTCTAGTGGCAGGCCGTCTAGTCCGGGGGCCTTGGATTTAGCTAGTTGGGACAGTGCTTCAGATATATCCTCCTGGCTAATGGGGGCATCCAATAGCTTAACCTGTTCTAATGTGAGTTTAGGGAACTGAATTCTGTGTAAGTAATTTTTAATTTCTTGTGTGGATTGTGTTGTCTGAGTTTTGTATAAGTTCCTATAGAAGTTTAGGAAAGTGTCTGCAACCTGGTGTGGGTCGGTCACCTCGTCTCCCTGTGGGGTAGCTAGGGTCACCACTACCGGAGGTTTTTCAT
The DNA here is from genome assembly GCA_037952925.1 of Lithobates clamitans. Lineage (NCBI taxonomy): Eukaryota > Metazoa > Chordata > Amphibia > Anura > Ranidae > Lithobates > Lithobates clamitans. The sequence goes on along the minus strand of JBBGZY010000100.1, from coordinate 14,678,199 downwards.
TTAAATGAGCTAAATATGCCAGTAATTTACCTGCTTGCTCCCCGTGTTCAAAGATTCTTTGTTTTTTGAAAAAGACCTGTTGTTTGGCTTTCTCTATATGTATTTGGGTTACTGCTCTGGATTGCATTTGTACTTTATGGAGATTGTCAGTACTGGGTTCTTGTGCGTATGCCTGTTCCAATTCCTGTAGTTTGTCAGTGGTCATCTGTAATAGCAGTTTAGAGGAATTTTTAAATCTATTTATTCTTACTGAAAGTATTCTACTAACTTGATTTTTAAAGGTGTCCCAGACTGCAGTATCTGAATCTGTAAATCTTAAGTTGTTTAGGGTATATTGTAGTTCTTGCCCAATGTTCTCGAGATCGGGCAGGACCGACAGCCAGAATGGATTCAGCCTCCAATTAGAAGTGGGCAAGTGCTCTGTTTTTAATGAGTATGGTGATTCAGACTTGCATTGTGAGAAGGAGTCACAGTAAAGTACAACCATTGTTTAACAGCAGGGTAAATGTATGAGTGTGTGTGTGTGTGTATATATATATATATATATATATATATATATATGTATGTGTGTATATATTAATATATTCCCTTTAAAGATTCAAGAGAATGGAAGTTTAGAGCATGTCTTATATCCTGCCAAATATCCATCTGTGCCCTGCCTGCTTCAGGCTGTCACAGAACCAAGCAGAATGGAACTCTGTGGCTTTGTCGGTATGGTCCATTGAACTCTATAGGGCTTCACTTCCGAAATATACATATGCATTTGACAACTCAAGCAATTTAATGTGATGTATGCTGTTGCTGACTTATAATCCTGCAACTGCTAGTTACCTATCTGTCATACTGCCTTCTGTCTTCTATGCTTTGAGTAATTTACCCAGAAAAAATATGCAGATAAGATCTGACTTGCCAGATATGCATACATGTGCCAGCATCCCCTTGCATGTCAGCATAAACAGCATTTTTAACTGAAGATCAGCATTTGACATTTTTCTTCAGCCTTTAAACGCTCTGAGGAGGCAGAAGGGGAGGTGAGCTGCTGACAGTGAATAACATTTTAAAGAAAAATGTTTAAGAAGTATGACATCCATTAGCACAAGTAGTACTACATGGTATTCAGAATCCCATAGCTAAAAATGTTTTAAAGTGTTAGCGGGTTTGGTGAGGAAAATGTAAGATTTTCTCTCTTGGGCAGAAGATCTAAAAAGGCTGAGAAAGGATGACAGGATGGTATAGATGTATAAAAAATTAACCGTTTCCATGCTCTCCAACTATATTATTCCCATGCAGTTGCATCTCCTCAACAATATCAATATTAAGGGCCCGTACACACCTGAATCACAGAGAAACGTGGTCCATGTTCTTATGCTATTCTTGCAGGTTCCCATGTGGTTCGATTTTGCAGCCCATTCATCTGAACGGGCTGAAATCGCACCAGAATGCAGAGAAAGTAGTGCATGGACTACTTTTAAAAAATGTTCCACACCAAATGATAAGATACTGCAGTCACTGTCTGCCAGTTCTACTGATACTGTAAGTTATAGCTGTCTTATCACAACTGGATCAGTTATAGAGATCACACTTCAGTGATTAGGTTGGAGAGGCAGAACAGTCATTCTGGGGGGAGGGTAGTGTTAGACTATCAGATTTAGATGGACTTGACTAACAAATAGAAGCTGAACTCATAACACTTTATGTAGTTACAGCAAAGAGTTTTCTTTCTACTTGGGATAAAGGGTTTACACAAATTAATAAAATCTGACCATTTTAGGTACCCCTGTCAGTGTCAAATGGTTTGTCTCAATCCTCTAACTGCTACTTAGTGTGGACAGCTTGGTCTGTTAAAGTATGTTGAAAAATAACAGACCTCGCTGGCAAACTCGAAACCAAAGAAGGCCCCCGGCCCTGATGGCTTCACTCCAACATAGTACAAAGTCTTCTTTGAGACGCTTTCTCGACCTCTGGTGTCGGCCCTCAACTCGATCACAGAAGGCAAATCCTTCCCGATAGACACTCTAAGAGCCTAAATATCCCTTATCCCGAAGGAGGGGAAAGACCCACTACGGTGCGGGAGCTATCATCTGATAGCTCTCTTGAACACTGACCTAAAATTATTTGCCAAGATACTGGCTAATAGGATACTCTTACATATACCAAGCCTAATCCATAGGGACCAAGCGGGCTTCGTACCGCAACAGGAGCCCCATGACAACACCATCAGGGTGGTAAACCTAATCCATGCGGCCAAGACATCAGGGCGACCCCTTCTACTGCTGTCAACTAACGCAGAGAATTCTTTCGACTGCATTGATTGGTCCTTTATACGGGCCACCCTGGAACACATCGGATTTCGATCGTCGATGCTAAGTTGGATCCTATCTTTGTACTCCCACCCTACGGCCGCGGTCAAAGTCAATGAGACGAGGTCCAGCTACTTTAACATTCGTAACGGCGCAAGACAGGGCTGCCCCTTGTCCCTGCTGATCTTCATACTCACACTGGAGCCTCTCTTATGCAGAATAAGGGCAAATTCGGGCATTATTGGTTATAACAAATCCTCTGGGTCCCACAAAGTGTCCGCCTTTGTGGATGACTTCATATTCTTTCTAACAGAAGCACTCACCTCACTTCCTAACCTACTTCACTCCCTACAGGAGTACGGGGCTCTCTCTTTATTCCAAATCAATCTATCCAAATCCCCCCTTCTCAACATCACAGTGGGCAAAGACATTGTCAGTCGCCTGCGCTCAGAGTACCATCTACGCTGGGTGACCAACACCCTTCCCTATTTAGGAGTTGACACTACCTCTGATCCCTCTGACCTGTATCAGGCGAAGTTTACCCCACTACTTCTCTGTCTCAAAATGGACTTCCTCCACTGGCACTCCCTTACTTTGACATGGTTTGGATGGGGCAATGCCATCAAGATGACCACCCTGCCTAGGGTACTATACCTGCTGCAAGCCCTTCCCATTAGCCTTCCCCATCCATTCTTTAAGCGAGTCGACTTGATGTTCTGAGACTTTAGTCACATTGTAAACCACGTCTCAGACTGCAGCTTCTCCATCTGGCAAAGCGCAGGGGTGAAGTTGGTCTCCCGGACATGAAGGCCTATTACAGGGCGGTGCACCTTACTAGAGTGGTTGACTGGCATTGCCATGCAGAGGCTAAACAGTGGGTGGTGATGAAATTGGAGGACTCTGATGGAATGGCCAAGAGCTGGCCATGGACTACCACCCCTCTGCCGAGAGACCTCACTGACCATCCCACACTAGGCAGCACATTAAAGGTGGCCAGAGATGCCTTCCGACACTCCTCAGTGTCCCCGATACCCTCCCCTATGGTGCCAATTTTGGGTAACCCAGACTTCCCACCCGGCCATCTGAATCCTATTTTTAGGCGTCTGACTGCGGGTGGGCGACTCTGCCATCAAGACTTTCTGGGGCAGGACGGTCAACTCTCAGTAGAAGCAGGGGTGTCCGCTACAGACCCCCGCTGGACTTCTGGAGCGGTCTTAAACTGCGCAGCTTTTTGTGCCGGTGCGCACGGACCCCAGGCATATCACGACAGCTCATGGAATTAGAACAAATCTGCCACTGCGGGAAACCGGTCCGCCACTGCTTATCTCTAATCTACTCCTCCTTGATTCTACCAGAAGGGTTTATCCTCGTTGCTCTCTAAGTGGGAAGCGGATTTGGGAGTCCGATTTACTGTCTCGCAGAAAGAGAAGATCCTACCCTTTGCCCAGAAGTCATCCATAGCTACCAGAGTCCAAGAGACTTGCTACAAGATCATGACCTGATGGTATAGAGTGCCTACTACTCTGCACCACTTCTCCCCGCAAGTCCCCAGTCTATGCTGGCGATGTGGTACAGATGAGGGAACGATACTTCACAGCTTCTGGGAATGCCCTAAAATCAAGCCCTTTTGGCTGGGGGTGGCATGCACGATCAAGCACCTGACCAATGTTACTCTGCAAGGGGACCACCGGGGCTTGCTTGCTGCACCTCTCAAAGCGACCCATCAAGAAATACAAAGCCTCCGTTACCGTCCAGCTATTAAACGCTGCTAAAGCATGCATCCCCCTGTGTTGGAGATCGGAGATTCCACTGACGAGATCCCTGTGGTTTGCCAAGGTGAATGAGCTAAGAAACATGGAGGATCTCACTGCCACCTTGTACGGCAGGAAGGAGGCCTTTCGGGAGACATGGTGACCATGGCAACACTACATTTACACTGAAGCGTACTTCCGAGAGGCTGCACAGCCTGACTGATCCTTAGGGCTCGAGTTGCTTCCTAGTCGAGGAGCACCGTCTTCCTCTTCCTTTCCCCTCCTCTTCACCCCACTACCCTTTCCTCTACCTTCCACACCACCCCCCCTCCCCTCTCTCCCCTCTTCCCCCTCGGAGTCCTGTCACCCACCCCCCCCACCCCTCCTCCTTCCCCCCACCCCTCCTCCTTCCCCCCACCCCTCCTCCTTCCCCATTGTTCCCCCTTCCCTAATACATACCCAGTCATGGGCTGGTTTAGTCAGATAATGTGAATATCCTATTTTACACCACCCATCTGTTATGTCCCATGGCTGGGCTCAGCTGGTACTCGAGAGGTAAGCCTCCCAGACAGCTGCGAGTGTGTTACTTACTGTATGGCCCTGGTATCCATAATATTTGTATTGGGTTATTAAAGTAACTGTCTTGAAGCCTCCCCGGCATAGTGCACTGATAACTTCATCACACAGCTTCGCCCTTACACGTACAATACAGAGTGCATAGCTGGGGGAATCGATATTTGAAATCGCTATTCTAACAATTAACCCTTTCTGTTACACGTTTCTGTTTTTATTATAACCTTTGTCATCTGTTTCTGACTGTTAAATTGCATCATTTTGAAAATAAATAAAGGAATTACAAAAAGAAAAATAACAGACCTATCGGTTGGATCACCAAGTGAAAATAGAATTATTTTTACCTTAATGTAGAGAATGCATTAAGGTAGAAAACCTTCAGCCTTTACAACCACTATAATGCCCTGTACACACGGTCGGATTTTCCGACGGGAAATGTGTGATAGGACCTTGTTGTCGGAAATTCGGACAGTGTGTGGGCTCCATCACACATTTTCCATCGGATTTTTCGACACACAAAGTTTGAGAGCAGGCTATAAAATTTTCCGACAACAAAATCCGTTGTCGGAAATTCCGATTGTGTGTGCACAAATCCGGTGCACAAAGTGCCACGCATGCTCAGAATAAATAAAGAGATGAAAGCTATTGGCTACTGCCCCGTTTATAGTCCCGACGTACGTGTTTTATGTCACCGCGTTCAGAATGATCAGATTATCCGACAACTTTGTGTGACCGTGTGTATGCAAGACAAGTTTGAGCCAACATCCGTTGGAAAAAATCCTAGGATTTTGTTGTCGGAATGTCCGATCAATGTCCGATTGTGTGTACGGGGCATAATATTGCTTTAATTTTTTTATTCGTTCATCAAGTACACAGTATCAGTAGAATCAAGAATATTATACTGCTGTACACTTGCAAAGAAAAAAGCCGTTGGCCAGCCAGGTATAACAGCTCTTTGTTCCATTAATCATTTGCCAGGAGGATGAGTGTCTTTTCTTTTTGGAGAAAAGTATATCAACATTTTTTAGCTGTTTTTACTTATATCAAGACAATTTTCTCTTCAGCCAAGATTCTTATTTATGCTGCTGAGCAGGGACTCCTTATTCAGCTATACAGATTTGCTTATCTTTGGCACCACCTTTGAGGCCATACCCTGACCCTGCTGGAATGAGGGTTGTGGAGCTAGCTTGTACCCTTGGGAGCTGGGCTCTGCTCAAGACACCTAGTGTACTGGTGGGAGACCGTTTACAAGTCCAGGGCCATGATGCAGCCTCTGGTGTGATCCTTTTTCCTGGGAGTATGCATGCTTTAGGCGCAAAGATTGTCTGGAATGTGACATGTTCATTGGTTCTACTTGTTGCCTTCTCCAGTACTTACAACCCTTATTTTAAAAAGTTGGGACGCTGTGCAAAATCTACATAAAAACAGAATGTAATGATTTGCAAATCTCATAAACACATATTTTATTCACAATAGAAAATAGAAAACATATAATAAAATAAAACACCCCTAAGTGAAAATATTCAAATTGGGCCCAATTAGCCATTTTCCCTCCCCAGTGTCCTGTGACTCGTTCGTGTTACAAGATCTCAGGTGTGAATGGGGAGCAGTTGTGTTAAATTTGGTGTTATCGCTCTCACTCTCCCATACTGGTCACTGGAAGTTCAACATGGCACCTCATGGCAAAGAACTCTCTGAGGATCTGAAAAAAGAATTGTTGCTTTACATAAAGATGGCCTAGGCTACAAGAACACTGCCAAGACACTGAAACTTAGCTGCAGCATGGTTGTCAAGACCATACAGCAGTTTAACAGGACAGGTTCCACTCAGAACAGGCCTCGCCATGGTTGACCAAAGAAGTTGAGTGCACATGCTTAGCATCATAGCCAGAGGTTGTCTTTGGGAAATAGACGTATGAGTGCTGCCAGAATTGCTGCAGAGGTTGAAGGGGTGGGGGGTCAGCCTGTCAGTGCTCAGACCATACGCCACAACCTACATCAAATTGGTCTGCATGGCTGTCATCCCAGAAGGAAGCCTCTTTTAAAGATGATGCACAAGAAAGCCCACAAACAGTTTGCTGAAGACAAGCTGACTAAGGACATGGATTACTGGAACCATGTCCTGTGGTCTGATAAGACCAAGATAAACTTATTTGGTTCAGATAGTGTCAAGAGTGTGTGGCGGCAACCAGGTGAGGAGTACAAAGACAAGTGTGTCTTGCCTACTGTCAAGCATGGTGGTGGGAGTGTCATGGTCTGGGGCTGCATGAGTGCTGTCGGCACTGGGGAGCTACAGTTCATTGAGTGAACCATGGATTCCAACATGTACTGTGACATACTAAAAGCAGAGCATGAACCCCTTCCTTAGGAGACTGGGCCGCAGGGCAGTAATACAACATAACGACCCCAAACACCCCTCCAAGATGACCACTGCTTTGCTAAAGAAGCTGAGGGTAAAGGTGATGGACTGGCCAAGCATGTCTCCAGACCTAAACCCTATTGAGCATCTGTGGGGCATCCTCAAATGGAAGGTGGAGGAGCACAAGGTCTCTAACATCCACCAGCTCTGTGATGTTGTCATGGAGGAGTGGAAGAGAACTCCAGTGGCAACCTTTGAACCTCTGGTGAACTCCATGCCTAAGAGGGTTAAGACAGTGCTGGAAAATAATGGTGGTCACACAAAATAGACACTTTAGGCCGAATTTGGACATTTTCACATTCAGCAGCACCTCCAAAAAAGGGAAAAGTAAGAGAAAAAAGGGTGGTTGGGGGAGTGATGGGAAAAAAGGGGATTACAATTAAATTTGAATCAAGGTCAAAGCAGCCAGGAGTAGGCATCCACGGAGAAGCTTCACATAGTCATATTTAGGACCTTCTATGATTTCAAAGAAAGATTTTAAACTTCTGTTGACTCCCTGAATATCCTCCAGAGGCCCATATCTGATGGCATTGTTCATGTGTATCCAACAAACCTGTTTTTGTATGAAGATTGAATTATTCTTGAAAAGTTTTTTGTTTCTCTGAAATACTGAGCAAAATCCCATTGTGAAACCAGCGTTATTTTTACCTAAAAAAAAGTACTGTTCCTGTTGAGAATATTCTGGCATTTAAAGATCAAGTAGACAAGCACCTGGATACCCTTTCCAAGTCCTTGTTTTCCTTAGCGTCCTTACCGATCATTGAATTTTCAGCAGGCTTCTAAGGCAAAAATCATGGGCCCCCAAGTCCTCCAAGTCTGCAAGTCCTCCTCACAATAAGCGGACAACCCAACTTTCCAAAGGGGGGAGGGAGGCATCTATTAACTTTTGCAAACACCTGGACTGAGAGAATTTGTAATGCCTGGGCACAAGCTGTGGTGTCAGAGGCTTGTAGCTTGTATTTAGTTTTACTTTCTCTGCCTCCTCTCCCCCTCATGTTGTCAAATCTACCAGTCTGTCTGAAATGACAAACAGACTAACAGATATCCATGCTGCCTTGGCAGAACTCCTGGGTCAAGGAGTAATTATATTTGTTCTTTAAGTGGAAAGGTTTCAGGGATTTTAACCCAAGCTGTACACCATTCCCAAAGCCAGAAGGGGCATCTGATCCACTCTGGACCTCAAAATATTCAAGTGCAAAAAATGTCACATGGAATCCAACAGGTCAGTCATTACCTCCATCAATCCGGGACACTATCTGGCCTATGTGGACATCAAAGGTACATACTTGCCTATCCCTATCTTTCCAGCTTATCTGCTTCCCCTGTGTTTTTCTATGGGCACACAGCACCGCCAGTTTGTTGTAATTCCTTTGCTTTACCACTTGCTTCTCTTTTCCTAGTGAAGGCCTTTGTACAAGGTGTTGCTCACATACTGTTCCACTTATACAGTGTCCAGTGACTCAGTGAGATCTCAGCTTGGTTTTTTTGGCCCTTTAAAGTCCACCTTTTGAACCCATCACTTATATTCCATTATCTTTTATAATTTCCAAGGTAATTGCCTCATTGACATGAGGCAAGGCTAAGCTGGCAGCCTTGTTTTGTATGAAAAAAAAAAAAGGTTTGTTATCCTTTATGAGCCTTCTTTGTTTCTATGGTGGTCTCTGCCTTCCTCCTTAACCAGGACATTAATCTTCCATCTTTCTGTCCTGCTCTGGTTCATCCTAAAGAGAAACCCCTCCATTGTTTGGATGTGGTTACAACAGTTTGTGTCTACCTCTCAGCTACATCTTCCTTCAGACAGACTGATTAGATTTCTGTCATTCATGAAGGTCCCAGTAAGGGAGAGCCTGCTTCACATTCCCCCATTTCACGGCAGTTCAAGCAGGTAATTTTTCAGGCGTATATATGTAATATATAGGCAGGACAACCAGGCAGTTAACCCTTTTAAAAAAGAAAGATGGAAAGATAGACAGTAGTAGCCAACATCATTTTCTCATGAAGGGTGTACTTTAAGGAGCAAAAAGCTGTTCAATATTTCTTATAAATAATATTTTACATACCAAACAGGCATGATTGGTGCAAAAAAAAAACCCAGAAACTTTATGTTGAAACAGGTTAGAGGAAGAAGTCATTTTGGGGCTGGATTACCTATTGCAGTAAAACATTATGAATGGGGACTTCCTGCTGTACTTAGTACTACAAATTTTTTATTTTCTGTTGAAACTGGTGGATGTGGTTTGCATCACAGGGTGGAATGCTACTAGCTTTTATTAGACTTGGAAAGAGTAAAATCTTATGCAATTGGTGAATCGGAAAATTAAAAAAAATTCATTTGTAAAAGTAAAAAAAAAGGTAAATAAAATACTGCATACATTATACTTTAGTGAAGTGAGTGAAATAAGTGACCTTATATGTATGTAATTATTGCAATACTGTACAGTTCTCTAATTAATAGAATTAAATCTTTTTTTTCATACAGGAACCTTTTGGACAGAGACACATTTTCCAAATCTGATCCATGTAAGTAAGCTTGTTTTATCAAATACAACCATATATTCATAGTTATTTAATGCATTACATTTTTTTAAATTTACATTAATATTGCTAATAGCAGGAGAATCAGGATGCGGTACATTTTAATAGGATGCTAGAAATACACAATTTTTTTGCTTTACATTTACAGGAACACAAATATATTTAAACAGTTGGGGCAAGACTCATTTTAATGGTATATTTATTCTATTTTGGTACACAACACAATATTAGGTGTTTATTACAAGACTGATGTATGTGATTTCTTTTTTTTAAGTTTTACTTCACTACTTTGTGGTTTCTGTAAGCCTCATTTTTATTTGCAGGGGGGTTCACAAAATAAACACAAATCCTCTAAACTACATGCTTAGGTGATGCCTTTAAGCTGTATGTGGTGTCATGGAACAGTGTGATTTTCACATATAGTATCAGCAACAGCATATTGGGACATTATATATTAATTATTAATATAATTGATTTGTTTAACTTTTATACTTAGCTTGGCTTCAATACAGCTGTAGCATACAAATCTCATTCATGTTAACATGAAATGGCTTTTAGCTAGTTTTGGCTGCAACACCTGATTTTTTAAATCAAGTGATAACAGGGCGGAAGTGAAGTGAAAAATTAAAATATATACTTCAGCTAGGTGTTTTGAAGAAATAGCAGGAGGACAACACCTAATCACTTGACTAGGCAGTAAATAGAAAGAGCTCTTCAATGTGGAACTTTTGCAAATGTATCTGCTGCCGACCGCACCATTGTGGTCTGCAGTGTATCAGCTGTGGTAAAAGTACCAGCAATTTGAGTACCATATGCACAAGGAAAAACACATGGCTTTGCATCACAGAACTTGGTGGAAGAAGCACCTCCATGAGACAGTTTGAAAGCAAAAGGCTCACACGTCTCTTCTTTGTTCTCACTTTCTGCATCTACCGCTCCTTCACGTTGTTTTCCTGTTGCTTCCACTGCAACATCTGTGGTTTCTAGTGACAGGGAGGGAGGTTTCAAAAAGCATGTCAGAGGCTTAGGGATATGCCACATCAGGTGGGGAAGAGGGTCATGAATGAGGCTATGCCAAGGAGGGTCAAGTGAAGGCTTGAACTTCTGCATAATTCTCCTACACCCACCGTACTGTCTCCATCATCCTTTCCAAGGCAGGTGATTACATGTCCCCAGATCAACCTCATGTCCAGTGTCCTAATGCAAGCTTGACAAAACTGCTGATTTTGCATCTGCTTCCATTCTAGCTTTGTTAAATTCACTCCTTTTCTGGTATCATGGCCTGTGCTACATCTCAGTGGCAGGTAACCATCCATTATTTTACCCTGAATTTTGTAGCAGCTCCAATTCTAGCTTGTTAAATCTGACCCCTTTTCTGAATTTATGGCCTGTGCTACATCTCAGTTTCAGGTGACCAACCACCAATATTTTTACACAGAAGGCAACTCCTGCATTCCATGAGCATGTAAAATGTATGTCTTTATTGATGGACAGCGCTGTCAGTGGTAGGGTACACATAAACGTGAATGCGTGGTTCAGATGGTGACAGAGCAGTCACTTGTACCAACTCCTCCTTACTGGCCTTCATCTTCTGACTCCTTCAAAACCATGAGTCCCCAAGCTCCACAGCGCATTTGCATTATTCCAGGCTAAACTCTGCCATCCTGTGCTGAAGCTCATATGCCTAGGGTATAGGACTCACACTGGACCAGAGTTGCTGGCTGCTCTGCAGTCCCAGGCCAAGGGGTGGCTGACCCCACACCATTTTGAGCCAAGCAATGTTGTGTGTGGCAATGGTTTTAACTTGCTTGCTCACCTTCACCTGGAGCAAAATAACACATATGTCCTGCCTGGCACATGTCCTCAACTTGGTTGTGCTGTGGTTCTCAATTAAGTACTAATGCTTCCAGGAGATCCTACATCAGGCCTGAAGGATTTGTGGCCTTTAGGCAGTCAAACCATTGCAGAAATGCAGTGGCAACATCAGCTGCTGGCCAAATGCCTTATTAATGACACCCCCACATACTGTGATGAGGCAAGGATAATGATATAACGCCAGTGGAACACACACTCTGAGGCCTGGTAGATTAGGTACTGGAAGCAGAAGCAAAAAGAAGACGACTGTCTCCAGGCCAGCAGGATCCTTTTGCATACTGTCTGAGGAAGAGGAGATATACAATGAAGAGGAAGGGTGGGGTGCTGATATTGAGGGGGAGGAAATAGGGCAGGCTTATGGGGGATAGTTCACCTCTCCCAAACCCTGGCAGTTGTGTGTGCTTGGAGTGAGATTTGGGGACTTTGGGCTCTCTGTTGAAGAAAATCTGTGACAGATGAGGTCTTTAATGTTCAAAATGCCTGCACAAGTAGCTCAGGGTTTTGGTCATCAAAATGGAGCACCACTGTTGGGTGACCACCCTATTAGATACTTGATACAAGGGTAAATTGGTTCATCTAATGCCACCATCACAAAGTGAGCCCAAAATGCAGCACATTGAGAACCCCTTTCCTACATTTCCTGATGGTGGCAGGATCCAATCTGATGACCAACATGCCTCCAGTCCTGCTGCTTTAAGGTTAGGGATCCATATTTTGGAGCTTCTTTGTATAACCATAGCGACCAGGCCTTGCTGCAGGCAGCACTCACATGCAGCTCTTGAACCATTGATTCCTGACTACATCAGGTCCACGGCTGATGTGGACACTCTTAAACGTGAGGACCGCATTAGCTATTGGGTGTCCATATGTAGCTGCAAAAAAGGTACATTCTAACCACCCCATAAGTCTATCAGACTGAGTTCTAAAATCTTTGCATTAAAACCTCTCCTACATAATCAAGTAGAATTTTTTTAATATTTAAGTTTCATATTTATATATTAAAGGACAAACAGTGCAGCGCAAATTTATGTAACAACAATTGTAGACATTGGCATATTTCTTTCAAAGCAGTCCAAAGCCCAATGAGAAACACCTAAAAAACGTCCATAAATTGCAGTAGAGAAATAATTGCGTGAGAAATATCAGATTCAGCAGCACCCTAGGTGAATCCAAGGAGCTCTGTAGTCTGGGGACAGGAGAGATCTGCTAGAGCTGAGGGGAGACACCAGAGAGCACAGCAGCCTGCTGAGAGAGACTGGAGAGAGGATAAGAGAGATGCAGTGCTGAGGTGATTTTACCTTGCTTATGGTGTGTTTTTCATAGGTCATGTGACTCAAAAAATACATTGAAAACACAGCACGGGTGCATTTTTGATGCGTTCTCGCTGCAATGCATTTCAATGGGGAGGTGCGTTTTTTGGTGCAGTTTGACAGATGTGCACCAAAAATGCAAGATTTTTAACCCATTCAAAAGGGGCCGATAATAGCCGACAAAATTCATGTTTATTTAAATTCATGATATTAATTAAAAAGTCAAATATAATACCATTATTTGTAAAAAATATATATATTTAAAAAAAAAAAAAACGTCAATTTCAGTTTTGGTCAAGTGCATCCTAAATTTTCAGATTCCGCACCAAAATTTTAATTTCGATGCACCACTAGTACTTGTACAAGGGTTGCGCTGCATACGGCAGAGGCCAGTCACATCTGCAATTTCTCTGCTTTGCCAGGATATTCTTTCTCCCCCAGGCACTCAGCAACCAGTTGTATTTTTTTATTTTATTTAATTCATTACAGTCAGGGCAATGGAGACACAGCTGCAGGGGGAAAACCATAATCCCAACCATGAGCTGCTTAACTTTCCACAACAAGAAATAACATTAACTAGTGGGACTTTTCTGGTACCAAATTCGCCAAACAATTGGTTTTACTGTTAAAAGTAATATTTATCCATCAGAAATCCTTGATTGATCCTTGAAATATTGTTCATAGAGCCCTAACAACCCTGTCACATTCTGTATTTTCAAATTGTAATCAGAAAGAGCATTTCACTAACACTCATATCAGCACTATGTTTCACCAACAATCAGCTATGTCAGATTTTTCTGTTCTTTCAATTTGTGATCTTTATCAATAAAGAGTTTCTGTCTGAATTCCATCCTCAGTATTCTCATGTTGTTTCTTATATTCACTGATTAACATATTCATTATATTTTATGAGCACTATATTTATTTATATAGATATATATATATCCTAAATTTTCAGATTCCGCACCAAAATTTTAATTTCGATGCACCACTAGTCTTATATATATATATATATATATATATATATATATATATATATATATAAAAGACCCCCTTACATTTTTCACTCTTTGTTATATTGCAGCCATTTGCTAAAATCATTTAAGTTCATTTTTTTTCCTCATTAATGTACACACAGCACTCCATATTGACAGAAAAACACAGAATTGTTGACTTTTTTGCAGATTTATTAAAAAAGAAAAACTGAAATATCAGACCTTTTGCTCAGTATTTAGTAGAAGCACCCTTTTGATCTAATACAGCCATGAGTCTTTTTGGGAAAGATGCAACAAGCCCCCCTGTGTGATAGTATGGGCAGGTAGCAGGTACTTTTTATGGAGAGATTGGGGCTCTATTAGATATTGTTTGAATTGCGTCACTTCCAGGCAGTGGCAGGTGGTGCTAAAAATTTTTGGGGGGCGCAAACAAACTGAAAAATACTGTAACCCCCTCCATCAATTGCAGCCTCACTGTACCCATCAAATGCAGCCATTGTGCTCATCAAATACAGCCACTATGCCCATCAATTGCAGCTATTGTGCCCATCAAACGCAGCCATTGTGCCCATCATATGCAGCCATTGTGCCCATCATATGCAGCCACGTGTGCCCATCATATGCAGCCACTTGTGCCTATCATATGCAGCCATTGTGGCGGCTGGTGCTCAAAATTTTTGGGGGGGCGCAAACAAACTGAAAAATACTGAAACCCCCCATCAATTGCAGCTTCACTGTGCCCATCAAATGCAGCCACTGTGCCCATCAATTGCAGCCATTGTGCCCATCATATGCAGCCACTGTGCCTGTCAAATGCAGCCACTGTGCTCATCAAATTCAGCCGCTTGTGCCCATCATATGCAGCCACTTGTGCCCATCATATGCAGCCACTTGTGCCCATCAAATACAGCCACTTGTGCCCGTCAAATGCAGCCACTTGTGTCCATCATATGCAGCTACTTGTGTCCGTCATATGCAGCCACTTGTGCCCATCATATGCAGCCACTTTTTCCCATCATATGCAGCCATGTGTGCCCATCAAATGCAGCCACTTGTGCCCATCATATTTAGCCACTTGTGCCCATCATATTTAGCCACTTGTGCCCATTAAATGCAGCCACTTGTGCCCATCAAATGCAGCCACTTGTGCCCATCAAATGCAGCCGCTTGTGCCCATCAAATGCAGCCGCTTGTGCCCGTCAAATGCAGCCACTTGTGCCCATCATATGCAGCCCATTGTGCCTATCATATGCAGCCATTGTGCCCATCATATGCAACCACTTGTGCCCATCATATGCAGCCATTGTGCCCACCATATGCAGCCACTTGTGCCCACCATATGCAGCCACTTGTGCCCATCATATGCAGCCACTTGTGCCCATCATATGCAGCCACTTGTGCCCATCATATGCAGCCACTTGTGCCCATCATATGCTGCCACTTGTGCCCATTATATGCAGCCACTTGTGCCCATCATATTCAGCCACTTGTACCCGTCAAATGCAGCCACTTGTGCCCATCATATCATATGCAGCCTCGTGACCCCCCCACTCATGGGGCTTGCGACTCTGGCAGCACCCCCAACCCCCCAGCACGCGGATCTGACATTGTGGCAATTCCCGCCAGGCAGCAGCTCCTCGGTGCACCAGAGTGGCGGCGACCTCTACTTCAGCATGTGTCTTCGAGTTCTCCGCTCTTCTTCCTAAGCGCCAGGCATCCAATAGGGTGGCCTGGCACTTTGGCCAATCAGGAAACAGGTCTGACACCCTGCCTCCTGATTGGCGGGGAGGAAGGTTAGTGTGAAAATAGCGAAAATTAATTCGCTATCGTTGCACAATTGGGTGGGTTTAGGGCGCACTCTCTGCGCCCCGAGCCCACCCTATTTTTAAGCCTATTAGAGCCTCTGGCTCTAATCAGGTGCTTCAAAAAGTACCACCCCCTCCCGCCCCCGCCATAGGAATCTACATCCGGCTTCCGTAAGGGGCCGGGCATGGATGGGGGGGCGGCGCCCGTGCGCCCACAGTGCACGGGCCGCCACTGCTTCCAGGGTCATTATTACCAGGGGGTGATCTGGGCTGCTCTGTGCAGAACCACTACACAGAGCAGGTATGTATAACAGGTTTGTTATTTTTTAACAAAAAAATGATTAAGATCACTTTAAGGCTGGTATCAGGGAGGTGATGACTTTACATGAATGAATGAATGAATGAATGAATGGGTTTAGAGCAGGGGTCTCCAAACTATGGCCCTCCATTTGTTCAGGAACTGCAATTCCCATCATGCCTAGTCATGTCTGTGAATGTCAGAGTTTTACAATGCCTCATGGGACATGCAGTTGGAGGGCCATAGTTTGGAGATCCCTGGTTTAGAGGAAGACAAACTTAAGTAATGATGAAATGTATCATTGTTATGTTTTCCATTCAATTTCTTGAGCACAAGTGATGATATCAATAGAAAATACAATCTCAAGATGTCAGTGTTTCTAACTTTACATGTTTATTAGTTGGACCTTATATAACTATAGAAAAACAATGCCCTGTACCTTGCAATTTCATTTTCATTTTTTGGAAATATTTTGGGGATTATGGTGTTAGTCTGGATTATTTCAGGCAACTGACTTTGTTAGCAAAAGTTGCTACTGTAGCTATTTCACTTTTGGAATTTAGATACTACAGTACTTGTAATTTTTCTGTGCATTGTTTTAAACCATAAAGCAGAGGTTTTAATAATCTCACTGCACATTCACTTGCATGTATACTGCCTTCATCAGTGAGGTTTCTGGATTGAAAACAACTGAGTCATTAATATTATGAGAGAAATCTTTACATCTAGATAGGCAAAAATGACATATTGAGGACTTCCATTTAAACTTATCATAATCGGTCTGTAAAAAACCCTGGGGGTGACTAAAATTGGAGAGTTCAGAATCGGGTGCAGCTCTGCATAGAAACCAATAAGCCTCCAGTGTTAACCAATAAGCTTCCAGTTTTTTTGTCAAAGCTTAATTGAACAACCATAAGTTAGAAGATGATTGACTACCATGCACAGCTGCGCCCGATTTTGCACTCTCCAGTTTTAGAAAATTAACCAATATATTAAAGATCTGGTGTATAGCTGATAAGTATGTAATAATGATAAAAAAGATTGTTTGTCCATTAGCTTTGTTTAAATTGTTAATTTTTATTTATAATAAATTAGATGAATTGTTGAGTTTTCTGTTTTTTTTAAAGCATCTACCATTTATACTTGTCATTATAATAAGTATTACTTTTGTACATTGAAGCAATAATTTTTTTCCTACAGCTTCTAGAACCTTCTTGAACATGAGTGAGGCTTCATTTTAGGCCCATTCTGTTTTCAGTGATATTTAATTTCTTGGTTTACTTAAATAAATAATAGGAAAACTAGTCATTATTTTGTCATTCTTTATACTTGATATTCTATTGGGAGTCATGTCTGCAAACATATTTTATCTGATGCTGTTCTTCTGATCACTGTTTTTCAGTGACTAACATGAAATTGTAGTTAATAACCTATTAATTAGGAAGCCTTTTATTGTATTTATCCCATTAAAGATAACATCTCCGAAAAGAGCAGTAAATAAACATGAAATATTGTTCTTCCTCAAAGTCATATCATTCAAGTCATCTGTCATGCCATAGTGTTAAACACTAAATTTTTGCAACAGTCTTTGTTAATTAAGTGGACAGTCGGTTAATTAACTAAGATTTTCAATGTGACTATGCTCTTCATTCATGACAAAAATCTTTAAAGTCTACAGTTTCAAGCATTCTTCTGTTAATCACTTTTAAACTGTTTGATCTGCATATGTAGTGCCTCTGTTTTTAGAATGTGATTGTTCAGAGTTATTTACTGCATAAATGACATCAAAGTTCACCGTTAAAGGGAATCATCTGCTTTCACATTCTTGGTCCACTGAAACATGGCTGATGGCATTGCCAACGAGCCAATGAATTTGAGCAACGTTGTTATGATTCGCAATGTTCCCCTCATTCATTAGCTTGTTAGCAATGGTATTTTCCGCCGGTTTTGCTCAAAATAAACTGTCGATCAGTTGGCGACTATTTTTGATAATATCAAGGCCACAGTTTTTGGGGACATCACAAAGCTATCATCAATGTCAAAAATAGGAGGTATGTATTCCTTATTTAAACATGTGTATTTGTGGTGCAGTGTTTGTATTCAGCTGTGAAATAACAGTTTGTGTACTATTTAATTACCTACAGTGAATAAAAGACTGTGTGAAGAGCAGTAATATTCAGATGTTCATAGCAGCCAATTAGTCAATAATTGGCTTTTTTTGGTAAATCCAGTCTACATTGCTATAAGAATTTTTGATAGATTATTACACAGAATTGCACTTTGCACAGTGTTATTATATTTAACCAATTTTCTTTTTCATTTTTGAGGGGCCAGGATTAGGAAACATTTGGATTATATTGCTATCTCTTATTGCTTCTCGAGTTTAACTCAGTAGGATTTTACTGCAGCTACGCAGGATTTCATGGGCCAAATTGCAATGTTAATTGGTGACTCTGACTGGAGATGACATAAACATATCTCAACACATTCCCTTGCAGAATCATTATCTAATTTGTCTGCAGCCTTAGCAGTCTCTGAGCATTTGCTTGCAGAAGCTCCTTGCTGAATGAAGTTGTCCCTATGGAGGCAGGCATCCGCCATAACTCACAGGCTTAGAGAGACTATTTTGGCTCTTCTTGACATAGGGCATGCCAACTTAAAAATGGAGGTGCAACCTATAATTTCTGCTAATGCTGTTGCTGTTACTAATCTAGGGTCCTCAAGAGTTTCTAAGACCACCAAAACTTTTCCATTGCATGCACTATTTCCAGAAGTTTACACTTCCCAAATGTTTTGCAGTCCAATACTCATTTTGAGGTGGCCTTTATAAAGAAGGGGGCTGCCTTGACAAATCTGGACATCCTGACTGGAGACTCTTCCAATCAGCATCCAGTTGAACAATACCAAGGCAGTGGCAAACATCAACGAACATGGAGGAACCAGAAGTCTTGCCCCAGCAAAAGAGGTAGAAAAGAGGCTGCCCTGGCCATGGTTTCTGTTTCAGCCATTTACATCCCTGATGTGGACAATTGGGAAGCAGACCACCTCAGCCAGAAGTGCCTGGACCAGGGGAGTGGTCTCTACACCCAGAATTGTTTCAGTACCTGTGCCACAATGGAGGATGCCAGATGTGGATCCAAATTCAACAAACTGGACAGGCTTGTCTCCAGGTGCAGAGATCCTCTGGCAGAAGCACTGGATGCTCTGGTTGCTATGTGAAATTAATTCAACCTGTTTTTCACCCCCTTTTCTCATCTTCTCCAGAGGGTCACGATGGGGGGCATTCTGGTGATATTATAGCTTCAGACTGCCCCAGACAGATGTGGTACTCTGACCTGAACTGGTAGATACAGGCAGATACTCTTGAAGATCAAAATGATCATCTGTTCCAGGGACTGGTTTGCTTCACAGAATGGCATGGCATGGCTGTAGAGGGGCCTTTCTGACTTTGTGATCCCTATGATGTTAAAAGCCAGGAAGTCTTTTTCCCAGACAATCTATCATATGGAAGATGGCATACTTTGCTTGGTGTGAAGAAAAAAAAGAGTATCTCAGAAAATGCTGGGACTAGTGGGATGAAGCTTGCCATTTTTACAATCAGGTGTGCATCAACATTTGGTCTTAAGTACTATTAGGGGACAGATCTCAGCACATACGATTGTGTTCCAAAGATCATTAGCCACTCATTCTTTAATTAAGACCTTTGTACAGGGTGTCTCTTGTGTGGCTCCCCCTGTGCACCCACATCTGCCCCAATGAAATTTAAATTTGATTCTCTCTGCAATTCAAAAAACACCTTTTAAACCATTAGGAATGTTTGTTTTTCTTTCCATGCTCACTCAAAGAGTTTTATTACTTGTTGCCATCACCTCTGCGAGGCATGACTAAACTGATAAATTTGTCTTGTAAAAAACCTTTACTGGTCTTACACAAGCACAAGGTAATGCTTACCTACTCTGTGCAATGGTATTGCACAGAGCAGCCCCAATCCTCTCCTGGGGTCCCCGCCATCTTTCGCCACTCTTTTTCGGAGCACCCCCATAGAAAGCTGCTTCCCATGGGGATGCACCTGCAGGCTCACTCTCAAGCCGGGCTTTGTGTGTCTATTGACCACACAATGCAGCTTGCCCCCCCACCAAAAAAAATAAAAAACTGTTGTAACTACTTGTATAACTGCAGTGTGAGCTTGGCTTGAATTTGGTACGGTATCTAAATCTGCTAGTACATCTAACACCCCCCTCCCCCTAGGCTGACAATGCTACTGTCCAAAGGTGCCTCTGTGCTCCTTTATCCAGAGTAGGGGCACTTGAATACAGGAGGTGTGTTACTGGCCAGATCACCAGGTGAAAACAGAGGGAAAAAAGCCCCCCCCCCCAAAAAAAGAAAACTAATGGTAAGCTGCAATATAATACATTTTTGGTTTCATGTTTAATATCGCTTTAAGGATAGGGTTCCATCCTTTCCTGTCAAAGTGCACTCTGGCTTTTTGGTATCAGCAACTATTTTTCAGATTTGCAAGGCTGCCACACGGTCTTCTATTTACATGTTCTCTAAGTTCTAACAGCAGGATGTTTAGGCCTCTTCTGATGCCAGCTTTGGATGTAAGATTCTTCAGGCAGCTCTTTGAGCTTTGGGCTGTCTCGGTTTGTTTTTAGTTGGGCCTGTTGGTGTTTTGTTTGCTGTGTGGCCCGCCGTTCAGTTGTGCTGCTTTTGAACATCCCACTTGTCTCTGAATCCTGTGTCCCTTACTGAGCAAAAAAGAAAACAGAATTTTTATACTCCCCTTAAAATCCTTTGCTTCACACCTGTTCCATCCCTCTGCAATTATGATCTTGCTCCACGCACTACTTTGTTATAAGACTGAGGCATGGAGGTGGGAGGGCTTATACCAGGATAGTCTGGTTGTTTCTACATGTGTCCAAATTCTCCTGTAGGCAGCAGTATAACCCAAATGTCTCAGAGTCCTTTGTTCCTCAAAAGACTTAAAGAGAAGAATTTAACGTTGAGTACAAAAATCAGGTTTTTATAAGTTGCACCAATGTTTGGGCTATCTAGTCACTAGTTTCTAGATCCAAATATATGACAGCCTTCATTGTGGGTAAGTAATTGGTACATTATAAGGGACAGCTACCACTAAAAGTAAAGCCTGCTGCTAATATAGCAGAAATGATTTAGCATTAGCAAACCAATTTGTAAACCGACTGACTAATCTTTGAATTGAATTGAATTGAACATCACATTTTATAATCTGACACTAGCTTTGGCCTATGTTTTACTTAGTTGATCAATATATTTATTGAATGCCATATTGCTGTTACCACACCATTCAGACAGATTATGCTTGATATATTTCAACAGCTAACCTTTTATTGTTAACATGATTGATTTAGTTTTGTTAAATAGCAGCAGGTTTTCATTTTAGATGAAGCTAACCTTAACTTAAATATTGCTGATTAATTTATGCATTGCTCTAATGATACAAATTTTGGGGGTCTAACCTACCAGTCTACCAGTATTTACAACTGCTATTTTTTTTTAATATAAAAATGTGCAGTGCTACCTTCCTACTTACAGGTGTCTACTTGGCACACCAGGCACATGGTCTGATATTCAAATGACTTGGGGACCATGAGCATGTGGCACCCTAACATGCAGGTACCAACCCTTATGCTGTGGAGCACCATGCTACTCCAAGAGTATTTATCCTTAAAATGATTAGCCTAGATTAGACAGGCAATGTGTTCTTTTGCACTACAGCACTTAGCATGGGTACTGTACATGTGGGGCCTCTGTGTAGTTTACTTGCTCTGCTCTTTTCAAGTTACCACAGATTGAATATCATAGTGAATAACCTATTTGTTGAACAACCCAATCAAGGGTTATATTGTGAAGCTTCCCCACATTAAAATATATCATCTATTCTAAGGGAAGCAGGTGAGTTGCACACAAGGTCCTTTTTACATTCCTTTGCCATTTAGTGGTAAGAAATTTTTTTTTTTTTTCTTAACAATGAGAAAAGCGGAATTATTAAATATTGGTAGGTTAGAGGTGGATTGGATATAACTTTAATCCTCTAATGGGTTGTGAATTGTTAGCATCTAAGTTAAATTTGCTGTGTCTATTAAGTCTTATTGAGGTCTACAGTGGCCTAGTTTTTAGCAGACATTGACATCATTATTAAAGACACATGATCCTCTGACACTTTTCTTTAAGTTTGTTCAGAGATCACAATGTTGCAAACTGGCAGCTGCAGCTCAGTAATGCTTCCTATTAATAAAGATGGAAATCAGAGAATTGAGCTCAGCACTTGTTGGGTGAATTAACTGCAATTGCTACAGGTATTAAAACCATGGGTCTAAACTTTAAAGCATACTGTACTTGTAATCAAAATGAAATGCAAGCTTACCTGAAAACTGAGCAGAAATGTAAATTGTTCATTTTTAGTTTGTTTGCTTAAAAAACACATTTTCATTGTTGTGTTTTGTGACAGGAAGTAGTATAATGTGCAGTATATTGCATACATTTATACGTGTATTGTTTTTATTTGTATGATAGATATTAACATTTCTTTTTTCATTCCCTAACACAGCCTCAAGTTTGGAAATGTTGTCCTACACTTTTTCTTAATTTGTGTTTAGTTTGTTAGCATTCTGATAATTTTAGAGTATATGTGTACTTTAAAGTAGTTTTTGAATTTCATAATTTCAAAAGGACCATGACAAATTTGAAATGATAAAATATAGTCATGACTGTAAAGAGCATACGTTTAAAGTGGTTGTAAACCTCTGACATGAAATATGAACAAAACACATACCTCTATAGCAGGGGTATTGATTTAAAATTCACGGAGGTCCAGTCAGTAAAATATTCTTTCAGAAAAGGTCTGAATCTCATGTTTGTGCAATGACTCAGATCTTTCACATCACAGGCCCCCTTCTTCTTAAACCAACTAACAAAAGAAAAAGAGAAACGGGTCTGCTAAACATAACCCATAGGTACAGGTGATTTACACATATCTTAATCTAACTCACCTAAGTATGGTGTTGTTGCTGTAGCCATAGAACCAAAGCATACAAACAAATAGATCCTGGTATGTCTACCAGCATCCCAAAGCGGCTATTTCCGCAACAAAAAGTCTGTCCTAGGTATGTTTCCATAAAAATATCAAATTTTATTGGGCCCAACGTAGGGACATGTTACAAAAATTATTAAAGTACACCTAAATGATAAAAACAGCTTCAATTTATATCCTCCTTAAGGTTCTCACAAGGGGAGATATCCTTCAGGAGGGTAAACTTCTACAGACATACAAAAAGGAAAGGACGAAAGGAAAAGAAAAACATATATGGGGACATCAACATGAAAAACATATAAAACACCTCCAACACAGATAGTCCGGACACCAACCACCATTCACAGTGAACATTACAGGGTATGGACCCATGTGCGGACACCAATGCTTAGATAGGAGAGGGGAAAATCACCCTAATTTCAATGTAATCATGGGTTCCTGTGCAATTTCACTGTGAACACCCCCCCGGGGGCTCTCTAAAGAGCATAAGATCCGACATGTGAGACAAAAAATTTAAAGTTGTGGCTTCTGGAAAATGGTTGTTTGCTAGTTAGTGAAAAATAGAAACATCTCAATCTGGATAGTAGATATGGTATCACGGATTAGAATCCTGTTATGCCAACGTGTTGTTATCTGCAGATAATTGGTGTTACTTCAGGTTGTTGAAAGTCACTGCCTGCCATTGCATAACACAGCTATAGGCATGGGTATTTCATATTGCAGATGTCCTGAGAGCAAGACGCTCTAAACCAGTGTGTAGATAAATGGTGGTCAAAGGGTTCACTTATAGTGTAGCAGCTGTGTGACCAAACACTGGACTATTAACGTTGGATAACTGTCCGAGTGACTAGTGAATATCTAGACAGTCCTATAAATGAATTAAGACTATATAATTGGTCACGCAGACTAATCCAGGCAGCATGGTTTCACTAATTCGGATGACACAGGGTAGGAGAGAAAGGAGATCTCGGTATTTTACCATGCTTGGCTTGTTCGACGAGGTCATTGGATGTACCGTCTCATCCTAGTGCGAATCATAGGCCCTTCACATCAGCTGTCCTTATGGTAGTTCATTAGTGATGGTGCAAACTCATCCGCTCTTTTAAATCCTTGGTGAATCCATTGAGGGTACCGGGCCTGTGTACACCCGGTAAACCTAGTGGGGTACGATACCCATTCTGTACAGCCGGCGCACAGGCAGATGGCGCGCAAGCAGCGTCTCCAATGTCTCCTATCCCCCTGTGTAGTTGGTACGGGGCTTGTCGTAGGTTGGCGTCACGTGACCTCTGTGACATCAACGCGTTTCACTAACTGATTAGCGTAGCTTCGTCTGGACTAGGCGGGGCTGGGGGCTGTCGTCTCCTTATATTGGCAATTCCGTTCCGACAGTGCCGCCCTCTATTTTCAAAATAACAACATAGTTCACTTTTCTGTTTTCTGCATGAAACTGTCCACTTAAATTTAAGTTTGGCTTGTCATTCCAGATGTTGCCATAGTGTCGTCTGTTATAGGTTCAGTGCATATTTGTCCCGTCCAGCTTTTATAATCTTAACACATAATGCCTGTGTATACGTGCTATATTTACTTTGTCACTTTGTTAGTCACTAGTCATCATCCCTGGTAGCGATTCAGTGCATTTAATGTGTTTAGTGCTAAGTCATAGACAACACACAGGGACGGAGAGATAGAACATAGAGGACATTAACTACACGGATACAGATAGCTATGTGATCTGATGCTAGAACGTAAATGCTTGGGAAGGTTACCAGGATCTCTAAATGGCGATGGTGGGTCAAGTAGCTCACCGATATATAGCCATAGTCCCAAGGGCTGAGATCTTTGGTATTTTTCCGCACTTTTAGGTAATCTATTAAGCAAGGTGATGAAAATTTAGAATTGAATGCTTCAGACCGTATATAGGGAGCTCAGGCAGATGAAAAGGTCTGCCTGGTATATACAAAAAATTGTTCTTAAGGTTTTAAGAAGGGTTGCAGGTTCAACTCTGTGTTGAGCCTCAGGGGGGCAAGGGACCCCAATCGATAGATCCATCTTTTTTCTTTCTGAAAAAGGATCCGATTGAAGTTCCCCCTTCTTGGTGATAGCTTAAGTGCATAAATGCCCTTCACCCTCAAGCCATCCGGCTTGAGGGTAAAGGGCAAAATGTTTCGCCAGTGGTTTTTCCTGGGATCGTTCAGGGTCTCTTTCTTTCTCCCCTCTGATCTCGCGTAGATGCTTACCTATCCGGAACCTAAGGGGTCTCTTGGTTTTGCCGATATATATCTTTGGGCACGGATAGGTGAGCATATAAATCACTCTACTAGTTGCGCAGTTTATCAGATTGCGGATCTCAAACAGCTGCTGTCCATGTGCATCATGGAATGTCGCTGTTCTGTCCACAAATGGGCAGATTTGAACCCGATTGCACGGGAACATTCCTTTGCTCCTGGGATACTCGGATAGCCAGTTGGAGCTCGGCTCCCTTACAAATTCCGAATGGATTAAAATATCACCCAGGTTTTTGGCCCTCTTGGCCACCAAATTGGGTGAAGTTCCCACAATGTCCTTCATACCAGGACTATTGAGCAAAATACCCCAGTGTTTTTCTAGGGTATTTCGTACAGACTCCTATTGGGCACTGTAAGACGTAATCATTCTTACCGGGCCTGGGTCTGTGTGTTTTTTCATTTTAGGTTTAGGTTTCAAATCGAGCAGACTTTCTCCTTTCCTGCATGCCGCTTTAGCTCTTCGAATCTGGCCATAAGAGTACGCCCTTTCCTGGAATATTTTATATAGATTGGCATTTTCCCTTTTGAGATCACTTTTTTGGGCACAATTCCTTTTAATCCTTAGGAATTGTCTAACCGGGATCCCATTTTTATGCCAGGGTGGGTGATGACTGTCAGCCCTTAGGAGGGTGTTGGCCGATGTCTCTTTACGAAAGGTGCGTGTGCATAATTTTCTGTTCTCAGAAGAGATCAGTAAATCAAGGAAGGGTATTTGTTTTTTGTCGACCACATAAGTTAGATGAATGTTGCGATCATTCTCATTTAAAAGGTATGTACTTCCTCCTTAGTGCCTTTCCAGATAACGAGTACGTCATCTATGTACCTGAGCCACGTGTGTACGTGGTCTGAGTGCATAGATAACGTAAATACATCCTCCTCTTCCCATAATCCGAGGTGGAGGCATGCATATGCTGGTGCCCATGCGGCCCCCATCGAGGTGCCTCTAATTTGTTGGTAGTAATATGAGGAGAATTGGAAAAAATTATTGTTCAGAGCGAATTCTAATAGTTCAATCAGGAACTCATTTTGAGGTCCGAATTCGGGGTAGCTGAATTCAAGAAAGGTCTTGACTGCCTGGACACCACAATGATGTGGAATCGAGGTGTACAAAGACTCCACATCCACGCCTACAAGGAGGAAGTCCTCATTAATTTCCAGGTCAACAATCTTTGATAGCACATGACGAGTGTCCTGTACATACGATTTAAGACTGGTGACCATCTCCTTGAGGAGGGAGTCCAAGTACACCCCGATTCTCTCCAGTGGTCCCTTTATTGCCAAAACAATTGGCCTCCCAGGTGGTTTCTCAAGGTTTTTATGCACCTTAGGGATAATGTAAAAGGTGGGTATGTTAAATTCCTTTACATATAGATGTTCAAATTCCCTTTGGTTAAGTATACCTGCCTCTTTTGCCTCAGTAAGAATACTGTTTAAATTCTGTACCACTCTTGGGAAGGGGTCCCGATCTAATTTTCTATACGTTGAGGAGTCACCTAACAGCCGTTTGGCCTCCATCTCATAAAATTTGTCGTCCATGAGGACGACATTGCCCCCTTTATCACTTTTCTTGAACACAATGTTTTTGGCCTTCCCTAGCTCTGTTAATGCTATTCGCTCTTCCTTGGTCAAGTTGTCTTTACCTTTTTGGGTCCAGTTAATCTTGTTTAAGTCCTTCTGGACCATTTCCAAAAAAAGGTAGAGCCAACGATTTTTGCTTAGCAGCGGCATTCTGGTAGAGCGTATTACCATATCTGCCACCCGTCTGGTGGGACAACTCGGGGCAGTTGGATTTTCGCTTTCTTCCAGCAAAGCGTTTAGAATATCTAGAATCTGCTGATCTTCTGGGTTTAGTTGTGTTTCCCCATGGGTTGATATATCTCTGCCTTGGTATAGGGATCTAAAGAAAACCTTCCTAAGGAAGAGAGCCACATCTTTATAGACTGAGAACTCGTCCATGTTAGCTGTTGGTGAGAAAGACATTCCCTTCTAACATCTCCAACAATTGCTTGGAGACGATTGGCAATGGGGAAATTTCAGATTGGTCTATTTTGTATCAGAAAGTATGCATTATATATGCATTATATATATATATATATATATATATATATATATATATATATATAATATTATATTATATATATTATATATTATATATATATATATATATATATATATATATATATATATTGTACTGAGCAGAAGTTTTAGGCAGGTGTGAAAATATGCTGTAAATTAAGAATGCTTTCAGAAATAGAAGTGTTAATTGTTTATTTTTTATCAATTAAGAAAATGGAAAGTGAATGATAAGAACAGAAATCCAAATCAAATCAATATTTGGTGTGACCACCCTTTGCCTTCAAAACAGCATCAGTTCTTCCATTCTTCTGGGTACACTTGCACACAATTTTTGAAGGAACTTGGCAGGTAGGTTGTTCCAAACATCATGGAGAACTAACCACAGATCTTCTGTGGATGTAGGCTGCCTCAAATCCTTCTGTCTCTTGGTAATTCCAGACAGGCTTGATGATGTTGAGATCAGGGGGCCAAACCATCACTTTCTTTACACTCAAGATAGTTCCTAATGACATTGGCTGCATGTTTGGGGTTGTTGTCATGCTGCAGAATACATTTTGAACAAAAAACACACCTCTCGGATGGTATGGCATGATGAATAAGTATCTTACCGTATTTCTCAGTATTTAGGACACTATTGATCCTGACCAAATCTCCAACTCCATTTGCAGAAATGCACTCTCTGGTCCTTCATGAACAAACTGCCACTTGCTACAGCCAAATATTTCACCTTTTGACTCATCGGTCCAGAGCACCTGCTGCCCTTTTTCTGCATTGCAGTTGCATCCAGGTGTGTGCTTTCCAATATTAATTAAAGTGGGGTTCCCATTAAGGCCCCTTTCACACTGGAGCAGTTTTCAGGCGGTATTGCGCTAAAAATACCGCCTGAAAACCGCCCCTAAACAGCCTCCGCTGTTTGTTCAGTGTGAAAGCCCGAGGACTTTCACACTGAAGCGGTGCGCAGGCAGGGCGGTGAAAAAAGTCCTGCAAACCGCATTTTTGGAGCGGTGAAGGAGCGGTGTATTCACCGCTCCTTCACCGCTCCTGCCCATTGAAATCAATGGGACAGCGTGGCTATACCGCGGCAATACCGTGGCTATAGCTGCGCTGTACGAGGGATTTTAACCCTTTTTCGGCCGCCAGCAGGGGTTAAAACTGCACCGCTAGCGGCCGTATACCACTGCAAGAAAGACGGTACAGCAGCGCTAAAAATAGCGCTGTTGTACCGCCGACGCCCCCACCGCCCCAGTGTGAAAGGGGCCTAAAAAAAAAAAAATTAAAAGTCAGCAGCTACAAATACTGCAGCTGCTGACTTTTAATTGGACACTTACCTGTCCCAGGGTCCAGCGATGCGGGGGATCGAAGCCCCGTTCGTCCCCCCCTCCGCTCGGCGGCGCCAGCATTCTAACTGTGGGCGCCTGGCTGTGGCTTCACAGCCGGGCGGCCACTGCGCATGCGCGAGCCGCGCCGCACGCTGTCACTGGCCCCACAATCATCTGGGACCGGATACGTGTCCCAGATGATTGACAAGAGGGAGGGTGGAGAGGCGATCTCCCTTCTTGCGCCAAGGGAAGTGACGTCAGGTGCCCAGGCAATGAAGGAGGCAAACTACGAGGGACCCCCTAGCAGCAGGCATTTAGAGGTGAGTAAAAAAAAAAAAATTCTCCAAATGTTTTTTTTTAATTTTTTTTAAACACATTACTAATTATTTTTTTGGGGGTTGGAACTCCACTTTAAGAACTATCTTCAATGTAAAGAAGAACCAGCGGTCCTTGAAGTGATGGTTTGGCCCCACAGAGCTCTACATCATTGAGTCTGTCTTGGATTCCATGAAGGGACAAAAGGATTCAAGACAGCGTACATCCACAGAAGATCGGTGGTTAGTTCTCCAATATGTGTGGAACAACCTACCTGCCGAGTTCCTTCAAAAGCTGTGTGCAAGTGTAACTAGAATATTTGAATAACTGATGCTGTTTTGAAGGCAAAAAGGATGGTGATACCAAATATTGTAATAATATCTGTTCATTTACTTTCCATTTTGTTAATTGATAAAAATAAACTATTAACACTTTTATTTCTTAAAGCATTCCTAATTTATGGTATTTTTGTCATACCTGCCTAAAACTTTTGCACACTACTGCATATATACTGTGTATATATATATATGTGTGTATATATGTGTATATGTGTGTGTGTTAAATATATATGTATGTATGTGTGTGTATATAGACATTTTATAATAGTTCAACCTACCTCATGAGTTTGTGTTTTTTATATTGCAAGCACATTCCTGATATAAAACTCTGATTTGACTGCAGCTGTAGAGAAACACAAACATATATTTTAGTTCCAGAGTAACAATTTAAGAGAAAAGAGAAGTTCTAAAGTTTAAGGATTTACGAGTGGTTTGTTTTAGTACATTTTTCAGTGACATTCAGTGTTTTTTTAATAAATGTTCTGCCTTCCAAATATATAGTGAGTTAGGGTACTCTCATATGTTGAAAAACAATCATCTAACATCTCCAACTTTGAAGTATTCTGACAACAGTTGGGCTATTTATGATGTGCAAACAGCTGTCCTTGGGCATCAGTGTCAGACAACATATTTACTGGCAGGGTTTAAATTTCGAGTAAACCTGTGCTTAACTGAAACTTGTTTGACTAGCAGTATGGATAACATGTAGACACCCTGAGGTGACTACACACACTATTGGATTTAGGAATGAGGTACAGATTCAAGGTTAATGGTCAAATTTGCCAGACCAAATTTTAAAAAACCAATGATGCCCAGCTTGACCTTTCAACTGTAGTCAGCATTGTCAGAGTGACCAATAATGGTGCATATGTGTGTGTGTTTTGATCAAACCTTGAACTATAAAAGGATGGGTTCCCAGCAGCCATTTGTCAGTACTGAAATAGTATTGGGAGAGCTGACATTTTCTGTAAGGAAAGTTATCTAATATACAGTACTATACCATTCTACATTGCAGTGGATTGCAGTGTGGTGGGCTACATATTCTATTGTACCTTCCTCAACATGTGCTCACAATTCAGACACCCTAGAGTCCTTTTTAGGACTTCCATGTTTTGTGTCTGTAACATTATTAGCTGCTGGGTTGGTGTTCAATGTTTTCTTCTTCTTTTTTTTTTTGGGGGGGGGGATTTATTTATCTTTCTCCCTGGGGCCTTTTGTTTTATTTCGGGGTGTACTATGTACATTTGCTGATGTTGACCTTTGCAGCACATCCTCAGAGTAAAATAGCACGCACCACATATTTATCTCCCTATTGCTATAGCTGCCATTAAATTTAGGCAATCCTCTTTATTAAAAACATACTAGGCGGGTCTAAAGTGAGAGGCAGAGGTTTCTGCATGCAGAGATAATAGAAGGTGACCAGCTCGATTTTTGCAGGACAAAGTGTTGGTCAGGCAGCACCATCTAGACACAGGGCAGTCCTGCTTTCTTTATTCCTCCTCCCAGACACAAAAGAGTTATTTGTTTGCACACACATTGTGCTCTCTTCCTCCCCACCTCCTCATCTGATAATTACACTATAGCCCTGCAGACTAGCAATGAGGAGTTAACAGAATTATATGATCACACGATTGCTGACTTACTGCAGTAGTATAATCTTGGTCATGCACAAGCATTCCTCCTTTTCCTAGATGGGGAAGATAGCACTGTTCCTGTTCCAGTACGCTGGCACTGTAAAGGTCCCACACAATGTTTCTACACATACATACATCATACATACACATACATCTCAATATTTCCGCAGATCAACCACAGTTGCAAAATTTGTAATGTTTGCAGTGGGGTAAATTCTGCCTCATGCCATAGAGTTTGCAGCTTATTCTGGTGCTGTGGCACAGTAAAGGAGCTACACAATGTTTCTGCAGCTCACCTGCAGGTGCAAAATTTCTTCAATGCTTGCTGTATTGAAAATCTTGCTTTGTGCCTCAATTTGCGATCTATTCCTGTGCTGCAGCACTGTAAAAGTGCCACGCGGTGTTTTTACAACTTTAACTGCACCTGCAAAATTTGTTAAATTTGCTGCAGATTAAATCTGGCAATGGGATTCAGAGTTGGTGGCCTATTCCTGTGCTGTGGTAATCAAAAATACTTGTAGCTAAAGTTCAAGTGCTTACACACAGTGTAATGTCAGTGATCTGTAATTTTTTGCAGGACTGCGACATTGCAGCGGACAGATCGGACACTTTTTGGGACCATTGACATTTATACAGCGATCAGTTCTATAAAAATGCACTGATTACTGTATAAATGTCACTGGCAGGGAACGTGTTAACCTTGGGGGGGCGATCAAGGGGTTAAATGTTTTCCCTCGGGAGTGTTTCTAACTGTGGGGGGATGGGACTGACTGGAGGAGAAGACATTTTGCTGTTCGTAATTACTACCAACAGCAGAGCTGTCTCTTTTCTCCTGTCAGAACGAGGATTTGTGTGTTTACACACACAAATCCCTGTTCTGGCTCTTATGCTCGTGATTGCGGGTGGTCGGCAGAGATCGCACCCACGACCACGCGCATCGGGTCCCCCGCCGTGCAGCGGGCATGCGCGCCTGCTATGGCTCTTAAAGGAGCTGACGTATGGGTACGGCGTTTCGCGGGAACGAACCACTTTGCGGACGTATATGTGCATGAGCTGGTCGGCAAGTGGTTAAACTGTGTGCCATTGGCCAATTTTTAAGAATGTTTTTTAGGAGGAAACCTTCCGATAATTCTTATATCTATTGTGGCTTCTACTTCCACTGGTCATTTGAGACATATTACTGCTTGATAAAAAAGTTAGGTGTAGCAGCCAAATCTACCTAAAAAAGCCTTTTTTTAACCACTTCAGCCCCGGAAGGATTTGCCCCCTTCCTGACCAGACCATTTTTTGCGATACGGCACTGCGTCGTTGCGTGGTCATGGGAAGTCGTACCCAAACAAAATTGATATCCTTTTTTTCTCACAAATAGAGCTTTCTTTTGGCGGTAATTGATCACCTCTGCAATTTTTATTTTTTGTGCTATAAACAAAAAAAGTGCAACAATTTTGAAAAAAAAGCAATTTTTTTAAACTTTTTGCTATAATAAATATCCCCCCCAAAAATATAAAAAAACACATTTCTTCCTCAGTTTAGGCCAATATGGAAACTAAGACATACCAAAACATGTGCAGGAAACTTTAGGTGCCAGGTTTCCACTCCTGGTAGTTAAAATGAGTCTGTCACTACTTAAAAAAAAAAAAAAAGAACAAAAAAAAGGCCTCCCTACCTACCTTTTTTTAACAGCTACTGTAATCCTGCCAAAGAATCTTCAGCATGCAATATGTGTTGGATACCTGGAACACTCAGGCGTATCAGATGCTGAATATTCTTCAGTAAGCTTAGCTTTTCAAGTGAACAAAGATTGGTGGTATGAGTGGCAGGCAGTGTTTTTTTTGTTTTGTTTTGTTTTTTAAGAGTTACTTAATTAAGCTTAAAGTAACCACAGGTCAGCTGTCTAGGATTTTTCAGTTTAAGATAGTTATGCCTATTAAATTTACAAATTATACATACAGAACTTGTGGGTGTGCTAAAGTGTTACTAAACCCATGACCCCGCATTTGCTATATCTGGTCTGCCACAGTACACATAACATTTTTATTCTCTACCAAGAAAAAAAAAAAAAACGCTCTAGCAATACACACCAAACTGAGCATGTGCAGAGTGGCTCTGTTCTATCAGAAGATGGATTGAGGACAGTGTAAGAAGGGGAGGATCAGATAAGACAGGATCAATGAGCAGGATTAACCCCTTAGGTTCCACTGTGAATATAACAAGCATGCTTTACTGCATATACAGACCGATTTTACTGTTGTGGGTTTAGTAATACTTTAATCACAGGAAGATTTTCTGTTGTTTTAGACTTTCTTCTCATGCCCAGCCATAATGTTATTGTCGGGCACTTGCTTTAGGACCCAAGCCACTCTTGCATTTCATTAAAAAAGGTGTAATGGATTTGTGCCATGTTCATTGGATGCCAAGTTCACAGCTTATCCATAATTATAAGATGAAAGCAAGAATATGTATGTGTGTATATGGTATTGTTGAAAGATCGTTTGCTTTTTGGATTGTTTCCTAATGTCCAACCATAATTTAATATCATTAACTTGCTTTGGGATGCAAGACATTACTTTTCATTAAACAAAGGTAACTGATTTGTGACATGTTCTTTATAACTTTACTGGGAAGAAATACATGAATTATTTGTTACATTATGATGCAAAAAAATAACCCAAGAGTGACAACATTAATGCCCTGTACACACGGTCGGATTTTCCGACGGAAAATGTGTGATAGGACCTTGTTGTTGGAAATTCCGACCGTGTGTGGGCTCCATCACACATTTTTCATCGGAATTTCCGACACACAAAGTTTGAGAGCTTGCTATAAAATTTTCCGACAACAAAATCTGTTGTCAGAAATTCCGATCGTGTGTACACAAATCCGCACAAAGTGCCACGCATGCTCAGAATAAATAAAGAGACGAAAGCTATTGGCTACTGCCCCGTTTAAAGTCTTGATGTACGTGTTTTACGCCACCGCGTTCAGAACGATCGGATTTTCCGACAACTTTGTGCGACTGTGTGTATGCAAGACAAGTATGAGCCAACATCCGTCGGAAAAAATCTATGGATTTTGTTGTCGGAATGTCCGATCAATGTCCGACCGTGTGTACAGGGCATTATAGTATTGCAGTATGGTAACATTTTAAATAAATCAAGGGATATTGTTTCCACTGAATCATAACTCTGCAACTGTAGGAATGCATGGACAGCGTGTAGCATCTGATTCTCCAATGTTACAATTTATATTTCAGTGTTGTTAGCAAAACTGGGTTTATAGTTTAACCACTTCAATACCGGCACTTTTCCCCCTTCCTGCCCAGGACAATTGTCAGCTTTCAGCATTGTCACAATTTGAATGACAATTGCGCGGTCATGCAACACTGTACCCAAACTAAATTTTTATCATTTTCTTCCCACAAATAGAGCTTTCTTTTGGTGGTATTTGATCACCACTGGGGTTTTTTTTTTTTTGCTAAACAAACTAAAAAAGATCCAAATTTTAAAAAAACAAAAAAACTGATGGGCACTGATAGGCGGCACGGATGGGCAATAATAGATGGCACTGATAGGCAGCACTGACAGCACTAATAGGCGGCACTGATGGGCACTGATAGATGGCACTGAATAGGCAGCACTGATGATGAGCTAC
Source organism: Lithobates clamitans (assembly GCA_037952925.1). Taxonomy (NCBI): domain Eukaryota; kingdom Metazoa; phylum Chordata; class Amphibia; order Anura; family Ranidae; genus Lithobates; species Lithobates clamitans. The sequence continues at coordinate 14,643,649 of JBBGZY010000100.1, read as the reverse complement.
TGAGGCATTACAGAGTGGCATCAGAAGGGCACTGACAGGCATTACTGATGGAGCACTGTCTGACACTTTGATGGGCACTGACAGGCATTCTTTATGGGGCACAGGCTGGCAGCTAATGGGCAGTGATTGGCAGCTGATGGGCACCTCTGATGGGGGCTGCACTGATAATAAATGTGCTAATTTTCAGCACAGACCTTCCCTCTGACAGGGAGAGCCGCCGATCGGCTCTCCTTGTCATTGTGAACCGAAAAAAAGCAGTTTACTGGCACTTCCTGGTTCACGCGATAATCAGCTGTGATTGGTCAGAGCTGGTCACGTGGTAAGAAGCCTCCATCAGAGACTCCTTGCCACGATCAGAGATGCAGTGTGTCAGACTGACACACGGCACCTCCGATCGCCGCGCTGCACGCTGGTTTGTTATCCTGATCACGTTATATGACGTCCGCGCAGTATAACAGAACCACTTTGCCGATGTCATATTGGTATATGGTGGGCGGCAAGTGGTTAAAGCCCAGCTGCAGCCCAAAATTTTGGAGATTTCTTCTAACTTCTTGCCCTCTGTAAGTTCGTAATAACTCCCTAACAATGACACAGAGAGGGTGATTGAATTACTATAAAAAAAGAGTTAGTGTAAAGATAAGGAATCTAAACACAAGAAAAGCGGATACCTATAGAGACTCATTGGCATCAAACGAGTTAATGGTACAAAAATTGTTTTGTGAAAACGATGTATCAATGCACAAGTACTAAAACTGGATAATTCTACAGCCATCACCACATTTATTTTTTGTAGGTCATTTTTGGTTAGAAGAGACATTGCATACTGTGTGAAGGCGTGTTATAGGGTTGTATTCATACTTCCTTTTTTAGTTATCTATGGTTGAACTACTATCCCTTCCCTTATAAATCTTCAGTGTATAACAAAGGTATAAACTTAACAGACACTTTAATTATATGTGTGCTTTGCATTGTAAAATTGCCCTGCCCTGCTTAGATGTTGGCTATCAGCATCTAAGGATTTCCAATATTTGCAGGAAATATAAATAGTGACTGTGAAGTAAATACTGAATCACCAATTTCTTTTGTTGAGAAAAATGTTATATTCTGACTGTGTGTGAATATTAGTGAGAAATACAGATCTTATAGTTTGACCAAACAAAAAAAAATGTTTACATAAAAGGAATACAGCATGTACGTCTGTAGTGCAGCAATTAAACATTTTTGTAGCAATGACCTTTCAGACTAAGCCTGACATTTCCTATGTACAGAAAAGGAAACATTTGTCTCAGTGCTCAACTATTGTAGCTCACACAGCAGGCAAAATTACAGCTGACAGAATAGTCTAGTTTTCTAGGCCAGAACTGAAGTAGAGGCAGTGACTCACTCGAATTCAGCCTAGTTATATGTGAATGAGAGTAAAGAAAACAAATTACCTTACAGCAAAAAAGATGTAAAAATAATGACCATGTGTACCGGAGGAATGCATGGTGCATGGGTCAGACATACCCGCAAGGGAGATTGAAAAAAGTTATTTATAACATCCGAACTGTCAGTTAATATTAAGCAATAACATTTTAATTTAGTAAACTAATATGTGTATTCGTGTGTGTGCGCGTGTGTCCCTAAACAATAACCTGCCATATTGTTTCCTTCACTAGAGGCAGTGAGGTGCATGAGCTCCTGTCTCTAGTGCAGCTACTGCTGTGGATCAGGGTTGTTAATTACAGATAATTCTGATGTATATACAATGTAAATACTGTATTTTTGTTATTTTATTTATTTTTTATTTACATTGCATTTTTGTTCAGTTGACTCTGGAAATAGTTAAGTAGATGTAAAAGTTACACATATTCTTGTTATTTAAACTTATTATATATTTTGCATATGTGCAAACGTATGTATATTCAAGCAAGGAGCTACATAAAGTCAAAATCCATAACACCCATTAGAAGGAGATTAATATTGTTTTTTTTCCTGTTACAGTATGTGTATTGTATACACAAGGTATTGGAAACAAGGAATGGAGAGAGGTAAGTTTGTTTTGATTTTATTTGTCTATAACTGTATGGCTTTATTTGTATATGAAAAGTAGGTTGAGTCTGTCTATTTCCAAACAATGATTAAAATGGATAGGGAATGCTTTGAAAATAAAAATGCACATTCCATTTATTTGTAAAGCAATACTGTTGAATTTATAGTCAGGAGGCTACTGTACAAAGTATGATGGGTATTACAATCAATAAATTGTGAGAATGAAGAATATGTGCTTGTAAAATATAAAAAGGGACATCAGAAGGCAGAACATGCACTATAACCAAGAACCCTCAAAAAAGACTGGTCTCAGCAAGGGTTAATGGATGACATTTTTTACCTATTTTTTTCACCTTGTGACCTTATCCTTCCTAATGGCAATATACATAATATAGAGTTCAGGCACTTTGTGGCACCACAGCTTACAACCTTCCTGCCCCTGTGTTTTGATCACTGATATGTCCTGTGCCTTTATATGGTAGGTTGACCTTATCATGTGCAAGTGTCATGGATTGCAATTATACCTTTTAGAGGTACTAATGCTAATGCTCTTAAAAGGCAAAAAGAAAGCCAGTGGTACCATATATAGTCTGCTTCTGTGATCCCTTTTGAGATGGGGATAATGATGAGAGATGATATTCATAAGTTGGGCAAATTGTGCAATTATCCTTTAAAGCCACCTATTGTGCTCAAATTAGAGGCTTTTAGCTGCACAGCCTGCCCAGAGCCTCCAGTGCCTGTGCCAAATTCTGATCAAACATTTGCCAAACTGATGATGGGAAACCACGATAAGTCCAATAGTCCAACTGTGCATGCCAATATTAACATCCCAGTCACATTTGATTTACAACAGTGGTTATTAGGGAACGTCAGAGAGTGAGTGATTGCTAGTCACCCTCATCTCTACCTGGCATAACCTGCCATGCCGGGCCTGGGCCCAAAGGTGCATAAAACATTGTGGTTGGGTCAGAAAATTGAATAATCAGGTGCCCCCAACTTGGAAGATTTAACCTCTATTTCTGTTAGAGTGTAAATTTCCCTAAGGGGAACACAAACAGCAATAAAAATACATGGTTTGTGGGGTACAAAAGCTGCCAGCATATTAAATTATAAATATCTGAAACATAATATTAGCATTTCTACAAGTCACAACTGTCTGGTTGCAATATCTATCCTCTTCTGAAATGGAAACCTAGTCTGATCAAGGCATTTTTAGCTTAAAGTTAACCTTTACCCATAACAACTTGATAAAAAGTATGTTCTTTAGCAAGGAACATACATTCCACATGAATAATTATGCCACCAAAATCAGTGTGTGCTGTAAATTTCCTCCAGCATTGTTCCTGTTTCTTCTTGCTGGAGGCTGCCATTTTTCTGACGTCCAAAGCCCTGGCACAGCAGTAAATCATAAAGCTGAACTAAACCCATCGATTTGACAGTTCAAAATAACAGTCACATTCCTTGAATGCCGGAATTGCTAACTGTCACATTTGCTTGTGTCCTCAACCAAACTGTCAAACCATCAAATGACTGGCATCATAACTGATCACATGTGCAGCACCATGGTAGTTGCAGAATAAATAGAAGCAGCTTCCTAGACTGTAACGGATAGGATGGTTTCATTCCACTTTAAGGCTGTCAGCAGATCAGCCTCTACGTACTCAGCAGTGCCTAAAAATGGAGAGCAACTGAGCATGTGCAGAGCAGGGTGAGACAGTGTATTACTGGATTATATATTATAAACAGTATAGACACTTATTTTTAATGTTATACATCACTATACCTGCAAAGTGGGCCAGCCTGAAGTCCTCTAGCAGGACTTCATTTTCTGACTAAAGTTAGACTTTAGGTTCCTGACGTTTTCTAGATAATGTTGGGATCATTTGTGACATTATCCTCTTGATCCTGTATAGAGATAGAAGGACCAATTGACTAACGTGTAAAGATATCAGATTTTTTTTTTTATTTAAATGCATATTTAATTATTGAATTGCCATTTTAGCTCTCCCTTAAATGGCTAAATATTCTGCTGTCCTCAACACACTCCTTGTGGTACTTAAGGAGTGGAAACCTGTCTGTCATGTTTATCAATTGGCCCTATTGTTCAGTTAACATGCCTAAACCACTCAGATCTAAACATTCGACAATGCAGAACTGTTTGCTGTAGTAAGTTGTACAACAAATGCTGTATATATGATTCGTATTTTAAAGCTGAACCCTGCAATGAGACTGTGAAGGGGTGGATGCACTCTGGTAACCCTTTCTTTTCCAGTGTAAGTGTTGCTTTGTTAGGGGTTAAAGGAGACTGATACCAAGACAAGTGCTTAAGCTAGTTGCATGTATAGTTAATTTCATCCTTGTAAAGTAATATATAACTCGATTAACATTTGTTTATATACAGTACAATATCTCACAAAAGTGAGTACACCCCTCACATTTTTGTAAATATTTTATTATATCTATTCATGTGACAACACTGAAGAAATTACACTTTGCAACAATGTAAAGTAGTGAGTGTACAGCTTGTATAACAGTGTCAATTTACTGTCCCCTCAAAATAACTCAATACACAGCCATTAACGTCTAAACCGCTGGCAACAAAAGTGAGTATACCCCTAAATGAAAATGTCAGTTGGGGCCAATTATCCATTTTCCCTCCCCGGTGTCATGTGACTCATTAGTGTTACAAGGTCTCAGGTGTGAATGGGGAGCAGGTGTGTTGAATTTGGTGTTATCGCTCTCACTCTCTCATACTGGTCACTGGAAGTTTAACATGGCACCACATGGCAAAGAACTCTCTGAGGATCTGAAAAAACAGTATTGTTGCTCTACATAAGGATGGCCTAGGCTATAAGAAGATTGCCAAGACCCTGAAACTGAGCTACAGCACGGTGGCCAAGACCATACAGAGGTTTAACATGACAGGTTCCACTGAGAACAGGCCTTGCCATGGTCAACCAAAGAAGTTGAGTGCATGTTTTCAGCATCCTATCCAGAGGTTGTCTTTGGAAAATAGACAAATGAGTGCTGCCAGCATTGCTGCAGAGGTTGAAGGGGTGGGAGTGAGCCTGTCAGTGCTCAGGCCATATGCCCCACACTGCATCAAATTGGTCTGCATGGCTGTCATCCCAGAATAAAGCTAAAGATGATGCTCAAGAAAGCCTGCAAACAGTTTGCAGAAGACAAGCAGACTAAGGACATGGATTACTGGAACCATGTCCTGTGGTCTGATGAGACAAAGATAAACTTATTTGGTTCAGATGGTGTCAAGCGTGTCTGTGGTGGCAGCCAGCTGATGGTACAAAGACAAGTGTGTCTTGCCTACAGTCAAGCATGGTGGTGGGAGTGTCATGGCCTGGGGCTGCATGAGTGCTACAGGCACTGGGAAGCTACAGTTCATTGAGGGAACCATGAATGCCAACATGTACTGTGACATACTGAAGAAGAGCATGATCCCCTCCCTTCGGAGACCGGGCCACAGGGCAGTATTCCAACATAACGACCCCAAACACACCTCCAAGACGACCACTGCCTTGCTAAAGAAGCTGAGGGTAAAGGTGATGGACTGGCCAAGCATGTCTCCAGACTTAAACCCCTTATGAGCATCAGTGGGGCATCCTCAAATGAAAGATGGAGGAGCGCAAGGTCTCTAACATCCACCAGCTCTGTGATGTCGCTCTGGTAAAACTCCATGCCCAAAAGGGTTAAGGCAGTGCTGGAAAATAATGGTGGCCACACAAAATATTTACACTTTTGGGCCCAATTTGGAAATTTTTACTTAGGTGTGTACTCAGTTTTGTTGCCAGCAGTTTAGACATTTATGACTGTGTGTTGAGTTATTTTGAGGGGACAACAAATTTACACTGTTATACAAGCTGTACGCTCACTACTTTACATTGTAGCAAAGTGTCATTTCTTCAGTGTTGTCACATGAAACGATATAGTAAAATATTTACAAAAATGTGAGGGGTGTACTAACTTTTGTGAGATATTGTGTAAGTGTGTGTGTGTGTATATGTGTATATATATATATGTGTGTATATATATATATATCTAACTCTATCTATCTATCTATCTATCTATCTATCTATCTATCTATCTATCTATCTATCTATCTATCTATCTATCTATCTATCTATCTAGAGATATATATATATATATATAGATATAGATATATATATATATATATATATATATATATATATATATATATATATATATATATATATATATATATAGATATAGATATATATATATATCTATATATATATCTATATATAGATATAGATATAGATATAGATATAGATATAGATATATCTATATATATATCTATATAGATATATATCTATAGATATATATCTATAGATATAGATAGATAGATATATATATATATATATATATATATATATATATATATATATATATATGTATATGTGTATATATATATATATATATATATATATATATATATATATATATATAGAGATACATATTAAAGTAAGCAATAGTGTTTGTTGGTATGTGGTAACCTAGGCCACAAAGGTTTAAGCAGCATTCCAAAAGTTAAGACTCAGGAAAGTAAACTGAGCTCTGCATATGAATCACCAAACATATGAGAAGTATAGTATTATATGTGAATGGCAATGTGACACCAATCTAACCCTTGCTTCTTTGCTTCTCTGTTCCTTCCCTGTCACAGTCTCTCTGCCCCTGAGACTTACAAAAGCTGCAGGGGATCAAATAATTATTTTCCCCACTTTGTGTGTGTGTATATGTGTGTGTGTGTATGTATATATATATATATATATACACATATATACATACAGGGCTCAAAATTTCAAGTCCTGAGCTACTAGCCAGGCCTTAAGGGTTACTTGCCACCAGTTGCCCCACCCAACCCCTTCCCCGCCCCTAATTTTGCCCCTAAACACGCCCTTATAAATGATCTCATGAAATACCACTTAAATTTAATGCAGAATTAAGTTACAAAAATAAAACTTAACAACTTTATCGGTGCCTATCAGTGCAACCTCACCTGTGCCCATCAAAGCAGCCTCACCTGTGCCCATCATTGCGGCGTGACCAGTGCCACTGCCCACCAATGCAGCGTGACCTTTGCCCATCATTGCGGAGTGACCAGTGCCCACCAATGCAGCGTGACCTGTGCCCATCATTGCAGCCTAACCTGTGCCCATCAGTGCAGGGTGACCAGTGCCCATTGCAGCCTCACCTGTGCCCATCAATGCAGCATGACCAGTGCCCATCATTGCAGCCCCACCTGTGCCCATCATTGCAGCCTCTCCTGTGCCCATCAATGAAGTGTGACCTGTGCCCATTATTGCAGCATGACCTGTGCCCATCATTGCAGCATGACCTGTGCCCATTATTGCAGCATGACCTGTGCCCATCATTGCAGCATGACCTGTGCCCATCATTGCAGCATGACCTGTGCCCATCATTGCAGCGTGACCAGTGACCATCATTGCAGCGTGACCAGTGTCCATCATTGCAGCCTCACCAGTGCCCATCATTGCAGCCCCACCTGTGCCCATCATTGCAGCCTCTCCTGTGCCCATCAATGAAGTGTGACCAGTGCCCATTATTGCAGCGTGACCAGTGCCCATTATTGCAGCGTGACCTGTGCCCATTATTGCAGCGTGACCTGTGCCCATCATTGCAGTGTGACCAGTGTCCATCATTGCAACCTCACCCGTGTCCATCATTGCAGCCTCACCCGTGTCCATCATTGCAGCCTCACCCTTGTCCATCTTTGCAGCCTCACCCATGCCCATCATTGCAGCCTCACCCGTGTCCATCATTGCAGCCTCACCGTGTCCATCATTGCAGCCTCACCTGTGTCCATCATTGCAGCCTCACTCGTGTCCATCATTGCAGCCTCACTCGTGTCCATCATTGCAGCCTCACTCGTGTCCATCATTGCAGCCTCACTCGTGTCCATCATTGCAGCCTCACTCGTGTCCATCATTGCAGCCTCACTCGTGTCCATCATTGCAGCCTCACCTGTGCCCATCATTGCAGCCTCACCCATGCCCATCATTGCAGCCTTACCCATGCCCATTTTTGCAGCCTCCCCTGTGTCTATCTATCATTGCAGCCTCACCTGTGTCCATCATTGCAGCGTGACCTGTGCAGAGGAAGAGGGCGGCTGGATCATCACAGGGGAAGAGAGCATGGATGAAGGGGAGAGCTGGCTGGATCAGAGAGTGGGGATTCCCTTCTGTAACAGCTTACATTTGAATTGTCGTCCGCTCGCGGTCGCACACAGCCCCGCCTCCTGACCCAGCGCCTGTGACAGACAGAACACATCCACACCAGCATTGGACCGGCATTCTGTCTGTCACAGGTGCTGGGTTAGGAGGCGGGACTGTGTGTGATGGCGAGCAGAGGCAATTCAAATGTAAGCTGTTACAGCGTGCTATCCCCACTCTGTGATTCGGCCGGAAATCCTCTTCCTCCATGCTCTCTTCCCCTGTGATGATCCGAACACCCTCTCTCTTCCTCCACGTTCTCTTCCCTTGGACGAATGGCTCCCATTCAACCCCCCCTGCCGGCGGTGCTCACCCCCCGCTCCCCGGCAGCCCATGCTCTATATATATGTTTTTTTTTTTTTTTTACCTTGCCTATTAAGAGCAAAGTGACAGAATCTCTTTAAAGCCCATTCTCAACCCAAGTCTACTTCACAGTGCACCCCTGCCATCTTCATTTCTTCCACTAAATACCAGGTGTTTGCTGGAGAAGGAACTTTAAAGGCAATGACACCCCCTCCTTCATGTGACAACTCCCATGCCTAGAGATTGGCAGCTGCATCATTAAAGGAGGTCACCTGGTATTTTGTGGTGACTGAGTCCAAAGAGAGGAATTGTAAAGGTGGTCAGTGGGGTGGGCTTTAAAGAGGCCATGTCACTTCGCCTTGAATGGACTGGGCTCTCTCAATTACAGAGTACAGCCTGGGTTTTCTAAACTGCTGACTGCATATAATACACAAAATATTTATAAATGAAATTTTAGATTTTCTTAAACTGTAAAAAGCTATCTTTTTTTACTCCTGACTATAATAAATAAAATAAAAATGCAAAACCATTATACACTTAAGTTAACTGCAGCTCTATGCATAAGAGTAAAACAAACTTTGTAAATGAAATCAAATAAAAAATAAAGCTCTCATTTTTGTTGCTCAAAATGGTGAGGTCTCTAAAAATTATCTTCAGAAAAGGAGTGGAGAAGGAGGCGCACCTAAGTGTAATATTAGTAACACAGTTTATTGCACAAGATGCATTGCACTTATAAGATATAGGCAGAACACACACATTGTGTTAGGAAATCATCATCCTCAAAGACTGCCACATTCCAGTGTGTCTCCCGGGTCCAGATGGCTGTGGAGGAGAGAGCTGGGACACAGGAAGTGACTGGAATTCCGGGCTGCTCCGCATGGATGGTCCTTGGACTTGGACACACTCTGAAGGATGGCTGCCACCTAAAATCATTTTTAATCTTTCATTCATGACTTTTCTCCTGGATTTTGGAACTTAACCACCTATTACAAGGAATATATACACACCCTTTTCCTGCCACTGCAGCAATTGTCCATATGTTGTGCGCCTGGTTGTTTCTACTTTTATGACTAAAAATGATCTTGCTGCTCTTTTGAATTACTGTTTTTAGTCCATTTTAAAGAGTGGTTCTTTTATTCCATGGCTGTGCTATTGTGTCATGGTTTTTTCTAATGCCAGTCTTGTTTATGGTTTTTGTTTTATTTATAATGGTTATTAAAAACCCTCAAGCAACATATGTACTTTTATGCTGGGTATTTATAAGCTTGCAACACACTCTTATTTTTAGATTTGGACAGGTTAATTTAATGTTACTTGTATTATCAAAGATTTCATCTGTTGATTCTATTTTTTAATTCAGCATTAGTGTACATCAATCATCCAAAGGTCACCAGGGAATGTTCTCAGTAATGATGCATGAACCTCCCATATATTTTTTAACTGATATTCCCTGGAATGTTATTTATAATAAAATTTTAAATGAGTTCTAATTTAATGATGAAATATAATGAAGTAAATGCTTCTTTTTTTAACGAACACTGTATGTTAATGTGTTTTAATGTGTCATTATGTAAAATTAATTATTTTGCTTTTATTTATCTTTTTGTTCTGCAGTATGGCAGGACAGAAGTAATCGACAACACATTAAATCCAGATTTTGTAAAAAAATTTATAATGGACTACTTCTTTGAGGAAAGACAGAATCTTCGATTTGATCTGTAAGTTATGTTAATTGTGTTGCATTACCTTAATAAAATATGATGAGTTTTTGGGGTTTATTTACTAAATACAAATAAGCTGCATACTTTGCAAGGGAATTTTCTCTAAGTTAGTGAATGTGGAGAAAATTCTCTTTGCAAAGAATACTTGGTCAAGTTTGGATGATGGAAGTCAGAAAAGCTTTACCTCATTCACTAAGCTAAGAATAAATTCCCTTTTAATGTGAACAGCCCATTTGCCCCCCAATACATTTCCACAGTTATTTAAATGTATATAGTTTTTAACATGGTACAAATAATAGTGAGATGCAATTATTTATAGCAATCAGTCAAATCTGTTTTGGTCTGCCAAACTAAAATGATAACTTCTGGTTTTCGTGACATAGTGTACAGCATGGTTTACACTTTTGTAAGTAATATTAGCTTTGCCACTTAACTGATGTTTGTGATATACATCTAGGAATGTGTCTAGACTGAAATATTTGCATGCCTACATAACCATTGCCCAGGATAGTATGGATGGGGGTGCTGTTTAAAACCTAAAAAACTTAAAAACAAAAAAAATGCGCTAATGAGTGCCACAAGCAGTAAATGATAATGTTAGTCCCATCCAAAGTTGTGTAGTCCCATATAGAAAAGTCCAAAGCAAAAAGAAAGTGGATCTGTCATAAGTGAAATGCGTGAATTTCATCCAAATTTGACAGGTGGTGAGATGACATATATCTGGAACACATCTATATGGTATTATGCTTACCAGAAGTAAGCCAAATTAGGGCGAGTGGCTTAAACCCAGCCTGGGCCTTTGGAAGAAAACGATCCAGGTAGATTAGGATAAAATGTAAAGCAAAAAGTTCTGCGCTAGAAGCACAAAAGGATGAGCAGCAGTAAACAGTGCGACAACACCAAAAATAGAAAAAAATATATATAAACTGCGCTAAACAAAGGTTATATGTGTTGAGGTGGATAAATAATGTGATCTATCACCAACAAAAAAAGTTTTCAAAATACACAAATCAAATGAATAAAGTCCAAATTTCCCACGTGGTAGGTATTCAGTATAAATGTGAAATGCTGATCCAAATGAGCTATGATTGCTCTTACCAGAACTCCAAAGAAATATGCGGATGGCAAAAAACCCTTGCCGGGGCCTCTGGGGTATTGGACCAAACAGCAACCGCCCGTGGTCAGATCAAAGTCCCCTCAATGGATACAGGATAGAAGCAAACACAAGAAAAAAGAAAAAAGACTGGCCATAGTGTAGTATGTTAAATGCTGAACATGGACATACGAACATACCAATCACCCAGGTGTGCACATATAAACAACCAAAAACAGGGGGGGAGGGAAGTGAAAAACCCCACCACCGTGGCTGTAGATTGTGCTTACCGACTCACGGTGATACACAGGCTTTTAATAGGTTAGGAGCTGACATATAGCTGGCAAGAAACACCTTGATACGTCCTCATTACACGAAGTCCACATCGTCAGTATACCACCTTTCCTTTTCAATCTGCAGCCACTGTAATTTTTTATATATGCAAAGCAATACGTCTACATGGAGTTGTTCTGTACACAGAATGTATACTGACCACTGCCCAGAAACATATTTTCCTGCTTGTGTGATTGGTTCATCAATTTTCCCAGAAGATACAGAAGTCAGATTTCAGGCATCCCCGACTTGCAAAGTGCAGAGTTGCTATGGCAGTTAAACAGTCCTTGGTTGCTGTTGCAGGTAGCTTCCCCTGCCAGGAGGCTTCCAGGCAGGACACTGCTGTTCACTTTTGTTGCTGCACACAAAAACACCATCCACCATCCACATTCTCCTCGAGAATTCGTGTGGCACGTCACGGCCCATAATTCACTGCGGCATCGCAGTGCATTGCTGGCTGATGATTGGCCAAGCATGCACTATGACCCGCATGCTTGGCCAATCACAGCGCCGTCTGAACAGAGAGCCGTAATTGGCCAAAGCCAAGGAGGCTTTGGCCAATTATGGCTCAGAGGATTTAGTACACGCCCCACACTATATAAGGCCGCCTGCACAGCGGCCCTGTGTAGAGTGTGTTCCGACGTTGAAAGAGATAGACAGAGAGACAGTGTCATATGATTTAAGTTAGATAGATTAGGCAGGACAGTCAGTGAGTTAGCTGCACTTACAGTGTATTGTGTATATATATGCATCCCAGGTTTTGTATATGTGTGTGTGTGTGTATATATATATATATATATATATATATATATATATATATATATATATATATATACACTGTATTCAGTTTAGCTATATCCGTTCCTTCCTACTGACAGGCAGGCTTGTCTTGTTACAGTATTTACAGCTACCTGAAGAAAATTGCTGGTGTTCTTTTGATCCTATTAGTACCACAGTCAGGCAGCTAGACTATTTACAGTTAGTGTAGTGCATCCTCCTCACAGTGTTCAGTTAAAGCTACAAGTTAGTTTAGTGTGACCTCTGCACAGTGTTCATCTAAAACTACAAGTTAATGTAGTGCGTCCTCCTCACAGTATTCAGCTAAAGCTACAAGTTAGTTTAGTGTGACCTCTGCACAGTGTTCAGCTACAGCTACAAGTTAGGGTAGTGCATCCATCTCACAGTGTTCAGCTAAAGCTACAAGTTAGTGTAGTGCGTCCTCCTCACAGTGTTCAGCTAAAACTACAAGTTAGTGTAGTGTGACCTCTGCACAGTGTTCATCTAAAGCTACAAGTTAATGTAGTGCGTCCTCCTCACAGTGTTCAGCTAAAATTACAAGTTAGTGTAGTGCGACCTCTGCACAGTGTTCAGCTAAAGCTACAAGTTAGTGTAGTGCATCCTCCTCACAGTGTTCCGCTAAAGCTACAAGTTAGTGTAGTGCGTCCTCCTCACAGTGTTCAGCTAAAACTACAAGTTAGTTTAGTGCGAGCTCTGCACAGTGTTCAGCTAAAGCTACCTGTAGAAGGTTGGTGGTGTTTTCCTGATCCTATCACTACCGCAGGCAGCTAAATAAGCTACAAGTTAGTTTTTTGCAAGCTCTGCACAGTGTTAAGCTAAAGCTACCTGTAGAAGGTTGGTGGTGTTTTCCTGATCCTATCACTGCCGCAGGCAGCTAAATAAGCTACAAGTTAGTTTTTTGCGAGCTCTGCACAGTGTTCAGCTAAAACTACAAGTTAGTGTAGTGCACAGTGTTCAGCTAAAGCTACAAGTTAGGGTAGTTTGTCCTCCTCACAGTGTTCAGCTAAAGCTACAAGTTAGGGTAGTGCGTCCTCCTCACAGTGTTCAGCTAAAGCTACAAGTTAGTGTAGTGCGTCCTCCTCACAGTGTTCAGCTAAAACTAGAAGTTAGTGTAGTGCGACCTCTGCACAGTGTTCAGCTAAAGCTACAAGTTAGTGTAGTGCATCCTCCTCACAGTGTTCAGCTAAAACTACAAGTTAGTGTAGTGCGACCTCTGCACAGTGTTCAGCTAAAGCTACAAGTTAGTGTAGTGCGTCCTCCTCACAGTGTTCAGCTAAAGCTACAAGTTAGTGTAGTGCGTCCTCCTCACAGTGTTCAGCTAAAACTACAAGTTAGTGTAGTGCGAGCTCTGCACAGTGTTCAGCTAAAGCTACCTGTAGAAGGTTGGTGGTGTTTTCCTGATCCTATCACTACCGCAGGCAGCTAAATAAGCTACAAGTTAGTTTTTTGCGAGCTCTGCACAGTGTTCACCTAAAGCTACCTGTAGAAGGTTGGTGGTGTTTTCCTGATCCTATCACTACCGCAGGAAGCTAAATAAGCTACAAGTTAGTTTTTTGTGAGCTCTGCACAGTGTTCAGCTAAGACTACAAGTTAGTGTAGTGCGAGCTCTGCACAGTGTTCAGCTAAAGCTACCTGTAGAAGGTTGGTGGTGTTCTCTTACTAAGGCAGGCAGTTGATTTTGCTAGCTGCAGTATCATTACATATATATATATATATATATATATATATATATATATATCCCAGCTTAGTGCAGCTACAGGCCATTAGTATGTCTGGAAGGCCAACAAGGAGAGGCAGACAGTCACAAGCCAATAAAAGAGGGCAAGCAGGCTCTGTGTCTAGAGGCAACAGTGCTGGTCGTGGAGACAGTGCATCCTCATCAGCACGTGGCCGTGGGACACGCTTGGCCTTTTTTACGGCAGCTGGCCGTGTTGAGCCACAACATGCGGAAGACTTGGTAGAGTGGATGACCAAGCCGTCCTCATCCTCCTCATCCTCTCTCACCCATGCTCAGGGTACTTTGTCTGGCAAAGCAGCTGCCAACGCGGCCTCTTCCCTTGGCTCAATGGCATCAGTGACTCCTTCCCTAGCCCCACCATGTCCTCCTGAGGAGTCCCTCGAACTGTTTGACCACAGTGTTGGGTACATGCTCCAGGAGGATGCCCAGCGCTTAGAAGGCTCTGATGATGATACTGAGCTAGATGAAGGCAGTAACGTGAGCACGGACAGAGGGGGTGCCCAAGAAGGACAGCAATCTGGCAGTCATGCTCCCCCTGCTGCAGCATACTGCCAGGTTTGCTCCAGTGATGAAAAGGGAGGGGATGATGAGGTCACTGACTCAACGTGGGTGCCTGATAGGAGAGAGGAGGAGGAGGCACATCACCAACGAGGCAGGATGCCATCCAGGGGCCAGCCTAAGGGCAGCACACTGACTGCATCACACCCCAAAGCTCCGCATGTGCAGGGCGCTGCTGTCTCTGTGCGTTATTCCAAAAGTTCTTTGGCCTTTTTTGAGACGAGTGCATCAGATCGCACCACTGCTATTTGCAACATGTCTCAAGTGTATCTCGCGTGGCCAAAACATCTCCCGCTTGGGCACCACATGCTTGACCAGACATATGTTGACCTGCCATGCAGTTCGTTGGCAAGCATACCTAAAAGACCCACACCAAAGAACAAAGAGGACCTCTCCTTTGTTCATTTCAACAAGGATACGTCTATTCGCAAACTGCCCTCCCCACAACTCAAGAGCCACCAGAACTGGGAATTATTCAAGAAAACCACATTTTTTTGTAGCCTTCTTACTATGCCAAGACTCCGGCCAACGCTGCGCAGCACCAGTGCATTCTCCAAATGGCAGCAAATCCTTTGGAGCCTGCAGGATCTGTGAATAAGCAAAAATCAGGTGCAACTATAAAATCCAACTAGAAAAAAGAATGACCATTATATAAATCAAGAGATCTCGCCCATACAGCAAGATCCTCTTTTAACGACTTAGAAAGCCTTATATGAGTAAATGGTAACTTTAGCCCTGAAATTGAAAGATACAGTCTACGAGAAAAGATACGCCCTACTAGCATAATACGGCAAGCAAAGGTCAAGACTCCCAAAAGAGATTGCATTCCCTTCAAGATGACCTTACGCCGACTAAGAAACTTGCCAATCAGAGACTTGAGTTTCAGGATTTTTGCTGTGGGCAACCTAAACTCCATGAATTGTGTGTCAATTAATATGCCTAAAAATTCCAAAGAGGTGGTAGGCAATAATGTTTTCTCCTCCACCAAAGGCACTCCAAAAGTGCTTGAGATGCCATGGAAAGTCTGAAGCAATTGGCCACAAGCGGCTGAGCCACGTGGCCTGATGAATGAGAAATCATCCAGGTAGTGGACTACATAATCCATACCCGATTTGCCACAAAGCACCCAGTGTAAAAACGTGGAGAAGGTCTCAAAATAAGCACAAGGCACAGAGCAACCCATTGGGAGACTTTTGTAAAAAAAAACAACCATCAAAGTAAAAACCCAAAGAGTTAAAAGCCAAGGTTGAGATTTGGCAATAGCCGAAAAACTGATTTGATATTGGGTTTGGCCAGCGGGGCCCCGGGCCAAAAGAACGGATTTTGACAACCGCGTCCTCAAAAGTAAAATATGAAACTGAGCACAAAGCATTATCCAGCTCATCATTCAGGGAATGACAGGTGATGGATTATGCGAAATTAATTTGGCTCCAGCTTTGGAACAATTCCCAAAGGGGAGATGCAAAAATTATGAAAAGGAGGTGACTGGAAAGGATGTTCCACCTGCCGTTTTGCTATTTCTTTGTCCATTTTTTGTCTGACAATTTGTGGAAAAAGCTGCACTGATTTCAAGTTATTAACAATCGTGCATTCTTCCCCTGAAAAAGAAGGCAATGAAAAACCATTAGCAAAACCCTCAGTGAGAAATCAAGCCTTCTCCCTGTCTGGGTACCGCTCCAGCCAATGCCGCATTTTTTTCCAGCCTCACTGGCGTACAGGCTTTTAGGAAAAATATCTCTTTGCATTTGACTGGTTCCTGCTTTGGCGTTTTTCTTAAAACACTTTATCACTGGGTGTGCCCCATAGCAGTAAGCACATTCATGCTTATACTTACACGAAGCACCCCAACAACATTGGCTTTCATTGAAAGCAAAAAAGTAACCCTTTCTGTAAGCCAAACTCAAGGGGTTAACTGCAGGCTGCTTAAACGCTCCTTGTTTGGGAGGCAGGATCAAATTTAGCCACAGTCCCACATCCTTCATTCCCCATTTAAGAGCGGGGTGAATGGCAATTTTCTGCCAGAAAGATTCATCATAACAGTTAACACCCTAATGCCGGGTACACACGATCGGACTTTATGGCATACTTGGTCCGACGTACCGGATTTCGTCGGACAATACAATCGTGTATGGGCTCCAACGGACTTTGTTTTCTCAAAAGTTTGACGGACTTAGATTTAAAACATGTTTCAAATCTGTCCGACGGACTCGAGTCTGGTCGAAAAGTCCGCTAGTCCGATGGAAAACACTGACACTAGGGCAGCTATTGGCTGCTGGCTATAAACTTCCTTGTTTTAGTCCGGTCATACGTCATCACGTATGAATCTGTTGGACTTTGGTTGATTGTGTGTAGGCAAGTCCGTTCATTCGTAAAGTCTGCCGTAAAGTCAGTCGAAAAGTACGCCGGACAAAGTCTGCCATAAAGTCCACTCGTGTGTACGCGACGTCAGCCACCAAAATTCCTGTATGCCTCCAGCACATGATCCAAATGCTGGAACAACCCACCACACAACTCTGGGCGTCTCTCAGCCATAACGCTAGAGAAATCGCAATAAGCTTGCAGCCAATTATGAAATGACCTAGGTACAGGCCTGCGCCTATCGTCCTCCATTTTCTCATCCCCTTTTTTATCGGCCTTGCCCACAAATTCCTTTTGAGAGGGCAGGAGGGACAACACATCCACAAATTCCACTTTCTGTATTTTTTCCTTCACTGATAAGGGTAAATGATATCCCAATGGAGAAACTTTGCAGGCCATGGTCTCCTTTAAGCAAGCTTCGGGTACCCCCAGCAATACAGGACTTGCATTATCTAAACTCCTAACCTCCGTGGGAATGACAACAGGAGAATGGGAGGGAATGGATAATAACTCTGGAGAAGCAAAAGAAGGGTTAACATGTTCAGTGACATTTGCAAAGACAGGAGTAACAGCATTTGCAGAAGTCTTCTCTAAAGGAGAAAGATTTTTAACTAGAGCAGAGAGAGAGAACCCACTAATTCAAATAATGCAGAGTAATGCAGCAACTAACCAGGCGCTGAGGGGTTAACTAGTACATTCTGACTTGCTTCTTTCCATGCCTCTGCAGGATCAAGCCCTTGCTGCATATGCCTGAAGCCATTCTCACTGCTTCTCTCCTCACTATTACATTTTGTCAGCAGAGCGGGTCCATCAGTGTTTTCAGGTGGTGAAGGCAGTCACCCTCTCGGTTCACTTGCTGCTGGGCGCCTAGCTCATCCTCTTCCTCCACCTCTCCTGGCAGGAGACGGTGAATTTGTCCGCCTCTTCTTGCTGGCACGGTGGCTTCGCCCAGCCACTCCTCCAGCTTCCTCAGCTTCCCTGCTCGGCAGTGCACGGTCCTCCCCTCTCACCTCAGAGACCTGCACTTGTCGCTCCGGCGGTATACTGCACCTTAGTCCCCTTCTCCGCCCGCCACACTCCTCCTCTTGACCAAGCCACCTCCCCTCTTCCTCCGCGCCCTTCTCCGGACTACTGTCGCCTCCCACCGACATGTTTGGCCCTTCTCCTGACACCAGTGCCAGGCACCTGCCCAGCCACTCTTCGCCCCCTCTTCACCCACCTTCTCCAAGACCCGGCGGACCAGGAGCTTCATGACAGGTGAAAAAAAATTCTGCACAGAGAACTCACTGGGTCAGATAGATCTTCAGCTGGACGGGTCAAAGAGGAAGTCCCAGCCTCTGCAGCCCCTTATGTGCATTATCCCTGGAATTCCAGAGGTGTTCCCATTGGATCCCAATGGAACAGCTCATTAACATATAAAGAGACAGTACTCCCTATACCAGTGCCTATACTTATAATAGTAGAAAATCCCTAATATTATAAAATGGGGCTGGGGAGGCCACAATCTGAAGAAAGGGGGCCCCAATTAGTGCCCCCCTGTTATCATTATATGCATACACTAATTACAAGAAAACAGATCACAGGTGAGGATGGTTACCTTTAATAGTCATTTAAACCCCTTTGTGTCAACTTGTGTGCATGTTATCAGGCCAAAATCACCAGGGTATGTAAACTTTTGATCAGGGCCATTTGGGTAGTTTCTGTTGTGATTATTATTTAAAAAGAGTAAACACAGTTGATTGATAATAAATGGCTTCAGCCAAACACTAACCAAGAAAAGTTTTTTGTGTTATCATTCATATTCTCTGAAAAATGGACTAGAAATCATAAATTCTGCCAGGGTATGTAAACTTATGAGCACAACTGTACATATGCAGCATTGGTGGCAGCTCCCTTGAGAGCGAAGCAGTCTCTGGAAGAACAATGGAGAAAAGCAAGGTGCACCAAAAACTAAGTGCAGCAGAAGATGCAACGAATGGTATATTTAATAAAAATCAGCCAAATGGCTACTCACACTTAGATAAGGATCAATAGGCATATAACAGTATAATATTGTGGTCACTCAGCGGGTCCCCGGTGGATAATGTGTAGATGTTAACACGTAATCAGTTTTGGGACTTCCGTCTCTGCATTAAAGATGATCTGATGTGTACACACCCACTCCTGTCCTCCCCTCCATTGAGAAAAGATCTTTCACTAATTACACTGCCCATAGCACGATGTGTGGGAGGGATTGAAGAGAATCCTGTTGACTGATCAGGCTCTTCCCTATTCACAGATGGTGTTATAGGCAGTGTAATCAGTGAAATAACTTTTCTCAATTGAGGAGAAGGCAGGAGAGGGCTTGTCCTCATTGGATCGTCTTTACTGCAGCTGAGCCTAGAGACCTGAAGCTGTTAACCCCCACAGTGCCAAAGCTTCGGCAGCAGAATGATTGTTTTTTGTTTTTTTTTTTAATTGCCTGCCTTTTTTCTGTTCATAGCGCAAAAAATAAATACAAATCAAATTGATCAAATACCACCAAACTAAAGCTCTATTTGTGGGAAGCAAATGACATAAATTTTATTTGGGTACAGCGTTGCATGGCCACGCAATTGTCAATTAAAATAAAGCAGTGCTGTATCGCAAAAATAGAAGAAAAAAAAGTGGCCTGGTCATGAGGTGGAGTAAATCTTCCGGAGGTCAAGTGGTTAAGGTTTGTTTTGCCTTCAGACATTAAGCGCCTAAAAAGTTAACCACTTCCCGCCCGGCCTATAACCGGGCAGTGGTTCAGTTATCCTGACTGGGCGTCATATGACGTCCTGCAGGATAACAGCCACCGCGCGCCTGTGGGGGGTGTGCATCGTGGCGATCAGTGGTGCATTTTTTTTAACAGAAACAAAAAAAAATTCTTTTTTTTTTCAAAATTTTCGGTCTTTTTTTATTTGTTGCGCAAACAATAAAAATCGCAGAGGTGATCAAATACCACCAAAAGAAAGCTCTATTTGTGGGAACAAAATGATAAAAAATTTGTTTGGGTACAGTGTTGGATGACCGCGCAATTGTCATTCAATTTGCGACAGCGCTGAAAGCTGAAAATTGGCTTGGGCAGAAAGGTGTATAAGTGCCTGGTATTAAAGCCCTGCAGTGATGATTTCCACAGAATTTGGCAAACTGCACATCATGGGATTTATTTCATCCAATGTAATGTACCTAAAGCTGCAAAGAATTAAAAAAAATCGTTTTTTTGGCTAAACTTCAGCTTTAACCACTTGCTGACCATCCTATAGCCTTACTGCTACAGGGAGCGGCAGCTGTGTGCAGGATCACACACTTCCGCCTGCAGGGGGCACATGTGCTGCTTCTGCTGTGATTATTAACAGCAAAAGCCGAATTGTGGGTGCAGTGCACTCAATGTCCACCTCCACCCCTCAATCATGAGGCAGAGACAATTGTTGTAAACAAGGCAGAGTTTCATTCTGACGGGGGAAGTGATGGATTCTGTGTTTCTGCAAAGCAGGGACTGAAATCCATCTCTTCCCCTGGTAAAAGCAGCACACAAACACTGGCTAGGCACACATTTAACTCTTTGATCGCCCTAGATATTTAACCACTTCCCGCCTGCCATATAACAAAATGACGGCTGCAAAGTGGTTATTCATATGACGTCCAGCAGGATAAGCCGCGATTGCGTGCAGCGTGGCGATTGGTGGTGTGTCAGTCTGACAACACCGCATCTCAGATCCTGGTAAAGAGCCTCTGACGTAGGCACTTTACCATATATAATCAGCTATGTCCAATCACAGCTGATCGCAGTGTAAATAGGAAGAGCCGTTTATAGGCTTTTCCTCCACTCGCACTGACAGACGCGAGTAGAGGAGAGCCGATCGGCTGCTCTCTGGACAGGGGGTCTGCGCTGATAATTAGCGCATTGATTACCAGTGCAGACCCATTGAAGATGCCCACTGGAGACCACCAGGTGAGCCCTCCAGGGATTCCAATCAGTGCCCATTAGGATGGCACTCTGCCCATCAGTGATTGCCTGTCAGTTCCTCCTTATCAGTGCCGCCTATAAGTGCCCACCAGTGCGATCCATCAGTGCCATCTATGAGTGCCCATCAGTGCCACCTATTAGTGCTGCCTATCAGTGCCTATCAGTGCTGTTTATCAGTGCCTCATCATCAGTGCTCATCAGTGCCACCTCATCAGTGCTCATCAGTACTGCCTCATAAGTGCCCGTCAGTGCAGCCTCATCAGTGAAGGAGAAAACATATTTGGGAGAAACGAAACACTAAAAAAACTTTTTTTTTTCAAAATTTTCTATTTGCTGTGCAAAAAATAAAAACCCCAGTGGTGATCAAATACCATCAAAAGAAAGCTGTACTTGTGGGGGAAACAAAATTATACAAATTTTGTTTGGGTACAGTGTTGCATGACCACGCAACCGTTATTCAAAATGTGACGTTGAAACCTGAAAATTGGTCTGGGCAGGAAGGGGGGGAAAGTGCCCAGTATTGAAGTGGTTAACCCCTTCCCAACCAGTGTCATTAGTACAGTGACTGTGCATATTTTTAGCACTGATCACTGTATTAGTGTCGCTGGTTCCCGCAAAGTGTCAAAAGTGCCAGTTAGTGTCTGATTGTCCACAGCAATATTGCAGTCCTGCTAGAAGTCACTGATCACCACTAGGGATGAGCTTTCTGTTCGGGTCGAACATGAGTTTGACTTGAACATTGGCTGTTCACCCATTCGTTGAAAACTGAACATTATGGGCCGTTCGCGCCAAATTCGAGCGGCGCGTAATGGCCCATAATGCACTGCGGGAGTGAATTGCTGTATGATGATTGGCCAAAGCATGCACCATGACTTGCATGCTTTGGCCAATCTCCGCGCTCTCAGCTAAGAGAGCCATAATTGACCAAAGGCAGGGTTCAGGGGGACTAAGTCCACGCCCCACACTATATAAGGCTGCCTGCACGTCGGCCCCGTGTAGTGTGTTGTTGACGTGGACGGAGAGAGAGTGTCATTTAGATTGAGCAGGCAGGCAGGTTATTCAGTTAGCTGCAGTGTATTATATATATATATATATATATATATATATATATATATATATATATATATATATATATATATATATATATATAAATATATATATATATAAATATATATATATATATATATATATATATATATATATATATATATATATATATAATACAGTCTCGTGTGTGTGTGTGTATATATATATATATATATATATATATATATATATATATATATATATATATATATATATATATATATATATATATATCTCCACTGTATCCAGTTTAGCTATATTTGACTGCAGGCCGTTCCTGGTGTACTTTTTCTAATATACTTCAGGCGGTGTACACAGTACACAGTACTGTGCACCCATAGTGCAGTTGCTACTACTTTTCTGGTAGTGTACACAGTACAACCATAGTTGTTATTACACTTCTGTTGGTGTACACAGTACCATGCACCCATAGTGCAGTTGCTACTACTTTTATGGTGGTGTACACAATACAGTACATCCATAGTTGTCATTACACTTCTGTTGATGTAAACAGTACTGTGCACCTCTAGTGCAGTTGGTACTACTTTCCTAGTGGTGTACACAGTACATACAGTGCACCCATAGTTGTTATTACACTTCTGTTGGTGCACGGTACAAAATCGGTCGTTTGTAAAACTTTTTTTTGCATTGATACATGTCCCCTGGGGCAGGACCCGGGTCTCCAAACACTTTTTATGACAATAACTTGCATATTAGCCTTTAAAATTAGCACTTTAGATTTTTCACGTTCGAGTCCCCAAGACTTTATTGGTGTTCGCACAAATTTTTTGCCTGTTCGCATGTTCTGCCGCAAAGCAAACCGGGGGGTGTTTGGCTCATCCCTAATCACCACCATTACTAGTATAATAAATAAATAAATAATTCCAGTGTGTATCCCATAGTTTGTAGACGCTATAACATTGTCGAAAACCAATCAATATACGCTTTTTGGGATTTTGTTACCAAAAACATGTAGCAAAATACTTATTGGCCTGAATTTATGAAGATATTTGATTTTTTCATTTTTGTTGTTGGATAGGTTTTATAGCAGAGAGTCCAAAAATGTCTGTCTTTTTTCTGTTTGTAGCGCAGAAAATAAACACAGTGGTGATCAAATACCACCAAAATAAAGCTCTATTTGTGGGAAGCAAATGACATAAATTTTATTTGGGCACAGTGTTGTATGACCACGTAATTGTCAATTAAAATAAAGCAGTGCTGTATCGCAAAAATAGAAGGAAAAAAAAGTGGCCTGGTCATGAAGTGGGGTAAATTTTCTGGAGGTCAAGTTGTTAAGGTTTGTTTTGCTTTCAGACATTAAGAGTCTAAAAAGTTAAATCATAAAAAAGCATGCATAACATGCCTGATGCATTTCTTCAGAGGCTTGGGGCTTACTAAACATCTATTTTCTTAAATAATTACAGTACATACAATAGCTCATTTGCTGCCAAAAACCCCCCAAAAAACATAAACCTATTAACTCCCACTTTGTCAACGAAAATAACAAGTTGTATACTCTGTATATATTCCCACACATGTATTCATTAACCTATCATATTGGTATTATTGCCATCAACGTATTTTTAATATCTTTATCAACTCAACCCTTAAAGAAGAAGTCTCATTCTATCTCTAATTGCTTTGCTCTTTCCCTCCTGGGACAAAGTACATGTACTTTGTCTCATCTTTGCCTAAGGCTAGTTGTGAGGTCATATTGATTCTTTCCAAACTTCAAAACACGGGTCAGACTTTTGACATTTCTTGAAATGTACAGGCATATTACTATCCTTCCCTGATTGAATAAAATAAAAAAAAATGTGCGCTATCTTGTGTGGTGCAACCGATGTAAAGTTATCCTCATAGACATGTAAGAACAAAAAGTATATGATGAATCTACTATAGCAAGGTGAACTGTTTAATAAAAGATGTGTCCCCATTAATAGACTACATCTACCATACATATGAAAACCTTTTACTCACATAATTTGTAATAACATCTTTGCCATTCTGAAACTTCGCTCCAACCACTTTGCATATTATTTTATATATACTGTGATTCTGTACTTGCCAAATATGCTGCAGAAATCTCCCTCCACTGAGTCTGGCTGCATCCATTTTAGCTGTGGGCAGCTGAAGCTGCTGCCTATTGACTTCCTGGATTTACACAGACACACACACACAGTCACACCTCCAGCTCTGCAGACCTGCAGCTTTTATTGACCCTCTTATGACTCCTCCCCCATCCCTTCCTGGCAAACTCTCACGAGAGAGAGAGAGCTGTGCATGATGTCATAAGCCTAGGCTTTTTACCAGACAAGAAACAGGAAGTGGGGTGTATAAGGTATTTACTGGCAGAAAAAAATGTTTTACTATCCAAAGTTAAAACAACAAGGGCAAAGGATTTAATAGATGGAAAGTTGAAGGTCCGCTTTAAAGGACAGAGGGTGAAACCATGAAAATCATGCAGTTATGAATAAATGTCTAAAATATAGGTCTCTTTGAGGTAATCAAATTTTTTTTTTTGCATATCAGGCAAAAAGTATATTATAGTCACCTTTGGTGCAGTGGGGACCAAATACACGATTTCATATGTATGCTAATCGCTCAAGAGTCATCTTAATCTCTTCTATAAACTGGTCTTTCATTAAAACTGATATCTGATCTTATCACTAGATTATGTTGGTCCAGCATCTTTATCATACTTTTATTCATTGTGCTCTTTCATCTGTATTTATGAATATTACTATCTCATGTTATATAGTATTCTATCACTACCGCTCAGAATACTTTAAAAAGACTATGTTGGTTTAGGGATGGTTTAAAGGTGGATCTATTTCTGAAACCTGTATGTAAAATTTCTTATGCTTTTGCTCTATTAACTTAATTATGGGGACCTTCCTTAGTCAAGATTTTTTTTTATATTAAGGCTTGGTTTCACACGGCTGTCCGATCCAGGTCTGCTTGTCAGTTTTTCAGGGGAACCTGATCGGACCATCCATAGCTCTCTTTGGAGGGGCGGATGTCAGCGGACATGTCTGCCGGCGTCTGATCCGATCCTGTTTGCCAAAAACAGACGGATGGGGGATCCATTTCTTATCTGTTCGCTGGATTGGATGACAGTCAGATGGAAACAGACAGGCGGTTTGTTTCCATCTGACAGCCCCATAGAGAACAGCTGGGCTGAGTCAGTGTCTGCTCTGCATAGCTGAGGGGACAGGGACATGTCATCCGCCTGCTCGGCGGGGATCAGCAGAGAGATCCCCTGCTGAGCAAGTGGATGCGCATTATGGAGACCGCTCGTGTGAAACCAGACTTATGCCCCGTACACACGGTCGGACTTTGAACGGGCATTCCGACAACAAAATCCTAGGATTTTTTCTGACGGATGTTGGCTTAAACTTGTCTTGCATACACACGGTCACACAAAGTTGTCGGAAAATCCGATCATTCTGAACGCGGTGACGTAAAACATGTACGTCGGGACTATAAACGGGGCAGTGGCCAATAGCTTTCATCTCTATTTATTCTGAGCATGCCTGGCACTTTGTCCATCGGATTTGTGTACACACGATCAGAATTTCCGACAACGGATTTTGTTGTCGGAAAATTTTATATCCTGCTCTCAAACTTTGTGTGTCGGAAAATCCGATGGAAAATGTCCGATGGAGCCCACACATGGTCGGAATTTCCAACAACACGCTCCGATCGGACATTTTCCATCGGAAAATCCGACCCTGTGTACGGGGCATTAGTCTTCTTTTGCACATCTATATACTGTATGAATCACACTTACTCATATTTCTGTTTCCTAATAACCTCTGTCTCTGCTTTGGATAATAATGTCAATGTTCTCTTTGATCCCCAAAAATGTTAGTGTCTCTAAAGGCTCTGTTCTTAAGTGGATGTCGTTAAAAAATTTTGTATGCAGTTTAGCATACCATCTGTTATGTGATCCTTCTTGTCTTCCACCTTGCTTTCTGTTTGTTATATACATTTTATACATCCTCTGTTTTAACTGATAAATCATGTGTTTGTTTTACCATCATGTATTTTAATTCTACAAAGGGTGTTAGTTCTTTTTACTGATCTCTCCTGTAATCTTTTTTTTTCTTTGTATCAAAAATGTCATAATTTCAAACCCACCATGGTTAAGAAGTGATATCTATTCAATATCATTATCCTGGGATCTTTCCCCATCACTTGGGGTCAGTTCCCATCTTTAGTAAATATAATATCATCCAAATAGATTTTAACATTACTTCCTTCTTCATTGAGGGTAAATGTTTAACACCATCCCAGTGTCATTAGATATTCCTGCAACTGGAGTTGCTATAAGCCTTACAGCAGGATTCAAAATTCACTGGATACATTATACCAAAATTACTTTAGGTCAAAAGCATTTGTGGATAAGCCCCCTCACAGCCAGATCCCCGCAGGTTGTGTATTGTCAGGCAATGCTAACTCTCCCTAGCCTCTCACATGCAGAAAGCCTAAGAATTTTTTCTTTATCTGATCTGAGGGATTTAAATCTGTATGGCCTAGTAGTAGGCATATGATCAGCAGCTAAGAAAAGCAGAAGTGATCAAATGCAGTGTGGAGTTTTTGCATTGACACAGCAATCAGCCTGTATGGGTATTTGATCAAGTATCAGTCATTTCGATTTTTGCACAAAATAAACAAAATATAAGCAGCGCTAAAGATGAATATAACAATACAAAGTAAAGTGCAAGCGTGCAAATAGTGCTATAATAACCTCCTTAAAGTTGCATAAAGGATCATATGGTTTGCTAAAAATGAATAAAAAAACACAGAATAGATAATAAAGTGCAAGCAAGCAAATAGTGCTAAAATAGCACCCTTAAAATTGCATAAAGGGTCATATAGCTTGCAAACATGCATATACTTTGCATATAAATGACTGGTGAAACAGCACAAATAAACAAATCAGTCTGTGAAAGTCCATAAGTAGTGAGCAGCCCTTAAGTGAAATAAATCAACCATCCAGAAAGTGCACTGTGTAATGCAAACAAGCAGGGGATCCACCATCGCAATACCCTCTTGGTGTATGCCTCTTACTGGATTTGTAGGACCATAAATTATAATGGTCATATATGCCCTAGATATTGCATGAACAGCTGACCAGCCAACTTCTGAAAACATTTTATTGACACTGGAAATGTATTAGTGAAGTACAGTGAGTTATACATGAAGCAGCCATTAATTCTAGGAATGTCTTTCATCTGTTTTATGTAGAATATCCAGTGTGTATAATAAAACGTGGCAAGTGCAAGAATTCTACTCTCTTTTTGAATTTATATCAGTACAGCAGAACACAATCACCTACTCCACATCCACTGCATAAAAAGAGAAGGTGTACCTAAACACCTGACCAAATAGGTGTGTGAACACCTACCCTTGGAGAATTGAAGAGGGATGAAGTTTAGAGGGGCAGTATTATTAGAAAAAATCTGAAATTCTGTTTTGTTAATCTTTTTAGAACCTGTTTGTACCATTTTCTTTATTTTTTCGTAATATACTGTACATGTGACTTGTAGACCCTCCAGGATAGTCCCCTTTTTTAAGAGTAGATTCTGTTTCTGATATTTGTTCTAGATATTTAGATTATTATTTCAGGCCTTGTCATATATATTTTTTATACCCGTGCTAAAAATGATAGAGTATAATGAAAGGCAATTTTTTTTTCTCATTTTGGAGGGATTAGAACATGTCAGGTTTTTTTTTTTTTATTGCGGTTTGTGCCACTGTTAGCCCTCATCACCCTCTCGATTTGTCCTGTTTACTGTTATGACTGAGAGTGGAGAGGGATTAGAAAATATGTCAGTTTTTTTTCTTTAAATTCTTTATTTAATGTTTTTAGCAAAATACAGAAAAAGAATACCATTCATAACTAAATCAACACGTCTTCAGGGAAACCCCCTGTACAAATAGTATTAAAAGGAAAAACAAAAGCTGTTGCTACTCCAGAACATAGCTTTAGCGTTCATGGAAATGTATCGGAATATATAAATCAACTGCAAGAGGGTTCCCAACCACAGAGAAAGCAAGGACCCCTCTTCCACCATCAGGGTTTGCATTCCAAGTATATATAAAGCTATAATTCTGGGCTTCCAGAGTAGGAATAAAAAGGTGGGGGGTGGGGAAGCTGGAGAATAGAAAAAGTGCAGGCAGTGGCTCAACCCTAGGGGTCCGATAGAACAGCCTTTGCAGGCAGTGGCAGCTTCTCAGAATGTATCCATCAAGGCACCAAGAGCAGAGGCTATAAATTGGCCAGAATTAAGTGGTGAGTTCTGTGATATAACTAGCCGAAAAGGTATAGTCAATCCAGTAGAACCTCGTTTTGTGAAATGTCTGCTCTCTGTGATTAGCAGAGACAAGGATATCTTCCGTTCTGTAAATTTCCTCAATTTTGGGTAACCAAACACTTATTGGGGGAGGAATAGGTTGCTTCCAGAAAAGCGTGATGCAGGTCTTGGCAGTGTTAAGTAATTCAATAGTAAATTACCTTTTATAACGTTTGGATGACATAGGAGTTAAAGTGGAAGCCAAGGTAGCTGCCAAGGATCTTGGCCTCTGTTTAATCTTCAACTGCCATGATACTGCACATGTGATCAGTTATGACACCAGTCATTAGAAGGTTTGACAATTTGGCTGAGAGCACAACCAATGTGTCAGTTACATTCCCAGCATGTGCTGGAAATGTAACTGTTTTTTTTAAACTGTTAAATCTATAAAGCTTCTGCTTTCAGGGCCAGTTCACATCAGATGCAGTTCCATGTGCTTTTTTTCTGCACAAAATGCATGCACAGTGTTTTCCATGTATTCCAATGGCTCTAGCTCACACCATGTAGTCAGTTTCTGGTCAGTTTCTGCACCGGAAACTGACCGTAAACTGACTGCATGGTGTGGATTAGAGCCATTGGAATACATGAAAAACACTGTGCATGCATTTTTAGTGCAGAAAAAAAGTGCACAGAACTGCATCTGGTGTGAACCAGCCCTAAGTAAAGCAAATAGGCTGCCAATTGAACATCAGTGACCCCAATTGAACATCAGTGAGTTTGAATATGAGGTCACAATCCTTTTCCCAAAAGGGCCTCAGAACCAGACAACTCCAGAACATATGGAAGTATGTGCCATCATGCTGGGAGCAGCGCCAGCACAGGGAGGGTGATGTCCGTTTTTTTTTAAATTGTGTTCTTAGCCCCCATCACCCTCTCTATTTGTCCTCTATATATCATGTTTACTGTTATGGCTGAGGGTGGAAGTAAAGGAAAATTTGAGTTGTCACCAGAACAGGAACAGAGGGGAAATTTTTCAATAGGGACATTAGTTCTGGTGACCCTGATGACAACCAGGGATTCCCTCACATTAAAGGGATTTTCTCTCTCTTCCTGCTTTGGCTATGGAGCTGGAAGTGAAGGGAAATCTCCCTAATATCACACAAAAAAACTTGATGGCTTATAAACCTCTCTCACTTTACCCAAAAGAGAAAAGTTTGGCTGCAAGTTCTACTTTAAGTTTATTTGAGTGGCAACAAGGGTGCACCTTAGCCACTGATGATGTGACTATTATTTTAACTGGGATCTTTTATGGAAAAAGTATTGGGGAGGTGAAATTTGTATCTTGCAATTGAAAACAAATGTGAAATTCATGAAGACTTTATCAAAAAATTTGTAAAGGGAAAGTTTATAGTGTGTACGTATGCATGTATGTGTGTGTGTGTATGTATGTATGTATGTATGTATATTATGATCAGTACTTGCCTACATTGCACATAACCAAATAAAAGTGGACTTACAAACATAATGTATATACATCGTGCCAACTTCATGTAATATAATAGATTGTGCTTTATATCTTCCACAAATCTGCTGACGCATTTTAATTATATGAGAATGGCATTTAGAATACTCCCACTTCCCTGCAAGGATCAGCGTGAATAAATATCAGCAACAACAAATTGTTTTAGTTGTGCAGTGCTGATGTTGAAGTGTACTGGGAGGATATGTAATTGTTAAGCATATTTTGTAATGTGCAACCGTGCTAGCTCCCAAGTATATAAAATATTATTATTGTACTTTGAATATTTTCTATTTGAAATATCAGAAACGTTTTTTTCCAATATGCTAATTTCAGCCATATATGTATTTATAATATAATAAGAGATGAGATTCCCCCCTTGCTTAACAAAATGCTAATAACACAAGGGTATGTTAAAGCTGCCATGTGGTCTCTTGCATGAAATGATGTTAAGGTCCTCTGTACTAACAAACTGGTACACCTTCCTAACAATTTTGTTTTTGTAAATTACTTTTTATTAAGTTTTATGAAATACATATAACATTAAACTGCATATTCTTAACAATTTTACAACCTTTGAATACAAGGGATGATTGGATTTAGCAGAAGCTTCCTTAATACTCTTATCACTTTAATGTTTTTCCATGCAGTATACGTAAGACTTGAGCTATGTGATTTTCATATTTCAAACCACTGTATTCTATCATTATTTCTTGTGTTGGAACCATGCGTTTTATGTCCTTTGTCTTTGAAGTTCTCTTTCTGATCCCTAATTAATTTTAAATTATGTGCAGACTGTGTATCAAGACAATGATGGAGCATAATCTATTTAAACTTTTTAATATCCCATTTTCAGCTACCCTTTATCTAATTTTTGTTTACTTACACATGTTCTTTATTTCATGCTTTCTGTGGTTTTCATTCTTGTTTCCATAATCTTTGATTGGTTATATGTACAAGTGATTAAACTCTACCGGCAGTAATTTAAAAACGTTTTACTGCCTGTACAGTGTGTGTGTGTGTGTGTATGTATATATAGATATATATATATAGATTTATCTCTATATCTATATATATAGATATATATATGTATGTCCTAAAAGTGCAGTGCTAAATAAAATTACCATGTGCAAAACACCATATATGACATTGTGCAAAACCTTTGAAATGAACAGAAAATCCATTCAAAATATTATTCAATCCAAAAATGTCCTTATGCAAAAGTGCAAAATATATTATATTCATAAAGTACAAAGTTCATAAATTGATCACTAAAGTGCTCCTGCGCAAACAATTCATGCATGCCAGTGTCCCACACTGGATAGATCAATCCTAATGGCGTAGTGCTCAGACATTCACTGTTGTGACACCTTCACCATAAATCAGATGGGGGCTTACCAGATCACCAGCGATCTTCCTTACTCATGACTATCATTCAGCGCTTATTGGGATCTCTGATCCTCAGATGGAAATCCGTAACTGTTCCCCCGCCAGCCTCACTGTGTTCCCTTTATGGTGACAAGATGATCCAGCTCACTGTCTCAGATGGGATGGATGGATGAATCCTCAGAGTTAAAATGGGTAAAAATACAGGGAGACTCCCCATAGTGCAATATGGTCTCAACCGTTTTATTTTAAAATCAGTGCACTTACATATGAAACAAAAAATGCTGCTGGCTGTAAATCTCTCCACTATAGCCAGTGCTATCCTTAAAAGTGTGACACTGGCATTCATGAATTGTTTGCACAGGAGCACTTTATGAACTTTACACTTTATGAATATAATATATTTTGCACTTTTGCATAAGGACATTTTTGGATTGAATAATATTTTGATTGGATTTTCTGTTCATTTCAAAGGTTTTGCTATGTCATATATGGTGTTTTGCACATGGTAATTTTATTTAGCGCTGCACTTTTAGGGCATACATTTTTGATCAACCTGGTAGTCAGGTTTTAGTGCACAGCTGCAGTACTTTTGATAACACAACAGCGCTGATTTTTTTTCTATATAGTGTGTGTGTATATATGTGTGTGTGTGTGTGTGTGTGTGTATATATATATATATACACACAGAGAGTGCTTTGAAAAAGTATTAATACCCTTTCAAATTTTCCACATTTTGTCACGTTACAAGCAAAATTGTAAATGTATTTTATTGGGATGTTATGTGATAGACCATCACAAACACACATTTTCCTTCCACTTCACATAATTGTGAAGTGGAAGGAAAATGATAAATGGTTTTCAAAAATGTTTACAAAAAAATATCTAAAAAAGTGTGGCGTGCATTTGTATTCAGCCCCCTTTACTCTGACACCCCTAACTAAAATCTAGTGCAACCAGATTATCAAATAGTCTCCACCTGTGTGTAATTTAATCTCAGTATAAATATAGCTGTTCTGTGAAGCCCTCAGAGGTTTGTTAGAGAACCTTAGTAAACAAACAGCATCATGAAGGCCAAGGAACACACCAGACAAGTTAGGGATAAAGTTGTGGAGAAGTTTAAAGCAGGGTTAGGTTATAAAGAAATATCCCAAGCTTTGAACATCTCACGGAGCACTGTTCAATCCATCATCCGAAAATGGAAAGAGTATGGCACAACTGCATACCAAGACATGGCCGTCCACTTAAACTGACAGGTCGGACAAGGAGAGCATTAATCAGAGAATCAGCCAAGAGGCCCATGGTAATTCTGGAGGAGCTGCAGAGATCCACAGCTCAGGTGGGAGAATCTGAAAACAGGACAACTATTAGTCGTGCACTCCACAAATCTGCCCTTTATGGAAGAGTGGCAAGAAGAAAACCATTGTTGAAAAAAAAGCCATAAGAAATCCCATTTGCATTTTGCGAGAAGCCATGTGGGGGACACAGCAAACATGTGGATGAAGGTGAAATAGGAAAAAGGAGATATCACAGCTCCAGGAGGACAAACAGAAGGTAAACCTCTCTCTGTTTGGAAGCTGTAGGTGCTGACAATTGCTAGTAGCAATAAACAGGAACTGATTCTGGACAGCCGCACTCCTAACCTCCCTGGCGGTTTTCCCGAGTGTGGCTCGGAGTTAAAATTCAGAACCATTAGCGGTAACCCCGAGCCACACTCGGGATTACATTGCAGGATCCTGGTGCCTCCTTACTTACCTTGTCCCCGGGATCCTGCGATGTCCCCCGCAGTGTCCGCGGGCTGTGTCCTCCTCCGAAGCCTCTCTGTGCCAGGCTCCGTTCCCTGCGAGCGTCGCGACGCACGGGGGCGGAGCCTGGCGGCAAATTAAAAAAAAAGTAAAAATCATAACACATACAGTACTGTAATCTTACAGATTACAGTACTGTATGAAATGATTTCACATCCCTTTTGTCCCTAGTGCTTTGGCCCATGCCCTGCATGCAGTTTTACATGATATACACTGTTCTTTCTGCCTGGAAACTGGAGATTGTCCATAGCAACCAAAAAGTGTCCCTTTACGTCAAAAGTGGCTTTAGACCAGCTAGAAAACAGCGATAGTAAATTAGAACACTTGCAGAATTGAGCAATAGTGAATCGTGGGGAAATTTATTTTATTACTATTTATTTTTATTTTTTTAAATTATTTATTTTTATTTATTATATTATAATTTATGTTTTTGTGTTTCAAACTTTATCATACCCGGGATATCTACTAGACTCTGGTTTGGACAGATTTAAGTGCGTTATTGTTAAGATTTACAGACCTACAATATAAAACGCCAAATTTCCATGCAAAATAATTGTACCGCTTTCAGCACCTAAAATCCGAAATAATCATACCGCCAGGGAGGTTAAAAAAACCCCTTTTTTATTTAGAAAAATTCTCATTAAAATCAAAGATGGAAATCACAGCAGACTGAAGAGCTGACGTTTCGCACTTCTTAGCTATGAATAAGCACTATTGTTAGTGCGAAACGTTAGCTCTTCAGTCTGCTGTGATTTTCACCTTTGATTTTGATGTGAATTTTTCTAAATAAAAAAGGCTATTTTTTAAGAGGCTGTCCAGAATCAGTTTCTGTTTAATGTGGAAGAAGGTGCTTTGGTCAGATGAGACCAAAATTGAACTTTTTGGCCCAAGAGCACTATGTGTGGCAGAAAACTAACACTGCACATCACCCTGAACACACCATCTCCACTGTGAAACATGGTGGTTTGCAGCTTCATGTTGTGGGGATGCTTCAGCAGGGACAGGGAAGCTGATCAAAGTTGATGAGAAGATGTTTGGAGCCAAATACAGGGTAATCTTAGATGAAAACCTGTTAGAGTCTGCAAAAGACGTGAGACTGGGGCGGAGGTTCACCTTCCAGCAGGACAACGACCCTAAACATACAGCCAGAGCTGCAATGGATTGGTTTAGATCAAAGCATTTTCATGTGTTAGATTGGCCCAAAGTCCAGACCTAAATCCATATGAGAATCTGTGGCAAGACTGGAAAATTGCTGTTCACAGATGCTCTCCATCCAATTTGAAAGTGCTTGAGCGATTTTACAAGGAAGAATGTGCAAAAATGTCACTTTCTAGATGTGCAAAGCTGGTAGACATACCCAAAAAAACAAAAAAGATTTGTAGCTGTAATTGCAGCGAATGGTGGCTCTACAAAGTATTGACTCGGGGGGTTCTGAAATATTTCTCAGGCCTATTAACTCACTTTGTTGGCTAAACTTCTCAACTAGGTGAAG
The DNA here is from genome assembly GCA_037952925.1 of Lithobates clamitans. NCBI lineage: Eukaryota > Metazoa > Chordata > Amphibia > Anura > Ranidae > Lithobates > Lithobates clamitans. Next base: position 14,608,884 of record JBBGZY010000100.1, on the reverse strand, counting down.
GAGAGCTAAAAAATAAAAATACCAATATCTAGAAACTTTGATACATCTAACAGCCAGTTATGTAGGAATCTTGATTTTCCATTTTTTGGGAACTGAAGAACAAGAACACCTTGAATATTATAAATATTTTTATTATAGAATCTTCATAATCCTCATAGCAGAAATTCACACCTTGCATAGAAAATGTACATGTATGTGTTAATAGGGTCATGAGTGTGTATGTGAATATGCAAACGATATACAGTATAGCGGTTATTTTACTAGAGCAATAAAGACTGTTCATTTTGCAAAGTGAATGTTCACTGAGATCATAAAATGTGTTCTTATCAATTAACCAATCATGTGCTAGCAAAACTCATGTTTAAAACCAGTATGTCTACTCAAATGTATATTGTGAGAATCAAATTACAGTTTAAACTCTGATAGTGCTATGGGAACTGGTTACAAAGAACTATGGATTTTTCTAGCCAATCTGGTTAGCGTACATTAACAAAAGAAAAACAATTTTCCATGCATATCTCATTTGTGTACTTTGATTGTATTATTATTCTTGGTAGTATTAGTGTTATTACAATTTAAATAACTGGATTTTCCTTGATTTTTGTGTTTTATTTCAGATACGATGTCGACTGCAAAAGTCCCAATTTAGCAAAACATGTAAGTTGAAATTTCATGGTCCTCCATTTTATAGAGTACTGTGCTTAATATTTTGGGGCTCATCTGAACAGAAAAAAAAATGTGTTTTTCATTTATGTTTCTTTCTTTTTTTAATCTATATAAAGCTGACATTTGAAGCAAATAGATTTTTATTGGCATCAATAACCACTGACATCAACAAACAATAAAAAAATGTGTTGGATGCTTCAAACATAGTATGAAATTCATTTGAACATATACAGTATATGCCTGCGAAAAAAAACATATTGCTGCCCATAATTTCAATGAATATTGTTTGATCGCTGTCTTCATTGTCACCATCTTCTTGTCTTGCCTTCTAGAAATGCTGTAGAGTTACATATATTAGTTAGTCGGTTAGGTTTAGAAAAGATACTTCTCCGTGGAGTTCAAATATGATTTTGTTAGTTTTGTAAAAGTTTCAACTTACACGAATACCTGTAATAATAATATAGATATTCTCGATTCTTCAGATACAGGATTTGCATAGTTTCAATTAGAGAATGTTTACATTTCTTGATTCTTGATCAATTCATCAACAAAAGGGCAAAAGTCACCCCAGGCACCTGGTGCACAACCTGCAGCACTGCGACTGCATGCAGACCTTTGGCTTTTATTGTGTGGCCCCTGGGGCCCTTCAGATTGTAGTCATTGTTTGATGCTTACTCAAGCCAATGAAGGAAAACATTCTGAAGACTGGATTCTGGTAGTTAAATGGTTTAAGTTTGTTTCTTTGTTATAGTCCTCCTTTTTCTGCACTTTCCACCTACTTTCTTTTTTTATGCTGTTTTTTTTATTATGATAATGTATAATGGATCTTGCTAAGATAAATATCAAATTCTGCACCAGTAATTTTAAGGAGACTGTAGGAAACACAAATGTGCATTCATTTGTAAAGAAATGGTAATAACAGTGATCTCTGGCAATCTCATTTAGCCTTTTCCTCATCTATGACTGTTTCCTGTGCCCAACTATCTTGTAACATTCCCATAATTACATAGTAGGTAGGGTTGAATAAAGACAATAGTCCATTCAGTTCAACCTGTGTAGGTGTATGTGTGTCAGTGTCTATAATTAATTCCCATATCCCTGTATGTTGTGATATTTAAGATGTACATGCAAGAGTCTCTTAAAAATATCCATATTTCCCGCTGCCACCACCAATTGTGGAATAGAGTACCACATCCTAATTGCCCTGACAGTGAAGAACCCCCTGCACACTTTAAGGTTAAACCGCTTCTCCTCCAATCTTATTGTGTGGCCCCATGTCCTCTTACACTCCTTAAGACTGAATAGTTTAGTTTCCTATGCTGGGATTGCCATTGAGCTATTTGTAAATAGCTATCATATCTCCTCTCAAACATCATTTCTCCAACAGGAATAAATTTAGTGCTTGCAGTCGTTCCTCATAATTGAGGTCCTCCAGCCCCCTTATTAGTTTTGTTGCCCTTATTTGGACAGTTCCAGCACATCCCTTCTGAGGACTGGTGACCAGAACTGGACATAGTACATAGTACATCTCAGACCATCTGTTGTAGCATGCCCATAGTCTTTAACCGTCACCTTCAGTGGGTCCTCAGTCTCTGACAGCTTTTTATTGCATTATTCTCAGTGAATATTGTGAGGGGCCCCTTAGTGATATCAAGAGCCACACATAAGATCTACATTTTAAAAAGTTTGACCACTGCTGTAAGTGAAAGTTTCCAAATAAACTAACAATATTATAAATCATCTTTGCCTTTTAGTTTTCTTAAGTTTGTTTTTTATGTCTTGCAACATGTGAAAATTACATGTTTCAACATAAAAAATTACTATACTTGGCTACAATGAAAATGCAATTATTTTGATATCTAGCAACTGATACACCTAAAATTCATAGAGGTGAGCCCTGGTTTACCTTGTGACAAAGAAGGCAATTATGGTGACATAATTGGTTTGCCCAGGGGAATTGGTAAATGCATTGGCATTCAGAAAGAGTTAGTGGCCTCAACCATTTTTATTCTGTGTAAGCTTACCCTCAGGCTTATAGTAGTGTTCACTGACCAAAAGCAAGTACTAAAAATATGGTGATCTTTTAGTGACTGACAGATAATTCAAAAATGTTATTAACACTGAGTATACAATCCTTTCAGTGTTCAATACTGTTGCTGTATATGGTAATAAATGTCAAGTTTGGCAAAGCCATATTGCACAGTTAGATTGAAGACCGTTTGCTCTCATCTCCTGTAGATCAAGCTCCTATGTATGGATAGTCTTCTTCATAGTCTCATTAAAAAATTGCTGAAGCCTAATAGTTTTTATATATTAAAAAAGTATTTTTAAATGTTATCTCCAAAAAAATCTTGCTTTTATAAGAAATACCATATTTTATTTTAGATGCATTAACATAATATGCTTGTTTTTCTCAGTGTATACCAATGTTTGGCTATTCCTATTTTTAGATCACTATATTATGTGTTTGCCAAATAGGGGATCCATTTTTGGTGGAGGGATGCTGTGTGTACATTTGAACAGAATACATAATGAAGATTTAGGAGCCATTAGGCCTTTTTCACTTTCTATGATGCCTCTATCACTAGGGATCTGTACTCAGTCACAGTCACATAAATCCATCTAACATAAAACCGGACACACTTGATCAAATTGAATCAACTATGGTATACCTCTGGAACATATCATGAGTCGACAAGAGAGAATATATATAAAAAAAATACAGGTTGCTGTCTAAGACCAGGTTGGAGTAAGAAGCCTGCATTAGAGAGAAAAGGAGCCATGTATTCTTGTTCATCTGAGTCTCTGCAGTCCCAATGGAATCTGGTTATGCAGGGTGCCTCAGTATGATTTATGTAAGGGGTATTGAATTAAAAACCATGGTGGTCCAGTCAGTAAAATTTAGTCTCCTTCCAGATGTGGTTCTGGCCAGCTCAGTAGAATGCTTTAAAAATGGCCTGGATTCTTTCCTAAATTGACATAATATAACTGGGTACCAATATTTATAGGTAAAGTTGACAAAACAAAAAGAAGAGAGTGCACAGACACCCTAGTGTGATACAGTTCAATAATATGATAAAAAAAAGTGTCACCAAGAATTGCACGTACATAATTCCAGATATGGCAAGCATGTCTCAACCCTTTGCACCTCTTCTCCATGGTCGCTGTAAGATCCAGGGCTTGTGTGAGCTCTCAATTGAGCCTCCTGTCATCTGTGGCCGAAAACTCTGGTCCTCAGTGTGCCGATGCGAGTGCGCATGCGCCCGGTCCAGCCATGACACCGGGAAGCAGAGGAGGGGCAGAGAGAAGTGTGGAGCATCACAGTTACCACGACAACGCGTTTCAGAGGCGTGGCCTCCTATATTAAGTCACCACTTGCTTATAGTGCAGCACCAGCAGGAGAGATTTTCTCTGTATTCCCAGTTGTATATTGAGTAAGAAGGTGAAGGCAGACCTGCGCAAGGATTGGGAAATGTTTTTTTTGTTATGCATAGGTAAACTTGATCCAGGGAATATCTGATTGCCTCTCGGGGATCAGGAAGGAATTTTCCCCTGCTGTAGCAAATTGGATCATACTTTGCTGGGGGTTTTCGCCTTCCTCTAGATCAACTGTGAATATAGGATTGTGTATATGGAATTGTATGATTTTTTTTTATTTATTGGTTGAACTAAATGGACTTAGTTACATAGTTAGGTTGAAAAAGACTCTATGTCCCCCTTCACATTACAGATGCACTTCACAGCACAGCTTCCCCTTCCATAATTTACAACACAGATCCCTTCACACCACAGTCCCCCTTTTACATCAGTGTCCACAGTCTCCCCTTCACATAACAGCCAATCCCATTTAAAATATCACAGCCCCCCAACCCTCCCCCACATCACAGACCCCCCTTACATCACACAGTTTCCTTCAAATCACAGTCCCTTGACGCTCCCGCTTACATCAGTCTTTTTTTGCATCACAATCTTCTTTTTGCATGACAGTCTACCCCCCCCCCCTTACATCACAGTCCTCTCTTCACATCATTGTACCCCCCTTTACATCATGCCCCCCCCTTACATCAGAGTCCCCTTCACATCACAACCCCCATCCTTACAATAGGATTCCCTTTAACATCACACCCCTCCCTTCATATCAGTGCCCTCAGCACCCTTTACAGCAAACTCCCTCTTCCATGTTACACTTTACACAGCAGGGCAAAGGGTGGGAGGTGCAGCAGGTCTGGACGAACAGCAAGAGCTGCCTAACTTTTCATGTCCTAGCAGTAAATCACCCATTTGTTAACTGATAGCAACAGGATGGGGGGAGGTTGTTTGAAAACACCCAGGAGAGGACACTAAGGCTGCTAAGTAGCACAACTATGGTTCGGATAGGACTATCACTTGACAATAATCCTTCATTTGCAAATATGCATTTAGTACCAAATTGATGGGATGTGGTGTCCCGGGATCTAGTGAGGGATTCTGTTGTATTTCACTACAGTGTAAATTTCAAAGTGAAAGATGCAAGATTCCAGGCTGTTTGAGCCTAGAGTCGCACTTGTGCAATGTGGGAACCAGCGCGATTATAGCACCGGTTCCCACATCGCATCTCTCCCGCAGGCAGTTCACACTGCCCTCTGCGAACCGCTGCGGGTGTCAATACATTGTTAATAACACCCCCAGATCGGTTCACAGATCACAGTGCGAACTGTAAGCTCGCACAGGAATCGGATCGCATGGGTGTGAACACCCATGCGATTCAATTTCAGTGCGGGGGGAAAAAAGTCCCTGCACTTTTTTTTCTGCAAATTTAATGCGAGTTCAGCCATACAACTGTATGGCTGAACTCGCATCGCATGTGATCGGCACCTGCGGTGTGGGTGCAAATTGCATGCGATGTCTCAGATCACACTAGTCTGAAGATTGAGTTGATTGATTAACAAGTGTTGATTAAAAATAATGATTTTTGTGCATCTTTCTGCTGTTATTATCACCATGGGTTACAGATCATTACTTACAAAAAATGCAGAGAAAGTATTTTGGATAACTAACATGTATGATATCTGCCATATTATCCAACTGCCAACAAGTTTAGTAAGATAGATATCTCTATTGTCATATTCAAAGAGCAGTGCTCATGCTCATGCACAATGCAGCATTATCCCAAGAAGAACATGTATCTAGCAAGAAACAATGGAAGCCAATTATACACTAGTGAATGTTCTTAATTATTAATGTATAATTATAATAATTTCAGATACAAATTTAGAAGTAAAAAAAAGGATCCTATAATTATTATAAGACATTAGCATGATTCCTGACATCATATGCTGTGCTTTTAAATTAACGAATAGCAGTATTTTTTTTATTTTTTTTATGATGACATTTAAATCTGGTTTTATTTCATTTGGTTTGCTTCTTTTTTTCTTCTTTTCTGTTTTATTACTTTTATAAGTTCACATTGTGGTACAAGTAGTTTGTTATAAGTTTCAACTACAGCTGACATTTAACCTTGCTCTTTGCTCAGAAGAAATGGAGGGGACAGGCATGGGCATCATTTCACCATAATCCTCAGTAACATAGACTATGCTGTCATTAGATATATCTCTTTTCTGGCTGGGTAGAAGTATCCAGTTGTAACATTGAATTAGAGAAAAATCAAGTATGAAAACCCCTTTGGTTAGATAGAGTTAACCTTTCCCCGTCGTGTGACACCACAAAAGCTTCATCTCGGCGTTGTCTCCTCCAATCACTTCAGCCTTGGAATATTGCCAGTAGATTATTTTTTCTGTGTATTTGACCTGTTTGAACATATTTTAAATAAAATAACAACCATGTTGTACCAGAAAAGGTTGTCTGGTGTAAACAATCACAATTCATTACCTAAATTTGTTTCCCATTGTATGGGTGTAATGTTTCTGTTGGTGCTGCACTAATGATTGGCTGTATAAATACAGATATTTTATTGGTGAAATCAATCTTGGATTATGAATTTTTTTTTTGGTCTTATGTAGACATGAATGATACTGCCTATTTTTTACAGCCAGCATTACTCATGTTGCTTTTAATTGTGATTTTTTTTTTTTTACTGGAAATGTATTTTACCTACAATTATAATGTGTCTAATAACTACAAAATTAGACACACTATAAGTGTATTGTTTCTATTTTGTTATATGTGTTAATGTATTTACAAATGGCCTTGAGCCATTCATTGGCAACAATTATGGTAAATACAGTTAAATACATTTGTATGACCTTCATTTGTGTAGAAATACATTGAATACCACAGTATACCATACTAGAAACTCCAAAAAGCATACCTTTTTTCTATATATATTTATTGCAAGAAAAGATACAGTAAAGATACAGTAACAGGTCGTCTGCGTACAAAGATGCTCGCTCTTCTAAAGTACAGTTTATAATACCTTTAAGGAGAGGGGAAATCCTGAGGAGTTCTGCTAGTGGTACAATTATTAGGGAAAATAGTAGGGGCAACAGAGGACACCCCTATCTTTTGTTCCTTTGGATAGTTTAGGGAGCAAATATGCAGCCATTTACCCTTATACAAGCCTGCGGGCTAGTATATAGAATTCTAATCCAGGAGATAAAGGTTTCACCAAAACCAAATTTCTGCAAGAATTGGAACAGGTAGGGCCATTCAATTGAGTCAAACGCATTTTGCATGTCCAGTGCTAAGAGCACTCTGGCGATATCAGAGGAACTGAGATCCTGCAAGATTGTAAATAATGTCTGCAATTTATAGAAGTAAATCTACTTGGTATGAAACCAGTTTGGTCAGATTTAATTAGCTTAGACACAATTTAATTCAATCTGGATGCTAAAGACTCGTACACATGATCGGATTGTTGGCCAGCAAAACCGTGGACTTTTGTCCGAAGGGCGTTGGTCCAAACTTGTCTTGCATACACACGGCCACACAATTGTTGGCCAACAAATATGAACGTAGTGATTAACTAGGTTGTTTTTCGGCTCTTTAGCGCCACCCTTTGGGCTCCTTCTGCTAATTTCGTGTTAGTAGAAGTTTGGGGAGTGTTGATTTGTACTTTTCATTTTGTGCTTTTCATTTCGCGCTTTTCATTTCACGCTTCTCAGTTCGCACTTTTCAGTTAGTTTCTGAACGGCCGCTCGTCAACCAACCATGTTGCAGAATCAGAGGAGATAACATGTTATTTTTTATTGGCCTTGGAGTTACTGCTTTGACATTATTTTTGTGGTTGAATAATGATTTGATTTGGTATATTTTCTATATTTTTGGATGCATAGAATGCACTTTTTGGTTACGTTCTATTGGCAGATAGGATGTCTAATTTTATTTGTTTTCTTTTTTTAATGCACAATAAAAAAATTGTGGAGAATAATACTTGGCTATGTGCTTTACTTCAAATGACAGCTTGGGAGTAGGCAGTTACATTTAAAAAAATACAATGTAAAATTGACAAGGGACACCAACATAGTTGTATCTTTGATCTTAAAACTATGGGATAATGGTGTTGTGGTAACTTGCCCAAATAAAAAAAAAGCATAACAATATTATTCTTGATATCACTAGAAAAATAAAGCCTTTGAAAATTTGTTAGCAATAACTCCATCAGAATCACCAGCAAAGCAGCTTCATTATTATACCATTAAAGAAGAAGAAAACTGTGCGCTGCATTTCAAGATTTCATAATTTGCCATGTCACGAATGTTAATTCTTCATTGCAAACGCTAGTTTACAAGACCGACCACTTCTGTCTCGTCCTTGCTTCCGAGCATGCGTGTTTGTACTTTGGACTTTTGTCCGACGGACTTGTGTACACACGCTCGGAAAATCCGACAACACACATTTGTCCGCGGAAAATTCGAAAACCTGCTAGCCAACATTTGTTGGTGGAAAGTCCGACAACAATTGTTTGATAAGCAATAAGCCACATACACACAGTCGGATTTATCACCAACAGCCTGTCATCTAACATTTCCCATCGGAAAGTCTAATCGTGAGTACACGGCTTAAGCGTTTGGAGAGAATTTTGAGATCTCTATAGATCAGAGAAATCGAGCGAAAGAACTTACAGTAGTGCAGGTACTTATTCGGATTGGGCATTAGGACGATAAGGGCTTCTTCCATAGTGGTGGACAGGAATTTTACTTCCAAAATATACTTATATAGAGACAATAAGTGGAGAACCACATAATCCTTATGTTCCAGGTACCACTCAATAGGTGTACCATCCGGGCCTGGCATTTTATGCTTGGGAAAATTGCCTCAATGTGCATTGAAGCTCATCAAGAGTTATTGGGCCATCTAAATATTCTTTGTTCTCTGCCAAAAGAGACAGGAATGTTATAGTATGTAGATACCCCTGTAGACCCTCTGTGATATAGTGTGCCCGAGAGCTATACAGATCATTATAAAACTGCTGAAATGCATCCATGATGCGATCAGTGGACTCCTGCAGGCACCCAGTTCCATCTAAAATTCTGGGAATGGTAAAGGATCTGTGGAACTGTTTGGCCAAAACAGCCAACAGTCTGCCATTTCTATCCCCCTGTTCAAAGATATGTTGAACGGAGTACAGTCATTTCTTTTGGGTCTTGTTGGTAAGAGCTATAGCGCATGATTATTCACCATATTTCCACTGTTGATAATTAGAGTTGGAAGGATCAGAAACATATTATGCCTCAAGATCAGAGACCCTTTGAGACAAGGTGGATAAGCTTGAATCATTGGTCCTCTTAAGTTCTCGTACACCTGTGATATAAGAGCTCTGCATAACAGCTTTAAAAGCATCCCAGCTAAACCCCACTGGGACGTCCTGACCATTTTCCTGCCAGTATGACTTCATATCATCTTTACACTCGTATGACACCATGGGGTCCACTAACCAGAAGGGGCTCATACACCAAGTGTGCAGACCTGACGGGTGTTATTTGAAGTTGCAGCTCCAAGGGAGCATGGTCAGAGATGGCTTTAGGTAAGTAACAGACTTTAGGCACTTTGGTCAGAGATTCAGGTTGTGTGAACACACATATCTAAGCAGAAAAGGGTCTTGTGGGACAGGAGAACTCATGCAGTTAAGGGTGTTTCCACACCTCCACCCAGCCATAGCTTTCCGCCTAGTCCCTCAAAGAGGTGGTCACAGTATCATAACCCCTCATTCTATCATGGTCTATGGAAAGCACATTATTAAAGTCCCCAGCAATGAGAATTGTCCCAATTTGGTAGTGCAGGACAATAGATGGTTTAGGTCAAACGGAAGCAGCATATAAACATTCACCAGTGTATAGTGGGTGTCAAGATGTTTTAAAAGAACAGTGAGATCCCTCAGGGTCAGAGACCACCGCCTCAATCTGTACTGTCACAGCTCTAGTGATCAGAATCAAAACTCCTTTAGAGTATATAGAGTAGGTTACATTAAATATGTGCAATATAGATGGATGTTTCAGGGACATTACCAGTAAGGTGTGTCCCCTGCAGAAGTATAATCTGGGACTTGAACATTTTAATTGGACCAAATACCAAGGAATTCAGGCCTCAGACATTCCATAATAATATGTTAAGAGTTATGACAGTCTAAACGTAGAATATGGTCAGAGAGCTATGTGCATACCAAATATGAGTATACATGCAAAAGTCTAGACAGTATGGTAAAGCAGGTACACAGTTTAGCGACACAGTAGCAGTATAAAAGTACAAAAACCTTAGATCTTAAATCCCCCCACCCGGCCCGACATAGACACAACAAGCAGGCTTTTTCCCAAAACCAAAATAAAACGTTAAGGGGGTGTCCTTAGGAGCCCTACAACAACACATATAAAACTGACAACAAAGCACTAAAAACCATATTGTGCACCGCAGGGTGCCTTGGTTAGGAAAAACAGAATGCAATAGAACATGAGTCAGTCAACAGGCCAAAAAAAAGGATAAGGGAGGCACAGCAGTAAGAAGGGCCAACCAAAGAAATGTGGCTGGCCGAGAGTAACCGTGAAATAAGGCAGCATACGTAGAGGCGGGTAGTTTGAATGACGTTAGAGAATGTTCAGTTCACACTATCTAACCAGTAAAAGGTGTCTGCTGGAGAAGTAAAGAATTGCACTATATTTGAATATCTTAAATATTTGATTGTTTACTGTTCATTTGCTATTCACACAAGGCGAGCGTTTATATCTATTTAGTTATATATTTTTATATGTCTGCACTTAAAAGGGTGACTGCCTTGATATAGGTTTACAACTGGTTGGAGCCCCTTTTTTTTTTTGACTGCTGAAAATTATATTTAGTTTATTGGCAAAATGTTTAGGGTTAATTTTATGTGTTTACATTCAGTATATTATCATGCTTTATGATTAATTTGTTATTTGTAATTAAAATTTCAACTCAAGTTTACCATCTTGGCAACTGATTCACCTAATTTAAAAAAAATGCTACAGTCCTAAAATGTTACCTTATTGGGCCACAGGACAGATCAATGAGATAAGTTTTATTATTGTTGTTTATCTTAAAACACCAGAAGGGTTTATTTAATAAGATTTTTAGGACTTAGTGGAGTTTGAATAAATGTACTATGGGGATTAATTGTTTGTGTTATTTATTCTTATTACAAAAAGGCTCATTAAAGCTGATCATAAATGAGTCAGTTTTTTTGTTCAGTCAGCCTCAGAATATACTGTTTAATGCTTCTGCCTATAGCCGGCAGCAGTGATGAAGCGAAGAAAATCCAACAGGGCAGTTGTAAAGAAGTAGATTGACTTCTGTAAAACCTCCCTGCCCATACATATATTAAAAAAGGAACCTTTTCTATTACTTTTTTTATAGGGTTTTGAATATGCAGACTTTTTTTCCAAATGTTTGCTTCATGGAATTAGAGATTTGAGTAAAAACAGTTTTAGTATGTATGTATTACTAAAAGGATCAGCACATACTGTATTTAAAATAGATTTTCTCTTAGTTATGTGCACTACCAGAACCTTCCTTCTCTTAAATAGCATTAGTAAAAATGTAAAATGCATTAGTAGAAAAAAAAGGCCATCGTATCATGTAGCGTTACAAGTGGCTCTGATGAAACATTGAATATGACCTAGAAAATTAAATGTAGTACCACCTTGAAGAAAAATACAGCTTAGTTGGCTATAACATACACTATACTAATGCCCTACAAAGTAAACTCTGTACTTGTAACCCAGCAAATTAATTTAAATATCAATTAACCAAACAGGAACTGAATATGTATATATTTAAGTCATGTGACATACCCTTCCTGAAGAGTGAAATATTCTAGCCTTAAGTGTGTGTGAAGTGTAAATTGTGTACCCCACTGATGTTGATCTCCTTAATTTTCTCCAGGACTTTCTTGGTCAGATGTTTTGCACTTTGGGTGAAATAGTTGGATCTCAAGGAAGTCATCTCGAGAAGGCTGTAACGTATGTATTATATCCGATTATTTTTTTTTTCCATAAAATAGTTCCCTGTGAAATTAGGCTTTTGGCTATTGATTTGTATTCAACTGCGTGATTGTGTTTTTTTTTTTTTTTTTTTACTAAAGAATATGGTTTATCTAGATAGAAATATCTTAGCGGCGGTGAAAAAGCAAATGCAGTTTTCAGTTTTTTTTCAAGATATTGAAACGTACCTGTAGTAGGTTCACAAAATGCTTTAGTGGCAAATATTACTAAATATCACTACAGTAATCCCTTTTGGAAAGTTGATATTCAGAAATTATGCGCTTTTGGTGCCCAATCATCAAACCCTGCATTACAGGAATGTTCTTGTTTTCATGGTGCTTGGTAGAAGCAGATGGTAGCACCATTAAGAAGCACTAAATATCTTCATATGAAGTATAAGTGAAAGGCTTCACATCCAGGATAATATAATAAAACTTGGGCAAAAGTGTAGCTACCCACCATATAGCCAGATCTCTTCATTTTAATTTTAAAATCTTTGCGTGGACCTAAATGTCTTTGCTAAAATCAGCTTCTGTGGTTTCTTGTCTGGGCATTCACTAAGAACAATTGCTGATGCTACAGCGCCTTGATAAAGTATTCATACCTCTTTAAATTTTAAATTTTTTGGCATGTTACAACCAAAAACGTAAATGTATTTTATTGGGATTGTTTGTGATAGACCAACACAAAGTGGCACATAATTGTGAAGTAAAAGGAAAATGATAAATGGTTTTCAAATTTTTTTACAAATAAATATGTTAAAAGCGTTCCGTGCATTTGTTTTCAGCCCCCCTGAGTCAATACTTTGTAGAACCACCTTTCGTTGCAATTACAGCTGCAAGTCTTTTTGGGTATGTCTCTACCAGCTTTGCACATTTAGAGAGTGACATTTTTGCCCATTATTCTATGCAAAATAGCTCAAGCTCTGTCAGATTGGATGGAGAGCGTCTGTGAACAGTAATTTTCAAGTCTTGCCACAGATGGATTTCGGTCTGGACTTTAACTGGGCCATTCTAACACATGAATATGCTTTGATCTAAACCATTCCTTTGTAGCTCTGGCTGTATGTTTAGGGTCATTGTCCTGCTGGAAGGTGAAGCTCCGCCCCAGCTTCAAGTTTTTTGCAGACAGGTTTACTTCTTAGATTTCCCTGTATGGCTCCATCCATCTTCCCATCAACTCTGACCAGCTTCCCTGCCCCTGGTGAAGAATAGCATCCCCACAACATGATGCTGCCACCACCATGATTCACAGTGGAGATGGTGTGTTCAGGCAATGTGCAGTGTTTTCCAACACACATAGCATTTTGCTTTCAGGCCAAAAAGTTCAATTTTGGTGTCATCTGACCAGAGCGCCTTCTTCCACATGTTTGCGGTGTCCCCCTCATGGCTTCTCACAAACTGCAAATGGGGCCTCTTATGGCTTTCTTTCAACAATGGCTTTCTTCTTCAATAAAGGCCAGATTTGTAGAGTGCATGACTAATAGTTGTCCTGTGGACAGATTCTCCCACCTGAGCTGTGGATCTCTGCAGCTCCTCCAGCGTTACCACAGCCCTTTTGGCTGCTTCTCTGATTAATGCTTTTTTTGCCCAGACTGTCAGCTTAGGTGGGCAGCCATGTCTTGGTAGGTTTGCAGTTGTGCCATACTCTTACCATTTTCAGATGATGGATTTAACAGTGCTCCATGAGATGTTCAAAGCTTGGAATATTTTTTTTATAACCTAACCCTGCTTTAAACTTCTCCACAGCTTTATCCCTGGCCTGTCTAGAGTGTTCCTTGGCCTTCCTGATGCTGTTTGTTCACTAAGGTTCTGAGGGCTTCACAGAACAGCTGTATTTATACTGAGAACTCTATTTACCATTTAGGTGACTTCAGACGGCAATTGGTTCCACTAGATCTTAGTTAGGGGTATCAGAGTAAAGGTGGCTGAATACAAATGCACGCCACACTTTTCAGATATTTATTTGTAAAAAAATTAGAAAACCATTTATCATTTTCCTTCCACTTCACAATTATGTGCCACTTTGTGTTGGTCTATCACATAAAATCCCAATAAAATACATTTAACTTTTTTGGTTGTGACAAAATGTGGAAAATGTCAAGGGGTATGAATACTTTTTCAAGGCACTGTATGAGTAATATAAGACCTGAGGATAACAAACACCAAGAACTTAAAAGCTGAATTTATAATAGTGAAGAGGTAATTCTGAGGGGGGCACACTTCTGAATTCGGAAGCTCTGTGGCTGATATAACTTTATTTTACAGTACAGGTCATTGAATAAAGCCAATCCAGACCAGTTGTTTCTTGGGTAGGTATTTCTCTAGCGCATTCTGTGTGTTTGGATCCTTAGTGGTTCCTCTGTCCACTTTCAGGGTGAAGAACTGTTTTCAAAATCTAATGATATCAATCCTGTTAGCAACCCTTCTTATTTTACTTGACAGTTTATTGTATCTGCCTTACTGTAACGTGTCATAGAAATTAATCTGTGTGTGTTTAACCTGCTTTTCCTGGCATCATCCCCAAACTCCATGTGTAGGAAACCTAATTAGCTCTTAAACAAATCTGCTGCTACTTTCCAGTAGAATCACAGACTTTATTATGTTTTGCCATGAAGTATGCTGTTTAAAAGCAGTTTCTTCAGTAAATACTTAAGCATTTGAAAGCACTTGCCACAAATGAAAAGGAGTATTGATGACGCCACCCCTGTTCTAGCTTTTTCATTGCATAGATTTTGTATAAAGTGGACTTTGTTCAAAGTACTGTAGTTTAAATGGACCATTGTGCAACCACATGTAAATGTTTTCCTGATCTGGTAGTGGTGGATTACTACACTTGACAAATCCATATTGCTATTTGTACCCCTTTATTGAATAAACCCATTATACATTAATAAAGTATATATGAACCCAGTCACTAAAATCTCATAAAAGTTTAAAGCCTAAGTATACCTAAATAAAAAAAAACAAATAAGCACATAAGAGACATTACTTACATTCAATGTAATGTGTCTTCTGTGCTATTGTCTGCTAGTTCAGTAGTAGTATTTTTCCCCTGATGCTCTCCACCCCCGCAGTTGTAATCTCTAGTGTGGCAGGCATTAATAGTATTGAGGAGCTGACACAGGCACTCATCAAGAGTGCCTGACTATGCCCGCCCTTTCCGCCTTTTCCGCCCAGCTCCTCCATTCATAGAACCTGTACTACAGCTTTTATAAATAAAAATCAATTTATGAATGGAGGAATGGTGGATGATTTAAAGGTCAGCTTCCTCCATTCATAGATCATGCTTCATTTATAGACGCTGTTGTATGTCTTCTGTTAATGGAAAAGTTCGGCAGAAAGGTCAGGCATAGTCAGACACTCTTGATGAGTGCCCGTGACAGCTCCTCAGTTCTAAAAAACCCCCACTGCATTAGAAGATTATGTTGGGGGAGGTGGGGGGCTTGAAGAAAGATTACTACTGAACCACAAGGGGCACATCACAGTGAAGGTAAGTAATTGTGCTTATTTAGATTTTTTTATTTTTAAGTAAACTTAGCCATGACCCTGGCATATATAAAAAAAAAAAACTTTAAATCAAAAAATAAATTAAATTAAAGCACCCCTGTCCCTACGTGTTCACAAGCAAATGTGAACACGCACATAGATCCCACACCCATATGATTGAATGGTGATTACATCACATGTGTGAATTATTGCCGCAAACATCAGAGTGAGTGCTATAATTCTAGCACCAGAGCTCATGTTTACCCCTGAACTGATAAGCTGTAAAGGTGTTTAAAGTGTTCCATATGAAGATGTTTGAGTACTTTAGTCTGTCTCCATTTCATGGATGGGCCTAATTTTAAATCTTGACATGTATGGTATCTCTTTACTCAGTGCAATATAATTTTTTATATTTTACCAAAAAATTGGGTATCGCATTGTGTTTGTGTGCACGAAAATGCATTTAAGTGTATTTGTTTGTGAAAATTTGCATTGAAAAAGGGCTGCGCAATTATCGTGTGTCATAAGAAATTGCAACAGCCACCATTCTTTTTTCCAATGCCTCTGGATATATTGATTACCGGCAACTTTTGTTTAAAAACAGTGTTAAGAGCTTGGAAAGATTATGTTCCATATACTATCACTTTAATATTTTAAGATCTAGTACAATTTTTCCTCCATATAACAACTTTAAAGATACTATCAATTATTCTAAATGTTTTCTTTGCAATCTACACCAGTTAAGTATGTACATACACTGTAATAATTGAGGTATCCAGATCATGTTTATCACATTGGATCTGAATTTATAGACAATTACACCACAAATTATACTGTGCCCGGAATTTACCAATAAGTGGATTCAAATTTAATACAGTGTATATCTGAGGATTTATAGAAGATATTAATCCTAAATATTTAACATCAAAATAAATGTGGAAAAGCTGGGTAAATGGGATTTCAGTTCATCAGCAGAAAGCAATACAGACTTACCCCAAATTATTAATAATCCTGACAATTGACCAAAGTTAGAAATTATAGTTATCGCATTGTATCGCCTAAAAACAAACTTGTAACTTGTTTGGTGAGAATTGAGAATATTATGTATTAAAGCAATCACTTGGTTTGTTAACATTTAGCTATTCATTGGCTAGTAATACACTGAGCTCAAAAGATGCATGTAAAGGGTCTTATTTTAGAAAGTGTTTCCAATGCTCTTTTTAGCTCTTCCAAAGTAAAAGGTGAATCTAGGTAATCTATATCCCCAGTGCCAAAACTGTCAGTGTTATCTTTTCTGAATAGTTACTTAGTTGTTCTTCGTGTGCTTTTAGAGGCATAAACATTGCTATATTACAATCTTATGAACCTGTGGTATAATTTCAGAAGCACTAACTGATAAATATATACATACCACAAAGTAGCATCTGTTTGAGAGAAGCACAACATTTTTTTTCTCCTCTAAGGTGTATTATGCACCCTAACTCTTGCATAACTTGCCAAAAGAAGAGCGACTAGGAGACTGCCACCCTGAGGATGATGTCTATCCATTTCAGACATCATAAGGTTTTTAAAGTCTCCTACTACAGTAAAAAACTCATTATGCTTATCTGAATAAATATTAGAAAGTTTCATCACCTGGTGTGGGAATATAAATATTACCATTTATAAACTCTATGCAAAGCAATGAATCATGTATAAATACATATTTACCTTTTGAATGTACCGTATATACTCGAGTATAAGTCGTTCCGAGTATAAGTCGAGGCCCTAATTTACTACAAAAAAAATGGGAAAAACTTATTGACCCGAGTATAAGACGAGGGTGAGAAATGCACAGCTACTGTAAGTGGAAAAGAGGGTCAACAATGCCCATTTGCAGCATCACTGTGCCCATTTGCATGCCTCACTGTGCCAATTTGCAGCCATAGGTCCCCTGAACTTCAAACTCGGTAGTTAAGGGTTACTAGATGCCCCCTAGCTGCAGCCAAAATTTGGGGTCTCTGAACCCAAAGGGTCCTGAAATGACATTGCTGCAGATGGACACAGTTGACCGAATTTGGGGCCCTGTATCTCGGGGCCACTTAGTGCTAGGAACCCCAAATTTGGTGTGCAAACCCAGTGGAACTAGCACCATAAAATTTCCAAACCTGGGGTTTCTAGCACCAAGTGGCACTGAGATACAGGGCCCCAGAAATCAGTTCACTGACTTTTCTGCAGCAGAGAATGACATTTTCCGAACCGGTTTTGGAGCCCCGTATCTCAGGGCCACTTGGTGCTAGGAACCCCAGCTTTGGATATGTTATGGTACCAGCTCCACTGCGTTTGCACACCAAATTTGGGGTTCTTAGCACCAAGTGGCCCTGAGATACGGGGCCCCAAAATCGGTTCGGAAAATGAAATTTTTTGCTGCAGAAAAGTGCTTGACTCAAGTATAAGTCGAAGGGGGCACTTTCAGCACAAAAAAATGTGCTGAAAAATTCGACTTATACTCGAGTATATACGGTAATCTTTTTCTGAATACAGTTGAATAAAAGTGAAGAAAAGAAGCAATGTGTACCCTGATTATAATTAAACCTTTGTAGATACCTCTCTGTATCTGACAAGCCACAAAAAAGGAACAAATAAAAATAAACACCAACACTTAAATAGAAAAACACTGAATTTGTGATTTAGTCCCTCTAACAGAGTATATATTATATCTACTCTACGCATTCTGTACTCCCAAGTCCTGAAAAAAAAATGGGGTTGATTTACAAAAAATGCAAATAGATTGGGCACTTCGCAAGTGCAGTTGCACTCATTCTCCCCAGAGCTTAGAGAATGTGGTGATGCTTCACTTTGTAAAGAATACCCAGCCAGCTGCAAGGAAAGTAAAAAAGGAAACAACATTTTTGCTTGCACATGATTGGATCATAGGAATCAGCAGAGCTTCGGCACATTCACTGAGCTCTGGGGAAAAGACTGCAACAACACTTGCAAGGTGCACATTCTATTTGCCTTTAGTAAATCAACCCCAATGTCTTCTAGTAACACCAGGTACAATATTATTCCAGCCAATAAAGTGTATAGTGACAATCAGCGCCAAGAATCTAAAGTGCAATGTGCATAAAACTATATAGATATCAAAATGAATATGAAGAAAATGTATTTGAAAAAAAACAAAAAACCCTTACAGCTGCTGTAACCCTCACAGTGATTCACCACACCAATTGAACAATTATTTCCTTATAGTGCAGCGCTGTATGAAAGACCTTTTTTTAAAAAAAAAACTTAATAATCCACTTTTATTTATTCAAAAGAATGATTGATATCCCAGTGAAATCAGTCCATATGTGTATAACATCTATTGAAAAAATAGTTAATTTATTACAGTGTATAAAACAATCCACCGCTGTGCTTATCTGTCCTGACTGAGATCAATACTCGTGAATCCTTCACCAGCCAAATTGCCTGCTCTCCTCACAGATAAGTAAAAAACTATGAGACCCAGGTTTTAATGCCTAGGGGGCTCAATGTAGATTTCAACCTAAACTGTTTCATTTTTAACTGCTTCAGCCCCAGAGGATTTTACCCCCTTCCTGACCAGAGCACTTTTTGCGATTCGGCACTGCGTCGCTTTAACTGACAATTACGCAGTTGTGCGATGTTGCATCCAAACAAAATTGACATTCTTTTTTTCCCCACAAATAGAGCTTTCTTTTGGTGGTATTTGATCACCTCTGTGGTTTTTATTTTTTGCACTATAAACAAAAAAAAATTTTTTACTTTTTGCCATAATATCCCCCAAAAATATATATAAAAAATGTTTTTTTCCTCAGTTTAGGCAGATATGTGTTCTTCTCCATATTCTTGGTAAAAAAAATAGCAATAAGCGTTTATTGATTGGTTTGCGCAAAAGTTATAGCTTCTACAATATAGGGGATAGTTTTATGGCATTTTTATTATTAATTTTTTTTTACTAGTAATGGCGGCGATCTGCGATTTTTATTGGGACTGCGACATTATGGCAGACACATTGGACAATTTTGACACATTTTTGGGACCATTGGCATTAATACAGTGATCAGTGCTATAAAAATGCATTGATTACTGTAAAAATGTCACTGGCAGTGAAGGGATTAACACTAGGGGGCGATCAAGGGGTAAATGTGTTCCCTAGTGTGTGTTCTAACTGAAGGGGGGAGGGGACTGTGTAGGGGAGATGACAGATCACTGTTCATGCTCTGCATGAACAGACGATCTGTCTGTTCTCCCCTCAGAGAACCGGAAACTGTGTGTTTACACACACAGATCCTGGTTCTCTGTGTGTCAGCGGCAATCATGGGAGCCCGTCGGTGATCGTGACTGCCAGGCACTTGCATCGCTCGGGGGCACGCGCCTCCGGCAGCACGCTTGCGCCCCTAGTGGCCACAGGGCGAAGCGACATTACATAGCGTCGTTTCACCCAGCCCTGCCATTCTGCCGCAGTACAACTGCGGCGGCTGGTCAGCAAGTGGTTAATGGTTAAAACAGGTGCATATGCAGAGTAATTTTAAAAAATCTGTAATTTTTTTTAAGGATTTTTTAAATGTAACTCTCGTAAATTTTAAATAAAAATATTAGCCTTTTTTAGTAATATTGGTTATTGGGATATGTCATTTGATTGTAGGATATACGATAGATAAATTAATTATGCTAGGAGTATGAATAAATAAATAGAGGCATGTATTAAAATTATTTTATTCCTGTTTAGATTGTGGCGGGTGGAGCTTTATTCCGTGTGTGGACATTGTGTACTTTGTCAAAAAGGTGCATGCTCACACGGTGACACGCTTCCTAGTACCATTGAATCTATGTTCCGTGGTCCAGGGGAAGTGGGAGTGTCTGTAGACACAGCTGACGGCCGTAATGACACCTGAAGGGTTGCTATGGCAACATTAGCATATATAAATGATTAGGGGAGTCAGCCCATCTACTGATGAAGCTCAATCAGAGGGCACCACACATAGAGAGGGGAGGAGCCGAGCCCATGATGTCACACAGTCATCCTGAGTCCATGGTAGTGGTGAACGAGTGGACGTACATTCTTATGCTGTTTTTATCCTTGGATCCTGTAAGTGTTCCTAATTTTGGGGCCGTTTTTAATAAAGTAACAAACAGAGAGCACCATGGAGTTTATGTTAGTTATTGCATGTGAACGATCGATTTAAGAGAGAAGTGGAGCTGAGCTGTAAGCTGTGAGGAAAGGAGAAACTGTCTTGATTTAAACTCTGTGAAGCTGTCAGGAGGATCAGCTGTTGTGGCGTGGAGGAGAGAGATCCTGTAGGAGAGGAAAGGAGTGACCATTATATGAGTTATTTGGTCATCTGTGAGGAGAGCAGGCAATTTGGCTGGTGAAGGATTCACAAGTATTGATCTCAGGACGGATAAGCACAGCGGTGGATTGTTTTATACACTGTGATAAATGAACTATTTTTTCAATAATAGATGTTATACACATATGGACTGATTTCACTGGGATATCAATCATTCTTTTGAATATATAAAGGTGGATTACTATTACATTTAAAAAAAAACTTTTTTTATATAAATATGTAAATGTCATACGGCGCTGCACTATAAGGAAATAATTATTTCAGACAATGATTTCATAAAAAATTCTCATTGTTATCAATCAATGAAGTTGTATCAGCTGGTATATGAAAATAGGGAGTCCCTAGCCAAGCAGAGTAAAATAGCATACAACACTTTTAGCTTTTGCAAATGCTGTTTAATTCTCTGGAACATTTTTACACTCCTACAGATGTGAAGATTGACACCCTGGATTCTGTATATAAATTCTCTAGCTTTGAACTCCCAGACTTAGATATGGGGCAGGAGCGTAAAGCATCACTTAGTAGGCTGAAAATCCCCCCCCCCTTTTTTTTCCCTATCTGCCCCTATCCCCCCACAATGTTCGTTCAGTCTATGCTTTCCTCCCTCCCTTTAAATTTTAAAATATGAACCAGGACAGTGAAGACTTCACCTCATCTTATTTTATGCCCTGTAGGAATTTGTTTGGCACTGCATTAGTCTACAATACTTTGCTCTTTGTCCTATAATATGTTCCATTTTCTCTGTTATGCAGATTGACTTTGTCATAGGACTCGTGATTGAATGTTTATGGTCTCTTATGGTCTAAATAAATAGTTTAAAAAAAATTCTGATATCTTTACACCTTTATTTGTAATATCCTCAAGGCAGAGTGTTCCCTGTAGAATGGTATAGCCATCCTAAAAATTATTCTGGCCATGATTGATCTTGGCATTCCCCCAGATAAAGGGGGAGGCAGGTCGGAAAAACACAATTATTTCCCAAACATAGAGAGAAGCCATCTCTCAATATATTCATTATATTATCTCCTTCAACCTTTTCCATAACTCCAGCAATTCTAATGTTATTCTGACCCAATCTTTTTTTCATTGTCATCCGTTTTATTGGTATTAGCATTCACCTTTTCCTTAAGATGATGCATAGCTTGCTTTAATAGGATAAACCACATTCACACTGTCACGTATTCTTCCTTCCTGAACCAAAATTCGTTCTCAATTTTTTAAAAATCATTTTTATAAAAAGTTATTTACTTTCCAATTGCATCTGTCTGATTTTTTTTTTATCCACAAAATAGAGAAGGCACATTCTACTATTGCAATTAAAACCTCAAACTAAAATCTCAACTTCTCTCTTTCACACCTTGCAGTTGTTTAGAGATATCTGAAGGTGATATTGCACTCACTATATTTTGAGAATCATTTGCCTCCTCAGGGGTCAGTTCAGTTGTATCAGAATGATCCAGGTCTGTCACTTTCATGGGGAATATGTCATCATGGGTGAAATGTAATTCACAGGTTGGGTTGTAATATTTCCGCAAATATGTGCTGCCTCCTTCACATGCCCCTGGACAAGCTATTTCAGCCTAGCTGCCACCTCCTTCCCCTCTTCATTTGTAGTGCTCCGTGGTGGAGTGCTAGGCTGCTCCAATACCAGTAGTGCTCCTTTGCAAGGTATTAGGCTTAACTGGTAACACTAGTGCTCCTTACAGGATACTGGGCTCTGCCAGTACCAATAATTCTTCTGTACAGGTTACTGGGCTGTGCTGGTACTAGTACTAGTAGTGTGCTTTTGTGCAGAGTACCGGGGAGACCAGTCGTGTTTTTTTAGAATTGCACTGATAACATAAGAGTTTCTATACAGTGTTTAACCCAGCACAAGATGCTCAAAGCACCTTAGGAGTCAGGAGCAAAATAGCACATAATAAGCAGGACCCTTCGAAAGCTTATAATAGACAAAAGTCCTTGGTATTCTGGGCACTAGAGATGGAGTGAACACCCCCCTGTTCGGTTCGCAGCAGAATTACTGAACAAGGGAGAAGTTCTGACCTGAATGGTGAATCCCATTAAAGTCTATAGGAGCCGAACAGAAAAAAATAAGTGCCCATTTTAAAGGCTTATATGAAAGTAATTGGCCATAAAAGAAGTATAGGGGTCTGGGTACTGCTCTGGGGGACATGTATAAATGCAAGATTTTTTTTAAAATAAGTACGCTTTTAAAGGAGCAGTCATTTTAAAAACTTAAGCCCTGGACCATTTGGCTGCCCAAAGACCAGTGCACTTTTTGCGATTCGGCACTGCGTCGCTTTAACTGACAATTGTGCAGCTATGCGATGTGGCTCGCAAACAAAATTGACGTCCTTTTTTCCCCACAAATAGAGCTTTCTTTTGGTGGTATTTGGTCAGCTCTGTGTTTTTTTTTTTTTGCGCTATAAACAAAAAAATAGCGACAATTTTGAAAAAAACACATTATTTTTAACTTTTTGCTATAATAAATATCCCCAAAAAATATATAAAAAAAAAACATTTTTTTCCCTCAGTTTAGGTCGATACCTATTCTACATATTTTTGGTAAAAAAAATCGCAATAAGCGATTATTGATTGGTTTGGGCAAAAGTTATAGCATCTACAAAATTGGGGATAGTTTTATGGCATTTTTATTAATAATTTTTTTTTAGTAGTAATGGCGATCAGCGATTTTTATCATGACTGTGACATTATGACGGACAGATCGGACACTTTTGGCGCAATTTTGGGACCATTCACAGTGATCAGTGCAATTAAAAAGGCATTGATTACTGTGTAAATGTGACTGGCAGTGAAGGGGTTCACCACTAGGGGCAGTGAAGGGGTTAAGTGTGTCCTAGGGAGTGATTCTAACTGTTGGGGGCGTGGCTATGTGTGACACGACACTGATCACCGCTCCCAATTACAGGGAGTGGTGATCAGTGTTCTGTCACTAGGCAGAATGGGGAAATGCTTGTTTACATCATCGAGTCCGCGGGACCCGCAATCACACTCATAGAGGTCACGGCACCCACAAATTGCTTCTTAAAGGGCAACGTACAGGTACATTAATCTGCCTGTAAGTGCCCTTCTGCCGACGTTTATCAACGTGAGCCGATTGGCAAGCGGTTAATGATGCTTAAAGTGCAACCATAAAAATGAATAATTCCTTTAAATATATTTCCTGGTGGGTTCACTTATCAGAATCTGGAAGCCCCTTTAAGAAGGGGCCCCCAGGTCCCCCCCCACTTGTGAATGAGTGTGGGGTACATAGTAACCCTACCTATTCACCAAAAAAGTGTCAAGTAATTAAAACACAGACAGTTGACGGCTAAACGCCGAATGACTCCTTTGCCGTTTGACAGTTCTTATATAGGTAAGGGCGGGGCCACCTGGTGACATCACCTGGTGGCACCGCCCCCTTGCAGCCATAGCCATCACAAGGAAGAGTGGTGCCACTAGGTGACATCATCAGGTGGCCCTGACCTTATGTATATGAGAATTGTCAAACGGCAAACCAGTCTTTTGGCAGTTTGCCTTCTCGGTGGGCGGATCAACTTTTTTTGTTCTTTTTCGGGTTTGGCAGTGCAGCGTCATCATGATTGACAATAGTTCTACATTGGGAGACATTGTTTTTTATTTTTTAATAAAAGAATAGTCAAAAACTGTCTCTGTGTTTCTATTACATTTTGACACTTTTTGGTAAATGCATAGGGGTATTATGTATTCCATACTCGCTCACATGGGGTAGATGAGATAAGGGGCCCCTTCTTAAATGAGGCTTCCAGATTTTGATAAGAACCCTACAACCATAGCCCAGGGTTGTTGGGGAGGACCTTTTTTTTAAGTTTGGCTTGGGGTTTTCCTTAAAATCCATACCAGATCCTTCGAATCTAGTCTGGACTGGGGGGACCCCATGCTATTTTTTTACATTTGGCGTGGGGTTCCCCTTAAAATCCACACCAGACCCTCAGGATCTGGTCTGGACTGAGGGTTTCTGGACTGGGGTTTCCCTTAAAATACATACCCGACCCTTCGGGTCTGGACTGGGGGGACCCCATACTGGGTTTTTTATTTCAGCAAATGTTTTTGTATTTTTTTTATTTCAGCAAATGTGTTTGATTTTTTTTATTTCAGCAAATATTTTTTATTTTTTAATTTAGCTGTCAGCGGGGAAACTCATTGACAGCTAATGACTCATTGGTTGTTAAGGATGTCGCAATCGGCTTCTTGGCCCTGCTCCTTAACAATCAGCTTTTACTGCGCTCTGATTGGGCAAAGCTTTGCCAAAAAACAGGGTGCAGAATTCACTGTGCAGCACGCAGTGCATTGCAGGGCGTTTGGTGTGGTGAACACACGCCAAACACCCTGCAATTTCAGGTGTTCCCCGAACGGGGCGAACAGCCAATGTTTGGCCCAAACTCATGCTCGGGCTGAATCGTTCGCCCAATACTACTGGGCACACCTCCCCATCTCGCAACCCTCACTTTCTGTTAGAAGCACTATCTTTTCACAGTGATTTTTAACTTCAAAATTCTAATTTTTACCAGCTGGTAGGTTCTCACTTTATGTCATAAAGATATTACACAATAGGTCATATACATATTATTTTTACCAGCATTGTTTAATATATAGCATGGGGCTGGAAGCTGGTTTTGAAAGCTGCAGCTATAAAATTAATACTAACTCTTAAATAAAATAAAAATAAAGTTTTTTTTAAACTTAACAATCGAGTTATCTAGACTGCACTAGATAGAAAAATGGGTATTTAAAACGAAATATAATGACCTGTTAACAAAATCCATCCATATGTTCTCAAGATAAATGTTGCTATAATTTTCACACTGACATTAGAGCTGTAGCAGAACTTTAATAATAATGTGTGGGGAAAATAATTTATCAATCACTTGAAGACCAGCATGTTAAACCCCTTTCCTGTTCAGGCCATTTGTCAGTTTTCAGTACTGTGACACTTACTTGGTCATGCAGCATTGTATCCACATTATTTTTTATATATATTTTTGAGACAGAACCTTCTTTTGGTGTTATTTAACCACTTCTTGCCCAGCCTATTGTCAAATGATGGCTGGAGGGAGATTTGTCATTCTAGGTGGACGTCACATGACGTCTTCCTGGAATGGGCCGCGCTCCGGCCTGATCTGCCACCGGCTATGTCCACTGGACAAAGCCAATGACTGATCAGTGTACCAGCCCAGTGCCAGTACCATTTGATTTCTGTGACCAATCACAGCAGATCACATGACATTTGTAAACAATGGATGGCTTCCTTTCATGCCATTCATTAGGTACAATTGTGTGCACAGCTAATCACAACAAAACACAAAATGGTTGCTTATACGAGTAAAATTCACTTGGTTCACTACAATAGTAATCGGATCACTACAATGGTAACACTGTATTGTTCTGGTCACAGTGTGTTAAAAGAATTGTTTAAAAAAAATGTAATAAAAAGATTTTTTTTTTTTAAAGTATGAAAAAATGTATTTTTTTTTTTTTTTACATGCTGTCACCAGTCAGTGTCCCTGATCACCACCACATCTGTTGTACGAAAATGCAGTATTGCACTGGTGACAGTATGTAAAAAAAAAATGTAAAAAACTTTAAAAAAAAAAATTGCCATGCCTCTTAGGCCAGACCCATTTTTCCTATGCCCTCATGTGTCCTTTGGATGGCCCAGTTTGTTCAATGCATTTTTATTCTTGGATCCTTTGGAAATATTTGATTCAACAACCATCATTAACAGTGTACAGAGAGGACTTATATAATACAGGTTCTTTTGCACTTATAAAAAAGAAAGCGTTAATAGGACATTTTGTAGCATTTATTGAATTTGCTATTTTTCCCCACAGCTTAGCATAACAGATAAACAAGCCTTTTCAGACTGGAAAGCGAGCAATTTTCTAAATGAGATATTGATTTTTTTGCATGTCTGGATTTTGTCTTTTTCGTGTTTCCTTATAGATAACCCTTGTTTAAAAGCCTTACTCGTGCCCAAAACTGACGACACCTGCATCATTTCTCCATGTTTTCTTGCTTTTAAAGAAAATATTTTAATTTGCAGTTTTGGCAGTGTCTAATTTACATACCTATATCTATAAAAACATTTTGATGCTAACTTCTTTTATTAAATTATATAATAACTACATATACACTGCAGTTTTAATCTGAAAGACTATAGTGAAAACTAACTGGACATCTAAAAAATGGCATAATTCGAGGAATCACTAGTTAAATCAATGAAGGGTTCTTCATGGTTGAATCTAATCTTTTGACTTAATTTGCAGTTCTTGTAAGTATAAAAGAACAGAATAATTTCCTTGAATGAAAAGTGAGAGAAATCTACTAATTAGAATATAATTATATATTATACATGATCTATTGCAGAAAATCTATTCAGTCAGTCCTATCAGGCAGTTTAAAGGGAATTTCCAATTTCAAAAGAAAATTCCTATTTTCTGTTGTGTTGTCCACAGTTGTACACTTGATTGAAGGTCAACTAATATGTCGTTGTGCTCCACACCATGGATGGATTCTGGAGGGATGCCCCCCTCTTGCCTACTGCAATATAGAAGAATTAGAAGCAGATGAAGTAGTTTTGTGATACCCCATTTGATTCTGAGCAGATCCAATCCACTTTATTTTCTTATTCCCACATTATCTCTCAATTTGAATAAACATAGACTACATGCTTGCTCAGTAAATTATTCACAGCATGTATGTCTTGTAACTCAAATAGATATACTGTATATTATTACTTTTACATGCTCAGAAGCAATTTATTTGCCTGTATTTCGCCCAATGCAAAGCAACAGGTTCCCCTAAATGCCAGCCCTCCACCTAATTTTACTTAACTTCCCTTGAAGAGAAAAATCCCAGCGTAAGCTCCAACCCACTCTGTTTGAAGATAGCATGGAGCTAAGGATTCCCTTTCTCTGTTTTTATCCTTTGTGATAGCACAGAGCTCTGACAATTGGTTTCTCAGCCACCAAACATTGCATAGTGGATGAAAGAGGAAAGAGTTACATGCATCACATACTCTGAAGTACTGGGTATTTTTCTGCCCTCTGAACAGCCAAACAGAGTGTAGGGTGGATAAGTATATATAATTTTGGGGGAGCAAAGCATCTGTTCACTTTTAAGCTGTTACTTGTCAAACTGGGTATGATCAACTAAGTAATGAGCACTTTCCTAATTATATTTACAATTATCATCAGTTCTAAAATCTATTTTTTTATATGGAATACCATAATAATTAGGTGTTATGCTTCTTTTTTTTGTTGTTTTAAAGAGATTTATCTTGCAGATAAGCAGGGAGCATGTGCAGTTAGGTAAAAATATGGCTTTAATGGTACTATGGACATATGTATGTTCCATTGGGTTATTGTCACTCTATGCATTTGGCTTCTGTGTAGCTTTATAATTGATAAACAAACTGAAAATGTTAATCCAAACAGAAAATTATTTACTTTAATTAAATTCTATAGAGCCATTCACATCCAGAACCTACTTGGTCATGGCAATGTCAAAGGAAAAGGTACATAAGCTGCACGAAGCAGACCCATGTGCAGGAATTGAGATGAATGGCAGCCTTAGCGTGGACTCCAGCCAGGCCATGCCTCCAATGCATTTTGCTCTGCCCCATGGGGACCGACTTGGTCATGTTTACTATATACAGTATATGTTGCTGCCACCATAGTTCCCAAAACACCTAAAAATGCTTTTCTCCATATCTGTTTAAACTTTTAAAGGACAACAGAACACACTATACAAGGATAGTTCCTTAGTTATACATAATCTGTGGATTCCAGTACACACTAAGGTGGATAACAATATAACTTGGTGCTATAGCACTCCCTGTCAGACCCTAAAGGAGGTAGATAACTCTGGTAACTCAAATCATTTGAATAATTGTTTTCTTTTACATAGCTCCTGTAAAGGAAGCTGTGAAGTACAAACCCAATTTTTGCAGTACCTTGGCTGAACAGCACTTAACAGTTTCCATACTTCTGTATGATGCATTATGGATATAGAAGAAATTGTCTATTCTATTGTCATTTTACACCAATAAGAGTTAATTTTTAGGTTTTGCAGTTTTCTTGCACGCAAAGAAAATATGTTTACTGGAAAGATCTCTTTTTTTTCACCAAATCCAGTTCAAATGTAAGGAACAATATAAGCACAATGCAGTGCCTGTAAAGATAAAATAATTGCAATAAGCACTTTAGGAAGGTATATGTACTAGGTATGTTTATTCCTTTGTAAAAGTAGTGTGATTGTGTATGTGACTTTTCTTTTTATCAAAAAATTTAGGAGTACATTCTATGGTAGTCCATCTTTCAAGAAAATCAGTTCCAGGTCACTGCTTAGTGCTGTATCTGTCATTCACTGTTTTGCCATAGAAAGGCACTTTTTTCCTGTTCTCTACATTTCCAAATGACAAGTGCTGACTCAAAATAGATCTCACTGCAGTCAACAGCTACTATTGTCATTTTTACCGGTACCAGTCAAGATAGTTAAGTTAAGTGTGAATAACAAAAATATGGAACTATATTTACATCTTTCAACACCGATGCCAAATGACACCGTACTATATGTCACTATTTAGCATCTGTCATACTGTTTTAATGCTTGAAAAATATAGTTTTGCATTTTATAGGGATTTAATTAGCTTTCAATCTGAGATCGCAAGTCTCTAAATATTAGAGTTACTAAATGCTGCATGAGTGAGCTTGCTTAATTGCCAAATGGAAAGTTTGGATTTTAAAGCAGAACCCCAGGAAAAATGGATTTAGTAAAAGTTTAAAAGGCTAAAAATAAAACCTATGTAGCTCATGGCCAAAGTAAAAAAAAGCTATGAATAATAAGAAAGAACTTTAAAAAACATAAAAATAAAGGAACACTATCATCATTTAAATGTTACAAAGAATATAACAGAATATGTAAAAGAATATAATGGCCACAAAAATTCAAAACGAAGGACAGATTGCAAAGGATAGTAGGACAAACCCCAAACAACTCTTGAAATATATTAATAGTAAAAAAAGGTCAGGTCTGAGCATGTAGGCCATTTACAAAATAATCTGGAGTGGGTGACTGGGGACAAAAAGAAGGAAAATTTATTAAATACCTTCTTCAGTTCTGTGTATACAAAGGAACATGGGGGAGCTCATGTCGATATTGAGAATGGTATTGACACAGCACCAAATGATCCACAATGGCTCAAAATTGATATGGTCTAGAAATATTTAGACAGAATAAAGGTGAAATAAGCACCTGGACAAGATGGCATACACCCACAGATCCTAAAAGAATTGAGATCTGTAATTTCAAAGCCATTGTCTCAAATTTTTAGGGACTCTTCAATGACAGGATCAGTACCACTGGATTAGCATGAGGCCAATGTGGTGAACAGTCTTAATTTCATCAACGAAAAAGATTTTGTCATCATTTTCGTCAGTGGCTTTTTAACAGTGACGAAAACAAAACTAAAAGTACACCACAAATGACGAAAACTATGACGAAAATCAGATCCATTTTTGTTAAGGAATGAAAATGTGACTTTAATGCCAAGGTGGGATGTTTACCCTCATGAACTACTGTATTTATTAACGTATAACACAGTGCGTGCGTGTTATATGCCAATGTTTGTTTTTTACCAACAGGGGGCGGGGAACGGGCGGTCCGCCCGGGTGCTACACATTGGGGGTGGTCAAGCCGGCCGCCCCGCCTCTCCTGGACCATGGACAGCACTGCCAGCAAAGTCTAAAGTTAGGAAAAAAAGACGGCTACAGCACGGGCATACTTTGCTAGGAGGGCTTCCATGGATGTCCTCTTATGATCGCACTGCCCGTGCACCCGGTGAGGTGCACGGGGGGCACGTCTGTGCTTGCTGAGTCCTTCGGACCAATCACAGTGGCCCTTTTCCATGTGATCAGCTGTGTTCAATGACAGCTGATCATGGATGTGAACACAAACCAGTTATCAGCTTTCCTTTCCTCAGGCTGACAGCGTGAGGAAGGGAGAAAAGAGCCGATAATCGGCTTGTGTTAAAGGGACATCTACACTGATAATCAGGGTATTGATTATCAGTGTCCTGATTATCAGTGCAGTCCCAACAGTGCCCACCAGTGCTGCCAATCAGTGCTGATCAGTGCTGTCAATCAGTGCCCATCATGCCTCCTCATCAGTGTCACATATCAGTGCCACCTACCAGTGCCCATCAGTGCAACCTACCAGTGCTCATTAGTGCCACCTATCAGTGCCCATCAATGCTACCTATTAGTGCCGCCTATCAGTGCAGCCTCATCAGTGCCCATCAGTGCAGCTTATTAGTGCCCATCAGTGCAGCCTCATCAACGCATGTTGGTGAAGGAAAAAACTACCTATTTGCAAAATTTTATAACAAACTATGACTTTTTTTTCTAAATTTTAGTTTTATTTTTTCATTTATTTAGCAAAAAATTAAAAACTCATTGGTTGGTAAATATTTCCAAAACAAAGCTCAATTTGTGTGAAAAAAATGATAAATGTTTCATATGGGTACAGTGTTGCATGATCGTGCAATTGTCATTCAAAGTGGGACAGAGCTGAAAGATGAAAATTGGCTTTGGTGGGAAGGGGTGAAAGTCCCCAGTAGGCAAGTGGTTAATTGGACAACTGGTGAGGTTTAATGTTGATAAATGTAAACGTATGCACTTGGAGGCTAGGAATATACATGCATCTTACATACTAGGAGGAGTACAACTAGGGGAATCAATGGTGGATCTGTATTATTTGGTAGTTCCTAAGCAAAATCCTTTCTTGTATTAAGATAGGTATTGACTCCAGAGAGAGAAATAATAATTTTACACCTGTACAAATCATTAGTAGGACCTCATCTGGAATATGCAGTTCAGTTTTGGGTACCAGTTTATAAAAAGGATATCAGGGAACTGGAGAAAGTACAGAGAAGGGCAACCAATCTGATAAGAGACATGGAGGAGTTCAGCTATGAGGAAAGATTAGAGGAACTGGATTTATTCTTTCTTGAGAAGAGGAGATTAGGGGGGACATAATCAACATGTGCAAATACATACTGTAAGTTGTTCATATAGTGAACTTGATGTTATTCATTTTAAGGTCATCACAGAGCACGTAACAGGGGCACTCTTTACATCTAGAGGAAAAGAGATTTAATCTCCAAATACAAAAATGTTTCTTAACAGTAAGAGCTGTGAAAATGTTCTGGCCAGCTCAGTAAAATGCTTTAAAAAAGGCCTGAATATAACTGGATACTAACATTTATAGGTAAAGTTGATCCAGGGAATATTTAATTGCCTCCCAGGGGACCAGGAAAGACATCTTTTCCCTGCTGAAGCAAATTGGATTATGCTTTGCTGGGTTTTTTTTTTTGCCTTCCTCTGGCTCAACTGTGGGTATAGGATTATGTTATCATTATTATTATTTTTTTACTTTTCCCCTTTTATTGGTTGAACTAGATGGACTTGTGTCTTTTTTTTCAACCAGACCAACTATGTAACTATGCACCTATGTAAGTGATACCCTTTATTGACTAAAAAAAACTTAAATCGGAGGTAGTGCTATCACCAACCAAATATTTAAATCAATAAGGGAGAGCGCCTATGGTCAAAAGGTTAGGTTGTCAAATGTAGAGTACCATCATCCCGAAAAATCTACTACAGAGGGAGGCAGGGAGTAGGGCAGGCCGCAGTTCGCTACTTCTGTCGGCAACTGTCCCTACCCCCCACATGCAAGAAAACAACACAGGGGACTATTTCGGTACTGAGGATAAGTAAATAATAGTACAAAGGAATGGAGAGAAGGTGGTAAGATAAAAGCTATATTTTTAATAGAAAACCATTTTAAAAGAAGATATATACATATATCTAAATATTAGAGTAATAATAACATATACAGTTGTAATACAGGACAACGTAATGTATACAACCACATAAATTGTATCTAGCAATAACAGAGGTTGCAAAAGTGACTTGGGTTCTCGACCGGTTTCGCGGTATTCACCGCTTCCTCAGGAGAATAAAGTCTGTAATGTGGCATAAAAAACAAGTAATAGATATATAACAATTCACAGATGCATGGTTTTTGTGGTGGTTACAGCGAAATCATTAAATAATACAATAAACAATAAGGTACAGGTTGAATAAAAGAAGGACAGGCTCACCCGTTCAGGTATTCTCTGTAGGTATATAGGACCCCAAACAAATCCCCCTGCGACGAACACAGGGGTAACAGAACAGCCTCTGGTGGGTAAAATATTTAAGTAATTGAGTGTGGATCATTAAACCACAAGATAGGCATAGCGTGGTAGAGTATAGGGGTACCCATAAAATAGTTATGAATTTAGAACCCGGTGTGCAAAGAGGAGAAAGATGAAAAAGTGGTTAGAGAAGACAGGAAGGGAGGGGGGGGGAAGAACAGGAAGGGAGAGGGAGGGGAGGAGAGGGAAAGATGAGGAGGAAGGGGGGGGGGAGGGGAAGGGGGGGGGAATAATGGGGAGGGGGGGGGAAAGGGAAGGAATGAGAGAGGAGGGGAAAGAGGGGAGGGAGGAAGAGGAGGAGGGAAGGGGGGGCACAAGGGGAGGGAAGGGGGGGGGGCGCAAGGGGATGGGAAGGGGGGGGGCGCAGGGGGGGGAAAGGGGTGGGGGGGGGGCAGGGGAGAAGGGGAAGGGAAAGGGGCGGGGGGAGGGAGGGAGGGGGGGAGGAGGGGGGGAGGGAACGGTGGGGTGGTGAATAGGACCTATAACTTAGATCCAGGTGGAAAAGGTGAGACTGGGAAAAGAGAGGAATTGCACACAGATAGTACGGGCCATCACTTACCCCTACAACATAGGTCAACGAGAAGGATGGAATAAGGTAAGGGGGAGCATACAGTAATAGGGATCGTGGCATTCAATGGGTTAAACGATCCGGGCGCTCAGGGGTTAATGATTAACACTCCACAGGCTGGGGTCAATGGTATGCGCAGGGGAAAAAAAAATCACCACAGCAGCTGTAATAAAGTAAGGACATTTTATTCCACAATATTAACGAAGGGGGGGAAACAGACAGTTATCCACACAGCAAAAAAGGGGGGGACAACAGCGGTAACTGACTGGATAAAAAGTATCATGGAGAAAATAATAATAAAAATAGGTAGCCAGTACCAGAAGATGACAAGGCAGCAGGTTATATAAAGTCCCCAGTGAGACAGGGATATTGGGATACCAGCAGAGCAATATAAATAAGTGCTGCGAGCAGCCACTGTGTGTGCGGGCGATGGTGACCAAGCCCGACATGGATGGGAGGAGAGGTAAGTAGGAAGGAGACACCAGCCAGCGGGGGAGAAGACGGGAGGGAACCGCGAGGAGGGGGGAAGGTGATGAGGCTTACCCGAGATGCTGCTCCTCATGAGGCACACCGTCAGAGGCTGTAGGCCTATACAGCGGCCGCTATACACGGCCGCTGTATAGGCCTACAGCCTCTGACGGTGTGCCTCATGAGGAGCAGCATCTCGGGTAAGCCTCATCACCTTCCCCCCTCCTCGCGGTTCCCTCCCGTCTTCTCCCCCGCTGGCTGGTGTCTCCTTCCTACTTACCTCTCCTCCCATCCATGTCGGGCTTGGTCACCATCGCCCGCACACACAGTGGCTGCTCGCAGCACTTATTTATATTGCTCTGCTGGTATCCCAATATCCCTGTCTCACTGGGGACTTTATATAACCTGCTACCTTGTCATCTTCTGGTACTGGCTACCTATTTTTATTATTATTTTCTCCATGATACTTTTATCCAGTCAGTTACCGCTGTTGTCCCCCCCTTTTTTGCTGTGTGGGTAACTGTCTGTTTCCCCCCCCCTTCGTTAATATTGTGGAATAAAATGTCCTTACTTTATTACAGCTGCTGTGGTGATTTTTTTTTTTCCCTGCGCATACCATTGACCCCAGCCTGTGGAGTGTTAATCATTAACCCCTGAGCGCCCGGATCGTTTAACCCATTGAATGCCACGATCCCTATTACTGTATGCTCCCCCCTTACCTTATTCCATCCTTCTCGTTGACCTATGTTGTAGGGGTAAGTGATGGCCCGTACTATCTGTGTGCAATTCCTCTCTTTTCCCAGTCTCACCTTTTCCACCTGGATATAAGTTATAGGTCCTATTCACCACCCCACCGTTCCCTCCCCCCTTCCTCCCCCCCTCCCTCCCCTCCCCCGCCCCCTTTCCCTTCCCCTTCTCCCCTGTCCCCCCCCCCACCCCTTTCCCCCCCT
Source organism: Lithobates clamitans (assembly GCA_037952925.1). NCBI lineage: Eukaryota > Metazoa > Chordata > Amphibia > Anura > Ranidae > Lithobates > Lithobates clamitans. Next base: position 14,573,663 of record JBBGZY010000100.1, on the reverse strand, counting down.
TGCGCCCCCCCCCCTTCCCTCCCTCCTCTTCTTCCTCCCCTCTTTCCCCTCCTCTCTCATTCCTTCCCTTCCCCCCCCCTCCCCATTATTCCCCCCCCTTCCCCTCCCCCCCCTTCCTCCTCATCTTTCCCTCTCCTCCCCTCCCTCTCCCTTCCTGTTCTTCCCCCCCCCCTCCTCCCCCCCCCTCCCTTCCTGTCTTCTCTAACCACTTTTTCATCTTTCTCCTCTTTGCACACCGGGTTCTAAATTCATAACTATTTTATGGGTACCCCTATACTCTACCACGCTATGCCTATCTTGTGGTTTAATGATCCACACTCAATTACTTAAATATTTTACCCACCAGAGGCTGTTCTGTTACCCCTGTGTTCGTCGCAGGGGGATTTGTTTGGGGTCCTATATACCTACAGAGAATACCTGAACGGGTGAGCCTGTCCTTCTTTTATTCAACCTGTACCTTATTGTTTATTGTATTATTTAATGATTTCGCTGTAACCACCACAAAAACCATGCATCTGTGAATTGTTATATATCTATTACTTGTTTTTTATGCCACATTACAGACTTTATTCTCCTGAGGAAGCGGTGAATACCGCGAAACCGGTCGAGAACCCAAGTCACTTTTGCAACCTCTGTTATTGCTAGATACAATTTATGTGGTTGTATACATTACGTTGTCCTGTATTACAACTGTATATGTTATTATTACTCTAATATTTAGATATATGTATATATCTTCTTTTAAAATGGTTTTCTATTAAAAATATAGCTTTTATCTTACCACCTTCTCTCCATTCCTTTGTACTATTATTTAATTATCCTCAGTACCGAAATAGTCCCCTGTGTTGTTTTCTTGCATGTGGGGGGTAGGGACAGTTGCCGACAGAAGTAGCGAACTGCGGCCTGCCCTACTCCCTGCCTCCCTCTGTAGCAAATATTTAAATCATAAATCAAAATAAATAAAACAATTGCCCATGAAATACAGTTTCTATTGCATCTTCTTTTTTACACACATATGTGATCTTATGGTGCTCAGCTCAACTTTTTTTTCCACCTAGAGAGAGAAGATTGAGTATATATAGAGATCGAGAATATATACAGCCTGTCTATAATAAAATGGCGCAAAGTGCAATATAATAGTATTTGGTGCCCAGCATTGTAAAGAGTAAAGATCGAGTATACACAGTTGTTAAGTCCCAAAAAAATGGCACCAAATTTGGGGCTATAAAGGAGGAGATGGCATCTTCCAATCAGTTTCCCCCTTATGATGAAGTCTGGTGTCCTGGTGACAAAACACATAGGGGTGGAGGCTTGGGTGATGTCAGCAAATTTGATACGCCCATACAGGAAGTTTGGTACTGATTTTGAAAGGTGGAATACCGACATTTTTATATATGCTGTAATTGTGGGTGCCTTTTAAGAGCACTTTATATTGTAAGTGCTGTTTTAAAGGGTTTTGAATAAAGAATGTGTTTGTGAGTTTTTCTGTAATACCATATGCTGGAAGAGAGCAGAGGGGAGAACACTTTTTGTTGAGGATACCATTTAAGGGGCCATACCAGCACATCTGATTAGTGGAAGATACAAAGTTGCTTTGCCCCTGGCCGTTTTTTTTGCAGTGGCTGCGCAGGAAGCCGTTAACACTAAGGCTGAACCAATTCTCCCAGCCACATATTCAAGATGGATGGGAAAATATTGTATTCTGACAGCAGGGTGACTCCCCCACTGTCAGAATGATCATATCAGAGCTGCAACCTATTGCCTGCGGTGCTGATTGAGTAGCTTTTGTCCATCAGGGTGGTCGAACATAAGTCGCTTGGTAGATCGACTTCTGTTCAACCGTAGTGGTCATATACAGATTGAGGTTCGCCCGGTCCCTGCTGAACTGGCTAAATTTCAATCCATGTATGGCCAGCTTAAAGATCAACTTCAGGACTTTGTAAATAGTTTGTGAATATTCATAAAACTAAGATTTTGCTGGAGGGATGCATTCATTAATGTGTTTTGTTTTTTTTTTTATTCTTCATTTTAAATAGAGGTATTCCAGGAAAGAACTGTGGAACCATCATTGTCACTGCTGAAGAGCTGAACAATTGCAGAGTAAGTAACTTCTATTTAATGTACATGTTCCTAATGTTGTAATAAATGGCTGCACACAAAGTAAACTTGCAGTAATGCCCACTGAACGGTGATTGACACTTAGCAGATATCATGCCTATCTAGCTAATACACACAGCTTTACCAACATGTGAATAGTAGAAGATGGTAAGCCACATGCTATATGTTACATGTGTTTGCAGTCCAGATTACACTGCAAATGCACAGGTCTCTGCGTCTCTTTCACATTCCCTACTGCTCCCGCAGAAGTGGATAATACTGCATACATCTAACTGCATACCACCTAATTAATACAATAATAACAGAGCAAGTTTGTCTGCTCACTGCAGCACAAGAAAAACGTATTTTTACACATAACAACACAGCAACTTACAATTCATGGTTATCTGCAGTTTCTGAGTCCTAGGTAGGATTTAGTATGCATAAGGGGTGGGATCTGCAGTAGTTTATTCTTATACAGGTGAAACTGATTATGGAAGTTGCGTGAGCCACTCAAGACATGGTAATTACACGCCCAGTGACCTTTGTCAAATGTAGTCTAAAGCTGGCCATACACTAGTAGATTTTCAACTACGAACATTTGTACAAAAATTCTCTGATTCAAGAAGTTTACTGTGAACATTCGATTTTGGGATGAATAGACTTTCCTGAACAAAAACCGCATACACTGCTAAAAATGTGTTCATTTGTGAAAAATTTTCCATCCTGCTGGTTGGAATTTGTTTATCATTACAGCATTACAGTAAAAAACGAATGCTGATTTGACCCCACTAATGTTTAGAAAATCAAACAAACGTTCATATAATAAAAAATTTTGAACAAAATTCTAGTATGTAGCTAGTTGTAGACATTCAATGGGTCTTAAAAACAGGGAATGTGCCTTCTGAAATGCTCTTTAATGAAAATTCATAGGTACACAGTAGGGAGGGAAAAGGGAGAATTTTTTCCACCGAGCACCAGAGGCAAATCGCACAAAAACAGATGAAGCTGGCGTTTTATTTTTTATTCCATTTGAGCAACCGGACAAAAAAATTCTGTTTAATTCATATATGTAGCTTGTCTTTGCACATTGCTGTCTGTCTTTTTAGTAAGACCCCTTTCACACTGGGGCGGTTTGCAGGCGTTATTGCGCTAAAAATACTGCCTGCAAACCACCCCAAAACAGCCTCCGCTGTTTGTTCAGTGTGAAAGCCCGAGGGCTTTCACACTGAAGCGGTGCGCTGGCAGGAGAAGAGCCGCATCTTTGGAGCGGTGAAGGAGCGGTGTATTCACCGCTCCTGCCCATTGAAATCAATGGGACAGCGCGGCAATACTGCGGCTATAGCCGCGTTATACGAGTGGTTTTAACCCTTTTTCGGCCGCCAGCAGGGGGTTAAAACCGTACCGCTAGCGGCCGAATACCGCGGTAAAACAGCGCTAAAAATAGCGCTGTTTTACCGCCGACACCCCTACCGCCTCAGTGTGAAAGCAGCCTAAGCGCCTGTCTGGCTTTTTTTTTTTTAATGTAGCACAAAGAGCAATGATGTGAAGTATTTCACGTTAAATCTATTTAATGCAGGCATACAAAATAAAGAACAATGTTTATTGTTTTATTACACTTTTTATATATTGCTTTCTTCCTTATAGGCTTGTAAGCATGTGTGAGAAATTGGCAGTTTTGTTTACAGTAGAACTGAGTTTTAATAAAACACTCTGAAAGGGCAGTAACCTGTCATTCCTTTTGTGATCATCTCTGATTTAAATCAATTAAACCTGACATTCCTTTTGTGATCATCTCTGATTTAAATCAATTAAAATGAATTTTCTTATATGACTGTTTTTATTTAGCCATATTTTTAAAAAATGCCCTATCCATCTACCACGATATGCAGAAATGTTCTATGGGTGCAGTCTTATAAGGCAAAGAAATGAGGAATCCTCCATATAAAAAAAAAACCAAAAAAAAAAAAAAACCCTGTGAATTCATAAGGAGCATTGTAGGCACTAATTAGAGATCTGTCTTTTCTTCACAACACAAATGTTGCAGTTTGTGACAGATTTGTGTACATGTCAGTAAAGTGTACATGAATTTGTTGCAACTCTAACAGGACTGTGGTAGCAAAGGTTAATTGTAGTAAATAACAATGATATTGGGAATCTGCGCTCTCCAGTGTAGTGAAAGTGAGAAACATTGTAAATTGATGTAACCTAGTATAGTAAGGAAACAATATTGCAGTTAGGTTAATAACAGGTGTGTTCCTTTAAAAAAAATCCCCCAGTGATAATTTCACACGTTAAACAATGAACAGGATGCACCTACTGTGCATTAACATGAATAATTTTATTTAAAAAGAATAAATCACACTCAAAAATACAGAGATGTTTTGGTGAAAATGCAAGAAGGGGTGGATCTGTGCATACAGGCTCAAACAGCCTTTTTTACACTATGCAGATGATTAACCCCTTAGGTTCCCCAGTGAGTATAACAAGCTTGCTTTACTGCATATAAATACTGATTTTCCTGTTGTGGGTTTAGTAACACTTTAACCTGTTTTCACTCTATCCTTAAAAAAAGGCTACAGATAACCTTTGAGGTAGCGGTTTTAAAGTAGAACTAAAGGCCAAACTTTTTTGGATCATATAAGGGAGACAGTTACCCCCTGTCAGTTTTTCTTTGTGCAAGCTTTGTCTCATTGGGGAAGTTTCACTTTCACTTTCATGTTCTGTTCTATAGCCAAAATTGGAAGTAAGAGGAAATCTCTCCAAAGAGAAGCAATCCCTGATTGTCATCTCAGTCATAAGGACTAGTCCCCCATTGGATATATCTCCCACCTATTCCTGTTGTGGCAAAAATCCAAAATTTGGGATATTCCTTCTCCTTCATTCTCAATGAAAATGGTAAACTGGACAAATGGAGAGAGTGAACCTCCCTAACAGGGACACAGACAGCAATAAAGACAGTTGTTCTAATCCCTCTCCATGCTGTCAAAAAGAAAAAAAGTTTTGCCTTTAGTAATACTTTAATAACATATAGTTATATAAGTCATATGAATTTCTGCAGTAAAAATAGATCAGATATAGCTATATTAGTGGATTTAGCAAAAAGAAAACTTATGTAATAAATTATATTTAGTGTGTTAAAATGTGCCATTTACTATATTTTTAAGGTATGTTTAGAAAGATTTTTTTTTAAACATGTGAATGGAAAGATGAACTACTGATAAATGACTGGGTTGGAGGGAAATTCAGTTTGCTTTATTAGGCTTCAGCTCCAGAGAGATGTGTCAGAGCAGCTGTACAGTGTAATGTATGAGAGACAATACCTTGAGAGACAATTTGGGTTTTTTTTTGTCTACTTTCTTTATAATTTTTTTTTATAATTTTTCCATTTGAGAGGCTTTTTTCAGCTTAAGTCCCAAGGTAAAAGACCCAAAATGTTCTCTTTTGTATAAAATGAATTAGTGAGGATTTCTTTCTAAGGCTAATCTTTGTTATGCTATACAATGGCTGTTTGCTGGGCATTTGTCAACCTATATACGCTAGCATTCGTTTTCAGAGCCCATACAAACCATATAAATACAGTGTTACAGTAGATATAAAAAGTCTACACACCCCTGTTAAAATGTCAGGTTTCTGTGATATAAAAAAATGAGACAAAGATAAACCATTTCAGAACTTTTTCCACCTTTAATGTGACCACCATTAATGTTTATTACAGCACTCAATCTTTTTGGGTATGAGTCTATCAGCATGGCACATCTTGACTTGGCAATATTTGCTCACTCTACTTTGCAAAAACACTCCAAATCTGTCCGATTGTGAGGCCATCTCCTGTGCACAGCCCTCTTCAGATCACCCCACAGATTTTCAATCTGATTCAGGTCTGGGCTCTGGCTGGGCCATTCCAAACCTTTAATCTTCTTCTAGTGAAGCCATTCCTTTGTTGATTTGGATGTATGCTTTGGGTCGTTGTAATGCTGAAAGATATAGTTCCTCTTCGTGTTCAGCTTTCTAGCAGAAGCTGGAAGGTTTTATGCCAATACTGACTGGTATTTGGAACTGTTCATAAATTCCCTCTACCTTGATTAAGGCCCCAAAAAAACAGCCCCAAAGCATGATGCTGCCACCACCATGCTTCATGGTTGGTATGGTGTTCTTTTGGTGATGCGCAGTGTTTGTTTTTGCGCCAAACATATCTTTTGGAATTGTGGCAAAAAAATTCAACCTTGGTTTCATCAGACCATAACACATTTTCCCACTTGCTTTTGGGAGACTTCAGATGTGTTTTTGAAAAATTTAGCCGGGCTTGGATGTTTTTCTTCATAAGAAAAGTCTTCCATCTTGCCACTCTACACCATAGCCCAGACATATGAAGAATACGGGAGATTATTGTCACATGCACCACACAGCCAGTACTTGCCAGATATTCCTGCAGCTCCTTTAGTGATGACCACGCGTCTTGTAGAAAAAGGAGCATGTCATCTGCATAAAGTGCAATGCATTCACGTATGCCTCCCACCTCAAGTGCTCTCACCTCAGGTGACCTCCGAGCCACCGCCAGAGGCTCTATCGCCAGAGCAAATAGGGATGGCGAGAGCGGGCACCCCTGACCCCTGAAGTGCCTAACTTTATGGCCGCTTGGGGTTTACTGTACAGTAGTGAGATCCAAGTCATAAATACATGTTGGGTCATATTATTTCGTCTTCTGTAATTCTCCCCCTGATTTTATCCAAGTCATGACGGATGAGGATGCATTCAGATGCCAGGTGTTCAACCTTCACCATGAGCATGGACTTGAATCCCTCTAGTGCTGCCAGGATGTGCTTAGTAATCGCCTCTGGGGTTGCTTCCATTAATGCAGGAGATAGGGGAGCCTCAAGTTCCTTCACAGGAGAAGCCATTGCTGCAGGATCCTGCCCCTTGCCCAGTCTCTGCAATTTCACGGAGTTCGGTGTCTTTGCACAGCCCTTTGCAGACATGATTGCCGCCTCCGAGGGGTCCAGGGTGTGTAAAAAAGACGAGGGATTTCCTTTCAGCGGAAAACGAGGAGTTATAACGGGCGAATTAGCAGGATTTGCATGGAGCCCTGCAGACACACGTCTTTTCTGGCTCACATCTCGGCCACAAACCTCCCATATTTATCAACATTAACCCTCATCTGCCACATAGTCGCTCAATTAGACAGTGCGGTGAGGTCGGCTTGTAAATTGGAGACATCCTGTAAGGACACAATTCCACTGCATAGCTTAGTGTCATCTACAAAGACAGAAATTTTACTTTTAATCCCAGACCCAATATGATTTATAAAGATATTACAAAGTAAGAGTCCCAGCACTGAACCTTGGGGTACACCACTGATAACCTTAGACCATTCAGAGTAAGAATCATTAACCACTACTCTTTGAATTCTGTCTTTTAGACAGTTTTCTATCCATTTACGAACTGATATTTCCAAGCCTGTAGACTTTACTTTACACATGAGCCGTGTTCGGAGAACTGTGTCAAACGCTTTTGCAAAATCCAAGTATACCACGTCCACCGCCACCCCTCTGTTCAAGGTTTTACTTACCTCCTCATCAAAAGAAATCAGGTTTGTTTGACAACTTCTGTCTTTCGTGAATCCATGCTGTCTGTTGGGTACAATATTTATATCCAGCAAGAACTCATCTATCTGGTCTTTTATTAAACTCTCCAGTATCTTCCCGACTATAGAAGTTAAACTAACAGGTCTATAGTTACATGCTAAAGACTTGGTCCCCTTTTTAAATATAGGCACCACATTGGCCCTACACCAATCCAGTGGTACTATTCCCGTCATTAATGAGTTCCTAAAAATTAGATACAATGGCTTTGAAATTACAGAGTTCAATTCTTTTAGGATCCGTGGGTGGATGCCATCTGGTCCAGGTGCTTTATCCACCTTTATTCTGTCCAAATATTTCTGAACCATATCCCTTTTGAACCATTGTGGATCATATGGGGCTATGTCACTACCACCCCATTATGGACATGAGCTCCCCCATGCTCCTTTGTATACACAGAGCTGAAGAAAGTATTTAATAAATTTGCCTTCTCTTTGTCTCCAGTCACCCACTATAGATTATTTTGTAAAGGGCCTACATGCTCAGATCTGACCTTTTTACTCTTAATATATTTGAAGAATTTTGGGGGGTTTGTCCTACTATCTTTTGCAATCTGTCATTCATTTTGAGTTTTTGCATCCTTGATTTCCCTTTTACATATTCTGTTATATTCTTTGTATCATTTAATCGGCACTAGTGATCCTTCATTTTTATATTTTTTTAAAAGCTCTTTTCTTATTGTTTATAGCTTTTTTAACTTTGGCCGTGAGCCACATAGGTTTTATTTTTAGCCTTTTAAACGTATTGCCTATGGGAATATACTCTGTAGTGATTTCACAAACAGTCACTTTGAAGAATTCCCATTTCTGTTCTGTGCCCATTGATGCCAATATTCCCTCCCAGTCCAAGTCCTGTAGAGCAGCCCTCATCCTTGGAAAATTTGCTCTCTTGAAGTTAAGTGTTTTTATCTTTCCCGTATGTGTTTTATGCTTACAGCTAACATCAAATGAAAACATGTTATGGTCGCTGCTACCAAGATGTTACTTTATATGAACATTAGTAATAAGCTCTGCATGGTTTGAGATTACCAGGTCCAACAGAGCATCATTCATAGTTGAGGCCTCAATAAACTGGACCATAAAATTGTCCTGTAATAGGTTTATACATTTTTGTCCTTATACTCTCCCAGCAGTACCATTACTCCAGTCAATTTCTGGGTAGTTAAAATCCCCAATTATTATCACCGTCCCAGCCCTTGCAGCCCTTTCCATCTTTGCAAGGAGCTGAGTCTCCATCTCCTCATTAACATTGGGTGGTATTTAACAAACTCCAATGATTAACTTTGAACTACGCACATCTATATGCAGGTCCACCCATAATGCTTCAGACTCATCACAGTCTCCATCAACCAGGTCCTCTTTCACACTCGCTTTGAGATCACTTCTCACATAGAGACAGACCCCGCCACCTTTCCTTTTTACCCTGTCTCTCCAAAAGAGTGCATAGCCAGGAATAATAATAGCCCAGTCATGTGAGGAATGAAGCCAAGTTTCAGCAATACAAATTACATCATAGCTCTCCTCGTGCACCAGAGCTTCCAACTCACCTATTTTGCTTGGCAGACTTCTTGGCACTGGTGAACAAACACTTTAATGCATTATTACATTTTGCTCTGGTGTTTTTCATATCTTGTTTAGTAGTACAAATGGCACTATAATTTCCAATATAATTTCACCCAAGGCATTTATATGCAAAACAAAATGTGCCCATGTGCCACGTTACACTTAAAGTGAGGGTTCTTTGAATGTGAATGTGAAAAAATACAGATGGACAAATGTCTAGCAAATATTAGCTATGCAAAATGCACAACAAATCTATAAATAGACCCCAAATAGTTCAAAACAGAAGATAAATGTATTTTTCTATTCAAAAAGGTCTAAAACTAACACGCGAATGTATTTAATTTTACATATTTATTAATAAGGGTACATTCTGATAAATCAGCCAATTCTGAAAATAAGAAAATTAATTTTACTACTGTAGGTGAAATTGCCCTATAAAAAATAGTATGCTTTTCTTTTTCTAAATATTGCTTGGATACAGTTTAGTAGTTTATGGTCTGGGGATGAAGAGGTTCCATACTTTCAAATATAGAAGGTGCAAACTTAAGAATGGAAATTTTAAAAGGCAAAGGACAGATTTAAATGTTTTTCTCATTCAAACTGGAACATTTTCAGTGGAACACATGAAAAGACACAAGGGAACTGCCCAGAGCTTGTACTTTTCATCATACCTGTGAGAGTTTACAGAAGACTTCTTCATCTAGATTTATTTCACATTGACCATCTTAGAAATATGAGTTTACGTTATGCAGAACTCAACAAACAAGATGACTGCGCTAATGGAAACACCCTATAATCAAAGTTAACATTTCCATTTCTCGAGTCTTAAACAAAGTCATCTTCATATGCTGCTCCATGAGCGGCTTTAAATGCTCATTTTCCCCTCAAACCAATCCAAGCAGACTAAACTTGTAATTAATAATAATTACTACAAATTTAGTCAAAACGATTGTCCAGTGTCAACAGCTATGCTGTCATTTCCATTTCTGGCTGCTCCCTCTCACTGCTGATGCATGCAAAGGGAACTGACACATGGCTGTAACAGGAAAGGCTGAGTGGTCTTTGACTTGCAGGCTGTGACAGCATGATTTAACACACTGCTGTGCAACGGGTAAGATGGCAGCACCAAATATGGGAATAACTTGGTTTCTGGTAAAAACTTGGGTTCAAGTTTTTTTTTTTTCATTTATTACATTGATTATGCACTAGTGAATAGTTCATACTTGGCAAAAATTTTAATTGACATTGGAATAAGTAGGGTTGCTTTAAATATCCAATCACTGATGATCAGACAGCAGCTAAACAATTTTCCCAACTGTGAATTGAATTTCAACCAGTGAGCTTTAAACTTTCAAACTAGCCTTATAACCTTATAATTGAAAATCTAATTATGGGTGATATCACTTAATTGACTTACCGGTAATTTATTTGGTTCAGCACTACAGTTCAGAACAAATCAAGTAAGCTGGTGTATGCATGCCTAATTGTGTTTTCACTTGAAATAAAATAATTTATTTTTTATTTTAGGATGCTGTGTTAATGCAGTTTTGTGCCAATAAACTTGACAAGAAAGACTTTTTTGGAAAATCTGACCCCTTTCTGGTATTTTACAGAAGCAATGAGGATGGCAGGTAAGTTATTTAATATTTGCTGCTAGTTTTCAAGCTTCAGTGCATCTTAATTTGGAATCCTGTCAAAGGGTCTGAAAAATGATGTGTTCTGCGGGCATTGCCAGCATTTACAAATAACTAATAAAACCAGAAATGTTCTTTAACCAGTTGTTGACATTGTGCATGATACAAATGCCCTAAATTCTTTAATTAAAGCAAAGTACACAGGGTGTGTTTAGTATACCCAGTCCTTCTGCCATGCTGCTGCAACTCTCTCTGTATTTGCTAGCAGTTCTCAGCTCTCAAAATGACAGCTGGAAGTTGCTGCTTAAAGCTGAACTTTACCCATAAGAGTTTAAAAACAATTTACCGGTATGTTCTTTAACAAAAGAACATACATTCCACATTAATAATTATGCATAAAAATTAGTGTGTGCTATAAACTGCCTCCAGCATTGCTCTTGTTTCTTCTTGCTGGAGGACACCAAATCATTGAAGCCCAGAGCAGTCATTTCTTTCCTTACTCCCCCCCTTCTCCTTGGTATTAAAACTATATGTCATTTTCTTCAATTAAAATATGTACATTTCAATCCTAGATTGTATGTCTTGGCTCAGCTAGAGATGAAGGCTGACAGAAGCTTTAAGCCTGGTATACACTAACTCATGTTTTTTTTTCTGTTCAACGCAGCAGGCTGAACAAAAAAACAAAACGGAAGAGCTCAGGAGGATCTGCTGTACTAACAACCTGATATTAGTACAGCAATCTCCCCTGCTGAGCTATTGTGTTCTGACAGGGGGAAGCCCCCCCCTCCCACCAGGACACATCGGTCAGTGCTCTCAGCCAATGGCTGACCGATCACCAGACCTTTTTTGGCCATGCCCCTTCCGGCTGCCATACACATAAGCTGAATGTCAGATGGCTTCTTTTGAACTGACCATGCCGCCCGATATTCGGCCCATGTGTATGGCCCTTTAGTGCTGAGGTTGTACAGGCTGCCATGAGGGAGAAAGGATAGAGAATCAAGGAGATAAGCGACTATCCTTGCAAGTTTAACCCTTTTGTGTCTCACTTTCAGCAGGATTTGTCCTGTCACCTGCTTTTCTTTTCTCTTTTCCTAATCTTTGTTCCCTCTGCACAGACTGTGTCATTCCTGTTGTTTTCTTCCTCCTTCAGCAACAGTAAATCTTAAAGCTGTGCTGAGAGTAGAGAGTAAATGATCATGTGCACAGCAGGGTGAGACAGTGTATTACTGGATTTTAAACCAAAAATTCACTTATTTTTACTGTTTAGCTATACCTGCAAAAGGGGCCAGCCTTAAGTGATCTATCAGGAATTTTCTTATTAAAGTTTTTACTTTAAGTACACCAGCTATTTTGGCTGCTTCTGTCAGAAAACAGACCCGCTGACACCCGCTGAGTGTTTCAAAACGCTTATTAAAGCGGAGTTCCACACAAAAATGGAACTTCCGCTTTTCGGAACCCTCCCCCCCTCCGGTGTCACATTTGGCACCTTTCAGGGGGAGAGGGGGGTGCAGGTATTTGCACCCACTTCCGGCATAGACTCCCATGGGAGTCTATGCCTCTTCCAGTCCCTCCGCGCTGTCTCCTGGGAAACACACAGCTCCCAGGAGATAGCGGGGACCAGTTACGATGCGCAGCGCGACTTGCGCATGCGCAGTAGGGAAACGGGAAGTGAAGCTGCAACGCTTCACTTCCTGATACCCTCACCTAGGATGGCGGCGGCAGCTGCCGAGAACTGAGCGGGTTCTCGGCGTCGCCTGCCGACATCACTGGACCCTGGGACAGGTAAGTGGCCATTTATTAAAAGTCAGCAACTGCAGTATTTGTAGCTGCTGGCTTTTAATATTTTTTTTTTTTTTTGGCGGTTTAGGTGGACTCCCTCTTTAACCCTTAGTTTACCCTAATTAGCCCCAATTAAGGCCTTCACCTTCTCTTCTAGCTAACTATTAAGATTCTAACATTTTGTTTTATTCTTTGTTACATTATAAGAAAGTTTCATTTATAAAAAAATATTTGCAATGCTTTGTACAAGAACCCTAACTTTAGTGCAATTTAAATAGGTCTGGAGAGCTGCAACAATGTTAATAATTGGAACCACACTTTACTAGTAAATAAATCACTGAGTTGAAATAAGCATGCATCATGTAAGGATCTCAAAAGTCTGGTCCCCAGTCCTACTCGCTTATTCATTGTCAGTGACGTACTAGAGAGTGCAGTCAAGGTTCAGGGGAGTGCCCCAGAGACTACACCTTTGAAGATTAACACTAACTAAGACCATTTTAGTTAGTGGAGAATACTTAAATTCTTTGTCAGATTTTTCTTGCTGCTTGTTACCCCCTGGGTTAAATTTCCCTTTCCTTTTCTGTTGACGGAGTCACAGGGACATGAAGTGAAAGGATAGCTGTCAATAAGGAAAGAAACATTGAATATTTATGTTTTTATTGCTTTAGATACCCGTTCTCCATCATATTATGTCCTTGTGTCACAAGGTTGGAGTATGTGGAAATTCCCCTGCGGGCATCACATGCAACAATAAAAAAGCTGACGGGGATCTCTTTACAACACTATAGAAAATTAAAATTACTAAATGTAGATGTACATTGCACCTTACAAACATTTTTATAGTTGTTGTTTCTGTCCTGGGATTATATAGATTCTTGTTCTACCCACACACACTCACATAAAGTGCTCTTCTTGAAAATGGCCTTAAATAAACTCTTCTAACATATCAATAAGTTCATGCATTTCCAAGGTATACTCCCTTATTTAAAAAATGGATAGTTTTAACAAGACACAGTTTTTTTTTACAGAGAGGGTTTTTTTTTAATATTCACCTTCAATATATTATATATACAATATACAGAAAAAAAAGTTCAAGGCTGCAGCACTCCAATTCTTTTATTTAGTGAATGATATTCTTAATGAATTTAGAATCACATTCAGCCTGTGTTCACACCTATGCAAATTAGATGTGCGTTTCCCCGCATCTAATTCGCATAGCAGGAAAATGTGACTGGCTCCCTATGGAGCCGGTTCACATATCTCCGGGGCGGCTGCGGAGCGCACTGCACAAAAACGCTGTGCGTCTTTGGCTCTGTTTCAAGGCCAAATTCAGGCAAAGAATCGGCCCTGATTCGTCCCTGAAACGGGGAACAGGAATGCACAGCGCTCCTGTGCGATCCGCAGCCCGTTATAGTGTGAACTCGGCTCAGTGTTCCATCACCATGCAAGCTTTCAGACAGCACGCCCTTCGTCAAGCCAGAAAATCTGCCTAATGAAATCATGCAATCCCATCATTTATGAATAAAAGAGAACCAGATACTCAGCATTTGATCAATAATGGGCACATTGAACACACATGCATAGATAGAGCTCCCTGCATCGTCAAGTTCCTACTCCCATAGAAAGAGGCCTCTTGATCTTCTGAAAAACAAACAGCGTATATACTCACATATAGGTTCTTATCCAAAACCATAAATCTCTAGATTACAAAAAACAGTGATAAACAAACATATTAACACCTACTAATCATAAATGACCATAAAGAAACATAAAATGAAAATAAAAATGCCTATAAAAATAAATACAAATCAAAATCTGAACTAAGCCCTTGAGGTTGCACAGTAGCTAACTGTTCAATCCAATATACTTCCCTCTTGTTCAGTAATAGTTCACGATCACCCTCTCCTCTATTTATTGAAATGTGGCCAATTATCATAATTTTTAACTGTGACACTGAATGAGAACACGCCTCAAAATGCTGTGCAACTGTACCAGTTCATCTCTAATTGAATATTTATGCCTCGCAAATTAATCTTTTAATTTTGGGTCATCTCTCTTACATAGTAATACCCACACAGGTACTTTAATACATTCACAGCAAAACTTGTCTAACATGTATAATATCCTCTAATTTTAACCCTGCATCCCAAATGTGGATGAGTAAAAATGTGGCCTTGATCATATGATAACACTGGATGCAATTAAGGCATGGAAAGGAGCCAGTATTGCAAGGTCCCCAGAATGTATCCACAGACCTTACAGTTGGTGTACAATCAGATCTTACCATGTAATTTAAAATTATCTCACCTCTCCTGTAAGATGTAAATGGAGGATGTGTAAATTCTGCAACTCCTGGATGATTGTTTTTCAATAATGTACAATGTTTTTTATTGATAGAATAGATGTTTTCAGAAAAAAGGATAACATTTTGGGTTGGGTTCACACTATTGCGACTTGGATGCTGGTTTCTCTGCATCCAATTCGCATAGCAGGAGCTTGTAACCGGCTCTCTATGGAGCCGGTCACAAGCTCCTGCTATGCGAATTGGATGTGGGGAAACCCGCATCCAATTCGCAAATAGTGTGAACCCAGCCTCAGACCTTTGCTGGAAGAATATTTTACTGACTGGACCTCTGTGAATTTTAATTCAATACTCCTGCTCTAGGAGATGATAATCCTAGGAAAGACAGAAGACCATTAGATTATTTTTTAACACACGGGGAGCCCTGTGCATCTTTTGGTCTGTTTCATGGGGATATGATTTCAATATACAAATACTGTACTGGTGACCCTACAATAGAAATAAAACTTTTTTGCAGAAGAGAGTTTAACAAGACTCGTGGCCACTCAATAAAATTAGAAGAAAAGAGGTTTAATCTTAAACTACGTAGAGGGTTCTTTACTGTAAGAGTGGCAAGGATGTGGAATTCCCTTCCACAGGCGGTGGTCTCAGCGGGGAGCAGTGATAGCTTCAAGAAACTATTAGATAAGCACCTAAATGAACGCAACATACAGGGATATACAATGTAATACTGACACATAATCACACATAGGTTGGACTTGATGGACTTGTGTCTTTTTTCAACCTCGCCTACTATGTATGTAACTATGTAACTATGTCTGAATTCATCCAAAAATTCAGACCTGAAATGGTGAATGGAGACATATCAGACTCCTGTGAGCCACTGCATTCTCCAGTGTGAACCCAGCCTAAATCGTATGTTTGTGCGATGATCTTTCACATCACAGCCCACCTCTCAACTTAGGCTAAGTTTACATCTTTGTGGCTGGGGAACATGCACAGAATTTGCATGTGTTCCCGACCCACAGAGAAATGTGCTGCACTTTAACAGATGCGCGGGAACGGCACTCCCACACATAGGCACCTACGGCACATTTTTATGCACGCCAAACTACATGGTGCTGCAGTGCAATTTTTTTTTTAAAAAGGTTGGGACTTCTGTCCCTGCTTTACTGCCAGGTATGGCAGCCCAATCAAATGAATGGGCTGCCCTACCCATGATGTGTGCGGGCAAACGTGCATGCACAGATCTGAACCATGTATCACAATTCCATTCTTACATCTTCAGTCCCAGCTTCACATCACAGGCCCTCCCTTCACATCAGAATTCCCTCCTTTTCATTACTGTCTTCTTTACCACTCATTACTGTCCTCGGCCCCATTATTGTCCTCAGTCCTCAGACCCAATATTACTGTTCTCAGCCCCCCATTACTGTCCTTATCCTCTCCATTACTGTCTTTAGCCCCCCCCCAATTACCGTCCGAACACAGAAAGGGTGGAGATTGGGAGGCACAGCAGGTCTTGACAGAGGGCGGGAGCTGCAAGCTAGTGATTAGTTGCTAGGACCGCCCTGCACCCTGGCAACCAATCACCTGCTTGTTAACTCTGGCAGCCACCACCCTCCATCCAGAGCTGTCCTGCCTCCCGCTGTCGCCTTGCTGAGAATGCAGCAGCAGCAGGAGGGATGGTTGCTGGGCAGAACAGTTCCTAAATGGCAGGACTACTGTGGTCTGGACGTGACATTGAACCGCCATTTAATGATGCCTGTCCCAGAGGATAGTTATAGTAAATAAAAGCATTCTTAGAGATTCCACCGCTCCAGTTCCCATGGAATGCATTGACTAAAGGCTCATATAGATGAGCTTTGTTGTTCTGTATTTAACTTGTGTTTGAAGCTTGCTTTGATAAATAAAAAAAAAAAGTCTGCAGATTTTCATTTAATTATATAGTGTGAGTGACCGTTCAGAGGCAGCATTTGACCTGTTTTGCATTTCTTTGAAACAGTGTCAGTCTGAAGATCCATTCCTACTTCTTCAAATATTTCTCAGCTGCAGGCAATGGCAGATCAAATGCAACCTCTGTGCTTGTAGCCTCACTGGGACTAGCACTACTCAAACATTTTGAATGGCACAAGTTTGACAGATGCAAACCAAACCAGCAGATGTGTTCGGTCATCCCTGATAACCATACAAATGGACAAAAATTGGTTTGTACTATACACATACCTGTAGGATTATAAAAATTAACATCAATTACATGCAGCTAGCATATCTTGAAAATGATCTAAAATAAACTCCTCCAGATCCTGTGGAATATGTACAGTATTTTAGATAACTGTAAAGACAAAATATCAATCATTTCATGTATTTCCAAGGTATACCGCCATATATAAAAAATTGAACGGTTTTAACTAGACACATTTTTAACTAGACACATTTTTTATACTAAAAGGGCTATTGTTAACATCTGACACTTGACGTTTAATTCCAATGATTATTTTTTTTTCAGCTTTACAATTTGCCACAAGACAGAGGTAGTAAAGAACACATTAAACCCAGTCTGGCAGGCTTTTAAAATTCCAGTCAGAGCTTTGTGCAATGGGGATTTTGACAGGTAAGACAGTGACACATTCTGATCTTTCACCAATTTGTAACATCCTTAGACTGTATTGTGATATTTTCAGTGTTAGTATTGTGAAGGGCATTGGATTAAGAACAGTGTCAAATCATTTAATAAATAAGCAAAGGGCAAAGGTTCTGAATGCATGTTTACACTTTATGAGACTTCTCTCATTAAAATTGAACTCTTACCTTTTTTAAAGGTTTTTTTAATTGCTATTTTGGATATAAAATGGCAGTTTACAATCTTTATTTTACAAATAAATATTTAATAAAATGTGATTTTGTGTTATTATGTTTGTAGAGCTTGCAGTGCATTTTAGACAAAAGCCCAGCACTAACTGGAAATGGCAGGTTTCCCCATCCTCTAAACTATGTGTTTAAAGAGGAGTTCCGTCTGGGGAAACACAATTAAGAGTCAGCAGCTTCAAATACTGTAGCTGCTGACTTTTAATATATGGACACTTACCTGTCCAGGGAGAACGCGGTGTTGGCACCCCAGGCGATTTTCAAATTGGCTGTCTGGTGCTGCCGCCGCCGCCGCCGCCATTCATCTTAAGGGAAACCAGCAGTGAAGCCTGTCGGCTTCACAGCCGGTTCCCTACTGCGCATGCGCAATGCACGCTGCGAATTCTAACGCAGGAGGGAGGAGGGGGCTAAATGTCTGAGGGACAGCGCCGTGGCACAGTTTCCCAGGAGTGGGGAAGGGTACCTGTCAAAAACAGGCACCTGCCCCCCCCTCCCCATGAAAGATGCCAAATGAGGCACCGGAGGGGGGAAGGAAGCAGATAAGCAAAAGTTCCACTTTTGGGTAGAACTCTGCTTTAATCTGATATACTGTTTGTTCTAGTCAAAACATTGTAGTAAGCCAGCTTTCTGAAACTTAAAAAAAGAATTAAATACATTTCTTGAACATAATACATAAAAAATACATGGAAAACCATCACATTTTCGCCTTTAAAGTTAAACCTGTTTGTGAATTTAAACTAACTTCAAACTTACAAACTTACCAAAGTGAGGTAAGTACTGAATAGCGGGCACTACAGGGTGTCTAATCAGTTCCTGCTGTGTAAAGAAAAAAAGGTGGTTGCAATACCCAAAATATGCTGACTTTTGAAGTATAGAAAGAGCAGGTACAGTATATCCCCTCCCCTTCCCACAAGTAAAACAGTGCTACACCTGGTCTTTCAGGTGACAATTGAGGGTGTGCATTCACCTTTACAGATACCAACAAGTCAGTAGCCACCAAAAAAAACTTCCAGAAGTACTACAAAGTGCTTCTAGCTTTTAGATAGCTTTAGAGCTATCACTTTTACAGCTATGATTCATGCTCCTGCTGTCAAGTAGTTAGTGGTCTTGTCACATACTATGAACATTTTTGATAATTTTTAAAATAGGCCACAGTGAATTTGGTAATGTGAAATAACAGTACTCTGAAAGTGTTACTTATCTAATTAGTAAGCTGCTACATGCCGTGTGTTGATATTGGCATATTCCCTATGTGATATATATTCCCTTACATAGCATTATTTTTTGCAATGGACATATATCAAACAAAATATGTAGTCTTAATATTTTTAAGATAAACATGTAAATTAAGTCAAGAAATAATCCAAATTGAGTGTGATAATGTTTTTAGCATTTTAATAAAATTTTAATATTTAAAATATGTTTTAAAAACACCTTGGGGCAATTATGTTTGCACATTATATTTATAGGCTCTACCATATTTTGTAAAGATCGGGCTTTGCTGATTTTTTTGCAAGTCTGATTTGCCCAACTCATTAAAGATAATGCTGATCAATGATGAGCAAATCATCTGTGGCCAGGGCATACTCCACCCCGCCTAGGCACATATTTACATGTCTCTTGTACAGGCAGTCCCCTGAGGTATAAACATCCGACTTACATATGACTCATACTTACAAACGGAGGGAGACAACAGGATGTGAAAGGAAATCTACCCTTAGGAAAGGAAATTCACTCCTGTAAGAGATATCATGGGAAAAAGGTGTCTCCACTGGAGCTTTATCACCAATCCTTGTTTCCAGGACAACCCAAAATTTTCAAAATCCAATTGTCATAGGGACAGAAAAGGAGGTGAAATCTTCTGAACAGAGGCACCGACAGCAAAACAAACATTACAGGGGTGTTAACCCTTCCCTATGCTATCCAAAATGTACAGAATATTTTTTTGGCTGGAGCTACACTCAAAAATATGTACCTATTCCAACTTGCATACAAATTCAACTTAAGAACAAACCTGCATAATTTGTAACCAGGGGACCGTCTGTATACTTGCAGCTTTGGTGCAGGGAATACCCTGGCTGCAGATGATTGGCATGTACAGATGACCGCTTCCTAGCGGGCTTGCACATATGGGTCTGGCTGCTAGTTTTAACACACCCAAGCTCATCATTACTGCCGATATCTTGCCTAAGGCTGGCTATGCATTCTGCTATATGTCCTTTTTGAGAATGCTAGTTTCAAGGGGGTCATGCTGATGCAGTCTGAGTCATTGAACCAGAACGAGTATACAGATAAGAAATTCTGACTATTTACTGACACTCATTTACAGCATGCCTGTTCCATATCTTTTAAGCTGGCCAAATACTGTTTGTATTTCAGCCGGCTACAGATTAACCTTGACGAAAATTTGCTTAGTGGGTGGCCATGTTAACCCTCTTCTGTCCAAAATTCTTCAATTAAAAATTCAAAGGAACTAGGTTGAGAATTGTTGGCCAAATAGTGGCTACATCCAGTGAAATCCACTCTGTTAAGGGTGGGGGAGGGAATCTGTCAGATTTTTTTCTTTTAGCCCTTTGGCTAAAGGAAAACATGTAATAGTGTATGGCCAGCGTAACTCAAAAGTACTAAGTCAGACACAACTAAGCAACGCTACCCATTCAAGAATTCTTAATTAGCAGGTGACGACATGTACAATATCTTTGTCGATTTGACGATTCCCAACAGCACTGGGTTGTATATGTGCCAGTCCATAAGTGCTTGTTTTGTTTGTCTGGTTTTAAAGTTAATAAAGGGTTTTCAGGATTTTAAAAAATGGTTGTTTATTTTATAAGCTTTTTATTGTTCCCTTTCTCATATTACAGTTCTCTAGCAATTTCGAGGTAGCAGCTGTGAGAATTCAGTGACTTCTTTACCTCCTTTCACTTTACCTTCCTTCATCCCTCCTTTTTAAAATAACTCAAATTATTGATTTTTTTTTTTATGGTTGACATCAGGCAAAAATTGCACATTGGACTTTTGAAGGTAAAGTAGATTTTTACAGAGTTTTCACAGCTGATACCTAGGGATTGCTACAGATCTGTGACATGAGAGGGGAAACAATAAAAGGCTTACAGTGGCCTTTATGCAGTCAATGTTAGATTGTCTAGCAAGAAGGCTGGCATGGTTTGCTTTAAAAGTAGTTAATTCTGCAGGTAATTATATATATATAGATGTGGATAATTAAGTCAACCTGTTGTTCAGATATCTCTTCATGTGCAGTAGCATATATTTTTTTTATTTTCCTGCATTTTACTAGATGCAGAAAGTTAGCACAGGTTCATGTAAAGAGATGTGTAGTGTTTGTATATATTTTTGGATTTATATTTTTACAGGACTATATTACATATCTTAATTGTACAGTGCAGAACACATGGCTTGTAGCCATAGACCATGGGTTATATGCAGGCTACCTTCCTAGTGTATGCTTGCATAACCTCCTTTACTCCACGAGACTCCAGTTTTTTTTCTTTTGGAGAAGCTTTTTTCTTTTAAAACATTTCTTTTTTTCTTCAGACATTTCTATCAAGAGTTGGCTGCTCATTGCACTGGGCTATCAAGTAGTTACTGGATCTGTTACCCTTGGTGTTCACCTTTGGGTCTGTATACTCCACTGTGTGGAGCTGGCCTGTAATGGCCTGGATCCTGCGTTAGGTAATCACCTTGGCATGTTGTTCTAATGAGTGTAGTTTGCACTGGGTGCTATAAAGGTTCAAAGCTGTGGTCCATTCCTATGGTTCCTAGACTCTGAAGACCCCTTTAGGGGTATGTCCACTCTTATGTGCAAAGCCTGGAGCCTTATTGGAATGGCCAGGACAAGGTAAGACAGGGTTTCCCTGTAACTTGGATCATTCTTGGCTATACACAAACAGCAAAGCTTTTTATACAAGCCCATGCATTGGCACAGAAGTAGGAAGTCATTCACTTTACTGTGCTACTCCTCATTATGCTTGTCTCTAATGCCTTCCACTATTAGTTTTTCATTTAATGTGAAGTTGGGTGGTAAAACATGCACACCATATTTACTGCACTTCCTGCTGCCTTCAAAGACACACTCAAGAAATACTGTCAACCCCTGGGTTATATTGGCTTCTGCATTTTAGACACAAAAAACTCCATTCCTTCTGCATCCATTCTGTGAGTACCCCAGTGGGGATCCTCTCACTGTTGCAATGGTGGATCACAGGCGTAAGGGAGCTGGGACAAAAAGGTTGACTAACACATGCTCTGCTGATGACCCACAGGAAACTCAAAACACCCCTCAGGGTGATACTGGTTCCCTTGTCCCAGAACATTGTCTTTTTATACCACCACTCCTCTCCTCTGACACTAGCTTCCTCTCAGGTGCACATAGAGTGGCCTATCTAACAAAAGCAGACATTTCTGCCATTATAAAAGGATAAGCTATTGCGCTGACTGGAACCCAACCCTCATTTAACGAGGCACATAAGAGGGCCAGGAGAGTGGTAGGGAACACCAGGTGAAGTGGACGCAGCTCCTCTCAGATTAAGTCTTGAGATCCTAATGCACATGTAAAAAACCAACACAAGAGGGCTCCTCCATCTAGGTGTAGCGATTTGTTAAAAAAAGTATAAAGGACAATAAAAATGCACTCACTAGATAAAAGTGGATCAAGGCTTGTCATAAACCCATATAAACCTCCATAGGATCACCGGGAGGCTGCAGAGCTCTGCAGGCATGTGGCTAGTTGAAGCAGAGTTCTTGATGGAAGTACAGCTGTCAGACTTCAGGCTGGAACATAAGCATCAGCAGCTTCCAGAAATGGCAAGATGGCTGTGGCTCCAAACTGCACCTCTCTCAGCTGGGTGATGGTTACAGGAAGTGGAGTGGGTGTGGCTACATGTTTCAGGGCTCTCAGGAGCGCCCCTTTATCAAACAAGCTGCTCACATCTGATAATGTGTCCCCACATATAAATATAAGAAAGTGTATAGAAATGTGGCACTTTGCTTTTTGCTTTTGTGGTTCTGTGTTTTTGAATTAACGAAAATTAATTTAAATTCATAAGTGGTGTCCAGTGGTGCGTAATTATTTCTATGTGTGCAATATCTTTTCCAAGTAACATCAAAACAATAGTGTCATCAATTCACACACATATATATATATATATATATATATATATATATATATATACACATACAATTTAAAAGTGCAACCACACAAAAAGGTGCTCCCAGTGTTCAGCAAAAAAAAAATACAATACTCTTTTAAATAAAAATGACAGAAAAACACTGGATGAAATAATACCTGTCATACATTTGTGTCAAAATCGT
This sequence comes from Lithobates clamitans, assembly GCA_037952925.1. NCBI lineage: Eukaryota > Metazoa > Chordata > Amphibia > Anura > Ranidae > Lithobates > Lithobates clamitans. The sequence continues at coordinate 14,550,451 of JBBGZY010000100.1, read as the reverse complement.
TCACACACTGTGATCTATACAATCCCATTACTTTGGGATTAATTACTTTTTAATTACTTTGGTGCATACAAGTTCATAAGTCATAGATTTTCCTTCTGCTTCAAAGTTGATCCCATTTGACAACCAAGATATCCAAGAGAGGAAAAGTTCCCTGTTGGTGTGTCTTGGGTTTTTCAGCATTAGGCATTTGTATATCAGATTTCCAGAGCTGCTACCTGGTCCTCTGTTCCTGTGTCATCCAAGTTTTACTAGGTGTTGTTCAGGCCTCAAGCTTTGGTCTCAAGTTGTCATCTGAGTTTTTTTTGAGTTTTTATTCTTTTTTGTGGGGCTGTTGGCAGTTCTGTTTACTGTGTTTTTGCCCACCCCTCAGTTTATTGCTTGGGGATGTCCCATGGTCTATGACTACAAGCTTTATGTCTTACACTGTACAATTAGGATAATGGGGATTTAGACTTACCTGTAAATTCCTTATCTTGGAGGAAAGAACGAAGGACCTTCTTCTCTGTTTCTTGTGGTCACATTTTATTGCTTGCTAAAAAACGGACGTTTCACAGAATGAGCGAGGTTATACAGTATGAGCATGCACTAGGAGCAACCCTAGCAAAATGTTTGCCAATGATCAGTCACCTGAAGGTAGCCTGCATGTAATGCATGCAACAACATGCCAAGGTAAGAGCCTAAAGCAGGATCCAGTGCCCAAAGTAAACATTACAGGCTGGCCCCACACAGTAGAGTCTGGGTACAGACCCCAAGATGAACGGTGAGAGTTACCAATCTGGAAACTGCTAGATAAGCAGTCAGAAAAAAGAAATGAATGAAAAGAAAAAAAATTCTCCTAAAGAGAAGAGGTTCATCCACTATCAATCAAACTGCAGTCTCGTAGAGTGGGTGGGGTTGAATAAGCATGCTCTAGTGACAGTCCTGGAAAAGTTTTTGCCAGTGTGCAATCACCTATAGTTAGTGTGCATATAACCCATGTTCTAGGACTATAAGCCCTGTACCCTTTACTGTACTCCAGTATAAGGAATTTACGGTAAATCAGAATTCCCTTTTTGTTTAATTTGTTTCTATCCAGACATGACGTATTCAATTAAATGTAGGAGGCAGTTCAATGGTAGCTTGTTTGGTTATATCCATTGCAGTTTTTTTTTTTTTAATATTAGCTGTGTTTTGATAAAACAAGACACTAGAACTAGAAAAGCATCCTTGTAAATTAGCTATATTCTAAATGATTTATTGTCTTAGCGATAGTATAAAATATATTTGTATTAGTAAATTCATACTATAAATTTCTTGTATGTTCGCTATCTCTTCTTAAGATCACCTTGTGATCATAACACTCATCATCATTGTCTAAATACTGTATTCATTTCACGTTGCGTAATGCATTTTCATTTATTTTTGTTGACAGAACAATTAAAATAGAAGTCTATGACTGGGATAGAGATGGAAGGTATAGTAGCAGATGACTGTTTATCAATACCAGAGATATATTCAAATGCCTAATTAAAGCTATTACATGCTGTAATAAGTATCTGGCTTCCTTCTGTGCCAGTCATGTAACTAAAAACCTGGGAATTTAGTCATCCATGTCGAAGAGGTGATCACCAAATCTGAACTTCATCAGAGTTTCCATCTTTAATTCCTCACAATAGGACTGTTAACACAGCTTTAAGTTACCATTTGCACTAATTGGTATAATGCATATTCAGATAAAATGTGTAAATCTAATCTCCAGCTTTTAGTGAAGTTTAAATAGTTAATTTGCATCAAGAAGGTCAATACAAATTATTTTCTTTACTAAGAGATGCTGCGGCTGTGTGCGCTATATGAACTGTATGTAGCCTCAGCTACATGCAGTATACAGTGCTGTTCTACCAGTGGAATGGGAACTTACCTTCCAACTCCCAGAACAAAATTGAGTCTGACTGAGCAGCACTCAGCCCTTCACAGGGAGCTTTGTATTCTAGAAATGACTACAAAGCTTCTTCTGATTGGCTGAGTTGAAGAGGTGGTCTGAATACATCACAAACGCCAACTCAGCCAGTCAGAGGAAGCTTTGTAATAATAGATGAACATATTTACCTGGTTTCCTAATTTGCATCAGTGAAATGTTATGTTTTAAAAGTTTTACTTTGATATTTTTTTAGCCTATAGTTGTTTCTGACTTTTTCAGCTCATCACCAATATAAAGAACCTCTCTAATGTTAGCCTATTTCAGACATGCATATTGAAGCTAAATATTTAAAGTAAAAATGTAGTGTTTTAATAGCCACTTTAGTTTATTTGATCATATAAGCATGTAATGGGGTCCTTTGTCTCAGTAGACAATATTGGGTAGGGCGAACATTTACTATTTTGAAATATTGGCAAATATGCAGATTTTGTTAAATACCATATTTGATTTTAAACTGCCTCCCAGTCATTACTTTACAACATTTTTAGCTAGGTTTTATACTATGTTTTACATGCCTAATAATTTTTCATTAAAAATACTGTATATTTCAGCATCCATTCTGTGCTGCAAAATATCAATCTATCAGCAGGAACTGAAATTTATATATAAAAAAAAAAAACAGTTAAACACTTGTTTACAAGTTTGCATCAGCATTTTTTATAGATTGCAGAATTATCTTAGTGAAACCTATCAATCTAGGTCGGAAACATAAAAGAATATGTACAGAAAAAATGAACAGCTGTTGGCTCTGCAGAGTTTGCATATTTGGGTAAATTGCTGATCAGAAGGCAGTACCTGTGAAACAAAAATGCTTTTTCCTGCAGTACCTTGTAGACATTATCAAGTATCTGAAAGTGCTAAGCAAGGCTTTGGCATTAGTCTTTTGGATTGGTGGAACGAATACAAATTACACAAGGTAATTGGCCCACCACGTCCTGCTCTGAGATGGCGGGTCAGCAAGCCCAGATTGCAGGTTCTCGACCCTCCATCTCCGAGCATTAGCACGAAGAATGGAGCTGCCGCTAGAGGAAGCAGAGCCAATGCTTCCTATATAGCACTGGCTCCTTCACAGGCGGAGTGATACCAAATGTATTCCGACTGTGACAGGAAGCATTGTCTCTGCTCTCTACTGCAGCCACATACTTCTGTCACAATGATGCTCGGAGATGGCGGGTCGGGACACGAGAACCCGCGATCTGGGACAGCAGCCATCAGTACCAGCCAGCAGTACCAGTATCAGTACCAGCCACCAGTATCAGTTCCAGCCAGCAGTATCAGTACCAGTACTCGCCATCAGTACCAGTCATCAGTACCAGCCAGCAGTACCAGTGCCTGCCAGCAGTACCAGCCATCAGAATCAGTACCAGCCAACAGTACCAGTCATCAGTATCAGTACCAGCCAGCAGTACCAGTCATCAGTATCAGTACCAGCCCTCAGTACCAGCCAGCAGTACAAGCTATCAGAACCAGTACCAGCCAGCAGTACCAGTCATCAATATCAGTACCCGCCAGCAGTACCAGTACCAGTCATCAGTACCAGTACCCGCCAGCAGTACCAGTAGCAGTACCGGTACCCGCCATCAGTACCAGTACCAATCATCAGTACCAGCCAGCAGTACCAGTGCCAGCCAGCAGTATCTGCCAGCAGTACCAGTACCAGTCAGCAGTACCAGTACCAGCCAGCAGTACCAGTACCCGCAAGTAGTACCAGTACCCACCAGCAATCCTAGTCAGCAGTACCAGTCAGCGGTACCCACCAACAGTACCAGTACCAGCCAGCAGTACCCATCAGCAGTACCCGTACCCACCAGCAGTAGCAGCCAGCAGTATTAGTACCCACCAGCAGTACCAGTCAGCAGTACCAGCCAGCAGTACCAGTACCCGCAAGTAGTACCAGTACCCACCAGCAATCCTAGCCAGCAGTACCAGTCAGCGGTACCCACCAACAGTACCAGTACCAGCCAGCAGTACCCATCAGCAGTACCCGTACCCACCAGCAGTAGCAGCCAGCAGTACTAGTACCCACCAGCAGTACCAGTACAAGCCAGCAGTACCCACCAGCAGTACCAGTACCCACCAGCAGTACCAGTCAGCAGTACCAGTACCCACCAGCAGTACCCACCAGCAGTACCAGCCGGCAGTACCCAACAGCAGTACCAGCACCTGTCAGAAGTACCTACCGGCAGTAACAGCCCTGGAGGACAGCCAGCAGCCAGCTGCAGGAATCCTGAGGAAGAAGTGAAGATTGAGGTGAGTTGAGGTGCAGGTAAACCATTGTGCATCAGTGTGAAAGCAACTTTAGGCCCCTTTCACATGATCAGTCCGATTGGGTCCACCTGTCTGTTTTTCAGGTGGACTCAAATGGACTCTCCATTAACCTCTATAGAGCGACAGATGTAAACGGACTTGTATCCAATTACACCCGCCCATCTGCAATCCGATCTGCTTGAAAAAAAAAAAGGGGGATCTGTCCCCTTCTGTCTGGGCAGATCGGAGGGCCCTTAGGGTAGAGCGGGCTGCGTCCGTGTCTGCTCGACATATGCAAAGTGGACACAGACCTGCCATCCGCCCTTTACACTCATTGTGGCCCGCGACTGGTTTCAAGTCATTAAAGTGGCCCTCGCTCTTCAAAAGGTTGGGCACCCCTGGTTTAGAGATTGCTTCTCTACAGAACCTTACAAATATCCAAAATCCCCTAATTGGAATTCCTAACAGATGTTCTGCTGTGACAAAATGTATCGCTTATTTTTAACGCTGATTGGCAGAAATAAACATTTCTTTATCGTACATCATGGGACACAGAGCCTTAAGTAATTACTTAATGGGTTATAGGCCACCTTCAGGTGATGGGCACTGGTTATACCCAATCCAAGAAGTTCAGTCCTTATATAACCCATCCTCCTTCCAGGAGCACATCAGTTTTTTCGCCAGTGTCTAAGGTGTTGGTCACGAGTGAAGATGTGCTCTGAGGAGCTCCAGGAGGGATCCATGCTGCAATTAAATAGCCTCCATAAAGACCAGATCCATCCAAAGTGCCACTAAGGCCTAAAAAGATGGTACCTGGGTCCTTGTATCCAAGGGCTTGACCCCAGGAACCCGGGGCTTTGGTCTTCCTACATTACCTAGCTTTCCTGATGTGATGCTTTTACAGGTCCAAGGGAGTTGGAACCCCGTTTTAGGGATTCGGTCCTTGAAAGTTTGCTAAACGCAGCCCGCCATGATGGGTGAAGGTTGGATTGTCTGTTAGTTCAGCAAATCCTGTGGCGGGGATAAGGTAAGGGAAGAAACTTAGGTATTAAAAACACCTGTGTATTCTTCTATTAGGGAAAAAATGTTGTCATGCCTTAATTTTCTACTAGAGGGAGTCTATGCACATACCTTACTCTTCATTGTAAAGCTCAGTCAGTCTGTGTGTGGCCACAGCAGCATGTGCAGGGAGATTCCTCTCAGGTAAAAGAAATATGCCAAATGTTTTCTTTTCTCTACCTTGAAGGGACCAGGGGTTAGGGGGACATCAGCGGTGTACCCCCCTTACATCCCCCCGCGCCGCAGGGGAGTGTGGAGGTCCCGCTGGTACTGTTAATGTTAACTGTTGAAATGCTGTTTCTGTTGTATATACCTGCTACAAATAGGTCTCTGCCTCCCCTCCCCCCCTCATGTTGGGTCTGTGGACCAGAAAATGCCCCGCACAATCACTGGAACATTTTAAATGTAAAAAGGGGCAGAATTTTTTCACAGAGGGGGCGGAGCCTAAGCGTGGTGCCTTGAACGCCCATGAGGACGCACGGCAGGCATACACAGATAAACTACAGCTGTGACAGTCTCTCCTCGGCTGGCGTGGAGAATAAAAGCAGCCTGCATCACAAGGACACAGAGCTGTGAGGGTTGCAAACTGGCATTCCTGATACAGGAACGACACCTTTTTCCCAGCACTAGGCTGAATTTTATAGCAGCTTTAAATGTCATGACTATTTTCAGCAATTAAGTGCAATTTGTATAGTGCCTCTGTTTTTGTACTTAGGACTATGCCTACCAAAAAAGACACCACAAAAAACAAAAAAGTAAGGGTTCACCCCAAGGCGTTAGGATCTCGAGTCGCATTTCCACACCGTCATCCTCGCCTGAATTACCAGTTATGGTAAAAGAAGGGTGAGCAATTGGAACAAATCAATGGTGCAACTGCTTCTCACATCTCAGCCCCTGTATACATGACTGAAGATGTCCTTTCCTCCTTCCTGCAGGGTCTGGAAGAAAGATTAGTGGCTTTACTCACACCCTCCATTCAAATGGATCGGAAGCGTGCTATAGCCCCCTCCCCCACTTCAGAACCTTTTCAAGGGGAACAGTGGGCACAGGATGAGGTATTACCCTCAGTTGATCAGGAGAAAAAACAAACCGATGATTCCTCTGCGGAGGAAACAATGGTAGATAAACCTTTTTCAGCCTCTCAATGAGAAATTGCTGATACAATCTCTTACGAAGATGGTTTGCTCCACTTTCATGCTACCCCTAACCAAGTCTCCTGAAAGCTCGGTTTCTTCCTTGGGTTCCTTAAAACCTTCTCATCCTTTGCATACGTTTTCTGCACATGCATTACTAGAACAGCTTATTTTTGCTGACTGGGATCACCCGGATAAGCATTTTCTCTCTCCTAAGAAATTTGCAATTCTCTATCCCCTGGAGGAAAGATTCTCCAAAAGATAGAAAATACCAGCAGTTGATGCTGCGATTTCCAATGTGAATAAAGGCCTAACTTGACAAGTAGACAATGCACAAATGCTAAAGGATCCAACAGATAAAAAGTTGGAATCCCTGTTAAAATCTACTTTTTCCATGGCAGGTGCCGTTACTCAGCATGCAGTCGCTGCAATAGGCGTCTGTCAATCACTAAAGGACCAATTTAAACAGGCCCTTAGAGAGATTCCTGCACAACAAGCTCGGGAATTGGCTGAACTATCAAAAGCATTATGCTTTGCCATAGATGCTATTAAAGATTCTTATGCTTGTGCATATGCATAGAATCTTGTGGTTAAAAAATTGGTCAGCTGAAGCACCATGTAAAAACCTCCTAACTGGGTTCCCTTTTCATGGGGAGCGACTATTTGGAGAAGACTTGGACAAATATATCCAAACAATTTCTAGTGAGAAAAGTACTCTTTTGCCAGTCAAAAGAAAGTATAAATGCCCTTCATTTAAATGGGCTCTTTCGCCTGGGGTCAGGAAACCTGCAAAGCAGAATCCTAAAGCCTCATCATGAAGAGGCAAGACTTCTGCAGTTTTCAGAAGTCTGCAAAGAGGAAATTCAGTACAGATGGGTCATCTCCACGGTAACGCTGGGGTACAAACTGGAATTTCGGGACTTTCCACCATCTCGCTTCCTGAGGTCAAGCGTTCCCAAAGATCCAGAGAAAAGACCATCTCTGTTTCAGGCACTAGACCGATTAATATCTCAAGGGGTAATCATACAGATCCCCACAAAAGAGCAAGGTCTGGGGTTTTATTCAAATCTTTTCATGGTACCAAAACCAAATGGAGACGTCAGACCCGTTCTAGATCTAACAAATCTAAATCAGTTCCTGAAGATCCACTCCTTTCACATGGAGACAATCAGGTCAGTAGTTTCTATCCTTCTAGGAGGAGAACTTCTGGCATCAATCGACATCAGGGATGCATATCTGCATGTCTAATCAAAAGTTTCTGCGGTTCGAGTTAGAACAGCAGCATTTCCAGTTTGTAGCCCTTCCCTTTGGGCTAGCCACAGCACCCCGGGTGTTCACCAAAATGCTGGCCCCACCTCTAGCCAGGTTAAGGGCACAGGGCATAACAGTCATAACGTACCTAGATGATCTATTGCTAATAGATCAGTCGGTGGCTCGTTTGGAGCAATGCGTACGCACTACAACCAATTATCTGGAAAGTTTGGGTTGGATTCTCAACCTATCAGAAATCTTCCTTAATACCGCTAAAAAGGCTGGAGTACTTGGGTCTGATCATAGCTACAGCCCAGGAAAAGGTGTTCTTGCCTCAGGCAAAGATCAACTCCATAAAAGAGCTCATAAAAGAGGTCAAATAGCGATCCCTCCATTCGCCTTTGCATGAGGTTGCTAGGAACCATGGTGGCTTCATTCGAAGCAGTTCCCTATGCTCAGTGTCATTCAAGACTGTTGCAAAACAGTATCCTATCTGCTTGGAACAAAACAGTTCAAGCTTTAGACTTGCCAATGCAGCTGCCCCCAAGAGTGTCCCAAAGCCTCACTTAGTGGTTACTAACCCAGAATCTGCTGAAAGGAAAATCCTTCAGACCAGTCACCTGGAAAGTGGTAACAACGGATGCCAGCCTTTCAGGCTGGGGAGCAGTACTAGAAAAGACAACTGTCCAGGGACAGTGGGACAATAGTCAAGAACCAAAAGAATCTTGCCCATCAATATCCTAGAGATTAGGGCAGTACGTCTGGCTCTAAAGGCCTGGATTTTCGTGTTACGGGATTGTCCTGTCAGGATTCAATCTGGCAATGACACAGCTGTGGCCTATATCAATCACCAAGGGGGCACCAAAAGTCTCAGTGCAGAGAGAGGTGAACCATATTCTAACTTGGGCAGAAAAGAATGTTCCATGCCTATCAGCAGTCTTCATTCCGGGAGTAGAGAATTGGCAGGCGGACTACTTGAGTCGCCAGCAGTTATTCCCAGGGGAATTGTCTCTTCACCCCAACATATTTTGGGCTGTTTGCCAAAGATGGGGGACACCGGACATAGATCTTCTAGCGTCCAGGTTCAACATGAAGTTAGTCAGCTTTGCAACCAGAACAAGGGATCCATGCGCATGCGGAACGGATGCGTTGGTGACCCCATGGGATCTGTTCTCACTGATCTATGTATTCCCCTCTATTCACTTGCTGCCTCGACTTCTTTGCAGGATCAAGCTGGAAAGAAAGCTGGTAATTTTGGTGGCACCAGCATGGCCCAGAAGGTCATGGTATGCAGAAATTGTAAAGATGGCAGTGGAGGGCCCATGGTCCCTCCCGCTATGGCCAGATTTGCTCTCACAGGGACGATATTCCATCTTTCCTTACGGTCTCTAAATTTATTGGTTTGGCTATTGAAACCCACATTCTAAAGAAACGTGGGCTTTCTGGGTCAGTTATCTCTACCCTGATTAATGCAAGGAAGCCAGCTTCCAGAACTATATATTATAGGGTCTGGAGGGCTTATGTTTCCTTGTGTGAATCCAAGGGTTGGCACCCTCGGAGATATAACATAGGCAGAATTATTGCCTTTCTACAATTAGGGGTAGAAATGAAATTGACTTTGAGTACTATTAATGGCCAAGTCTCAGCTTTATCAGTCTTATTTCAAAAACCACTTGCTACACATTCTTTAATCTGGGGTTTTATGCAAGGGGTAACGTGGCTTAATCCGCCCGTTAAACCTCCCTTGAACCCTTGGAACTTGAATTTAGTTTTGTCTGTGTTACAAAAACAGCCATTTGAACCAATGCAACTTATTCTCTTAGTCCTTCTGACAAGGAAGTTGGTATTTTTGGTTGCTATATCCTCAGCAAGGAGGGTTTCGGAATTGGCTGCTTTTTCTTGTAAAGAGCCATATTTATGCCCTCGTCCAGACTTTTTGCCAAAAGTGGTTTCAGGTTTTCACCTGAACCAAGATATTGTCCTGCCATCGTTTTTTCCAAAACCATGTTCCAGGGAAGAAAGGTCACTACATTGTCTTGATGTGGTGAGAGCAGTGAAAAGCTATTTAAAGGCAACTGCTCAAATTTGTAAGACTGATGTCTTATTTATTCTGCCAGAAGGTCCTAAGAAAGGACAGGCAGCGTTGAAATCCACTGTCACTAAGTGGATTTGGCAAGTGATAATTCAAACTTATGATTAAAGGGGTAGGACTCCCCCTTTTCAAGTTAAGGAGCATTCTACCAGGGCGGTCAGTGCTTCTTGGGCAGTGCGTCATCAGGCCTCCATGGCTCAGATCTGTAAGGCCGCAACTTGGTCTTCAGTAGATACAGTCACACAATTTTATCAGCTGGATGTAAGAAGGTATGAGGATAATCGCCTTCAGACGCAGTGTGCTGCAGGCAGCAGTATAGATCCTCAAGTTTGGGGGTATCCTCCGGGTTTTGTGTCCCCCTCCCCTCAAGTAGCATTGCTATGGGACGTCCCATTAAGTAATTAATTAAGGTCCTGTGTCCCATGATGTACGATAAATAAAATAGGATTTTTATAACAGCTTACCTGTAAAATCCTTTTCTTGAAGTACATCATGGGACACATAGTTCCCTCCCCTCTTTTTTGGGATTTAAGTATATTGCTTTGCTACAAAAACTAATGTTCTCCTGGAAGGAGGAGGGGTTATATAGGGAGTAAACTTCTTGGATTGGGTATAACCAGTTTCCATCACCTGATTTGGCCTATAACCCATAAAGTAATTACTTAAGGTGCTGTGTCCCATGATGTACTCCAAGAAAAGGATTTTACAGGTAAGCCGTTATAAAAATCCTATTATTAAATCAGGTTAAATGTGTATTAACATTTACATGTACTGCCTGCGACACAGCTTTCTGCTTTCCTGATCCTCCTATTTGGCTACAAATCTAGCAGACAGGGTCCATCTGATTAACCACTTAAGGACCGGAAGGATTTGCCCCCTTAATGACCAGGCCATTTTTTGTAATACGGCAAAGCGTCGCTTTAACTGACAATTGCGCGGTCATGCGACGTTGTATCCAAACAAAATTGACGTCCTTTATTTCCCACAAATAGAGCTTTTTTTGGTGGAATTTGAGCATCTCTGCGTTTTTTATTTCTTGCGCTATAAACAAAAGAGTACAGATCGGACACTTTTGACACTTTTTTGGGACCATTGACATTTATATAGCAATCAGTGTTATAAAAATGCACTGATTACTGTTTAAATGTCACTGGCAGGGAAGGAGTTAACACTATGGTGGGCGATCAAGGGGTTAACTGTGTTCATTCATGTGTGTTTCTAACTGTGGGGGGATGGGACTGACTGGAGGAGGAGACAGATCGCTGTTCCTAATTACTAGGAACAGAGGGTCTGTCTCTCCTTCCCTGTCAGAATGGGGATTTGTGTGTTTACATACACAGATCCCCGTTCTGGCTCTCGTGCCCACAATTGCGGATGGCTGGCAGACATTGCACCTGCCGGTCACGCGCATCAGGTCCCCTGCTGTGCAGCGGGCATGCCTGCTATGGCTCTTAAGGAGCCGACGTACAGGCCATATAATGACAGCGGGAAGCATTCATTATGTTCTTCATAGCCATATTTGATCTCATGTAACCCACTGGCTCTCAACTATTTGTAAATGTACCCAGCTGGGTTTATTTTACGGCATACATTTGCTGCTTGTAGTAAGTTTATCATAACAATTTTAGTGTTTTGGCAAATTCTAAATTGTATAAAACTTATCATTATGTATTTTTAGCTTAGTTTCCTAGTTCAGACTTGGAAGAAGATTTTCCAGTCGCTGTCACTTGCAACTGGCATGAATTGTTCCAGCATTGTTACATAATTTTATACACACAATTTAAAGGCCCAGTCCACTCAAAATTTATATCTCAGTTACAAGTGAAGTCAAATGTTCTTAACTAATTGGCCTCCCATATCTTTGACGACTCGAGTAGCAAGATCTCCCTGCTATGACTGATGGCTCTATTCACACGCACCTTTACTTCTGGAGTATTTCCAGCCACCACTGGAGGTTTCCAATCCTTTTGTTACATTTATAAAATTACGATAAAATAGTGTGTAGTAGGACCCCTCCTAATTGCTGCAGGAGGTATTCATTCTTTCCTACTTAAGTGCAGCTCAAGAGTCCTTTTCATTGGGATCCTCAGGAGAAATAACACAAAGGTAGTAAAAAAACACCCCAAGAGAAACAACAGTAAGGTAGTATAAAACAAACCTTAAGCTATCACTGCACATCACCATTATATACACCTATTCTTCTCTAACCTCAGGTTGTTAAGTGCTGGTAGATGAATATATAAAAACTTAAGGTGCAGGTCATCTTTAGCAGAACACACACAGCTAGTGGCGAACAGGTAATCACTGTGGAACAAACATTGACTCTACCCGAGCCCTCTTTATACTTAGTGCTAGTTCACACCAGATGCAGTTCTGTGCTCTTTTTTTCTGCACTAAAAATGCATGCAGTGTTTTCCATGTATTCCAATGGCTCTAGTTCACACCAGTGCAGTCATTTTTCGGTCAGTTTCCAGTGCAGAAAAAAAAGTAGAGCGTTCTGCATTTTTTCTGCACAGAACTGTACTGGAACCTAGCAAATTGTATCAAAAATGCACTGGAACTGTATGTGGTGTAAACTGTAAGCAAAAAACTGATCCGGAACGTATCTGAAGTTCATTTTTGCTGTGTGAACTGGCCCTGAAAATGCATGCACAGTGTTTTTCATGTATTCCAATGGCTCACACCAGTACAATCAGTTCCAGTCAGTTTCCGGTGCAGAAACTGACTGGAAACTGACTGGAACTGACTGCATTTGTGTGAACTAGAGCCATTGGAATACATGGAAAACATTGTGCATGCATTTTTAGAGCCAGCTCACACCACAAAAATGCACTAGTGCAGAAAAAAAGTGCATGGAACTGCATCTGGTGTGAACTAGCCCTTATTGACATCACTATGGCACTCATTAGCAGTGGCCCTGTTCTACTATTAATCGCAGCTTGGCCAAGCCTAGAGCAGTTGTAGACAAGTATATGCAAAATTTAAAAAGCCAGGTTAAGGTTAGGCTGTTGTTTAAAAAAGGTCAAGTTTAGGGGCACTTTGGGCTTTCTCCAACTTCCATGAAAAGCTGACATATTAGCTTTGGGTGGATTTACCCTTTAATCAATTTTGTTTTACATATTTTGCAGAAAAAAAAATCAAATCAGTTGGTGGGGCACTGCCCTCCTACAATTTTGCCACTTTTGTACAGGCCAGCTAGGTCTTTCCAAAAAATCTGGTTATATGTTCTGTTTTATGAAATCCACTAAGCAGAAAATGTTTGTTCTCAGTAAAAGGGATGTTTGAAAGGCCTCATTATTTTCAGATGAATAGTAAAACACCCCTGCATGTGGCCAGCTTTAGACTACAGCAGCATGTGTTCCTATGTTACTATGAATGCATGCTGATATATTTACCAACAGCTGATGAGTGGATATGTCATCTTAAGTGTTGCTTCTTTTAGCAACAATTCTGATAAAGAGACAGGCAATCTGCAGTCAGCTAGGTCCTGTGTAATATTAGTTTTGGAGACAGTGTCTTTGTAAAGTAAATCTGTCAAGAAAGAAATATGGTGGCTGTAATTGTTGACCTTCTGAAAATGCTAGTACGTTAACCCACTAACTTCATGTGCAGATCAGGATATAAAAACACAAAAACTTCACCAGTTCATGTGCTGGTCAGAAAAAACAGGAAAGGTGTGGAAAAGTCAAAGATCCTTTTCAATCACTGACCCTGAACAAATATCCTAGTATAGTGACTGAAAAGATTGAAGCCAGAATATCAGCATGACAGCCAAGAAACTAGTAATGGCAGACTCCAAATTTCTCTTGTTATAGTTTTCATTTTAAAAGTTTGAATGAAAGTTTAAAATAAACATTTTCATTGCAAGGGGTACAAAGATGTGCAACCTATGCTTGGCTTATTCCAAAACATTTTTTTATCAGCAAAAAACGTATTGCTGGCACCTCTCTTCTGACCTTTCTAGCTTGGTACATTTGAATTATTTGATCAAATAGCATATAACATAATAGTGTAAATATATTAATAAGATATTCATATAATAAAATAATTTACTGTGAATTATTTTACATTAAAAATAAGCATTACAGTGCACATTATATAACTTCCGTTAATTAAAGCAGACCTTTACCCCCTTAAGACTGTGTGCATATACCTAGCTCCATTCCCCTCCTTCTACCACTCTGTTTTTGTTTTTTTTTTGTACATTCTAGAGGAGAAGAATGTTGTGCATGCATGCACAGATGCGCTGAAGGGCTTTTTCAGGCTTTAGGACCTGGCAGAGGATTTCAGCACATCTGTGCATGCACACAAGGCGTGGCACAGTCAAGGAGGCCTGCAGCCCTTTTTCTGCGCTTGCATGGGCATAACTTGGTTTATGCACAGATGTGGCACAGGTCTCCACCAGGTCCCGAAGGCCAGGCAGAGCCCTTCAACACGCATGCTGGACAATCAAGTTTGGCACTGCCAGAGGAGAAGGGCAGAGCCATGGTCAAGGGAACTAAAGCTCCCCTTTAAGGAATGAAAACCACAGTTGCGATTAAAATGTGTTTGTACTCCAACACAAACTTGCATTATGTTAATCTATCCCAGATGGATAAATAAAGAGAGATAGAAGGGCTAAAATATATTCCTTGACAATATACTACTTCATGCTCCCTCTAGTGCTCTAGTGCTGCTTATACTTTGGCAACTTGATCACTGATGAAGGCAAAAATCATTGCTGATTGACTGATTCTTCTGTTTAGCAAAGATCATAAGACTAAAGACCTAGACTTTTGGTCATGTTACCAGCACTGATCAGAGTTCAGACTAATGGTTTTCAACATGAAAGGTTAGCATTTCAACTCTTATATACCAACAAAAAAGCTTTGGAGGAAACTTGTGTAAACAAGCAATTGCAGACCTCTCTTAAATTATTATTATTATTACACAGGGTTTATATAGCGCCAACAGTTTACTCAGCGCTTTACAACATTAGGGCAGACAGTACAATTACAATACAATTCAATACAGGAGGAATCAGAGGGCCCTGCTCGTTAGAGCCTTACAATCTAGGAATTATTATCGTGTTTCTGCAAAAATAAGGCCTACTGTGATTTTCCGCAATATAAGCCCTACCACGAAAATAAGCCCTCGTTTAAAGTTCTGGTAGAGTGCTGGAATCCACTCCATTGCAGTAGTGTAGTAGTAGTGCCAAGTACAGTACCTTCAGAACAGCTGATCTCCTGCTCCTCTCCTCCCAGCTGTCAGCTGGGGATTTGCCCCCCCCCCGCAGTGCTCGGAGCAGGGAGGAGAGGTCCGGCGGGCTAAGGGAGCGGTGGGCTAAAGAAATGATGAGCTGCACTCAACTGATCCCCCTCTCCAAGCTGTCAGCGGGGGATCTCGGCCCCTCCCTGTGCAGAGCTCCGGCGGGCTAAGAAAGTTGTGAGCTGCTCTCAGCTGATCTCCCCCTCTCCAAGCAGCCATCGGGGGATCTTGGGCCCCCCTCCCTCTGCAGAGCTCTGGTGGGTCATGGAAGCAGCAAGCAGCACTCAGCTGATCTCCCCTTCTCCAAGAGGTCAGAGGGGGATCTTGGGCCCCCTCCCTCTGCAGAGCTCCAGTGGGTCACAGAAGCGCCCAGCGGCGCTATAAGAAGATATGTGGCACTACACTATTTGCTTTGTGTGATACTGTAACTGAGTGGATTCCAATATTCTACAAGCACTTTTACACAGGGGATTCCTGACAGACAGGGAGGGAGAGAGACAGCACATGGCATGATAAGACCTACCCCAAAAATAACCCCTACTGTGCCCTTTGTTGCCAAAAATATTATAGGACCTGGGCTTATTTTCGGGGAAACAAGGTAGTTTCCTAGCATCCATAATAATCTACTGACTTCCAGTGCTTTTACTAAAAAAGGTATTCAGAGCTTGAGTTTGGACACCCTTCACTTGGTTCTTGCATGTTCTTGGTGTTTGTACTTAAAAAAAAAACTACTAGCATTTTCATATTGAGGTCAGCAATGGCAATCCGCATATTAATCTCAGTACAGTTTTATACCTCCAAAAATAGACTGCCATTGCCAACCACCTTCTAAAGATGTTAGTTGCCTGACTGTTCCTAGCAGTTGTAAAAGCGAGAGCGAGTGAAATCAAAGCTCTTTATCTGCATACTTGCTTTGTGTCTGTAAGTGGCATAAATGAAACCATTGGACCAACTAAACAATTTACATCCAAAAGATCAGCTTGGTAGTCAACTTTATGTACCCTAATGAGGGTTTAAGCTAGTGTTGGATTACAATTCTGTTTTAATAATTTTCAGTATATCTAGACCATAAACCTTCTGGACTTCTTTAATTTGGTTAACACACGTTTTAAAATTGCACTACTTCGTATGAAGACTAGAGTACTCTATATTGAACAGTTTACACCCAGCAGTTTAAGGTAAATCAGCAGGCATACATATGTTTTTTAGTGACAGGTAATCAGTCCTGTGATCACAAATATAAAATAATCAGCTTGATAAACATACTAACGTCTCAAAAGTGACAGCACTTTTTTTAAAACACCTGCATTTATATAACATTTGCAGAGCTTTTTATACTATTAAACTTTATGCACATTACATTTTGTGCCAAACAGGTCAAAGTAAAATGTTATTTGTTTTTGTTTTTTCAGGTCAAATGTTATTCATTCATACAGAATAGAGTAAATCTGATAAATATTCATATAAAATGTACCCTAGGGTACTTGGAACCTAAACAATGATAAGCTAAGTGGAGATGCCGCCCACTATAAGGGCAGGGTGTATTCACAAAGAGCTATACCGTAATAAAAACACAGAAAATAAAAAATAAAATGTAAACACCCACCTCAAAAGATTCCTCCCCAGAACTTCGTCAGATCTCTACCGGCTCACATGAATCCTTTCAGACTGTCTTCACCTCATCTTTGCTGTATATTTGGGTGTGGAGTGTTCAGCAGTATACATAGCCTATGGTGCAGTCTACCAACTTTTACTTGGCAGTGGAACAGCAGCTTCATGAGCTCCCATCACTGGTCCTGCTGCAGCAGAGACCCTTATCTGGTATTCATTCTTATCTGTGGTATACGGACTGTCAAACATCAATCGTCAGCTTGTCTACACTGACTCAATCATCCAGCAGTGTCCTGACTTACTGGCCCTCAGGAATTCCTGTATTTTGGTTCTACTGCATTCGCCCATACTGCATTCGCTCATTCGCCTACAAGGTGCAGTATCACCTCATCCAGGACCCTGAGTTGTCAGTATATGTGTGACATGAACTGCTGTCCACACAGCATGCCGGTGCTGTATATAGGGGATCCATCTTGCAGGGGGGGGGGATTGGCCACATGGTCTTAGCTCTTCTGGAGGGCTGCTTTGAGCTTTATCACCTATGGGATTTAGTTTTTGGGATGGATAACCTTTTTTAGGGGGAGGTTGTAGGTACGAAGGTGGGGAATATGTGTGGGTGAGGGGGCTTTTTTGCAGGGAGTAGCAATCTTGTTTGTTGCTGTGATGGTTTCTATTCATAATAAACACATTTTTTGAGGAGATAACCTCTGGGTGTTCACATTTTATTTTTTATTTTCTGTGTTTTTGTTACTAAATCTGATAAATATTGCCTATTTTGGTCACTAGATGGAGCTGATGACCATAGGAAATAAATACCTATTTTCTATAGTCATCAAATCCATCCTGTTGCCATGTTGCGGTATTTTCCTGCAGTTTCACAGAATGAATAGATCTGCATGTTTTTTTATAAGCACACTCCTCGTTTTAAATATTTACTCTTTACACGAATTTGGCGACATGGAGAGTTGTTGAGGTGTAACCTGAAATATCTGCCTGTGCTCTGAAGCTCAAAATACTGGGATACAGAAATATATTTAATTGTGTTTTCTCACTTGAGTAAATGACCCTTATGATTCTGATTTATTGTAAATGTTGCATGCTTGGTACTAGGCAATAGAGAAATGCCATTCATAGTTCAGACCTAATGCTAAAGACAAATGTACTCAAAAAGGCAGAAACAGCTTCTAATGTCATTCCTTTACTGATTAATCTTGAATACTCTTTACTTTTTGTCCTATGTGTTTATTTTACAGCCATGATTACATTGGTGAATTTACTACAAGTTATCGGGAGCTGTCCAGAGGACAGTCACAGTTCAATGTCTATGAGGCAAGTTGTATTTAATGAATGAATTTGGAGGATAGAGGACACACCATTTTATAATCACATCATTAATAGCAAAAATGCCATTACAAAGACTGTTGAGTTCTGGATTCTTTCCAAAAGTCTGCATGGAGTTTGGGTAGATTAGGGGAGTACTATGTTAGCAATTTTCCACAGGTTAGAAAAAGTTAGAAACTGTGTATGGTAACCAATCGGCTTCTAACTTCAGCTTGTTCAATTAGGCTTTGACAAAAAAAACTGGAAGCTGATTGGTTTCTATGCAAAGCTGCACCAGATTTTGCACTCTCCAGTTTTAGTAAATCCACCTCTAAGTGCAGGAAGAGCAAAAGAAGATCATAATCTGCTATGCCCCTTCCATATGACAATGCTGTTTAGGTAAATGTTTGAATTTTTCTTTATAAACATAATAGCCCTTCTCTCTTATGGTTAATACCTAAAGACACGTTTTATGTAATGTGTGCAATACATATACAAGAAAGTCAATGAATAATGGAGACTAGACCCAGAATTTTCCAAGTATTGTTACATGAAAAGATAGGGCCATCATTTCCGATTCCATGACCACATTTTTGATGAGCTGGGAAGCCTGGGCTAACTACTCTACCTGTGATGGGGCCATTTCCTGCAGTCCCCTCAGATTAACCATATTTGTCACACCACCCTCCATTCCACCCTCTCCCTCTGTCCCATATCTGACCCTCAACCCCTATTTCCCTAGACATTTACCCTCCCCACCACCCTGTTGGAGGTACTTCTATTTTGTTTATGACCTGATATTCTTTATTGTTTTATGTTGACTGAATGGTGTTTTGTATGGGTTCATTTCTTTATCGTACATCACGGGACACAGAGCCACAGTAATTACTGTATGGGTTATATAGCACCTTCAGGTGATGGACACTGGCACACCCTAGACAGGAAGTTCAACTCCCCATATAACCCCTCCCCTTACCGCGAGTACCTCAGTTTTTTCGCCAGTGTCTTAGGTGTTGGTCACAAGTAAAGATGTGCTGTGCTGAGCTCCGCTGGAGAAATATTTGCTTGGGCAAGCCATGCAACCGGATCCATTCAAAGTGTCTTTTCAGGCCAAATTGAATGATACCCGGGCCTCGTGGCGGAAGAAACGAGGTTTTGCCTGTAACACCTCTCTTTTTAGAGAGCTGGACCCCGGGATCCAGTGCTTTGGTTTTTTCAGCCATATTTCCTGGCGGGGTGCTTTACAGGTCCATGGGTGTGGAACCCCTTATAAAAAGGGGCCCCGATCCCTGAAGGTTTTTTAATGGAGCCCACCATGAGTGGTAAAGATTGGGTCTGTTTGGTTTTACCACAGAACCCTGCAGCTGGATAAGGTAAGGGAGATTCCTAAGGAATTTTTCTAATTCTTGTGGGTTTTCTCCTTTAAGTAAATGTTGTCATGCCTAAAGTCACCACTGGGGGCTGTCAAGAGCACGTACCTGTTCTATGCTTGTCAGTCTTGCTCTTTGTCCATACAAGCTGCACACTTCCTCCAGCCCAAGCCCCAGGTAAGACGTGGGAAGGGGTTTTTTCTTTCAAATGTCCCCCACCTGGACAGAGGTACCTCTTCTCTCCAGGAGGCAGAAGGAGCATGGGTCAGTCAGCGGTATGCCGCACCGCTGCCACCATTACGGCAGTTCTCCGTCCATTGGCTCTCCTCCACCCCAGCCCCCCTCCACATGCGATCCGGTCAGATCGGAGCCCACTCGCACGGGAAAACAATCTTTTTTGAAAAAAGTGGGGGGGGCATGGTGGGAAGTCTGAGAAAGAGGGCGGGGCTTAGCACGGCATTGACGTGCCTCAGACGTTCACAAATGCAGAGCTGTGTCTGCTATAAAGTGCACCTCTTTTCAGATGCATTCAGCTGATGGGGGGACACAGAGCAGACAGGGGCATGTGAGTGTTAGTGACACAGGCATCAGGCTGAGCATTAATAGCAGCGGCAGTTACTGGACTAGTTGCTCAGCAGTGGGTGCCTTTTTTGGTAGTACCTCTGCATTTGTGCTTGGCACTATGACCAGAGGGAGAGGTACAAATACCTGAAAAGACAAGGGCATAAAGGGGTCGCCCTCAGGCTCTAAGGACCCTCCCTCTGCAACACCATCCCCCCCGAAAGGCCTAGGGAGGTTGGTCAGAGTGAACTATCGGGGTAATCCAGGGTTGCAATTGCTTCCAACAGTTCAGCCCCTGTCTATATTACTAAGGAGGTTTTCTCCTCAGCCATGATTGGATTGGAGGAAAGATTAACGGCTTCAATCGCATCTTCACAGAGTGGAAGAAAATGCATTAGGTCCCCTTCTACCACCCAGGATCCTCAAACAGAGGAACAGTGGGAGAGGAAAGATGAATCCCCCTCAGGGGACCGTGAAGAGACTGATGACTCCTCTTCCGAGGGATCAAGTGGGGAAGGACCTTCTTCAGCTTCACAAGCTGAGAAATTGCTGGTGCTTTCTCTTACTGAAATGGTCCACTCCACATTTAAGCTACCCTTAACTGAGTCGCTTAAAAAGCCCACTTCTTGTTTGGGTTCACTAAAACCTCCTCAGGCTTTGCGTGCCTTTCCTGTCCATTCATTGCTAGAAAAGCTTTTGTATTCTGAGTGGGATCACCCAGATAAGCATTTTTTCCCCCCTAAAAAGTTTTCAACATTTTATCCTATAGAGGAAAACTTTACTAAGATGTGGAGTATACCAGCAATTGGCACTGCTATATCCTCTGTGAATAAAAGTTTGACTTGTCTGGTTGACAATGCGCAAATGCTTAAGGATCCAACTGATAAAAAATTGGAATTCCTGTTAAAAACCACTTTCTCCTTGGCAGGTTCAGTGGCTCAACCTGCAGTGGCAGTATGTCAATCCTTGAGAGACCATTTGAAACAGGTGCTCAAGGTTTTCCCTGAACAGCAGGCCCAGGATTTAGCCGAGCTGCCAGCGGCTTTGTGTTTTGCAATTGATGCAATCAGAGATTCTATTCTTTAAACCTCTCGCCTTACGCTTGGGTTGGTACATATGCGTAGAATCTTATGGTTGAAAAGTTTGGTCAGTCGAAGCGCCATGCAAAAAGCTCCTGGCTTGGTTTTCCTTTCCGCGGTAAAAAGCTGTTTGGGGATGATTTGGACAAATATAACCAAAAGATATCAAGTGGGAAAAGTACACTTTTGCCAGTTAAGAAAAATAGTAAACGTCCCTCATTTAAACGGGCTCTTTCTCCAATGCCAGGGGCATCAGCCTCCAGGCAGTCGCAACAGCCTCCACCGTCAGGTTCAAGAGGTAAACCTCAGGGTCAACCCCAGGGACAAAAGAAGTCCTGGGGGAGGAAACCTATAAAAGACAGAACGCTAAAGTCTCTTTATGAAGGGGTGCCCCCGCTCGTTCCAGTAGGGGGGAAGACTTCTGCAGTTCTCAAGGGTCTGGCAGGAGGAATTTCGAGACAGATGGGTGGTCTCCACAATAGCTCTAGGTTACAAACTAGAGTTCCGAGAATTTCTGTCTCCTCGTTTCCTCAGGTCAAATTTCCCCAAAGATCCAGAGAAAAAGAAGTCTCTCTTTCAAGCGTTGGACTGACTTTTGTCACAAAAAGTGATCATGGTGGTCCCCATGGAAGAGCAGGGGTTGAGGTTTAATTCAAACCTTTTCATCACGGTGCCAAAACCAAATGGAGATGTCAGAGCCATTCTAGAACTCAAAGATCTAAACCAGCTCCTGAATATCCCCTCTTTTCGCATGGAATCAATCCGATCAGTAGTCTCCATCCTACAAGGAGGAGAACTTCTGGCATCAATCGACATCAAGGATGCATACCTGCATGTACCTATTTTCCCCACTCACCAGAAATATCTGTGTTTCGAATTAGAAAAACTTAATTTTCAGTTTGTAGCCTTGCCTTTCGGTCTAGCTACTGCACCTCGGGTGTTTACAAAACTTCTGGCCCTTCCTCTGGCCAGATTAAGGACTCAAAGTATAACAATAATAGCATACCTAGACGACCTGCACTTGATAGACCAGTTGGTAGCCCGCTTGGACCAAAGCATGGTCACCACACTCAACTACCTGGAATACCTAGGTTGGGTCCTCAACCTAGAGAAATCTTCTTTAAAGCCAGTAAGAAGATTAGAGTACTTGGGTCTGGTTATAGATACAGCCCAAAAGAGTGTTTTTACTCCAGGCAAAGATCAGCGCCATAAAGGAGCTGGTTCAGGTGGTCAGGGCGAAGAAGGGTCCTTCTATTCGCCTTTGTATGAGGTTGTTGGGGAAGATGGTGGCTGCATTCAAAGTGGTTCCCTATGTTCGGTTTCATTCGAGACTTCTGCAAAACAGTATCCTGTCTGCCTGGAACAAGAAGGTCCAAGCACTAGATTTTCCGATGCGTTTATCACCAAAAGTGCGCCAGGGCCTCAGTTGATGGAGGATATCCGAGGATCTATAGAAGGTGAAATCCTTCTTACCAGTTACCTGGAAGGTGGTAACAACAGATGCCAGCCTTTCGGGTTGGGGAACAGTCCTGGAAGAGGTGTCTGTCCAAGGGAAATGGTCCAGAACCGAAAGGACCTTGCCCATCAACATTCAGCATTTTTTGTTTCAAGAACAAGGGATACACTCGCATGCAGGAAAGATGCATTGGTGACCCCGTGGGATCAGTTCTCACTGATTTATGCATTCCCTCCTATTCTGCTGCTACCTCGACTTCTTCGCAGGATCAAGCGGGAAAGGAAGTCGGTAGTTCTTGTGGCCCCAGTGTGACCCAGAAGATCTTGGTATGCAGAAATAGTAACGATAGCGGTAGGGGCCCCATGGACCCTACCACCACGTCCAGACCTGCTATTGCAGGGACCAGTGTTCCATCCTACTTTACAAACACTAAATTTAATGGTTTGGCTATTGAAACCCACATTCTGAAGAATTGTGGGCTTTCAGGCTCAGTGATATCTACCTTGATTAAAGCAAGGAAGTCAGCTTCCAGAGTCATTTATTATAGAGTTTGGAAGGCATATGTTTCCTGGTGTGAATCCAGGGGTTGGCATCCCAGAAAGTATGTTATAGGTAGAATTCTTGCCTTTCTGCAAATGGGGTTAGAGATGAAGCTGGCCTTGAGTACTATCAAGTGCCAGGTCTCGGCCTTATCGGTATTGTTTCAACGTCCACTTGCTTCGCATTCTTTGGTCCGAAGCTTTATACAGAGGGTAACGCGGTTTAATCCACCGGTTAGAGCACCCCTGAACCCTTGGGACTTGAATTTAGTTCTGTCAGCATTACAGAAATAGCCTTTTGAGCCGATACAACATATTCCCTTGGTCCTTTTGACAAGGAAGCTAGTTTTTCTGGTAGCCATTTCTTCTGCAAGAAGGGTATCAGAACTGGCGGCTCTTTCTTGTAAAGAGCCATATTTAATTCAGAAGGATAGAGTAGTATTGCGTCCTCATCCTAGCTTTCTGCCAAAGGTGGTTTCAGGTTTTTATCTAAACCAGGATATTGTTCTACCTACATTTTTTCCAGAACCCTGTTCTACGGAAGAAAAGTCACTACATTCTCTGGATGTAGTTAGAGCAGTCAAAATCTATTTGAAGGCAACTGTTCAGATTCAGAAAACAGATGTTTTGTTTGTGTTGCCTGAAGGTCCTAGATCAATCTACTATTGACAAATGGATTCGGCAAGTAATTATTCAAGCTTATGGTTTGAAGAGGAAAGTTCCACCTTTTCAAAACAAAGTGCACTCCACCAGGGCTGTTAGTGCTTCATGGGCAGTGAGTGCATCACCAAGCCTCCATGGCTCAAATCTGCAAGGCCGCAACTTGGCCTTTAGTCCATACATTCACCAGATTCTATCAGGTACATATCAGGTGCATGAGGATATCAGGTGCATGAGGATATCACCTTTGGGCGCAGTGTGCTGCAGGCAGCAGTATAGGCCCTCAGGTCTGATTGCACCCTACTTTTGTTTGTGTCTCCCTCCCCTCAGATAGCATTGCTCTGGGACAGTCCATACAGTAATTACTGTGGCTCTGTGTCCCGTGATGTACGGTAAAGAAAATAGGATTTTTATAACAGCTTACCTGTAAATTCCTTTTCTTGGAGTACATCACAGGACACAGAGGTCCCTCCCCTTTTTCTGGTTACACGTGTATTGCTTTGCTACAAAATTGAGGTACTCCCGGTAAGGGGTGGGGTTATATGGGGAGTTGAACTTCCTGTCTAGGGTGTGCCAGTGTCCATCACCTGAAGGTGCCATATAACCCATAAAGTAATTACTGTGGCACTGTGTCCTGTGATGTACTCCAAGAAAAGGATTTCACAGATAAATCCTATTTTCCTGCTCGTACTTTTCTCTGTCTTCAGTATATTATTTGCCATAATTTTTTATATTAAACAAGCACAGAAGTGTAATCTAGAGTGTACACATGGAGAACAGTTTCAAGCCAATGAGCAATAACTATTATCCATGCATTATAAATCTAAGTGCCCAAGGTCAGTCAATTCATAATGCATAAAACGTTTTCAGCTTTAAATGTCTGACCAGTTAAGTATTAACATGTAAGCTAATACTGTGAATACTATATTTTCTTATACTACAAGAACAATACAGTCATAAAACCAGAATATTTTTGATTTGTAATCCCATTACTCATTTATATAAAAATGCATCTGTGCCTGAGTTGATACAGAGGGTGAGAAAATTTTGCTTACGAGCATTTGCAGTAGTCCCAGACATCACTGAATTATTAATTTCTAAGAAATGATGTTTGTATCAGCAGATTCAAATCAACATCATGTCTTTCCTATGTTTTAATTGCTACTCATCCGCTTTTAAACTCTGTTTTAAAAAAATCGAAAAGATTTTCCGTATGTGAACAATTATTAAGTCTATCTAACTGTAGATAATTAAGATGTTACCAGTAAGATGTTGTGAGGACTGCAGGCATGCTTAGTAGAAACTCCACTTGAACCGTTTTTCACTGCAATAATAAGCACAAACTGTTCTAATGAATATGAAATCTACTTGGCAGAGAAAATGCTTTATTTTAAGATGAAATTTATAAAGATATAAATTATTTTTAGTGTGATATTTATTATTTGCTATATCACAAACTGTAATATGTTTATAGGTAATAAATCCCAAGAAAAAGGGGAAGAAGAAAAAATATCTGAATTCTGGAACTGTAAGTAACATTATTGGTTACATTAATATATTTTCTCCTTTTTTGTTGTTGTTGTTAAATATGAGTATTTTGTTTAAAAAGTGTTAAAAAAACTGTTAGATCCACTGGCAAATTCAAAGGAATTCTGGCAGGAAGTCCTTTGTTAATAGTTTAGCAAATTGACGTTTCAGCAAAATGGTACAAATTGCAGAAAAAACAATTATTAGTCAAATGTGCATGACCTGCTGCAAATTCTGCTTTAAGAACTTCTTCACTCATCCTTATTGATAAATATCACTGTAATCAAAAAGTACTAAGTACAAAAGCCGTTGTCTTAATTTGCACTTCTGATCTTTTTGTAACAGTTTGGGAAGGCAAATTACTAAAAACTTGGTATCCTAAAACAGACATATGAGAGGCTGTCATTATAATGCATTAATTCAAGTTCCTTCAGTTTGGACTTCTTAGAATTCTTTATGGAAATGATATTTCATAAAAAGAACGTACGGCAAGACAATGTTAAAGGTGACTTTGGTCTGCATTGATCATGGAAGCAAAGAAGTGTAAGATATTCATAAAGGAAAATATGTAGTTTGAATAGATGAATAGAGGTTTAAAATTAACCTTAGGTCACAAGTCATATATGTGAGACAAAAATGTTTTCTTACAAATTCCTTATTTTAAAGTGGACACCTGCATTAGCCTAAAATCTAGCAGCTATTAATAATGTCCCAGTTAATGTTGTACATTTAATTGGAATTTGGGTTTCTTCGTATTGCTCTAAAAATCTTTCCTCTTTTACAACTCAACATTTGTCTTATGGCATTAGCTGTCCTAGCCCAGATATTGCTACTCAGCAACTGCTTTCAAGTTGTAACTCCTTCTGGAGAGCTCAATACTGGTTTTAACATAGATCTGTGAAGTAACTGTTCAAGTTTTATCCTACGTTGAGCCCTGACAAAAGAGGAATGGTGTTATGCCCAAAATGTGTTAGCTGTTGTTATATGACTTTTTTACTAACAATTATCTTGGATTCGTTAATCTGGTTTTGGTCTGGTGCTCCTTTCTGTATTTTATAGCTTGAGCTACTGTTCAGTGCCCATTGAAAAAAAAGTCTTGTGTAGGAACTGCCTCATCAAAGCTATTGAGCTTGTTTAAAATTTTCCTTCATCCCACTACACATGCAAGTCTAAAAGCTCACAGCACCTTTTTGAGCATGTTGTTCTTTAACCCAGACATCTGGCTCAATTAGGTGACTAGCAATATTGGATAGAAAATGCATCAGTTTAAAGCCTCCACACTGCAAAAATAAAATGCTCTTCTAGTCTCAGGGGGCAGGGATAAAATGTAGCACCAGTGTTGCCAACCCCCCAGGACTTTTTACTAACAAGAAGAAACTTACTGACAAAGCTCATTTTTTTACTGACAAACTAAAATATGACAGGAATTCCTATTAGAAAGTAGAAGAATTGATATTTAAAACATAAACAATAGGTAAATATTACCAAAGCCTGTAACAAGTAATCTGCTCAGCCCATAAAAAGTCAAAACAGTGAGACAAAATGTAAGCATCAATAGGACCTGGGGCATCCTGTGATGGAGCCACAAAACAAGTCCTGTGGGACACGTAGAATGCCATGGCAAACAATGGTGATGGTTGGCATGTGCGTAACAGTGGCAGTGGCTTAAAGGGGATGATTAAAGAGAAGCTAAGTCTAGTCAGTGTATACGCTGCACACATTTGCCACTGTCCTTGTACCCACATAATACTCCTAAATATTGTGCCACAAATGAGGGAAGAGAGACAGGGAAGGGGAGAGAGAAAGAAAATGGCATTTAGGTTGGTTCATATATATGCAAATTGGATGCTTTTAAACCACATGCAATTTGCATGGCATGTAAATGTGACTGGCTCTCAATAGAGCCGATTCCCACATGTCCGGTGGGCAGCAGTGCAGTTTAAAAAAGGGTCCTGTGCGTTTTTGGGTCTGGTCTAGGTTCGAAGTCAGGCAAAAATTTGCACCTGAATCACACCTGAACCGGTGAACAGAAACGTACCGGACCCCGGACTGCAAACCGCAGCCGCACATATGTGAACCCGACCCTAAAGTCCTGTGTATGAAACAAATACTGTATATAATACAGTGCAGGTCCAAAAAAGTTAAACCAATAAACCTAGCTAAGTATAGGCATAAAATCATGTGCTATCACTATGCTCTCCACAACATGACTAATAAGTGGTGTACAATGTGCATAAAATAACAACCATTTTCATGTGTTGGCAAAAAAATCATATTGCTCCACCCAAAACCCACATTTCTGTATATATATTTCAGTGTCCACATTAATTAGATGTGCAATACTATTCCTACTGTTACAATAAGGCAGGCCATACATTCTGCAATCATGCACAATGCAGGATTAATAGCGTATATGAAGAATGTGGACTTTTACTAATGTATTCATTTTAAATTACCGTATATACTCGAGTATAAGTCGTTCTGAGTATAAGTCGAGGCCCTAATTTACCACAAAAAAATGGGAAAAACTTATTGACCCGAGTATAAGACGAGGATGAGAAATGCACAACTACTGTAAGTGGAAAAGAGGGTCAACAATGCCCATTTGCAACATTACTGTGCCCATTTGCATGCCTCACTGTGCCCATTTGCAGCCATAGGTCCCCTGAACTTCAAACTCGGTAGTTAAGGGTTCCTAGATGTCCCCTAGCTGCAGCCAAAATTTGGGGTCTCTGAACCCAAAGGGTCCCAAAATGACATTGCTGCAGATGGACACAGTTGACCGAATTTGGGGCCCCGTATCTCGAGGCCACTTAGTGTTAAGGACCCCAAATTTGGTATGCAAACCCAGCACCATAAAAGTTCCAAAGCTGGTGTTTCTAGCACCAAGTGGCCCCGAGATACAGGGCCCCAAAAATCAGTTCAGAAAATGTCAAGCACTTTTCTGCAGCAGAGAATGACATTTTCCGAACCAGATTTGGGGCCCTGTATCTCAGGGCCACTTGGTGCTAGGAACCCCAGCTTGGATATGTTGTGGTACCAATTCCACTGGGTTTGCACACCAAATTTGGGGTTCCTAGCACCAAGTGGCCCTGAGATATGGGGCCCCAAAATCGGTTCAGAAAATGTCAAGCACTTTTCTGCAGCAGAGAATGACATTTTCTGAACCGATTATGGGGCCCCGTATCTCGGGGTCACTTAGTGCTAGGAACTTTAGCTTTGGATATGTTATAGTGCTAGTTCCACTGGGTTGGCACACCAAATTTGGGGTTTCTAGCACCAAGTGGCCCTGAGATACGGGGCCCCAAAGTCGGTTCGGAAAATGAAAAATGAACTTTTTTGCTGCAGAAAAGTGCTTGACTCCAGTATAAGTCGAGGGGGGCACTTTCAGCACAAAAAAATGTGCTGAAAAATTCGACTTATACTCGAGTATATACGGTATTACTGTTGTAGTTCCTGTGTATGGTGACTATATTTTATATATATATATATATATATATATATATATATATATATATATATATATATATATATGTGTGTGTGTGTGTATATATATATATATATATATATATATATATATATATATGTATATGCATATATATGTAAATTGGATATAGTATGGAAGCACAGTAGTTCACTGTGCTATATAGAGGCATTACAGTGTGTTGCTTTTTTTTATTATGTCCATACAAAACAATGTTAAAGGCAAGGGTTTGTTACTACAATAGCAGACAAGCCTCATGAGTAGGGATGAGCCAGTTCGGTTTGCAGCAGAACATGCGAACAGGCAAAAAAATTTGTTTGAACACGCGAACACCATTAAAAGTCTATGGGACATGAACATAAATAATCAAAAGTGCTCATTTTAAAGGCTTATATGCAAGTTATTTTCATAAAAAGTGTTTGGGGACCCGGGTCCTGCCCCAGGGGACATGTATCAATGCAAAAAAAGTCTTAAAAACGGGCGTTTTTTTCTGGAGCAGTGATTTTAATAATGCTTAAAGTGAAACAATAAAAGTGTAATATTACTTTAAATTTCGTACCTGGGGGGTGTCTATAGTATGCCTGTAAAGTGGCGCATGTTTCCCATGTATACAACAGTCCCTGCACAAAATGACATTTCTAAAGGAAAAAAGTCATTTAAAAGTATTTGCTATAATGAATTGATGGTCCCGGCAATACACATAAAAGTCATTGAAAAAAACTGCATGGGATTCCCCCACAGTCCATTACCAGGCCCTTTGGGTCTGGTATGAATATTAAGGGGAACCCCGAACCAAAAATTTTTTTAAAATTGCGTGGGGTCCCCCCAAATACCATACCAGGCCCTTCAGGGCCACAGGAAAAGAGGGGGGACAAGAGAGCGCCCCCCTCCTCCTGAACCATACCAGGCCACATGCCCACAACATGGGGAGGGTGCTTTGGGGTAGCCCCCCAAAGCATTGTGTCCCTATTTTGGTGGGGACAAGGGCCTCATCCCCCACAGTCCATTGCCGGGACCATCAATTCATTATAGCAAATACTTTTAAATGACTTTTTTCCTTTAGAAATGTCATTTTGTGCAGGGACTGTTGTAAACATGGGAAACATGCACCACTTTACAGGCATACTATAGACACCCCCAGGGTACGAAATTTAAAGGAATATTACACTTTTATTGTTTCTTTTTAAGCATTATTAAAATCACTGCTCCCGAAAAAACTAACGTTTTTATAACTTTTTTTGCATTGATACAGGCAGGACCCAGGTGTAAGAGAACTGTCAGAATGCGCCCGGCACGCACACGTGCGCATGCACGAATTCATGGGCATTGACAGATTTCCTTGCACACCAATGCGCATGCCCGTGCGCGTCACACTGCGTGCATTTGCAGGAGCACACCTCTAGCCACAATTGGCGCCAGACGGCCTATTTAAGGTTTGCTCTGACTTCTGAAAAGTGCTGACTGATCTTCAGCTGTGTCCTGAGATTCTGAACCCTGCTTGTCTGACTTGATATCCTGGTGCTAAACCCTGGCTTTCCTGACCCTGCTTCTGGACTCTGATTACTCTGATTACCGGTTCCTGATCCTGGCTTCCAGTTTGACCCTGCTCCTGTTTATGCCTTGGTACCTCATTGCCTGCCCGTTGCTGAACCCGGCTTTCCTGATTACCTTGCTCCTGTCTCCTGCTTGGCTTCATGCTGTTTCCAAATACCTGTGCTGGCCGTCCATCCTCTCAGCTTTCCTGGTTCCAGTTCTTCACCGGAAACCCTGCCTGCACTTCCAAGTCTGCAACACCTCCTGCAAGTTCTGCACGCAGCATTCACAGGCACTCGTATTCCTTGCCACCATCTGTTTCACCTCCAGTGGGGCTTGGGTTGGAGATACAAGAGAGGCCGACGTCATCATTTCAGACTCCTACCATTTTACAGAAAATGTATCAAGAACTTTTCTGGCATCATCACCCCCATCACTCAGTTAACGAAGCAGCATGTTCCTTTCCGATGGACCCCTGAAGCTCAAACAGCTTTTGAACAGTTAAAAACTTTATTCACGTCAGCTCCTATCTTGAAACATCCTGATCCATCCTTAGTCTACGTTTTGGAGGTGGATGCCTCTGAGAGTGCACTGGGGGCTATTTTGTCTCAACACCAAGGTCCCAAATCTTTGCTCCATCCTGTGGCCTTTTTCTCTAAGAAATGAAATCCTTCTGAAAGGAACTATGATGTTGGAGACCGAGAACTGCTGGCTATCAAGGCTGCGCTTGAAGAATGGTGCTACCTCCTGGAAGGAGCAGCTCACCCCATCCTCATCTTCATGGACCATAAAAATCTTGAGTACTTGAGGACGGCTAGACGACTAAAACCCTGGCAGGAAAGGTGGGCACTTTTCTTCTCTCGTTATATGTTCCATATAACTTATCGTCCTGGCTCAAAGAATGGTAAACCGGATGCCTTGTCCCGCATGTTCAGCAACCCAGTGGTATTCTAAGAACCTGATACTATTCTACCAGCCAAAAATTTTTTGCTTCTTCAGGCGGATTTGATGTCTCAAATAAAAGTAGATGTGGTAAACCAACCACCTTCCAAAGATCTGGCTCTTCAATTGAGGGATGGTCTGTACTTCCATAAGAAGCAAATCTTTATCCCTGAGCAATTCGGAGTTGCTGTCCTGAGGCGATGTCATGACAACCCCTTAGCGGGTCACTTTGGGATTCGCAAGACAGCTGATCTGATCTCCCGTACATTCTGGTGGCAAGACTTGATGCAAGACTGCAAAAAATATGTTAACTCTTGTGTGACATGCCTTCAGAATAAGACTGACAGAGCCAGAACTTGGGACCTACTTGAGCCACTCCCTGTTCCTGAGAAACCATGGAGCATGATCTCCATGGATTTCCCCCCATCTGAAGACTTCACCACCGTGTTTGTTGCCTCAGCTTTTATCAAGGAGATTGCAAGGTTACATGGTGTCCCTGATAGCATTATCTCTGATCGTGGGGTGCAGTTTACGTCTAGATTTTGGAGGGCATTTTGCCAAGCACTGAACATTGAACTCCGCCTCTCCATAGCCTACCATCCACAAACTAATGGACAGACTGAAAGAACCAATCAAACCCTCGAGCATTACTTACGGTGCTTTTCCTCTTTTGCACAGGATGACTGGCTATCACTTCTCCCACTGGCAGAATTTTCATACAATAATTCCATCCACTCAGCAACCAAGCAATCACCCTTTTTTGCCAATTATGGGTACCACCCCTCTTACTTGCCTGAGCTGTCCATTGAATGAGGAATTTGAGGTGGAAGCCGTTTTGGACTGTAGAAAAAGGCGTAACCAAACACAATTCCTCATTAAATGGAAAGGCTATGGGTCAGAATTCCTGGGAACCAGCTTCAGATGTGCATGCTCCCAAACTAGTGCAAGCCTTTTTTCAACGCCACCCAGAGAAAAGACACTTGAAGGGCATCCGGAGGCTGTCCTTAAGGGGGGCAATGTAAGAGAACTGTCAGAATGCGCCCGGCAGGCACACGTGCACATGCGCGCATTCACGGACATCAGCAGATTTCCTCGCGCACCAATGCGCATGCCCGTGCGCGTCACACTGCGTGCACGTGCAGGAGCGCACCTCTGGCTATAATTGGTGCCAGATGGCCTATTTAAGGGTTGCTCTGACTTCTGAAAAGTGCTGACTGATCTTCAGCTGTGTCCTGAGATTCTGAACCCTGCTTGTCTGACTTGATATCCTGGTGCTGAACCCTGGCTTTCCTGACCCTGCTTCTGGACTCTGATTACTCTGATTACCGGCTCCTGATCCTGGCTTCCAGTTTGACCCTGCTCCTGTTTATGCCTTGGTACCTCGCTGCCTGCCCGTTGCTGAACCCGGCTTTCCTGATGACCTCGCTCCTGTCTCCTGCTTGGCTCCATGCTGTTTCCGAGTACCTGTGCTGGCCGTCCATCCTCTCGGCTTTCCTGGTTCCAGTTCTTCACCAGAAACCCTGCCTGCACTTCCAAGTCTGCAACACCTCCTGCAAGTTCTGCGTGCAGAATTCACAGGCACTCGTGTTCCTCCTGATCCTTGCCACCATCTGTTCCACTTCCAGAGGAAGTCGACCTCGTCATTTCAGACTCCTACCAGGTATGTGACACCAGGTCCCCAAACACTTTTTATGACAATACCATGCATATAAGCCTTTAAAATTAGCACTTTTGATTTCTCCCATAGACTTTTAAAGGGTGTTCTGCGGCTTTTCGAATTTGCCATGAACACCCCAAATTGTTTGCTATTCGGCTCATCCCTACTCATGAGCAGGATCAGAAGCTCACATTAAAATACACAGATCAGTTTCACTTCACATTCTACTCACATAATTAGGGAAAAATAACAGAGAGCTGTTCACATAAACACCCCTTCATGTAAGGTCCCCCTGTGGAGGATCATCCCCCGACTGGATCACCTTCTGAGGCACTAAGGCTGTCATGCTGATTGAAAAACACTAGTATATGGATTATTCCCTCATTACTAAATATATTGTTTATGTATTAATGCATATATGGAAAAGGTGGTAAATACACTGTATATTGCTGTATAATGTCAAAAAGAAGTGAAACAATGTCCCTAAACCGGTGTCTAATTTTTAAGATACTATTGCTACTTTACCAACAGTAGAAAAGGCTTACAATTTCTGACCACTATTTATTGTTGCCTGTGTGCTCATTGGGAAATGTCATTGCAGATTCTGTACTGGTTTCAAAAATTGATAGGAGACAGCAACAAAATCACTTTTCTAAGGACCCTTTCATACGCATGTTCCATTTGCTTCATCCATTCACTCTCCTTTTTTTGTCAGAAAATCGGATCGAAAACAGATCAGTTTTTACCTCCATTGGTGTGTACTTCAGTTTTTACATCCGTTTGTGTGCATCCGTATCATTTTTACATCTGTTTCTATCAAATTGCAAATTTTTGGAACGATCAGAATTCGAATCAGTCAAAAATTAATTGACCAATCTGAATTCTATTTGAAGAATAGCTGGTTGCTAAAAAGCGGGCCAGCAAGCCGCATCCTTAACAACTGAAGACTCATCAGCTGTCAGCAGGTTTCCTTGCTGACAGCTGAATGTAAACAAAACAATTGAAAATTCAATTCAAAATTCTAAAAAAAAACCTTTGTGCCCCTCCCCCCCCCAATCCATACCAGGCTCTTCGGGTCTAGTATGGATTTTAAGGTAAACCCCATGTAAAAAAAAAATAAAATGGGGTCCCCAACAAAATCCATACCAGACCCTTATTCAAGCATGCAGGCCAGCAGGCCAGAAAAGGGAGGAACGATCAAGCGCCCCCTCTCCTGAACCATACCAGGAAACATTCCTTTAACATGGGGGAGTCTGCAGGCATGGGCTTATCGGAATCTGGAAGCCACCTTTAACAAAGGGGGCCTCCAGGTCCTGCTCCCTAATGTGAATGAGCAAGGGTACATAGTACCCCTACTCATTCACTCAAAAAAGAAGTGTAGTGTAAAAAAAACCACAGGAGGCAGTTTTTGACAAGTCCTTTAAGAAAAAAACAAAAATAAAAAAAGTACCCGTGTGGATCCATTGTCAATCATGATGCCCGCTGCTACCAACGACCCCAAAAAAATTACAAAAAATATACAAAAAATATTTTGTACTTTTTGCTATAATTGATATCCAAAAATGTTAAAAAAAAAAGTTTAGGCCGATATGTATTCTTCTACATATTTTGGTATTTTTATAATTTTTTTTTTGCTAGTAATGGTGCTGATCGGCGATTTTTATCGTGACTGCGACATTGCGCCGGACAGATCGGACACTTTTGACACTTTTTTGGGACCAGTGACATTTATACAGTGATCAGAGCTAAAAATAGCCACTTATTACTGTATAATTGTCATTGGCAGTGAAGGGGTTAACACTAGGGGGCGATCAAGGGATAAACTGTGTTCCCTAGGTGTGGTCTAACTGTGGGGGGGTGGGACTGATTAGGGGAGGAGACCAATTGTTGTATTGGTGTTCCTACTTAGTAGGAGCACAAGATTTGTCTCTACCCCCCTGAGAAAACCAGGATTTGTGTGTTTACACATACAGATCCTGGCCCTCACTTTGCTGCCATAACCTCGGTATTTAGCGTCAAAGTACAGATGTACAGACGGTGGGCGGTCCGGAAGTGGTTAAAATTCATATTAGATCATGCAGTTTTTTTTCCAGAATTTTTAATTGCTGGCAATTGTTTTTACATTCAGCTGTCAGACAGGAACCCTGCTGACAGCTGATGAGTCATCAGTTGTTAGGACGCCAGTGGGTTTGCAAAAACACATGCAAAAATGGAACGTTTGTCCGTTGACATCCATTTAGATCCGCTACCATTTTTTTAATAAAAAAAATAGGACTTTCTTCCATTTCAAAAAACGGATGTTGACAAAGGCTGATGTCAAGGGATGAATACCCGCTAATATCCGTCCAATGGATGGACAAAAGATGGACTTACAGGATGCTGCGTGAAAGGGGCCTAACTCTTCTGCTCTATCCAACTTTAGCCCTTGACATAAACAAAACAAACACTTAAAAGTAATCCTTGACCTTAACATCAACCTTATCATGCAACATTAAAATACCTTCTAAACCCTAATCCATAACACTACTGTCCTAACCCAACGCTTAACTTGGCCCTAATACTAAATTAATACCTAAAATTACATACTTGCCTTATAAAGCACAAAGTATCAGCTCCAGATGGTACAGAGCCAAATAGTGAACACCAGAAGTAATTGCCTTATGATATACAATAATAAACTCCAACTAATATTAATCATACTGGTGTTAGGACCCATTTTGTGAGGTGATCCAACTGCAAGATAATGGTTTGTTCATGTCTAATTGTTTTTACTTTGCTTTTAGGTTACTTTGCTTTCTTTTCTAGTGGAAACAGAAGTTTCGTTTCTTGATTATATTAAAGGAGGGTGAGTAG
Source organism: Lithobates clamitans (assembly GCA_037952925.1). NCBI lineage: Eukaryota > Metazoa > Chordata > Amphibia > Anura > Ranidae > Lithobates > Lithobates clamitans. The sequence goes on along the minus strand of JBBGZY010000100.1, from coordinate 14,514,873 downwards.
TGTTTCATGGTTTTCTTTTACATGTTTAAAGATAAAAAGAGACATATTTTAAAATTTCTTCAGGTGGGCATATTCACCCAGCAAGAGGATTTTGATTTTGCACAAAATATATATGCAACTTAGTTGCTACACAAGCAATTTTGCAATGTAACAAACTTAATAATTACTCTTCTGTTACATTCTATAGCCATCTGATTTCACAGGACAACACATTTTTTACTTAGTTTTGCCTCCTAAAAAACTTTCAAACCTTTAAAACTGAAAACGAATATAATTTCAGAATGGCAGTATCACGTAGGAATCTTGATAAATATGAAAATAACTTTTAATGACTATAATGTATTTAATTACATAATCCTCTGGTTTGCTGCATAAGTTCAACAGGACTAAAAGTGTTTTGCTGCTGACTTTCATTTGTACCCAGTGTCTGGTACATCTTGCTGCAGTACCCAACAATAGTCAGCCAACTACTTTTCCATATTGGTAATGTCCTGGTGAAACCTTTCACTATGTTATACACTCACTGCACCTAAATTTCTTGTAAAGAAGTCCAAGTGTGAGTACAGAAAATGAATCTTCAGTGACATGTTGCGCTTCATGGTCTTGAAATTTATTAAACCAGCTGATTGCAATTTGTGGCTTTGTAGTTTCCAAGAAAATTCTCAACATTCTCGAAATCTTTCCAGGAAATTTTCTTTAACAGATCTTCGAACTTCTTGTCATTGATGACATATCTGATCTGTGGACCAAACAAAAATGCCTTCCTTAACTACTTCCCACCTCATTTGACATTATATGATGTCCTCGGGTTGAGTACCTGCACCTGTAGGCATCAGCCCAGGATGAGAATTTTCCTGCCGGCGATTCCCTCTTCACCAGAAGTGATTTGAGTGGCTGAACAGCCACTCAACCACCACTGCCACCTTTCCTGGGCTCTGCTGTCCGACCACGGAGCTCAAGAGAGATGTGACCAGAGGCACTGCACAGAGAGAGAGAGGAACTGATGTTGTTCAGAGATGTTTAGGTACTATAGTTTGGTACCATTCTGCGGGCGTACGCAAACTTAAAGTGTGACATGTTAGGTTTCTATTTACTCAGCATAACTTCATCTTCTATATTTAAAAAAAAGGTATTCTATAGTGTTTGTGTGCAATAAAACTCATTAAAGTGTGTTTTTCCGCCAAAAATTGTGTTTGAAAAACCGCTGCTGAAATACCGTGTGGCATAAAAAATTGCAACACCCACAATTTTATTCTGTAGGGTCTCTGCTAATATATATATCTATCTTCTTTTGCGGGCTCCTGCGGAAGAAGGCATGGATCAGTCTGTGGCATGTACATTTCGTGCAGGTTCCCAGGAATTCTCCTCTGGACCATAACCCTTCCACTTGATTAAATATTGTGTCTGACCCCTTCTTTTCCTGCAGTCTAAAACAGCCTCTACCTCAAATGCCTCATCCCCATCAATAATAGTTGAGGGAGGAGCTGGCCTATGATCCAGAAATGGATCTGCCACAACAGGCTTCAGCAAGGATACATGAAACACTGGGTGGATTTGAAAAAACTCAGGTAAGGTTAATTCAAAAGAAACATAATTCATTTTTCTCCTTACCAGAAATGGTCCTTAGAACCTTGGTGCCAGCTTCTTTGAAGGACATATCATCTTCAAATTCACTGTTGAAAGCCATACTTGATCTCCTGGTTGCAAGATCAGTTCCCTTCTTCTTTTCTTATCAAATAATTTCTTGCTGTCCTCCTGCACTTTCGCGATGGTTTCCTGCAACAACATATTGTTGAGAGAGAAAAAAATCCAGAGTATCCTGGACGGCTGGAACGGAAGATTCTGTTATAAGATTAGGTAAGAAGGTGGGATGGAATCCATAATTAGCAAAGAATGGAGATTGCTTGGTGGCAAAGTGGTTGGCATTATTGTAAGCAAATTTCCGCCAGTGGTAATAATTATACCCAATCATACTGGACAAAAAAAGTAAAACAACGGATGTATTCTTCTAGGGTTTGATTAGTCCTCTCTGTCTGCCCATTAGTTTGTGGGTGGTAAGCAAAAGAGAATGAGAGTTCAATCTGTAGTGTCTCGCACAAGGCTTTCCAAAATCTGGACGTGAACTGGACACCGCAATCAGACACAATGTTTGCAGAGACTACATGGAGTCGCGCCATCTCTGATAAGCGATCCACTACCACAAAGATAGCGGTACATTCTTCAGATGGTGGAAGTTTAACTATAAAATCCATAGAAATCATCTTCCACTGTCTATCAGGTATAGGCAGAGATCTGAGTAATCCCCAAGCTTTGTTACGGGAACTTTTACTCCGGATGCGGGTGGTGCATGCACTTACTTCTCTGCAGTCTTTCTCCAATCCTGGCCACCAAAATGAGCGTTTTACAAGTTCGACAGCCTTATGAATCCCAAAATGGCCTGCCATAGGGTGGTCATGACAAACCCCCAAGTTCATTGCTCAAACCTCTTTAGGTACAAAAATCTGCTTACCTCTCCATAATAGTCCATTCTTTGCTTGGTAGCGTGACCCCTGGAGGACTGGGTGTTTCTGCAGAAGCTTGCTGTAACTGAGATAAAAAGTCAGTGTGCAATAGTAACAAGTTTCCGGCTGGCAAAATGGTGTCTGGTATTAGGATGTCTTTAGGATCTTCGAACATGCGTGACAACGCATCAGGCTTAGTGTTCTTTGGTCCGGGTCTGTAAATAATATGGAATGAGAATCTCAGAAAAAAAGTGCCCAGCGAGATTGGCGTGATTTGAGGCGTTCAGCAAATCGCAGATATTCAAGATTCTTATGGTCCATGTAGATCAGAATTGGATGGGCCGCTCCCTCCAGCAAGTACCTCTATTCCTCCAATGTGGCTTTGATCGCCAAAAGTTCCTGATCCCCTACATCGTAGTTTCTTTCAGCTGTCATAAGTTCTTGTGAAAAGAATGCCACTGGATGGGTTACTACTTTGAGGTCTTGACGTTGTGATAGAATGGCCCCAACTGCACTTTCTGAAGCATCCACCTCCACAATATAGGGCAAGGTAGAGTCTAGGTGACTTAAGACAGGAGCAATGGTAAACCGTCTCTTCAACATTTCAAAAGCAGCTTGTGCCTCAGAAATCCAACAGAAATGGATACCTTGTTTGGTCAGCTGTGTAACAGGGTGAATGATAGCTGAAAAGTTCTTGATAAACTTGCAATAAAAATTGGCAAAGTCCACGAAGCGTCGTATTCCCTTCTTGTCTGTGGGGGCTGGCCAATCGAGTATCGCTGAGACTTTCTGTGGGTCCATCTTGATCCCTTTGGTCTAAATGATCAGACCTAAGAACTGGATGTTCTGTTGCTCAAAGTCGCATTTCTCGGCTTTCACATAAAGTCCATATTTGCGGAGCCGTCACAATACGCTTTTAACATGCCCTTGTGGCACCTGCAATGATACGGAGAATATCAATATGTCATCAAGGTAGACAACCACGAAAATATCCAAAAAGTCTTTGAAAATATCGTTAATGAAGTACTGCAAGGTGGCTGGGGCTTTGCAAAGGCCAGCAGGCATAACTAGATATTCAAAGTGCCCAAATCGGGTACGGAAGTTAGTTTTCCATTCATCCCCTTCTCGTATACGAACCAGGTTATAGGCCCCTCTTAAATCCAGCTTGGTAAAGATGCTTGCTGATTTGAGTCTTTGGAACAGTTCAGGGACTAGAGGAAGGGGATAGCGATTCTTCACTGTTGTTTTACTTAGCTCACGATAGTCCACGCATGGTACCATGGTACAATTTACCAGCACCAGCCAGTGAGGTAGAGGGACAGATGAAACCCGTGATTTCTGTGCAGATAAAGGAAAGATGCGCCCAAAGGGAATCTCGGCCCGGGAAGGAGCTCAATGGCGCAGTCATAAGGTCAGTGTGGAGGAGCTCCCCATTTGCTGAAAACGTCCAGGGATTCGTGGTAAGAATCCAGAACTACTTGGCATAATTCGGGGTTTGCGTCCATACATAGCAAGGTAGCAGGTGATGGTGGTGAAGTTTATATATAATAAATTTATGTATCCATCTTTTCTTTAAAAACATATATACAGTCCATTAATAAATGATTCAATGTCCGTGAAAAAAAAAAAAAAAATGCCTTTCACCCTTCTAGTAACAAAACCTTTTTGGTTATGTAGCACCTATTCTAGTTCTGGGAGCATTAAAGGAATCTGGTTTCTGCTTTCTTTATTATAATACTATTATTATACAAGATTTATATGGCGCCAACAGCGCTTTACGAAATTAGCCTTTCTTTGAAAAATAGCACTGGTTTAGATATAGTAACATGGCACTATTCAAGCTGTAATACTGCATTGATTCTACTTCATACAGAGGGAACAACAGGCCAAGAAAATGTGATCACTTGAGACTAAAGCAGCCATAAAGCATAGATGACACTAATATATACATGAATGCACTAAAAAAGTAATGAGTTTAGAGGTAGGGCATTGGTTATTATAACTGCTTGATTTTTTTCATTCTTTTGAATAGAGTTCTTTTAAAATATATTATTGAATCCTCACAGTAACTGAAAAGTCTCTTCCTTTAGCCCAGTTAGAACAGCATGGTGTTAATAACATCAATAAACCAAATAGGTCTAGGATACATTTTAAATTTGATATAAGGTAATAGATAATGAGGCATAAGTATGTAGGTGATACTGAACGATGAAAATTACAGTAATTAATAGCAAGATATCATTTCAATGTCCCCTGTAAGTTTGTATCATAATCTTTATTATGCTATAATAGCAGTGCTATTAGAGCCCCAGGTAAGCTCACAGCAGGCTTGTAGTGTCTCCAGATGACATGCCAAAAGCCTTTTGTGGTATTTTCTTTCTGAGTTCAGAAAATGAAATAGAGCATGGAAAATATAATTGTTTTGCACAGTATTTGTCATTACAAACCATGGAAAAGTCGACCAGCTTTTCCAATCTTTTCAAATGAATTCTGGGAACTTTTGCTCCTATATGTATCGTTAGAAAGTATGTCTAGTTTACATTGATTTTCACTAATGATATATTGAAGTAGAATTTCTGCAATGCAGATTCAGTTTGTACCCATTAGGACGTTGTTTGCATTTACACATAGGCAACACACTTACGCCCTGCAAAGGTCTGTAGTCCTGCATCCTTGCCACATACCCACTTTTAAATCCTGTTTGGAGCTTGGAACAATACTTGATATGGTCTAGAAACTTTAAAGTGCATACAATACAGAAACATCTTCTGCAAGAGCAAGGCTAATACAGTATCAGTATCTACTGTGGTTTTTCTCCTGCCATCGCTATATACAAAAATATTTACTTATGGCAACTGGTGAACATAGAGATTATAGGAATAGGCAAGTTGATCAACTTGGCAGATCAAATTCATCTAATTATTATTTATTTCCTAAAAAGCATGTCCTCGGATCAAAGTCATAAATCATTCTATAGCAAACATGATGTCTTATAGCTATGGTTACCAATATGCGTTATATAGGTGCACATGCAAAAAAATACAATCATTTTGTATTTTATGTCTTCTCAGTTTGTGAAAAGGTTTGTGAAATAAGCCTGCAGTGATTATTTAGATGCATCATGTGTCTTTTGCCACAAGGCAGTCCTAGAGGCAGTAATGATAGTAAATCGTTGCTGCCTCCAGGTGTGCCTCATGGCTAAAAATACCTGTTAGCTCTTTCACTGACAGTCACCTCTAGCTTGGAAAGCTGACAATGAAACCTCCTTCTCCTATTACATTAAAACTGTTAAATCTAGCTCTTTACTGTCTTTTGTTGGCTTGAATTCACTATATCACAAGTTGCAAAAGAAAACTGTTTTTTAAATGCATGTATGTGTTTAAAGTCGAAATCCAGCTTAACCTTCAGTCTTGCACAGTTGTAAAGGCTCCTCGCCTGTACTGATTTTGGCTAATCTGATCTTACTGCACACAGTGGCATTTGAAACTGCAGCAAGTCAGATAAAGCCAACCTCATGGCTGGAGAACATCCTGGATCATCTAGTCCTTTCCTCCCCAGTCTTATGCCGCGTACACACAGGCGGACTTTTCGACCGGAGTGGTCCGACGGACTTTCCGACAGATTTCGACGGACTTTTGACGGACTTTTGACGGACTTTTGACGGACTTCCGATGGACTTTTGAACAAACAGACTTTCCTACACACGATCACACCAAAGTCCGACGGATTCGTACGTGATGACGTACGACCGGACTAAAATAAGGAAGTTGATAGCCGATAGCCAATAGCTGCCCTAGCATGTGTTTTCATCCATCGGACTAGCATACAGACAAGCAGATTTTTTGACCGGACTATAGTCCGTCGGATAATTTTGAAACATGTTCCAAATCTAAAGTCCGTCAGATTTTTGACCGAAAAAGTCCGCTGCAGGTCCGATGGAGCCCACACATGGTCGGATTGTCCGCCAGATTAGGTCCGTCGGACCAGTCCAGTCGAAAAATCCGCCCGTGTGTACACGGCATTAAAATCCCTGGCCCAACCCTTTTATTCACTAGATTTCAGTCATTTCAATCACAGGGGTTCAAGACATCTCATGTTACCTTACCTAGAGCAGTTTACATGCAAATGCAGCCTGACTGACTGCATTCCTCCAGATTGACATCTCCAAATCAAGGCATTATGATATTTGCATAACTCTTCCCAAAACCCAACCCACTGAGAGCCTAAGAGCTGTGTTGAGACAGGGTGATGTGATGTTTCACAAAAACTATGTACAACACTGTGCCAGGCCCTCCCACCAGCCATGATTGTCCTGCATTGTGTAGAGAAACATAAAGATCCATTGATAAAGTACAGTATTGGGTAGGTGTAATTGGCACTGCTAGTGTGAAATGTGCTTTCATGTGTCAAATAGAAATTCTACATGCAAAAAAACAACAAACAAGGCGTACACAACCTTAAAAAGCAACAATACCTTGATGCGAAAGTGTGAAGTACAAGTGCAAATTGCATATGTAACCTCTACCATAAAACAAAGTGCTAATGTGCTATAATCCAATATAAAAAAAGTATTACAGTGATATTTGTGTAAACATGTTAAATAAAGTCCATAAATTAATATCAGAAAAAAATCATTGCAGTAGAAAAATTGGAGTGAAATAAGTACTGCCGTAAAGTGCATGCAAATAGGCAGTATCTTCATGTCACACTCGTGCCCCCTCTTGCACTGCACTCACCGAATGACACTACCCATCAAAGGATAACTAGCCTCCACAGTATCAGATGATTGTGAATGGGGTCCTTACGGCTAACTTCATGGTCTTCTCCACCCCAGTGAGCTCATGCAAAGACAATAATAATGCCCATAGTGTAACTCCAACCTCTTGTTTATTGCGCAAGATATTAGGTAAGCTTACAAGATTCCAAACAAATGCAGGCCTTATATACAAAATTCAGGAAGTCCAGGTTGCGGGGTGTTCCACGGACCAAAACCATGTACTAACTTGATTCCAAAGAACCTGAGTCTTGTTCCTCTCTTATTTCTCCTTTCCCTGCCATCTGCAAGACTCACTCATAATAGATTAAGCCAATAAGTCTGCCTCCCGGGAGACCGCCCACCCCCTCAAGCATACAGCAGATGACCCTCAGTTCTCTGTTTCTCTGAGGGGGAATGTCATTTCAATCCACTCTCAGATTACATTCAGCTCTCTGCTCTAGCTATGCAGTGTGGGACATCAGATCTCCGCCCACTGCTTTCATTTGTGTGTTGTAGAAGGCTGTACAGGGCAAATGGCTGCAGATAAACAGGTACATCTATGTAGGAGGATTTGTTTTATGTCTATGTATTATCTGAGACTAGTGACTTCAGTGTGGGTATATGTAAAGGTTACAACCACTTTAAAGTATGTCTCCCTACCCAAAACGCTCAATGCTAACACCTATTAAATATGATCACTGCATTCATGTTGTCAGCCACATTTTTTTTCAATTAATCATGCTATATTCAGAATAATTCTGAAAAGGATTGTTGCAAAAACCTGTATTTTTTAAATTACATTTTATTCAAGTATGCGTAAACTGATTTTCACACATTACACCGTAATGTTCTGTTTAATTTAAACTAATATATAACATGTTTCCTTAGCCCTTTGTGAGTAAGGTTTTCTTTGGTATGGAGGGTTACTGCTATCTGCTAAACATAGAACAGTAAACGCTTGTTCTTGTTGGCAGGTCAGCACTGTGTAATATACACCCACTCCTTTAACAACAGTCTTTTTATTGCAGGCATTTTTCTCGTGGAAATACTGCAGTCTGTTTACCTTGACTGTGTTTCATTGTGTAGTTGAATATTTATTTTTGGTCGCTGCTTAGTATATTATTATATTAAGATGGATGCAGCATTTTGTATTTAGTGACCTTTGCATGGACGCGGTTTGTGGCTTGTTCCTATAAAGTATAATTGGGTATATTTTTCTGATTATATATTACATTTACTAAAGGGCAGTCTGTGTTACATAAGAGGATGTGCTTGTCTGATTGTAGTTAATTAAGCCGCTACATTTGATTGCTGAGTGTTCAGACAGCCGTGCGGTTAACTAGCTGACCTTCCTAGTGACCCAAACCTTTGCTATTTTAAACCATGGAATTTTTGGATTACATCTTTTGGAAGTCCTAGACAGTGTAGATAAGTACAAGTGGTGAGAGTGGATCAAATGTGAGCTCAAAAAGACTGTAATTGTGCTGCCAGGTCTTGAGCCATTAGAAGGTCCCTGCAGTAAGAGAACTGATGCTCGTCTTGCCAGAGGTGACTGGCTCTAAAATGACATGGTGTTAAAAAGATGTAGAAAATTAGCCTCAAAGTGACATTAGTACCTTTTATGACTGGAGCCTCCCTACAGTGTCCATTTATATTAATGATTCCTGACAGTTAGGTATAAGGGAATCTTTATATTTCAGTGTAGAACTTTGCAAAGTTTGTGCAAGACATGAAGCTGAAAGTATTTGCAAATAGGCTATTAAATAAGCCGGTCCGGTTTTACCTGCATTTTTATCAAATCCAGGAAAATGTACTAGCTATGAAGCTATGAAGCTATGAAGCCAATCCACCAATATGGAATATGTTATATGAAACCCACAAGTTACAAAACTCTTACCTTACAAACTATTCATAAGGTTAGACTTAAGAAGATCAGATTTTGCAGCATCTGGATGGGTGTGAGTGCACCTACATCAAAATGTGAATCTGCTCAATAGGAAAACCTATTATAATAGGCTTTTGTTGAAGTCCCTTCAGTATGTTTTGAAATTTAAATCTGAGATATTTTGTTTTTGGTGCTCTACTTATTCTCTGATGTTCAGTTTGGCTTGCGCTCTTGGTTTCTGCTCTGTTGCCTCTGTTCCATCTCCTTTGTTCACAACTCCTTCTTTGGCTTGCTCTTTTTTACTATGAAACTGATTTGCTTGATTTGACCTTTCCACCTCAAACCAGGGTTGCCCTCACCTTGAGTGTTTGACTATGGTAGTCTACTATATTGTACAGCCTATATCAGGTATGGGTATATTTGCTCTATTTATTATCAGATGTTTTGGATTACCTTTTCTCCATGCCAATCATCCACCCAGTTTTTATTGCCGGGACAGTCTTCGGTCCATACCAGCTTACATATACCCTTGTTTTGAAGAACTTTCCTTTGCTTCTGTGCCACAGACAATCTTATACAATCAGTTGACACCATTAAACACATTTGTAAACATCACTAACTTTTATTTTATTTTTTTGGTCTGGGAGATGATCTTTCTTTGGAGGATGTCGGTGGAAAGGGTTGGAGAAGGGCACCCTTTAGCTTATACTTATGAAAGCCTACACAAACCAGTCCTATCTTACCTAACGTAAAGTCCCATAGTCAACCTGTTTCCTCACAAGCTGACAGGCTCATAGTCACCCCCCAGAGTGATTGTTATTGACTACCTTCAGGAGGCACACTTTATAATACCAAACTCAGCATAGGGTGGGGGGTAAGAAACTGCCATTTCTCACCAACGGTCTCTGACCCAAGCCCTAAACCCTATAAGACTGACTAAATGTTCAGAAAATCTTGCTTTGACTCTCTCATTACACTGCCCTGCATTTGTATACTTTTCTTTCTAAGTTCAGTACATGAATGATTTGCTGTACCTGCAGCCTCTTATGCCACGTACACATGTTTTGCTGTCGGAATAAACTCCGATGGTTTCTCCGACGGAATTCCATTCAAGCGGTCTTGTCTACACACAGTCAACCCAAAGTCTGACCGTCAAGAACGAGGTGATGTACAACACTTACAACGGGACTAGAAAAAGGAAGTTCAATAGCCAGTAGCCAATAGCTTCTGTCTTGTACTTGCTTCAGAGCATGCGTCGTTTTTGGTCCGTCGGAACAGCATACAGACGATCGGTTTTCCCGCTAGGAATTGGTTCCGTCTGAAATATTTAGAACATGTTTTATTTCTAGGTCCATCAGAATTTAAAAAAAAAAAAAGTCAGATGGCCTACACACGATCGGAATAGATGATGAAGAGCTTCCGTCTGACTTTTTCTGTCGGACATTCCGCTCGTGTGTATGCGGCTTTACTGCTTTCTGCCTTTCTAAGTGTATTTCTGTGATTGGTTGTGACTACTCGACACATTGTCACACTTGTGAGATTTGCCTTCTTTGTAGCCAGTGACGTTCCTCCTCCCTATTTATGACTGACAACTTAATCCTGTTCCTCTTCCCTATTTATGACTGACTACTTCATCTTTTCTAATGTATTCAACTTCAACTTGCTTTTGGCTCTCACATGAAGCTGTGTTTGATTTTTTAAGATGACATTTACTAAATTGCTGGAACGTCCCCCCCAGGTGTATAAGACATTTAGCTGCTTGTACACTCCTTCTCACATAGACATAAACATGTATACTCTGTCGATCAGTGCATGAATGTTTACAATGGGATCATTTAGAAAAACAATCTTTTAGTTGTTTGACCTTACTCTGTAATAACTATCATTTAAAGTGAAACATTTCTAGTTTTAGGCTGATTCTGGAAGTTAGAGCCAAGTTTTTATTGCTGTCTGTATTACCTCCAGTGACATTTACCCCCACAACCCAGTAATCTCAAAGGAAGTTAGAAGAGAATTTCTCAAAAGGGTATACAGACATCAGTAAAAAAATCTAGTGGAACCAATTGCCTTCAGACATCACCTAATTAATAAATAAAGTCCATTGTGTGTCATTTAATCTCAGTATAAATACTGCTGTTATGCGAAGCCCTCAAAGGTTTTTTAGAGAACCTTAGTGAGAAAACAGCATCATGAAGGCCAAGGAACACACCAGACAGGTCAGGGATAAAGTTGTGGAGAAGTTTAAAGCGGGATTAGGCTATAAAAAATATCCCAAGCTTTGAACATCTCATAGAGCACTTTTCAATCCATCATCCAAAAATGGTAAGAGTATGGCACAACTGCAAACTCACTAAGACATGACCGTCCACCGAAACGGACATGCCGGTTAAGGAGAGCAATAATAGGAGAAGCAGCCAAGAGCCCCATGGTAACTCTGGAGGAGCTGCAGAGATCCACAGTTCAGGTGGGAGACTCTGTCCACAAGACAACTATTAATGGTGCACTCCATAAATCTGGCCTTTATGGAAGAAGGTGCTCTGGTCAAATGAGACTAAAATGTTACTTTTTGGCCTAAAAACAAAACGCTATGTGCGGTGAAAAACTAACACTGCACATCACCCTGAACACACCATCCCCACCGTGAAACATGGTGGTGGCAGCATCATATTGTGGGGATGCTTTTCTTCAGCAGGGACAGGGAAGCTGGTCAGAGTTGATGGGAAGATGGATGGAGCCAAATACAGGGCAGTCATAGAAGAAAACATGTTGAAGTCTGCAAAAGACTTGAGACTTGAGACTGGGGTGAGGTTCACCTTCCAGCAGGACAACGACCCTAAACATACAGCCAGAGCTACAAAGGAATGGTTTAGATCAAAGCATATTCATGTGTTAGAATGGCCCAGTCAAAGTCCAGCCCTAAATCCAATTGAGAATCTGTTGCAAGACTTGAAAATTGCTGTTCACAGGCGCTCTCCATCCAATCTGACAGAGCTTGAACTAATTTGCATAGAAGAATGGGCAAAAATATCACTCTCTAGGTGTGCAAAGCTGGTAGCGACATCCCCAATACGACTTGCAGCTGTAATTGCAGCGAAAGGTGATTCTACAAAGTATTAACTCAGGGGGGCCGTAAACAAATGCACACCACACGTTTCACATATTTAATTGTAAAGAAATTTGAAAACCATTTATCATTTTCCTTTTAGTTCACAGTTATGTGCCACTTTGTGTTTGGTCTATCACATAAAATCCCAATAAAATACATTTACGTTTTTGGTTGTAACATGACAAAATGTGGAAAATTTCCAGGGGTATGAATACTTGGCACTGTATATCAATGGAGGGCTGGCAAACACCCCACCCCCCCCCCAAAAAAAAAAAAAAGCCAAATATACAGCAGGAAGATGTAGCAATAGATTGATAAGGTCAGTGTTTGCTTTGCTGTCTCCTCCCATCAGCGTGTCAGCACATTTGCATACAAAATATTTGATTGATTCCCATTTCTACTCCCCCCTGATCCCAGTCGGAGCGTGACTGTTTAGGGGACTACAAGAGGCTGATAAAATTAAATTCAGGTTCTTTAACCCGGTTCCCAAGTAAACACACAAATCCCTGTGCTGTCAGAGGAGAGGAGACATGTCATTTGTTCCTAGTAGTTAGGAACAGCGCAATGTCTCCTCTCCTACTAAATCCTATTCCCTTACAGTTAGAACACACCTAGGGAACACACATTTACCCCTTGATCGCCCCTTAATGTTAACCCCTTCCCTACCAGTGTAATTTACACAGTAATCGGTGCATTTTTATAGCACTGATCACTGTATAAATGTCAATGGTCCCAAAAATGTTTTAAAAGTGTCCGATCTGTCCGTCACAGTGTCGCAATACCACTAAAAATCGCATATCACCGCCATTACTAGTAAATAATAAAAATGCCATAAATCTTTCCCATAGTTTGTAGATGCTATAACTTTTGTGCAAACCAATCAATATGCGCTTATTGTGATTTTCTTTTTTACCAAAAATATGTAGAAGAATATATATTGGCCTAAACTGATGAAGAAATTTGTTTTTTAAAAACATTTTTGGGAATATTTATTATAGCAAAAAGTAAAAAATATTGTTTTTTTTAAAAAAATTGTCACTTTGTGTATAGCGCAAAAAAAAAAAAAAACGCAGAGGTGAGCAAATAGCACCAAAAGAAAGCTCTATTTGTGGGAAAAAAAGGATGCAGATTTCGTTTGGGTACAGCATTGCATGACCAGCGTGCAATTGCCAGTTAAAGCGACGCAGTGCCAAATTGTAAAAAGTGCTCTGGTCAGGAAGGGGGTAAAACCTTCCGGGGCTGAAGTGGTTAACTAGTTTAAAAAAAAAAAAAAAAATATTTGTTAATGAACACATCTTTTTTTTTAACTACCTGAAAATTAGATAAACTGTAACTGTTTGGTAATTATTTCAAAATGAAATAAAACACTTTGACTAGGGAGGCACTTTAATATCATGGTGCAGCACTTCCAATAAACTCAGTGCCTTCATTAGGTCGCTGTAACTTTACTTTTCTCTCTAAAAGTGTTGATGTATCTTTGTTGCATTTTTGTCACTGCTGGTCAAATGTCATTTGAACTAACAAAAATCTTTGTAGAAGAAGGGTTTGTGCATGTATTTTGGCATGAAAAGCAAAACTACACTATCATTTGTGTTTAAATTATTGTTATTAACAGACGGTTAATAGTTAGTCAAACTATTAATATGGCGCTTACTGGTAAAAATATTTTGGTCATTTTTCTATACAGTATTTTTCATATAGATAAAATAAAACCCTCTTACCTTGCTGCTATATTAGATATGGCAGATTTTTGTTATAAATAGACCTTTTCAGCGTTGGAAAGATATACCTGAACAATGCACTTCAAATACCACATCGATATTATAGGTCACACAAAATAATGGTGTGAGCAATAAAACTTGCCACAGAAGGGAATTCAGAGACAGATGAGGTGTTGGGAATTCTCTAATATGTTTGAATAAGGGAAAGCAGCAGAGGTGATAATAATTTGTCACAGCAATTTGTCACAGGTCTAATACTTTGTTCTTTTATAGTAACTTCCATTTGTTATTGGGTTTTGAAGCTCAGAGAAATACATACGCTATTATCACTCTCCTTCTGAAAATGCGGTTGCCTGGCTGTAGTGTTGATCCAATGGCTTATATGCAAATATGGAGTAACCCATGACATGTATGTAAAATGTAGCTATTGAAATCAGAATCAGTCAGTGCTCCCTGTTTGTATAATTATGGCTTAGTTTTGAGTAAAGTGGGTAGAACTTAAAAGCTCTGTTCACCTTTACATAAAAAAATAATAAATGAACATCTTTTTTGCAGGTAAAAAATGTGCAATTATTATTTTTTATAACAGGAGCCTGGAAAGCATTTTCCACGCCATCAGCAGATGGTGGGTGCAATGTCAGTCTCCTGCAGACACTGCCTGTTGCCTGTAGCTCTGTAGAGGCTGTCATTGCAGAGATGTAGGCAATGTGAATCCTCCCATGTGAGGGTATCGGAGGGAGAAGATACAGGAGCTGTAACATGTTACATGTTCCACCTAAAAACAGGTGGAACATGTAACATGTTCCAATGGTGAACTTACCCTTTAAGACTGAACTAAAGGCAGATAAGGAACACAAATTAGTGCAATTATTAATGGATTACAAATATGTATTTTAACGTAACTGGGGTGCATATCATAGTATGTCTTCATATTAGACTCCTGTAATCCCTTTACATTAACATTTGGATTAGATAATGGAGGGCCAACACAGGGGACATTTAGGCTTTGATGAATGCATTGACATGCACCAACATGAGGGAGTGTTTTGACTCACTGTTTTAACCAGGCTTTTTTTACTGCTGTAGGGGAATCTGCTTGTGCTGTCTGGCAGGGGTGTTTTGCTCACAAGAATGGCTGCACAGATTTTTTATTTTCAATGCTTCAAACATTACTACACACGTATTCTCTATTTGTACAGTGATGCTCATGGCAACATCCCTGCACTATAGATGGGTTAGTAGATGTCTACCATCTTATCTCTCAAATTAATCTTCCATCTCCTCAGAGCTACCTTGGAAACTGTCATCCGGGATAGCCTTTGTGAACACTTGTATAGACAGCATATTTGATGCCTGGGTACAGGAGGTGGTTTCTATGGACTGCAAACTAACATTCCACTCCAAACACCCTGCCCACTCATGTCTTACAACCATCCGATATCACAGAACAGATTAAAAGACCTCCGTGTAGTTTTTGTAAGTCTTCTGAAGTGGGGGGTTATTGCCCCAGTTCCTGTGGCAGAAGGATTTTGAGGATTTTATTCCAACCTTTTCATAGTTCCACAAATGAGAGCCCATCTCATCTTGAAGGCCATGAATGTCTTCATTTCGGTGCCAAATATTCTGCATGGAATCCACCAAGTCTGTAATATACTTGATACATCAGGAGGAGTTTTTGACCTCTGTAGACATCAAGGACACATTCCAAAAAGTTGGGACTCTGTGTAAAATCTCATATAAACAGACCGCAATGATTCGCAAATCTATAAACCCGAGTTTTATTCACAATAGAAAACATATCAAATGTTTAAACTGAGAAAATGTACCATTTTAAGAAACAAAGTTAAATTTGAAATTGATGACAGCAACACGTCTCAAAAAGTTGGTACAGGACAACAAAGAGCTGGCAAAGTACAAGCCTAATTCCAAAAAAAGTTGGGACAAGGCCATGTTTCCCACGGTGTAACATCACCTCTTCTTTTTATAACACAATGTTTGGGAACTGCTTTCATCGCTGTTGCACTTTAATTGACAATTGCACGGTCATGCAACACTGTACCCAAATGAAAATTGTGTAATTTTCTTCACAAAAAAAGAGCTTTCTTTTGGTGATATTTGATCACCACTGGGTTAACTTTTTGTTAAATAAACAAAAAAAGACTGAAAATTTTGAAAAAAAAAAGTTTTTCTTCGTTTTTGTTAGAGTATTTATTTGCAAAATGTTATTTCTTCATAATTTTAGGCCAAAATGTATTCTGCTACATTTTTTGAAAATAACCCAAACCAGTGTTTATTATTTAGTCTGTAGGAAAGTTATAGAGTCCACAAACTATGATATATATCCTAAAATCGATCATCTCATTTCTTGAGGCCAGAAAACACCAGAACAGTACAAATATCCCCCAAATTACCCTTTTTTGGAAAGTAGACAGTCCAAGATATTTCCTAGAAGGCACGGCGAGTTTTTTGAAGTTGTAATTTTTTTGGGACTATTTTTTGGAAAATGAAGAAATTTAAAAAACAGTCACCATTTTTTTTTTTTTAACATACTGTCATCAGTGCAGTACAATGTTATCATATAACTGGTGTGGTTGTGATCAGGGACACTGACTGGTGACAGTATGTAAAAAAAAAATACAATTATTTTTTTGTTTGTTTTATTTTATGTTACATTTTTTTCTTTTTTTTACAAATATTTTTTAAAACACTGTGACCAGAGCAATACAATGTTACCATAGTATCGCTGTACTACTCTGGGGAAATGATTGGGATTTTTTTTTTTTTTTTTTACACATTATAAGCATTTAAACCAGTGAATTTCACTGGTATAAACAACCATTTCTACTAAATGAAACTGATTCATTCAGTGTGTTTTGTTGTGATTAGCTGTGATTGGCCACAGCTAATCACATAGTACAGATTTGACTGTTGGTATAGGATTGTGTATATGTGATTGTATGATTTATTTTTATTTTTTTATTGGTTAAACTAGATAGACGTGTGTCTTTTTTTTAACCTAACTATGTAAATGTGATCACTGTGACCAATCACAGCTAGCAACAAAATTGTGCATGAAATTGTTTACAATTGTCATGTGATCTGCTGTGATTGGTTACAACAATCTCATGGTACCAGCAGTGGGTACACTGATCAGTCATTGGCGGACAAAGCTAGTGACAGATTGAGCCACAGTGCGGCCTGTTCCAGGAGGATGTCATATGAAGTCCACCCAGAATGACAACATTTCACAATGAGCCGGGTGGGAACTGGTTAATTCATCATTTTAACTGCATATGGTTTTGAGAATGCAAGTTATGTTTCATTCACATTGGCAGTTAGATACATACATTTTATTTAAGTTTATAGGACATTTCTAAATGAATATAAATGCATGCAATCATCCTAAATTCTGTATTTTGCACTGTGCATTTAACTGCATTTAGGTGCCTTCAGGTTACTTGGATTTGGAGAAAATCGAAATTTGCATATCCAGGGGCAGAATAGATACTCTGAACACGTCTGAACACACATAAACGTGTGCAAACGCATGTACATTTAAATGCAGGAAAAAAGTAAACTGAGAAAAATAGTTTGTTTACATTTCTCTGCAATTAGAAAAACAAATGTGGGAGGCAAGTGTGAATATAGCCTTATGCCACGTACACACGATCGGACTTTACGGCATACTAGGTCCGGCGTACCGGATTTCGTCGGACAATTCGATCGTGTGTGGGCTCCAGCGAACTTTGTTTTATCAAAAGTTTGATGGACTTAGATATGAAACAGGTTTCAAATCTATCCGGCGGACTCGAGTCCGATCGAAAAGTCCGCTCGTCTGTATGCTAGTCCGACGGACAAAAACCGAGGCTAGGGCAGCTATTGGCTACTGGCTATGAACTTCCTTGTTTTAGTCCGGTCGTACATCATCACATACGAATCCGTCGGACTTTGGTTGATCGTGTGTAGGCAAGTCCGTTCATTCGGAATGTCCGTCGTAAAGTCCGTCGAAAAATCCGCCGGGCAAAGTATGCCATAAAGTCCAGTCATGTGTATGCGGCATTAGTGTGTTATGATTTAATTGCATTTTTTCATGCTGTACTTCAAATTAATTTAATGCTTCAGTTCACTTAAAACTTCCGGAGCCAATTCTCTCCATCCGTGATCAATCAGGGGCGTTCCAACAATGAGTTGATGAGATGTGCACGTGCACTGCCGGGCTCTATGTTTTCCTGCCACTAGCAGACTGATTACTGATTACCGCTTGCGGTTGCCCGTGATCTATATGCCAGTTCAGAGCTCACAATCAGCCGACACTACAGCCGACATACACTACATTGTCTCTGGAGTCCCTGGAAGCATCCATCCAGCATTGCCAGTACCAGTACTTCCTACTTCATTCCATACCTTCTCCGTTACTCCCTCCGTCATCTCCTCCTCCATGCAACAGTAAAAATACTGACAGACTGCTACAATAGGAAGGACAGGATGGCGACGGGTAAGACACGATTTACCTCCTCTACCCGAGCCGCTGCTGATGCTGCTGCTGTTGCTGCCTTTCAGTCACTCCAACCCTTTCATCTAGCTAGAGACAGCATGCTTTCTGCTGATAAGCCTGACAAACCTGACAAGCCTGAAGAGGCTGTAAAAGCAGTTAAGGCAGTTAAGATAGATGGAGCAGATGTATCTATTACTGATAATGTGAAGTTGGTTACTCTTCCAACCACGGCTGTATCTCTGCCCTCTTTACAAATAGGGGATAGTTTGGCTGCAGCACAGCAGTTGTATGTCAGGGGGTCCCTAAGGCTCTGAAACTTCGGCTTTAATTTCTGCTTTTCGTGCAGACTTTGAAACTTGGGCAATAATAATGGAATCGTCTATTAACACTGAGTTGGGTGCACAAGACAAGTGACAGTCTCTGAAATTGCAGTAGCTGAGATTGTTCACATACAAGAAGATCATGCTGCACACTGGAATCTACATCCTCTGCAAACCTTTTTCACCTTCGTCAACACCAACTCCGTATTGAAGACATCGAAAAATCTCAATCGCAGAAATAATATCCGCTTAAAAGGGATATTAGAGGATATTTTAGGTGTTAAAACCAAAAGTTTCTCATATATTTCACTCATCCCGAAACCAGAAAAAGATATTTCTCTATGTGCAAACCATATCTTTAATTGGGGTCAACGAAAACATTTTTGCTAAGATTTTTGCTAGTCGTCTACAACCATTATTGCCCCAACTAATACATCTGGACCAGCTTGGCTTTGTCAGTGGTTGAGAGGCTAGGGATAACACACAAGCCCTCCTGCAGAGGGATTATGCTCGTACTCAAAATATTCCTCTACGCTTACTGACGGTAGATGCCAAAAATGCCTTTGACTGAGTTACTTGGGAGTTCTTACGATCCTCTCTACAACAGATTGGCATAGGTCCCTATATGATAGCGCAGATTATGTCCCTATATCTATCACCATCAGCTAGAAACAGGGTGAATGGATCTTTGTCTCCTGCTTTCCCTATTTTCAAAGGAACACGTCAGGGATGTCCCTTGTCGCCCCTGTTGTGTGTTAAGATGGAACATCTGGCAAACGCATTGCGACAAAACCTAAATATCACGGGCATTCATGTAGGCCCTCTACATGCAAAATTGGCTCTTTTTGCAGATGATTTGCTTGTATTTGTAACAAAACCCCATACTTCTTTTCCTTCTATACTTTTAGAATTTCAGAGATTTGGTGAAGTCAGCCATTTTAAAGTCAGTTATAGTAAATCAGAACTTCTCAATATATCTTTATCACAAACAAATATGAAGTGAATATTGAAGAACTTTTCTTTTAAGACCTGCCCAGTGTCGGTTCGATATCTAGGGATTAGTATACCAGCTTCACCTCACAATTATACACCTTAAATTTTCTCCCGATGATTCATAAAATTCAAATGGCTTTGGCATCTTATGCATATAAGAGACTTTTATGGTTCGGTAGAATTAATACCCTTAAGATGTATATACTTCCTTGCCTTTTATATTTGTTTCAAACAATTCCAAACAATCTTCCGGCCTTGTAGTTCTGTAAAATCCACCGACTATTTTCCAGGTTTATATGGAACTCAGCCCAGCCTAGAATTAGCTTTGGGACATTATCCCTTATGAAAAATCGAGGAGGGGTAGGGATACCAGATGTCTCTATCTATCATTAAGTAACCATATTAACACGTATTATTGATTGGTTTCACCACTCCTCATCTAAGCTATGGGTACAATTGGAAGGTCACATAAATCCTATAGATCTCTGTGCCCTTCCGTGGACTTTGCCTATTCTATGAAAGGGCCTCTCAATTCCAGCAGATCTTACTAGGCAAACACTACACATATGGGATCATATGATACCCATCTATAGCATATCGAAACAATAGAGCCCCATGACCCCTTCTTTGGAACACCAGATTTTTTACCAGCCTTATACTTAACTGTGTTTGGCCCCTGGTATAAACAGGAACACAGAAGAATTGTTCAGGTCCTTCAGTCAGATCCATTATTAACGGTAGCCTCTTCCTCTACAATGCTTTATTATAATCCCACGTGGTAGCTACAGAGGCATCAAGCTTTGTCTTATATATTATCTATACCAGCAAAACAAGATATTTATGCCAGACCAACTGCCTTTGAATCTTTGTTGTTGCAAGAGGAGCCACTATCACGCTCGGTCTCTGCACTATACTCTATTCTTTTGATATCAGTCAATCCAGATCTTCCCCCATATACACGGAAATGGGAAAAAGACCTCCAACAGACTTTAACTTCATCGCATTGGCAAAAAAAGTTTTATTTTGACTCATAAAATGTCAATAGCTACAAGAAAAGGGATATAAATTGTTGACTAGATGGTATAGGTGCCCCTTCTACCCTCCACCAATTTAACCAGGATATATCTGATATCTCTTGGTGCTGTCATGATTCAAAGGGAAATATGATCCACATCCAGTGGGACTGTCCCCCGGTGAGAAAGTTTTGGAAACATATCTTTGATTTATATGGTAAACTAAGGGACACAACTATCCATGCATGACCCAGAGTGGCTCTCTTAACTATGATTCCAGGATTTTTAAAGATAGCGAAGGAGGATGTGTTTAGACACTTTCTCGCTGCAGCTAAAGCAGTCATTCTGCAACATTGGAAATCAATCCTGGGGAATGGGCAATTGAATTGGACTATATTAGAGATCTAGAAGATCTGTTGGTGCGGGAAAGAGGAAGAGAAGGACAGTTTTCTTATACTTGGTCCGTTTGGTCTAAGTTTCGACATTCATCTGAGTTTCTAAATTGGGTTAAGGGAAATTCTACCACTGTTTAACTATGTTGAAGTGTGTATAAATGTTTTTGTTTTCATAACTTAGCTTCCCCCCCTCCCGCTTTTTTTTTCTTTTCTTGGACTGTTGGATTGTTTATACTATAATCACAACAACCGATCTGTTTTGTAAGCTAATATGGAGCACCTTTTTTACTTTAGATAGGGAAGATATGGAATTAAAGGAAGGTATACATTGTACCCTGAAAGTATATGTAGATGTTTTCATATACAGTATATACCTGTTTTGTATAGGGTAAATTCTTGTAATACGTATATGTAAACTAATGAAATAATATTGAAAACAAAACATCTGAGATTATTCATTGGTGTCACACTTTTCAATTTAGTTGGTGTAATTACCTAGGTTGAATGTACAATAAAGATACATTATTATTACATGTAAAGATGTGCAATTTTGTACAGATTTTTTACCAAAGAAATGCATACACCCAGGCAAAAATAACATCTAAAAACATCTAAGAATAGTGAGAAGAGGTCATATTTGCTTATAATCAATAGAAGGATTTGCTGAAGCAGCTTTCAGCTCTTGCTGTGACCGCAAATAATGTGTGTGCATACAAATGGTTGTCTATTTTTGTTTCCAATGAACCATTTTGAAGCCTTGTCTTTGTGATAAGGTTATATCTGTCAATAGAATTCTATAGGAATGTGCAAATAAATGAAAATATATAGATGTGTTGTGTCTGCTACTGCACCTGTATACCCTTAATGGACAACTCGTGATCCAACTTGTAAAGGGAGGGGCCTGTACGTGCTGACATCACGCCGATGAGTCCGCGAGTTGGAACGGCGGCCATTGGAGTGAGTTTGCCTTGTTGTATTTTATGTATTTCACGTGGATTATATACTTTTATATGCTTAACAGCTCATTTTAATAAAATTACTACCTTATAAATTCTTCTTGTTGTGGGCTCCATGGTGTGAGCTTCATATACAGAGGAATTATCACCACTATTTGAACTTTGGATGCTGAGGTATAGCTGGCGACATAGATTGAATGTGTATCTGCCTTTATATCTCATCAATCTGTGGAGTGCATTTAAGAGGTGGAGTTTTTTTAGACTTTTTTTTTGCACTACAACCACTTTTATAGGGATTGTTGTCATTTTAGCTGTGATAACCCCTTAAAGCGCCTGCACGAAAAAAATAGAAGTCAGCAGCTGCACATACCACGCCGCGCCGAGGTCCGACGGAAGTGAAAACAGATACCTGTCAAAAACAGGTACCGCCCCCCCACTTTAAAGTGATTGTAAAGTTTCTTTTTTTTTCTATAAAAATAACAAACATGTCATACTTACCTGCTCTGTTGCAGTGGATTTGCAAAGAGCAACCCAGAGCCTCCTCTTCTCGGGTCCCTCTTCGGCTTGCCTGGCCCCTCCCTCCTGTTGAGTGCCCCCACAGCAATCGCTTGCTATGGGGGCACCCAAGCCGAGCTGCAGCTCCCTGTGTCCATTCAGATACAGAGCTGCGGGTCAGCCCGCCCCCTCTCTTTCTTGATTGGCTATAACTAGTCAAGTTTTTGATTATCTTTAATTTCAGCACTTTATTTATGCACATATGTTATATATGTTGATGTGTCTGTTTCTAATTTTCTCATTTTATAAGCGCTACACTGTCATTTTCTAGATTGGTATATAAGGTTGGAGGTATAATAATCAGTTTGTACCAAAAGCAAATAGAAGGAGCGCCAGACTAAGTGGAGCGATAAAAACACTTGGATTTATTGTAAACATAATGAATTGGCAACTCACTTTTAGTGAATCAAAGTAGGCATGTAAAATACCCCATTGCCAGGCTCAGAATCTTCCAGGGGTGGAAACAGTTCAGTGTCCCATGGCAAGTGGTATTGGCTGTGGTAGCCAGAGCTGTGGAAACGTCCGGCCACAGAAAACCAGCGTGGAATGCAGATGGCGTTGGGCCGGAACTGACGTCAGTGGGGGAGCATGGTGCCGTGGATGGTGGGTGGTAACGTGTTTTGAAACTCCCTGTTTTTTAGTCAGACCTGATTGGATGGACTACATGGCAATCTAATATACCCTACACAACCAAGGGGCAGGATCGAGAAATACCAGCAGACTTGAAGATCCCCTGTCACCCGACCTGCTTCCACCCCGGGGAACTTCTGAGCCTGGCCATGGAGTATTTGCCTACTTTGATTCCCTAAATGTGAGTTGCCAATTCATTGTGTTTTTATCGCTGCACTTAGCCTGGCACCCCTTCTGTTTCCTTTTGGTATCTACAGAGTTGCTTCACTCAATGGTGCTGCCGCAGGTGCTCTGATCCACCATTCTTCTTCTCGTTATGATCCCATATGGACTTTTTATGAACTTATACAGAGACTATGGTTTCAATAGCCCTCCAGCGCCATTTGCATTGTTTGTTAATCACAATTTGTGACTGTGGAGGGGATATCAGCATGTAAACTCATCTGCAACATAGACTAATATGACTGATGTTATGATAGACTCAGTGTTCTCTGGACAGCACTTTGGAAGATGTCAGAGCTATATAAATTTATAATAATTATATTTGACTGTAGAGGGACATTAGGGAGTGTGAGCTCCTTTGGTGCAAAGAATGATGTGGATGGCTCAATGTTCTCTGCACATCACTGTGGAAGATGTCAAAGTTGTATAAATGTATAATAATTATGTGTGACAGTGGAGGGGCATTAGGGAATGTAAGCTCCTCTGGATCAGAAACAAATGTGATTGGCACAGTGTTTTCTGTACAGAGCTGTGGAATATGTCAGAGCTATATAAATGTATAAATAGCACAGTTTGTAACTGTAGTGGGGACATTGGTATTTAAGTTCTTTTGATCATTTTAACACCATTAATTGTTAAATAATGCAACAGGACTAGTTTATAGCATTCTGAACACTTCTTCCTACTTTATTCTTCCCAAAACAGTGTAAATACCATTAGCCTGCTGGAATTAGACAGCACTGGCAGCTCACTCTCTCATACCTCATACTGGTCTGCTCTTTCTCCCTATACTGATTTGTCCCACCTCAGGAAAAGCAGCTGGGAGAAGGTGTAAAAATCTAATTTCATTAATGTGCCTTAAACAGTTGGCTTTGTGCTGCTCTCCTGCAGGGAACTTTTTCCTAATGGTGCCTAATGGGTGCACAGTGTTCTGCTCTCTCCTGTACAACAGGAATCCTAGCCTGCAGAGAAAACAAAGTGACCAGCTATGTCTATAAAATGAAAAGTCTGGCAATGAAGAAGACTGAAGAGCTCACAAAAGTGTTAATTGCTGCTACCCTCCCCCAGGCCTGCCAACAGCTTAGCAGTGTAGAGCACTAGCATTCTGTCTAAGAGGGAACCTGCAGTTTTCAGAAGCTCATGTTTAAGGCTTTTCGGGACTTAGAGGCCTGGTTTGTCCACCTAAATGGGAATCATGCCAATAAGCAGTGGTAGGACTACCATGGTTTACCTAGAAAGGGCATAATCTAATACCCCTATAACTGCTACCAAGGGGGTCACTTTGGATTAGTAATGTGCGGCTTATTACAAAGGAATGGGAGGATTCCACTATTTATAGTGTAGAGTAACTGCTACTGTAAAATTCTCCAGTAACAATAAGACCAGACCACCTTTCCAGCCAGTAACATCTACACAAAAGAATGCTCCTAACCACTAACATTTAGAGAAATTATCAGCAGTACAAACCAGAAGGTCGGTTCATAAGGGTTTTTGGAAAGAAATATAGTATCTGCTTCTGTTAGATTGTGTGAATTTGGTGACATTTATTTCACAGTGTCACACATGACCAGCCATCTTAGTTCTACTTTGTTGAATTGTGTGAAATTGATTCTAGCAAGATCTGATAGGTGTAGCTACTCTTAATTTCATTGTTAAGGGCTCTCAAGTGTGCCTGCAGTGGCCTGTAGTATGCCATACATCACACTAGGTAATAGGTACTGGATAGCATTTATATACTAAATAAAGGAAAACAATACATTCTTTTGGGCTTAGCTTATATTATTATGGCTTTTACAACAAACAGGTTAAAATGTGTTAATTAACATAACAAGAGTGCACACACACAGCAACAGCTAAGAAACCTTCTGTAGCCTAAATGCTCCTTACAGATTGTTTGCTGATAAAATAGCTTATGATGTGACTTTTAGTCATAAAAATAGCATGGTAGATTATAGTTTCCAAGCAACACCCTGACCTCCGTAGTTGTTGAAAACACTTTAGCTTTTTAGCAGGATTTGTACATGATCAGATTTTTTAAATGTTCTGTGACCTTCACAGATACCACATGGGGTTTAATGACAACAGAGATCTGGAGGAGTTGGTTATATTAGATGAATAATGCACTAGATTTGCTATAGAGTATGTGGTGTAGATAAAGCTCACGTTCTCTAGAACCACATTCCTATCTTTAGATACTTTCTCAAATGTCTAAGCTACAGTTATTTCCTCTGTAATCGCTTATATTTGAACTCCCCCCTGTGCCCTTCTACTTTTAAAAATAGAAAAAGAACACCCCTGTTTTTCAAAATGTTATCAGCTTGGGTAAAACACCATCTGTTTCCGTTTTAGAAAGAACACTCCACTTTTACAGTTACTGTTCATTTATTTTTATTT
Source organism: Lithobates clamitans (assembly GCA_037952925.1). Taxonomy (NCBI): domain Eukaryota; kingdom Metazoa; phylum Chordata; class Amphibia; order Anura; family Ranidae; genus Lithobates; species Lithobates clamitans. The sequence goes on along the minus strand of JBBGZY010000100.1, from coordinate 14,488,931 downwards.
ATTTTTTTTTACATTTATTTTTATTAAATTTTAAAAGACATACAAACATATACAACTTGGTTGCTTATAATTGTACAGGTATAACATGTGGAAATATACATCCGATAGTCAGAATGAGTTATAGCCATGACACATAAACAGGGTATAAATGTCACTTTCCTCCTACTACAGATAGACACTTCAGTCAGAGTAATAACAAGAAGGGGCCTACAGAAACAAAGTAGGCGTATCCAAGAACTATTTATACTTATCAATCCTAAAATATAATATCTATGACTAATCAATTTTCACTGGGCGATATTCAATTCCTCCATCCACTTACTCCAGACTTTATCAAATTTCAACGGGCAACCTCTATTAGCATAGGTATCTTTATATAGCGGGAGACTCTCATTGACCAGACGTTTCCACTGAGCACTTGAAGGGGGATTAGATTTTTTCTATTGCAGTGCAATGATTTTCCTAGCATAAAACAATAACAACCCAATCATCGTGCGTTTAGCTATTGTGGGAACGAGGGTTTTCTATTAGGCCCAACAGGCAAATCTCCATTGACAGTGGTAAGTTAGTCGATGCAACCTTATTAGTTAAAGCAAGCTCCTCCCCCTAAAATTGTTGTATCTCTCTGCAGTGCCAGAAAATGTGAGAAAAGTCTCCTGGAGTAGAGCCACATCTCCAACACTCAGGAGAGTGAGCAGGGTTCATCAAATGAAGTCTGTGTGGGGTGAAATACGCCCTGTGCACTATTTTGAATTGTACTAGTCTGTCACGTATAGAAACTAGCGACCTAAAGGAAAAGTCCCAGACATCATCCCAGTTCATTTATTTTCAAACTGTAGCCTATGTGTGGGCCATAGGATAAGGTCACAGGTCAGCCTGTAACCATTTGCATTACACATTCTTCATCAAGCAACTGTTGCCATAAACCTGCTAAATTTTCTGCTTCTGATCACTGCCTTCAGTTTTCTTGGCATACTTGGTAAACTTGACACATGGGCCTAGAAAATGGGATTTAGAAAGTTCCAAAGAAACAAATACTTGATTTGGGAAATTTAGGATACTAGGTTAAAGCGATTGTAATGGTAAAAAAAAAAATTAAAAACCAAACATGTCTATACTTACTTGCTCTATGAAATGGAATTGCACAGAGTGGCTGTGAACCTCCTCTTCTTCCCCCTCCAACGCTCCTGGCCCCTCCTTTCTGTCAAGTGGCTCCATGGGAAGCCACTTCCCATGGGGGCACTTGTGCATGCTCGCTCCTGAGCCCCGCTGCTGCATCCATTGACACTCGGCCCTGCCTCACTGGCTTTGATTGAAGCAGCGGGAACCCATGAGGTGCCCCAGCAAATCCAGTGAGACCTGGAAGTGAGGGGAGAGAAGAGCTTCAGACGTGCACAGTGCTAGAACAAATGAGGGCTCAGGTAAGTAAAAGGGGGTGAGGGGGGATGCTAATGTATAAACATTTTTTACCTTAAGCCCCGGTTCACACAGGGGCAGCACGACTTGCAGGTCGCCTCACTGAGGCGACCTGCACACGACTTCCACGGCGACTTGCAAAACGACTTCTGTATAGAAGTCTATGCAAGTCGCCTCAAGTCGCCCACAAAGTAGTACAGGAACCTTTTTCTAAGTCGGAGCGACTTGCGTCGCTCCTATTAGAACGGTTCCATTGTACAGAACGAGAGGCGACTTCTCAGGCGGCTAGGTCGCCTGACAAGTCGCCCCTGTGTGAACTGGCACTAAGGGCTCTTTCACACATGCAAACCGTTCAGGTCCGACTGTCAGTTTTTCAGGCGGACCTGAACGGACGCTCCATGCACCTCTGATCCGCTAAGCGCAGTTGGATGGAAGACCTATTTTCCATCTGTCTGGTGGATCGGATGAAAATGGACAGGTGGTCTTTTTTCATCCGATCCACTATAGAGAACAGTGGGGCTCTGACAGGTCCATCCCTGCGAAATGAACAGAGACGGACCTGTCATCCGCCGGCTCAGCGGGGATCAACGGAGCGATCCCTGCTGAGCAAGTGGAGTCCACCAAAGTGGACAGCCCTATGTGAAAGGGGCCTAATGCAAGGAATGCATTAAGGTAAAAAATTCTAACATTTAGAACAGTGGTTCTCAACCTTCTAGTGCGGTGACCCCTTGATAAAATTTCCCAAGTTGTGGGGACCACTAACAGTAAAATTATTTTCGTAGAGTGGGTTGTCAGCACCCAAGGCAAAACGAGTAATTTGCGCCCCTAACCCATGGACATTTAGCGCTCCCTGAGTCCCTTCCACTTGTACAGTATTAAAACCCCTTATGGTACATTTTGGAATGTACCACTCTTTCTCTTTGTTCTCCAATCTTTCCCTTTTATCTCTCTCTAGCCTAATTTATTGTTTGTTTTTTTTCTCCCAGCCATCTTTCTTGTTCTTTCTCTTATTCTTTCTCTCCCTTTTTCTTTTTTCCTCCCCCTCTTTTCCTCTCCCTTCCATGTATTCTATATTTTTATTCCTTCTCTTACTCCTTGGTGGGGGGGTGGGATGAGTGGCAGTGCTGGGGGAGTTCTCATCAGCCAACTTAGGTGCTCTTGATCAAGGTCATCTGCTGATCTGAGAACTGTAGTGGGAACTTTTAATGGCAACTATAATCACAGGTAGTGTTACTCACTGTGTCTCCGGCTTCACTGTGTCTCTGACTTTGTGGTGTCTCGTAGCAGTGACACCTAGGCTGAAATCAGGAGAGTCTCCTCCAGCCCCTCTCACTTGGCATTCCTCACCAGACTTCTAGTTTCTGCCCCCCAGCCATGCTGTGAACTGAATGGGCCGCTGCGAAGAGGCTGAGTGGGTGGCTGCGGGCTCCAGGAAAACAACCCAGCTGGGCGTCCACAGGCTCCAGGGACAGCCCTGCTGGGCAGCCACAAAAAGGCTGGGAGAGCAGTGCAGGCTTCAGGAACAACCCAGGATTTGGTGACCCCTGGCAAATCATCAATTGACCCCCGAGGGGGTCCTGACCCCCAGGTTAAGAACCACTGCTTTAGAACCACTTTAAAAGACTGGGAGGCCATGGGGTGGTTTATACTAACACCCCAAAACCCTTCTATCTCTTCCAGCATAGATTTTCACTCTTTATTTTTACAATGCCACTACATCTCTGTACAATGAGAGGTAAAGATGCAATCACTGAAATAGAGGCATGCAATTCAATACTTAGATTCAATACTTAGAAGGACTGCTGGTGATAGCTTAACATCTATTGAGATATAAAAGCTTTCTAAAAAAGATGTTTTTTTCAGGAAGTGTGCACAGACTAAAATTTGATAAAAGAATAGGTACAACATATGTTGGTAGGAGGGAGATAGTTTTGATCGCCCATACTTTTTTGTAGTTCTGTATAGAATAAAGGTTAAGTTCACCTTTTGGGAAAAAAATAATAAATACACATATTTTTGCAGGAAAAAATGTGCAGTTGTTTTTTTCTGTAGAAGCCTGCAAAGCATTGCACCCATGATCAGTGGTTCAGGGGTCCAATGCCGGGATCCTGCAGACAAGCCCTGCAGCTTTCAGCCCATACCTCCAAAATTAGCTGACTGTTTACAAGCTGCAGGGCTTGTGAATGACTATGGAAGCGCTCTTCAGCACCCTCGCAGTTCATTGAGCACCACAAGCCGCAATGGATGATGGTACTTGTAGTTCTCTCATTCACAGATCACTGTGAATGAATGCCACGTCTGTGTAGGCATGCATATATGACTAGTCACACGGGTCTAAATTTATGCTAGTAAATGACTGTATGACAGAGTAAAGTTTCATGCATTTAAACATTTTCTTCAATAGAACGATAATAGCTGCTGCATGCAACTTATTATGACGTAATGCATGCTACTTATAATCTATGAAATGTATAACACAGCAGCGTAACACCTACATTATTTTTTATTTTTTATCTGTAGGACTCAAATCAATTTCACAGTCGCTATAGACTTCACTGCATCAAATGGTAAGAATATGTATTATGCATGCTTTATTTTATGGCACTAAATTCCACAGTACAGTATCTAAAATTTGAGCTTCTATAAAATCATGCAAAGTGCACAACTAAGCTACAGCAGAACTCTTCTTCTTGGTTAGAATATAGAAAGGTTTGAACCCTTGTTAGGATTTCAAAGTTGTTTGAGTCCCTATTGGAGAGATTCTTCTCACTTTTTGTGATCACCACAATGAGATTTTCCCTAAATTGCTGTGTGGTCACTGGGGTATGAAGTAAAGAGAACTTCTCCAACAGAGAATAATAAAGCAATATATCTATTTTTTTTATTGTAAATAAAGTGTGTGTAAAATTTTATACCTTTGTAAGATTTTTATTGCTGTCTGCATTAGTTCTCACTTTGTGTGGTCAACACTGTGAGATTTTCTCTAACCTGTTGTGTTAGTGGGACATGAAGTGAGAGGAACTTCTACAACAGTCAACCAAAAGCAATAAAACTACTTTTTTGCTGTCTGTGTTCCTATTGTGTGGTCCCCACAATAGGGAGATAGGAGTAATATCCTGATTGAGATTCTAACCATTCCCCCTCGAGAAAAACCATGATTTTTTTATTTTTGCTGTCTGTGTTGTGTTCCTGTTGCTGATATTTCTCAACGTTTGTGCTTTTGATATAATATTGTTTTCTTGCTATTGCTAATTAAAGTGTTACTAAACCCAGGACCCTGCATTCACTATATCTGGTCTCCCGTAGTACACTGAACATGAATATGCAATAGTTTTAGTAAATATAAACTGCTAAATACCTTTTCTCATCAGCAGTATATAGTCAGTGTCCGGCCAAGCACTGGTTAAAGCTTGTAGGAGGAGTTGAGGCTCTATGAGGCTGCAGGACTCCTGACCCTCTGGACAGTTCTGATCGGCCCTGTGCTGATCACATGCACCCTAGCAAAATAAAAAATAAACTCTCTAGCAATACACACCAAACTGAGCATGTGCAGAGTGCCCCCCAAGGCTCTGTACTATCAGGAGATGGATTGGGGACTGTGGAAGAAGGGGAGGATCAGAGAAGACAGGATCAAACAGTCTTTTTACACAATGTGCAGGATTAACCCCTTAGGTTCCACAGTGAGTACAACAAGCATGCTTTACTGCATATACACACTGATTTTACTGTTTAGTAACACTTTAATCATTTTAAAATAATTTTCAGCTACATAACGGTCTGAAAACCTTTTCTTTTCTTTTAGTTTAAAAATAAATAAATTCCAACTGAAGATTTTAGAAGGACTACTGCTTGCAATTAGGGATGAGCTTGATCTTTGGGTCGAACATTATGGGGCGTTCACGTAAAATGTGAGCGCCGCCGAACGCCCCATAATGCACTGAGAGATCGCAGTGCTTTGCTTTATGATGATTGGCCAAAGCATGCACCTGACCTGCATGCTTTGGTCAATCACAGTGCTCTCTGCTAAGAAAGCCATAATTGGCCAAAGGCAGGGTGCCACTGTGTGTGTGTATATATATATATATATATATATATATATATGTGTGGATGCAAGTCCACGCCCCACACTATATAAGGCTGCTTACACGGTGGCCATGTGTAGTGTTGTTGGCGTGGACAGAGAGATAGCTTGATTTAGATTAGGCTGGCAGGTTATTCAGTTCGTAGCACGTAGCAGTGTATTTGAGATATGTATATATATATATATATATATATATATATATATATATATATATATATATATATATATATATATATATATATATATATATATATACACACACACACAGTCAGTCTAGTGTGTATATATATATATATATATATACACAGTGGGGACGGAAAGTATTCAGACCCCCTTAAATTTTTCACTCTTTGTTATATGCTGTGTGTACATTAATGAGGAACAAAATGAACTTAAATGGCTGCAATATAACAAAGAGTGAAAAATTTGAGGGGGACTGAATACTTTCCTTCCCACTGTGTGTGTGTGTGTATATATATATATATATACAGTCTCGTGTCTGTATATATATATATATATACACAGTATCTCACAAAATTGAGTACACCCCTCACATTTTTGTAAATATTTTATTATATCTTTTCATATGACAACACTGAAGAAATTTCACTTTGGTACAATGTAAATTAGTGAGTGTACAGCTTGTATAACAGTGTAAATTTGCTGTCCCCGCTAAATAACTCAACACACAGCTATTAATGTTTAAACCGCTGGCAACAAAAGTGAGTACACCCTTAAGGGAAAATGTCCAAATTGGGCCCAAAGTTTCAATATTTTGTGTGGCCACCATTATTTTCCAGCACTGCCTTAACACTCTTGGGCATGGAGTTCATCAGAGCTTCACAGGTTGCCACTGGAGTCCTCTTCCACTCCATGACAACATCACAGAGCTGGTGGATGTTGAAGACCTTGCACTCCTCCACCTTCCATTTGAGGATGCCCCACAGATGCTCAATAGGGTTTAGGTCTGGAGACATGCTTGGCCAGTCCTTCACCTTTACCCTCAGCTCCTTTAGCATGGCAGTGGTTGTCTTGGAGGTGTGTTTGGGGTTGTTATTATGTTGGAATACTGCCTTACGGCCCAGTCTTCGAAGGGAGGGGATAACGCTCTGCTTCAGTATTTCACAATACATGTTGGCATTCAAGGTTCCTTCAATGAACTGTAGCTCCCCAGTCCCAGACCATGACACTCTCACCACCATGCTTGACTGTAGGCAAGACACACTTGTCTTTGTACTCCTCACCTGGTTGCCGCCTTAAAACGCTTGACACCATCTGAACCAAATAAGTATATCTTAGACCACAGGACATGGTTTCAGTAATCCATGTCCTTATTCTGCTTCTGTTCAGCAAACTGTTTGCGGGCTTTCTTGTGCATTGCTTTTAAAGAGACTTCCTTCTTGAATGACACCCATGCAGACCAATTTGATGCAGTATATAGCATATGGTCTGAGCACTGACATGCTGACCCCCACCCCTTCAACCTCTGCAGCAATGCTGGCAGCACTAATACATCTATTTCCCAAAGAAAACCCCTGGATATGACTCTGAGCATGTGCACTCAACTTCTTTGGTCAACCATGGCGAGGCCTGTTCTGAGTGGAACCTGTCCTGTTAAACCACTGTGTGGTCTTGTCCACCGTGATGCAGCTCAGTTTCAGGGTCTTGGCAATCTTCTTATAGCCTCGGCCATCTTTAGGTAGAGCAAAAATTCTTTTTTTCAGATCCTCATAGAGTTCTTTGACATGAGGTGCCATGTTGAACATCCAGTGACCGGTATGAAAGAGTGAGAGCGATAACACCAAATTTAACACACCTGCTCCCCATTCACACCTGAGACCTTGTAACGCTAAGTTACGTGACATCAGGGAGGGAAAATGGCTAATTGGGTCTAATTTGGACATTTCCCTAGGGTTGTACTCACTTTTGTTGCCAGTGGTTTCGATTTTAATGGCTGCGTGTTGAGTTATTTTGAAGGGATAGCAAATTTACACTGTTATACAAGCTGTACACTCGCTACTTTACATTGTAGCAAAGTGTCATTTCTTCAGTGTTGTCACATGAAAAGATATAGTCAAATATTTACAAAAATATATATACTCTGCATCCAGTGTAGCCTGTTTCTTATACACTTCAGGCGGTGTATTAATATAAATATATATATATATATATATACATACACAGTCTTGTGGTGTACTGTTTCTAATACACTTTAGGTGGTGTACACAGTATCTAATACAGTGTGTACAGTGTGTACAGTTTCGACTACACTTCTGGTCGTGTACACAGTACACAATACAGTGCAGCCATAGTATAGCCGTAGTACAGTTTCTACTACAACCCTACTATACCTCCAGTCCTCTCAAAAACCTGCACTGAGAAGAATGAAGGTATAGTGTCCCAAGTACTTGCAGCCAATCTGCTAACAGTACACCACCATCTGATTTTAGTAGGCAAATTTCCCTACCCCAGTTTCTGAACCGTAAAAAGAAATTCGGTCCCAGATATCCACATGCTCAGCGTCTAAATGCTAGCTTGGCCAAATTGCTAGCACTGTAACTGCTGCCCTTTCAGCTGGTAAACTCTGCCCCCTTTCGTGAATTTGTGGAATGTGCTGTACCTCAGTGGCAGGTTCCAAAATGCCATTTCTTTTCACGGAAGGCCTACCAGCATGTGGAAGGCAATGTTTTGGCCTCGTTGGACAAGGATGCAGGACAGAGTTCAGTGTTGTTGGAGCTTGTTCTGCCACCACGCCTCTAAAATTCTAGTGGTGATTCTGCCACAGCTCTCTACTCCACCCCTCCTCTTCTTCTTCCTCTCTGGCCTCTTCTGCAGATTTGTCCTCTGAACCAGCAGTGCTCCTTCTCTCCACCCTCCGACAGGGACACTTGACCCATGTTCCATGTTTGGCACACGTCCTGGATTTGTTGGTGCAGCGGTTCTTGAGCAGGTACCCAGGCTTACAGGATCTCCTGAGGCAGGACAGAAAATTTCCGCCGGTTATACAATGCCAGTGCCACAAGGCCATTCCTACAGGCCCGCCAAGCACACAGGAAGAAGAGGAGGATTGTGTCAGTATGGATGTAGAGGATAACACTCAGCAGCAGTCTTCAACACTTACAGTGTTGTGGCACCACCACCACCAAAGGCCCAATTTTTCTGCCCCTGTTTAACAGGGGCATGTAATTACATTTTTTGATATAATATTTCACAGCAGGGCCCACTCCTGCGCCCAGCAAGAGTATCTGTGAGGGGTTACAGTGTTGTGGCACCACCACCGCCCAAGGCCCAATTTTTTTTCCCCTGTTTAACAGGGGCATGTAATTACAATTCTTGATATAATATTTCACAACAGGGCCCATTCCTGCGCCCAACAAGAGTAACTGTGAGGGCTTACAGTTTCTGGTACCACCAACACCTAAGGCCCAATTTTCTGCGTATATAGGGCAGGCCGTATAGTATATATACAGCTGTTCAGAGTATATAGTGCCTGGGGGACCCCAGGCCATTTTTTTAAAAATGTGGGTGCGGCGTTCCCCTTAATATCCATAACAGACCTGAAGGGCCTGGTATGAATTTTGGGGGTGACATCCACACCATTTTTTTGGGGGTATTTTTGGTATTTTTATCTATATTGCTGGGATCCGACAATACATTACAGCCGCAAGCAGTTTTGAATTGCATTTTTTCCTTTTAGAAATGTCATTTTGCTGTGGCACTGTTATAAACATGGGAAAGATGCGCTACTTTGCAGGCATACTAAGGACACCCCCCACTCGCGATATTTAAAGGAATATTTCACCTTTATTGTTTCACTTTAAGCATTATTAAAATCACTTTTTTTTTGCATTGATACATGTCCCCTGGGGCGGGCCTGGGTCCCCAAACATTTTTAATGGCAATAACTTGCATATAAGCCTTTAAAATTAGCATTTTTGATTTTTCACGTTTGTGTCCCATAGGCTTTAACGGTGTTCGAACAAATTTTTTGCCTGTTCGCATGTTCTGCTGCGAACCAATCCGGGGGGTGTTCAGCTCATCCCTACTTGCAATTATGCATTTTTTTTTCTGGAATTTTTTAATATACATTATATTTTGAAAAATTCCAGACCTAGTAGAATATATTGACTGGACCATGGACACAATATAGAAATGCATGTTATATTTGTAATTTTTAGTGACATAGCTTGGGATTACAAAGTAGATTTTATGTACTAAACATTTATTATGCCAATGAAGAACAGTGTCTTGGTATTCCTGACTTTCTGTACAGATTTGGGGCCAGATCTAGAATGTGTATTGGCTGTAGGAAGTCTTATGCCTCACACACACGATCGGACTTTCCGACAACAAAACTGTGGCATTTTGTCCGCAGGGTGTTAGCTAAAACTTGTCTTGCATACACAGGGTCACTCAAATGTTGGCCAACAATTATGAACATAGTAACGTACTAGACGTACTACATGGTTTTTCAGCTCTTTAGCGCCACCCTTTGAGCTCCTTCTGCTAATTTCATGTTAGTAGAAGTTTGGTGAGTGTTGATTCGCGCTTTTCTATTCGCACTTTTCTTTTCGCGTTTTTCATTTAGCACTTTTCAGTTAGTTTCTGAACAGCCGTTCGTCAACCAGACATGTTGCGGAATCGGAGGAGATAACGTGTTATTTACTATTGGCCTTGGAGTTATTGCTTTGACATAATTTTTTTGGTTGAATAATGATTTGATTTGGTATATTTTCTATATTTTTGGATGCATAGAATGCACGTTTTGGTTAAGTTCTATTGGCAGATAACATGTCTAATTTTATTTGTTTTCTTTTTTTAATGCACAATAAAAAAATTGTGGAGAATAATACTTGGCTATGTGTTTTACTTCAAATGACAGTTTGGGAGTAGGCAGTTACATTTAAAAAAATACAATGTAAAATTGATAAGGGATACCAACATAGTTGTATCTTTGATCCTAAAAACTACAGGATAATGGTGCTGTGGTAACTTGCCCAAATAAAATTAAAAAAAAAACATAATAATATTATTCTTGATATCAGTAGAAAAAAAAAGCCTTTACATTTTTGTTTGCAATAACTCCATCAGTATCACCAGCAAAGCAGCTTCATTATTATCCCAATAAAAAAAAGAGAATTGTGCGCTGCTTTTGGAGTTTTCATAATTTGCCACATCACGAATATTAATTCTCCATTACAAACGCTAGTTTACAAGACCGACCGCTTCTGCTTCCGAGCATACGTGTTTGTACTTTGGACTTTTGTCTGACGGACTTGTGTACACATGCTTGGAAAGTCCAACAACACACATTTGTTGGCGGAAAATTTGAGAACATACTAGCCAACATTTGTTGGCGGAAAGTCCGACAATTGTCCGATGGAGCATACACACATACACGCACACAGTTGCACTTACCGCCAACAACCTCACAACCAACATTTCCCGTTGGAAAATCCAATCGTGCGTACGGGGCTTTAGTGTTTCAGCAAAACAGGGTTGCTGGCTCACATCAGCCTCTCTGGGAGATGAACGATCATACTGCTGAACAAGACCTTTCAGTGAATCTTCTCTGCTCTACTGGCTGATCTAAATTCAACAAGTACAGAAACCCACCAAGCAGAAAAGAATCTTAAGGAAAAGAAAAGCCATTATCTTTATGATGTCTAAAATTGGCAGTCAGGAAGTCAGCATTAAATATGCTTTTCACACAGTTGTTAAGTCCATATTACAGAACCATTAAGAACAGTGGTAAGTAGTTAGTGTGAACTCCCATTATGTTCATTAAGGTTTTAAGATTTGCTTATTCAGTCTGACTGAATTTGTTAAATAATGATAAAATATTTGGCAGTAACATTAAATTTAGACCAAATAAAAATGGGGAAATTGAAATATATGCACAATAATTTTAATAATAGTTTCTTTAACTAAATTGTCACACTGGAATAACAATACAAACAAACCACTGTCTCTTTAAAGAAAGTGTCACAATATAAAAATTTCGGTACAAACTAATTGCCTGCAAGTATAGGCGAGAGGACTCCCTGACTGTGTGACATGACCCTTACCCCCTCTCTGTCTCATCCCCACTCTTGCTAACCCCCCTCTCTCTCTCACCCCCTCTCTCTCTCACCCCCTCTCTCTCTGTCTCTTACCCCTCTCTGTCTCTTACCCCCTCTGTTTCTCACCCCCCCTCTCTGCCTCTTACCCCTCTCTGTCTCTTACCCCCTCTGTCTCATACCCCCCTCTGTTTCTCATCCCCCTCTCTGTCTCCTACCCCTCTCTGTCTCATACCCCCCTCTCTGTCTCTTACCCCTCTCTCTCTCTTACCCCCCTCTGTCTCTCACCCCCCCTCTCTCACACACACCCTCCTTGTTTCTCACCCCAGCCCCCTTCTATTTCTTATGTAGGTGGGGCTTTGTGTGGGTGTGGCTTGAGTGTTGAACACAAGGGGCCCCGTTATCTTCTATTGCCCTGAGGCCCCATGAGTTTTCAGTCCGCCACCGGTTAAACATTTACAAACTGGAGTTGAATGGTACGTTAAAAGCTTTCTGAAAGCTCTGCAATTGTTTTGTCAATGCTTGCTGGTCTTATACAAGCTGAAGTCTGTGTTGTTATTGTTGTATTCAAATAGTAGTGAGCGCTGCTGTCTTTGTTTTTTTACCATTTATTTGATCACATTTTGAATTTAATTTGCAGTGAGCACAGGTTTTTGGTTTACACAATAACTCTTTGACAACAGAAAGCTTATATTTAAATAGTGCAAAAATTAATGAAGTTGTGTTTTCACACAGGGAACCCTGCACAGCCCACCTCTCTGCATTACATGAATCCTTATCAGCTGAACGCATATGGCATGGCGCTAAAAGCAGTTGGAGAAATTATTCAGGATTATGACAGTGATAAAATGTTCCCTGCCCTAGGATTTGGAGCAAAGTTGCCACCTGATGGAAGAGTATGTCATGAGTTTGCTTTAGTAAGTTATTTTATTCATATTCGTTTTGTTGTTTTTTCAACTGTGAGATGCTTCATGGACAAATAAAATCTAGAGTTTAAGTTCATCCAAAAAGGTTCGTCTGCTAACAGGATAATATATGTGTTGTCATATAAACTGTGTAAGCCAAGCTTTTCTAACCAGATGCACTAGAAATATCTATGACGATTAAATATGATTTTAACCACTTCAATACTGGGCACTTTCACCCCCTTCCCGCCTAGGCCAATTTTCAGCTTTCAGCACTGTCACACTTTGAATGACAATTGTGCAGCCAGGCAACACTGTGCCCATATTAATTATTTTCACACAAATAGAGCTTTATTTTGGTGGTATTTAATCACCAAAAAAGGCCGAAAATGTTGAAAAAAACTTTTTTTTTCGTTTCTGTTATAAAATTTTGCAAATAAGTATTTTTTCTTCTTCACTGATGTGCACTGATGAGATTGCACTGATGGGCACTGATGAGGCTGCACTGATGTGCACTGATGGGCGCTGGTGAGGCCGCACTGATGAGTGCTGGTGAGGCTGCATTGTTGAGGCGGTACTGATGGGCACTGGTAAGCTGCATTTATGGCCACTGATAGGATGCACTGATGGCCACTGATTGCCACTGTTGGGACCTGTACTGATAATCAGCGCAATGATGATCAGTGCACTGATTATCTGTGTAAATGTCCCCTGTCACACTTGGTTACCGGCTCTCCTTTCTTCGCACTCTGACAGCACCGAGGAAAGGAATACCAATAGCTGGCAAGTTTGTTTACATGTGATCAGCTATAATCACATGTGGACACAGCTGATCACATTGTAAAGGACCACTGTGATTGGCTCATTACCTCGATATGTGAAAAGCTGTGTCTGAAGGACACAGTGATCACTGAGCGCGCCTGATGCATGCCCCACGGGGTGCCTGGGAGGCATGTTCTGGGAGGATGTCCATGGACGCCTTCCCAGAACAGTAGAGCCTTGCTGTAACCGTCTTTCGGCTATGGGACGGTATTGAAGTGTTTAATCTTTATATATGTGTTAAAAAATAATTCCAAACCCTTCCTATTAAAATTGTGTGCATGAAGCAAAGCATTTTTGTGATTAGGCTTTAACCTCCCTGGCGGTATTCCCGAGTCTGGCTCGGGGTGGATTTTCAGTACCAAAAGCGGTAACCCCGAGCCACACTCAGGATCGCATCGCAGGATCCATGTAGAGGTTACTTACCTTGTCCCCTGGATCCTGCGATGTCTCCCCGCTGTGATCTGCGAGCTGCCGTGTCTCGCTCGATTCACAGTGCCGATCTCCATTCCCTGCGAGCGTTGCGACGCATGGGGACGGATTTCGGTACCAAATTCAAAAAGTAAAAAACACAGTATAGATACAGTATACTGTAATCTTACAGATTACAGTTTTTTTTTTCATTCTTTTATTTAAAATTTCACAAGTAAAATACATAGAAAACATAAATCCAAAAGAATATGTTTGAACAATAAAATAACATAATATTTGTACAAAATATATATATATATTTTGAAGTACAAACAAGTATTTACAATATTTACATAACCCTCCCACCTCCCTCCCCAAGACCCACCCACTTCCCTCCCCAAGACCCACCCACTTCCCTCCCCAAGACCCACCCACTTCCCTCCCAAAAAACCCACCCACTTCCCTCCCAAAAAAAACACCCACAAGACCCAAAAGTACATAACAACAATAGAGATAATAAGGACTTTTCACAACAAAAAATATATCAAGAATATTTCAAAACAACAATAAAGATAACAAGAATATTTAACAAAACAACCCATTCCCACCCTTCATTAGCGAATAAAATGACAAACTATCCCTATTATATACTATCCCTCCACCCTATCCCTACACAAACAGAAACACTCCTATACACTTTCTCCACACTGTCCCTTAATCACCATCTGCACTCACCCTGAAAAACAAAGAAAAAAAGGTTAATCATTCAAAAAAATAAACATAAATGACATAATCCCAATATTTACATTGTATACACCATTGTTTCCACTCCTCCAATTTCCATAACTTCTTTGCATTACTTTCTCCTAACTTTTTGTAGTCATAATATGCATAATTATAAATCTTTCCTTGGACCATGGCCATGCATTCTTACACTTTAACCACTTCCTGCCTAAAAATCAAAATATTCCGAACATCCCACAAACACTCTTTAATACAATTCACAACAATCCACAACAACCTCTCCTCATTCCTCCCTAAACCACACAAACCATATAACACCATCTCATACGTTACACTATTCACACCAGTCAATCCCTCAACCATCTTCTCCATCCTTTTCCATATTTTTTTTGCATAACGACACTCCCAAAACACATGTACCACCCTCTCAACCCCCCCACACCCCAGTCTCGGGCACACCTCACTGTCCACCAACCTTCTCCTCCTCTGAAACTCCCTTGTAGGCAAACACCCATGCACCCCCATCCATGCAATATCCTTCTGTCTATTATCCACTCCTTTACAGCACACATTCTTCCAGACTTTCTTTCATTCAGCCACTCTTAAACCACCTATTCCTTCCACCTCCTCCCTTTTTTTCAGTATCTGCATTACCTTCTTACTCTCACACCATGTATCTTGCGTCACATCTTGCAGCCCATACCTTCTCATACACCTTTCAATCCTCACATAAAACCAAGGCGCAACAAAACATACAGGTTTCCTCAAATCGACTTCACACAACTTATATTTCCGTAACACACTCCCACACGCATATTTTACCATACACCCTGCAACATTCTCTTTCTCACTTAATCTCACACACATACTTACATACTTCACCACCAGAAATTTCTCAATTCTCACCATACCTTTCCCGCCATTTATTACTCCTTTCATTACTTTCTCCCTTTTCAACTTCTTCATCTTAGATGACCAAAAAAAGGAAAAACACACTCTCACAATTTGTTTCATTACTCTATCTGGAGCTGGAAACACATAATATAAAAATAACAAAATCGGTATCACAACAGCCTTCACAATCAACACCTTCCCTTCTAACGACAAAGTCCTTAAAGACCAAAAATCTACTTTCTTTTTCACTTTCACTAATGCATCCTGCCAACTCTCTCTCCCATACAAATCAGCATCAAACTTGACACCTAAAATCCTCACTCCTCCCTCACAAAACTTCCAACCACATTGTTCAATCCTCCTCCATACACCAAACAATTTACACACACTTTTCCCCATATTCACACAAAACCCACTCGCCATACAAAAAATCTCAATCAACAACTTCACTCTTTAGCCCTGCCATATCTTTACGAATTACTGTAACATCATCCATATATCCTATTACTTTCAACACTCTGCCACCACTCCCTGGCACCTCCACCCCTCTCACACACTTATCTTTCATCAACATCCTTAACAAAGGTTCAATCACACAAATAAACAACACGGGTGATAACGGGCAACCCTGTCTCACACCTGACCTAATGCTTATATCATTCGTCATCCACTCATTCACCAACACCTTACTTACCATACCTCTATACAAACACTTAATCCACCCAATCAAAACCTCAGGCAACCCCATCTTCCTCAATACTTTAAACATAAAATCATGTGACACTCTGTCATACGCTTTTTCAAAATCCACAGCCAACACTGCCACATCCTGCTTCCTCTCCTTACAAAACCATAACACATCCCTCAAGCTCACCAAACTTTCTGCAATAGATCTCCCAGGCACCGCACATGCTTGCTCTTCACCCACCAACTTCTCCACCACCGCACGTAACCTATTTGCCAACACCTTCGCCACCACCTTATAATCTACATTCAACAATGATATAGGCCTCCAATTTTTCAACTCTCGCTTGTCACCTTTTTTATACAAAAAACAATCACGCTTTTTAACATAGATTCAGGCATCCTCCCCTCTTCCAAAACTTTCATCACCATCTCATATACGCAGTCACCAATCTCCTCCCAAAACGTACAATAAAACTCAACTGGCAAACCATCACTCCCAGGCGTCTTACCTTTCTTCATACTCCCCAGACATTCATCAACTTCACCTTTACTCACTTTCTCCCCTAACATACTCTTATCCTCCATATCCAGACACATCTCCACCTGTTCCAACACTTCCTTCTCAACCCTCTCATCCCTCTTCTTTTCCATATATAAATCGGAGTAAAACTTCCAGATTTCATCTCCCAACCTCTTTTTTCCACTTACCATCTGTCTATTCTCATCCAACACACTTGGTAAATCCACCTTCCCACCATATACCTTTTTAACGAAAAACCGCGTACACTTCTCATCCTTCTCCTTCACTACCATCCTTGCTTGCGACATAATCTCTCTCCCCCTCCGCTCCATAAAGACTCTCAATTTTCCACTTGCTTCCACCAATTCACACCCCACATTCTCTCCCCATTCCCTTAGTTCTTCCAAATATTCCAATCTCTTCAGCCACCATTCATACGCCTCACGTTTCTTTTTTGCAATCTCACAACCTTTCCTTACAAAAAACATCTTAGTCTGATCTTTCACTCACTCCCACCACTCGATCACACTTAAAAATCATTCCTCCTCCTTTTAAGTTTCCCAAAAAACTCAACATACTCTCTTTTCACACCCTCATCTTCCAACAATTCCACATTCAACTTCCACACACCTTTACCATACATTACCTCCGATTCCATACTCACAACACATTCGATCCGACCATGGTCCGAGAAATGCTCCCGTTGGATGGTAAAAGATTCCGACTGCAAATTTTTTGAAAGAAAACAAAAATCAATCCTAGATTGAACAGTACCCTTATCACTAAAATAAGAAAACCCACCACCTTCACCCACATCCCTTAACCCAAACAACCGCAAAATCTCACCCAACTCCTTCCCAGACTTATCAATATCCCCACCACCACCTCCACTCCCACCCCTATCCCCATTATGTAAAATACAATTAAAATCCCCCAACACAATAATAGGATCCCTCCCTCCCAAAAAAAACTTCATCTTCTCAAACAACTCCAATCTCCCCTTTTTATCAACCGGTGCATACACACAAAATAACTTAAAACAAACACCCCCATACTCCAAAGTAACAAATAAACATCGTCCTACCTCCCCCTTCCTTAAAATCTTAATTTTATTATTTTTAATAAGAATCCCCACGCCACATTCCTGCTCCGACCCAACGACCATACCCCCTTGGTCCATCTTGCAGTATGTGGTTCCTCCCTCATATTGCAGTCCTGTAAGCAAAAAATATCATTAGCATACCCGGACAAGATGTTAAAAATTGCTGCCCGCCTAGATGCCGTCCCAATGCTTCTGCAATTGAGGGAAGATACCCGTAAGACCATAGAAAATTAGGAAAGGATCATATTCCTGTCATGATTTTTTCTTTTTTTTTCCAACTTTGTCCCTAGCCCTAGTCCTAGGTCCCACCCCTGACCCAGGGCTCACCCTCCCTGTTTTTTTCTTTGCCTTCCCCTTTGGTACCTTGCAGTACCCCATCACCTCCTGCAGCTCGGACACCTGACCAGTGCTCACATAAGATGGTGCCTGCGAGAAGTCCGAGTCAATCACCACATCCGATGCTTCAGGGCCCGGAGAGTCCGGGAAGATGCTTATGACCTGGGAGGACTCAGCCATCTTTCTTTATTGAATAATTTTTATTATTATTATATTATTATTTGTTATAATTATTTATATTTATTTATTATATTATAATTTTTTATTTCATTTTTCAAACTTCATCATACCCGGGATGTCTACTAGACTCTTGTTTGGACAGATTTAAGTGAGTTATTCCTAAGAATTACAGGCCTACAATAGAAAATGCCAAATTTCTGTGCAAAATAATTGTACCGCTTTCAGCATCAAAAAATCTGAAATAATCATACCGCCAGGGAGGTTAAAGGAAGCAGGGTTAGTTACTAGTTTTGTTTAGAGAAAGAAAGGGCTAACAACCCATGTCATGTTTTTATTGCTGTCTGTTTCGTCAGTTAGGAGATTAAGTAAGTTTGTCTTAATGACCAATGTCACCAGGGCTAAAAGTCAAAGAAAATCCAAAATGTGGAGCGGCCACCAGAACAGGAACAGAGAAGTCTTCAAATTGGCCATTTGGTGCAGTGAACTGTCTAAGAAAGGATTTTGTTTACACCATAGAGCTGCCCACCTGTTCCCTTTTCTCTGTATGGAACCAGAAGTAAATGGCAGTGTCCTCAGTGAAACATAGATGTAAAAAAATGGATCAGGATGTTAAACCTTCCATACTTCATCCAAAACAAAAAAGCAAAGCTTTGGCTTTAGATCAAAGTTGCCATATTTGTGGTCAATGTGAGTTTATTAAAGTGATATTTGTGTTTCCTGGAAGGCTCCTTCACATGTCTGCATTTTCATTCACCTTTTCTATTGAACACTGGGGGCCCTGAAACCAAAGGAACTCTAATAAGCAGATCCCAAGCAGCTGCTATGGTTGAGAGATTGGGCCCACCTCCATCAGATTTCCACTGTATTATCACTGCGCATGCAGTATTTTTGGCAAAGCATGGCAACACTCCGCAACCCAATGCTATAATGCACATCCACTATCAAGGTGTGCTGGGTTGCCATTCAGGTAAAATCTATTTATTAGATGCATTGGATTTTATTTAAAAATGTCTTCTGTAATTTTGTGTTCTAGAATGGAAATCCACAAAACCCATACTGCCAGGGAATTGAGGGTGTTATGGAAGCCTATTACAGAAGTCTGAAAAGTGTACAACTATATGGTCCAACAAACTTTGCCCCAGTAATTAATCATGTAGCAAGGTAATAAAAGTCCTAAGGATAATGTTATTATTGCGTATATAATTAATAATGCAGCACAGTTTGTGTATCCTTACATACTAAGACGAATGAATAAAAAAAAATGGTTTGTAGGAAAATCAATTAAAAAACATAATAAGCAAATTATAGGAGCACATCAAAGGTGAATATGGATGTTTCCAAAAAGAGTAAGCTGATATCCTCTCTGATAAATGCACAGTACTAGCTTTTGTATCTATTAAAATCAAAAGGTCTTGTTATCAGACCTTGACATATGTTTTTGTGTATTTTTTTTAAGAAACCCATTCCTTTATTTCAGCAACAGGAATCTTTTAGCTGAGTGGAATTTTCTGTGCACAATCTATTTTTCATGGTTTTTCATTATTTTCCTTGCACTGCTTTTTTTGTGGTTTTGAAATATACAATACATATTATTAAATGTCAGCAAACCCAAGACTTAAATACACATGGACTCCAGTAGCCAACCAGGCAAAGAACATGTTCGTGCATATTAATTATTAATGCAGATTTAAGCATTCATATTGAATATGGAAACATACGGTATATACATTTTCAAGTTAAAAAGGTTGTTTGTAGGCGCCACAAAGTCAGGATTTGTAGCATTTGTAAAATTGTGAATAGTGCCAACATTTGCTTCGTAACCCTGTGTTTTGACCAAGCATGGTGAAGCATCAGAGTCACTTAAAGGAGAAGTATTGCCAAAGATATTTTGGCAATACTCTCCTATGGATCACAAAGTCAGGACTTGTAGAGATAAGCATTTGTAAAATTGTGAATAGTGCCAACATTTGCTTCATATTCCTGTGTTTTAAAGGAGAAGTATAACCAAAGATATTTTGACAATATTTCTTCTCCATTATTCTCTCCACAGGAGTGCAGTTTGTTTATCACTCAGCCGGTCCAGGCTCGGGCAAGATCCCGACTTTACAGTCTGGATTCGCTCAGATGCCTGGAACGGCAACTGACTCAGCCTCTCAGCAAGCCACTGGTAGCTGAGCTAGCTGTTCCCACTCCCTCCATAGCCCAGTGCTCCTGTGAGCACTGGAGGGGCAGAGCAGAGAACCGGTGACTAACAGCCACCAGCTCTCTGGCGGCTGAAGACCAAGCACTGAGCGATTTCTTGGTGTTCGGTCTTGGAGGCAGCAGGGGATCGCTGCAGCTGGGATTGATGCTGATGCCACGTAGGTGAGTATGACCGTTTTTTTAAAAAAAAGTCCAGACTCGATGGACTACTTGGTCTTTTTCTATGACTTGTCCGAGCTTACAAAAGGCTGAGGACTCTCTACCCTCCTATATGATAGTGATGGGCCAATTGTCAGGCAGTAGCGCTGTCACGTGGGATAATTAGAATGAGTCAAATGCTCCTTCACATCCAGAAGTACAGGTAAACAGGAGAAGAGCTCAGCCATTGCATATTGCTATTTTAGAGGTTTGATCAAACTGACAAGTCCAGCAGATACTGTATATCCATATTTTCTGCTAGGGTTCCAGTTATAGGTCGGCACATAAATTATATTTTGTAGAAATTTTCACTGGGAGTTCTTAATCTCTTGAATAGGTTTAACCCACTGCAGATCTTTTCAAGAATCTATATGATGGGAAAAGGTTACATTTTATTAAACCAAAAAGCCCCTTAAGGTTGTTAGGTCCCCAAGGACACATCCAACAAAGTGCAAACAAATATCTTCTTTTCCATCATTCAGAGTGCTAGCAGTTTCTGAAATAGATTTGATCAAATAATAGCACTGACTGTTTATTGGTGCTTCACATGCTTTTATAAAGGTTCACACGCATTAAAAGGCTGTGTAAATATTTCCCACATAAATGTTGTACTTTAACCCGTGGATACTTATGCCGCGTACACACATTCGGATTTCGGACATTTGGATAACGAAATCCTGGGATTTATTTCCAACGGATGTTGGCTCAAGCTTGTCTTGCATACACACGGTCGCACAAATGTTGTCGGAAATTCCGAACGTGAAGAACGCAGTGATGTACAACACGTATGACAAGCTGAGAAAAATGAAGTTCGTTAGCCAGTGCGGCTCTTCTGCTTGATTCCGAGCATGCGTGGAATTTTGTGCATCGGAATTGTGTACACACGATCGGAATTTCCTGACAACGGATTTTGTTGTCGGAAAATTTGAGAACCAGCTCTCAAATTCCGACAAAAAATGTCCGATGGAGCCCACACGTGGTCGGAATTTCCGACAACAAGCTCCCATCAAACATTTGTTGTCGGAATGTCCGATCATGTGTACACGGCAATACAGTTATATTCACTTTCCATTTTTTCAAAACATCATTAGCCTCTACTCTGACATGTTTTTACTTTATAACCAGAAATAAAAAGACCACTGATACATAAGTCAATTCATATATTCCGAAGGGCCCTTTCACAAGGGCTGTCCAATCAGGTCCGCCTGTCAGTTTTTCAGGTGGACCTGATCGGAGCCTCCAGTCTCCCCTATGGAGCAACAGATGTCAGTGGTGACATGTCCGCTGACATCCACCACTATCTGATCCTCTCTGCAAAATCCAGATGGATGGTGGTCCTATTTTCCATCTGTCTGGCATATCGGATTGAATATGATCAAAGCGGACAGGCGGTCTGTTTTCACCTGATTTCCCCATAGAGCAGAGTGGGACTGTGTCCGTCTCCAATCTGAGCAGTGAGCAGAGAAGGACCTGTCATCTGCCTTCTCAGCGGGGATCAACAGAGCGATCCCCACTGAGCAAGCAGATTCCGTTCCACAGAGGCTCCCATGTGAAAAGGGCCTTAATAGGTTTTTATGTGTATGCATTTTTCATCTATTTTTTTTTTTCATTAAAATACTTAACAGAAACACAGTCTAATATGCTACTTCAGAACAGTGCTGCAAAAATACAGAGGGAGTTATATAAGGAAAAGATGTTTGTGTATTCTGTACAAAGCATTTTAATAAATTCATAAGTGAACAAGTATATATAGTTTCTAATCATAAACATAGCAAACAATTAATGTAGCATTTTCAAGTATGACTATCAGGGCAAAACAGAATTCCAGGTTTTTGTCTTTGGAAACACTCCTCTGATTTTCTTTTAATATACATCCATCACAGTTTTCATATCATAAAAGTGACAAAGGAGTAGTGATATGTGCTTGGAATAACAGCAGAAAATGGATTCTGTGATGTGTGTAAAGATTATATTTGTGCATTTCAGTTGTCAACAAAAAAAAATTTAGGTCAGGATAGATGTAGCATTTTTCATGATTTGGCAGCACTAGCTGTGGAATAAAGTATACATGACTTTTAAAGTAAACCTGTGCTTTGCTTTATTACCCCCCCCCCCCCCCTTATGCTTAGTGATTGGCTCACTGCTGTCACATGGGTCAAAGAGACCATCCTATGTCCTGTGTAAGCTCTGACTAGACTCTGAGCTTACAAAGGAAATTCCTTTTCTCAGTTCCAGAGACTGAATGGAACAAGTGCAAAGTAAAAGTAAGGAAACAATATGTGCTGCTTGTGAGGGCAGCACTAAAGTGAACCTGTTGCCTTGCTCATAGTAAAAAAAAATAGATCTAATTTCTATTTCAGAAACATGAATGGGCACAATAAAGCCCAGTTGAAAGTCCAACTAATTCTGTATATCAGGTTTTTACAGAGATAGAAGAGTATGTGATTCCAAGCACAATATAAAGATGTAATGTGGCAATAAGGATTATATTTGAGGTGTTGACTGTTGGGATTTCATTTTAATATGGTTAGGTAAGACTGATACATAACACAGAGTTGGGTCATGTTTTATTTATATAATGCTACTAAGAAATGAGAGGACACTATATCAGACAGGTGTTTATCATGCAATGAATGTATAGAGGTTTTTTTATTTTGCTGCTCCTGCAAGAGAAGGTCTATACATTTTGCCTTGGTAAACAAAAGAAACCTAGCTGAGGAAGCTGAGTGTTCTATCTGAAGGTACATTATGAGGCCTAAAGTTTGTAGACACATATGAGCTAGACATCCCATTTCAAAATAATGGACATTCGTATAAAGTTGTCCTCCACCACCCTCCTTTGCAGCTGTGACAGACTTCACTCTTCTGGGATGGATTTCCAGAAAATTTTGGAGTGTGGCTGTGGGAATTTGTGCCCATTTAGCCAAAAAAAAAAGACATTTCTGGTGTCAGTTGTTGATGTTGCACAAGAAGTCAATGCTCAAAATCAATGTTCTAATTCTTTACAAAGGTGCTTAGTAGGTAGAGACCACTCAAGTTCCTCCATCAAACTATGTATTTATAAACATGGATAAAGGGTCACAGTTCTGCTGAAAGTGAAAAGAACTGTTGTCACATGCTTGGAATCGCACAATTGTCTAAAATGTTTTGTATGCTGTAGCAGTACCCTTCACTGTACATACATGAACTAAATAATTTGGAGGGTGTCCACATACATTTGGCATATAGGGGTTGATTTACTAAAGGCAAATCCACTTTGCACTACAAGTGCACTGCAAGTGCACATGGAAGTGCAATCCCTGTAGATCTGAGGGTGACATGCAAGGAAAATAAAAAACAGCATTTTTACTTGTACATGATTGGATGATAAAATCAACAGAGCTTCCTCTAATTTCAGATCTACCCTTCAGATCTAAAGTGACTGTACTTCCACTTGTAGTGCAAAGTGGATTTGCCTTTAGTAAATCAACCCCATATTGTATTTAAAAAAAAATATTGTCCTAAATGGCAGCTTCCTTATAACTGTAACAATGAAAGCTTGATATTATTCATGTATAAATGAGTTTGTTTAGTAATCCCTCATTTCCTATTATGATTATTCAGTAAGTCCTAAAGATGAGATATAGGTATGGATTTTTTTCCACAAATACATCTTTATAATTATGAAAAATCTGCTTTTTTTGGCAACTGGCCAGACTGACGTTGCTAGTTTGTGAAGAGGTAGGAGATTAGTGCAAGGATAAAGGTTGGGTTTATAGTATAGCTAAAGAATGATTTATACCAGTAACCTGAATTAAATGATCTGCACTGAATACATTTGAGCCCACAACCAGTGAATACAAATATATTAGTTAGCTATATAATACATTTGTTCATCCGAATGGGTCAAGTACATTTATTTCTGTCTGCACAATTTCCTTTGTATGGTCTATTAATGACTACAAGCATAGACCACTTTTAAGTACACAATGGGGTTTATTTACTAAAGCTGGAAAGTGCAAAATCAGGCTCACTTCTGCATATAAACCAGTCCGCTTCCAAGTTTTATTACCAAAGCTTATTTGAACAAGCTGAGGTTAGAAGCTCATTGGTTTCAATGCAGAAGTGAGCCTGATTTTGCACTTTCCAGCTTTAGTAAATAAACTCCATTGTGTACTTAAAAGTGGGGTATGCCTGTATACATTCCCTATTAGGAATGATCTTAAGTGAAGATCGTATGCCTTATGCCTTGAGTGAAGATTTTGCCTAAATAAATATTGTATATCACATTTTGGAGGTTTGGCTTTTAAACAGTAGACTGGATACAGTAATGGCAATTTTGTACAGGTAATGTGAAGGCACAAGTAGACTTAAGTCATAAGGTTCTATTTTTTTCTGTTCTGGTGCTAGCTCACATTACTTTTATAGCAGGGGACAATATTTTTTTAGAAGAAAAGGAACAGCAGGGGGCTGAGGTCAGTATCAAATAAAAAACACTTTACAAAAATAAGCAGCTCACTTAGACCCCTTTCACACTGGGGTGGTTTCCAGACGATTTAGCGCTAGAAATGGCCTCTGCTAAGCGCCTGAAAATGGCCTCTCATTCATTCCAGTGTGCCTTTTTACACTGGGGCGGTGCACTTGCAGGACGGGAAAAAAAAAGTCCTGCAAGCAGCATCTTTGGGGTGGGTTGGGAGCGCTGTATACATCGCTCACAAAACGCCCCTGCCCATTGGAATGAATGGGCAGTGCCTTAAAAGCGTTTTGAAAGCGCAGAAAAACGGGAGTTTCTAACCCCTTTTTTGGGGTTAAATGTGCCCCGCTAGTGGCCGAAAGTGGCGCAAAAGCGCCCCTTAAACAGCGGTAAAGCACAGCTTGAAGCTAAGACGAAAGGCACTTTTTACCGCGAACACAGCTGCGGCCCCAGTGTGAAAGGGGTCTTACATTGAAGTTAGCATGAATAGGAAACACCTGAGACCAATCAGCTGTGATGAGTGTGAGGCTGTAGGCATCACTGAGCAAACAGAGACTGAGGATGACAGGAAGCCAGCCAGATCAAAGTATGGATATAACCAGCGGTGTTCTAGGCTGCACACGAGGATGACAGCTGTCAAAATGTCTGGTGGATGCCGGGAGAGGGGGTGTGCATGATGTGTTTCCATGGACTTTGCCCTCTTTTTCAAATGACTTTGAAAAATAGGGCAAAGTCCCTGAAAACGTGTCATGCACACTAATATCCATACTTTGAGCTGGCTGGCTCCCTGTCATCCTCTGTCTCAGTTTGCTGTTTGCTCTGATTGGTCAGTGATGCCTACAGCCACACACTGATTACAGCTGCTTGGTCTGAGGTGTTCCCTATCCCTGCTGTTTCATGCTAACTTTAATGTAAGTGTTGAAGCCTTTAAAACTATGGTTAAAAAAAAATAGAAAATGTGCAATTAGTAGAAGAGAGGCTATATCAAGTGAGACCATGATGTTTTCTAAAATCATGGTTGAAAACAACATTCAGTTCGTTTTTCTTTGTGTTTTGAGACAACAGGACAATATAACCATACTGGTTATGATGAAAAGGATCTAAAGGAATCAAACCTCCTAATGAATCAATGCATAGCACTGTAAATTCTTCTTAGAACAGAAGGTTTTCGCATTAAAGTGGTTCTAAAGGCAGAAGTTTTTTTTTATCTTATGCATTCTATGCATTAAGACAAAAAACCTTCTGTGTGCAGCGGCCCCTCTCAGCCCTCTAATACTTACCTCTGTCAGCGATGTTGCACAAGACCTGAGGCTGTCCCGGACTCTCCCTTCTGATTGTCTGAGACACAGCAGCGGGCACAATTGGCTCCCGCTGCTGTCAAAGTCAATGAGCCAATAAGGAGAGAGGGGGGCAGGGCCAAGCCGTGGCTCCATGTCTGAATAGACGCACAGAACAGCAGCTCGGCTGCCCCCATAGCAAGCTGCTTGCCTTAGGGGGAAGTTGGCAGAAGGGAGGGGACAGGAGCACCTGTGAGGGACCCGAGAAAGAGGAGGATCTGGACTGATCTGTGCAAAACCATTACACAGAGCAAGTAAGTATAACATGCTTGTTATTTTTTAACAAAAAAAAAACAAGACTTAATATCACTTTAAAACAAGACTTTAATATCACTTTAACCAAATAATAAAATAATTGTCTTGCACTGCTTGCACCTATTCTTTTGTCAGAAGCCCAACACTCACATGTAATTCACACAATACACCAATATTACTACTCGTGTTATGAGGGTGATTTACTAAAACTGGTGCACACAGAATCTGGTGCAGCTGTGCATAGTATTCAATCAGCTTCTAAATCCAGCTTGTTCAATTAAGCTTTGACAATGAGACCTAGAAGCTGATTGGTTACTATGCGCAGTTGCACCAGATTCTGTGTGCACCAGTTGTAGTAAATCTCCTCTATTACCTCCTCCCTAACTATATACGCTAATTAAAATTATACCTACCTATAAAAAACAAATCATCACATTAAAGTAAATGAATCTCTTTTTTTAATAATTATTTTTAAAAATAATATAAAGTGTTCTGTGCCCATAATACTTTACTTAATTACTAAGGTAATTTTACTACTTAATTACAAAATACAAAGTGCAATAGTGCTTTTCCAAGCAAATGGTCCACAATATCAATCAGTGTATATATGTGAAGATTTTAATCCAGTTAGTTAACATAGTTAGGAAGGAGATATACCGCTGCACTTATCTGTGTAATTGAATACTAAAAAAATTCACACATCTCGTTCCATCACATATCCCAAAAAAGTGTGTTTATTCCCCATTTCAGGACAGTGGACAGAGCCATGCAAATCATTACTTTATGTTCTTTCAACCAGATGCACATCCAAAACTACTGGTGGATAGTTCAAATGTACCCTAATATTACAGAACCATTTATACCAAACTGCATACTGCTCTATCAGGCTTTTTGGCCATCATTAGTGCAGTGTATGGGAACTGTGGGGTCTATAGAGTTTTGAGACTAGAAAGCCTGTTTGTCTTAAGGCAGTGCAAAGTTCAAAATCCCTTGTAGAAAAAATGTTTTTTCTCTTAAAGATATAGATGTATTCTGAATGGTCGTTATGGGCTACTATATGTTACACTTTCTTTGTTAAATAAAACACAGTGATAAAAAATAGGGGGGGGGGGGCTTCTTAAAACATGAAAATTCAAAGCTTTATTGTCCTGATTTCTGACCAGTGTTAAAGCCACCAGGGTAGTAGATGTGTAACCACTACCAGCAGGCTTGTGGAGAAGAGGACTTTAGTCTAAAGCCTTGTATACACGTTTCGATTTTTGGACGACCGAACGTTTTTTGGGGCATGTTAGTCTCATGTCAAAAGTGAAGATGTTACTCACAAAAATTTTCGTATGACAGAATACAATGTCAAAAGTGTTGAATAGTTTTGTATGTATTCTTTTGTTTCTGAGCATGTGTGGTCTTGCTCTTACGATTTTTTTTCATACGAAAACCGTACTAATGAAATTAAAATTGGATGTTGAGTTCACATCTGACAAAAATGTTATAGTCTGCACATCCAGCTTTTGTCTGACGAAAAAGCGAAATCGGATGTCGAAAGCACTGTACTAACGATCCGAAAATCATCAGAAACAACACATTTTTCCATCCGATTTTCATATCGTGTGTACGGGCCTTTACCTTACTTCAATAATACTTGTCTCTTTCCCTTTTATATAATGCTTCCCGGTGCTTAGTAGGTAGTGAACTGCTTTCATGACCTTCATAGTGTCTCAGTGTCATCTGTCATAGTGACGTACGTTCAAAATTCTATGAACACTACATGTAAATCCTACCTATATTGTGGAATCTCTATCTACCAGATGCACCTGCAGCTAACATAGACATTTTGATTTTCTACATAGTCCTTCAAGTTGTACCTTTAGGTCTTAGACTGTAGATCAAATTTTTTGCCATGTACACAACCTCTCCAAGACATGCAGCATCTAATGGGGACATTGCGCTCTCTGAAATGGCCACTGGAGCCTAGTAAATGGCTAAAATAAACCCGTCATATCTGACTTGAACTAAAGCCTACATGCAAACAAATAATATTTCTAAGAGGGGCTTGCCCATAGGCCCCCTGACTGTGTAAACGTATGTAAAGCAAAAATGTATACAACTGATTATGTTAAATTTTACTAAACAGTTTTAAATTCATGTATGTAAAAATGTAACTTAACTCAACCCATGTAGATACCAATGATAAAATAGGAAAAGGAATTGTGAGTGCAGTATGTCATCTTGAAAGCTTTACAGCTATTGTTTCCTTTAAATTGGCAAGGTCTTCTTACAGTCTTCATGCGGACATATTAATGGCAGGTCTCAAATGCATTCAGGGTTGTTTTGTAGCTGTTTTCCAAAGCTTATATTTAGAGTAATTGTTCTTTCTTTTTCGTGTAGATATGCGGCCTCTGTAAAGGATGGCTCCCAGTACTTTGTTCTGCTGATTATTACAGATGGAGTTATCTCTGACATGGCTCAGACAAAGGAGGCAATAGTCAATGTAAGTGAACTGCTTTTCATGCAGCTCTGGTAGTTTCCCATTTAGACTGAAATCACCTGCTGTCTTGGAATGCTCGCTTGAATTGCTGCTTTTAAAGGAACAATCCATGCTTTAACATGCAAGCTGCTTTTCGGATATAACAGTATTCATTCAAGGCAATTACTTGGATGAATGGAAAATGTGTTCTATATACATTTTATCAACTAATGTGAAGTTCCACTATGGAATTTGAAGTTCCACTATGCAGGTTATAAAGTATCACAATTTATAAAAATGTTATTATGAAATGTCATAGTGCTAGGCATGAAAATAGCGTTCTATTGTGTTATATGTTTATATCCTGTAGTGAATATTGCATTATTCTTATTATAAAGGTGTTGCAGTTGGTACGTTGGTCAGATGTGCTAACTTTAGCACCCAAGGCCAACTAACATTCGTTTTCTGTTCTCTGAAGACTCACAGGGGTGATAATTAGTGTTGTTCTACACCCAAAGCATTCTGGTTTTTCAGTAATCCAGTCATTCTACTATCTTGATCACATCTATGAAAATTAAACCATATACAGATTTTTCAATGGTTAAAAGATTAAAAGGAAGCCTGTACTGAAAAACTGTGTAGGCTTGCTAACTTCTATTGCCTTATGCCGCGTACACACGAGCGGACTTTACGGCAGACTTTGCCCGACGGACTTTTCAACGGACTTTACGACGGACTTTACAAATGAACGGACTTGCCTACACACAATCCACCAAAGTCCGTAAAATTCGTACGTGATGACGTACGACCAGACTAAAGCAAGGAAGTTCATAGCCAGTAGCCAATAGCTGCCCTAACGTGGCTTTTTGACCGTCGAACTAGCATACAGACGAGCGGACTTTTTCGACCGGACTCGATTTTGACGGATTGATTTAAAACATGTTTCAAATCTAAGTCCGTCCAACTTTTGAGAAAACAAAGTCCGCTGGAGCCCACACACGATCGAATTGTCTGACGAAATCCAGTCCGCCGGGCAAAGTCTGCCGTAAAGTCAGCTCGTGTCTACGCGGCATTAGGCTTTGTTCACACAGGCTTTGGGTTGTATGAGGGCAGTGTGTTCAGCAAGCTCCTAACAGCCTTGATGAAGCCTTTAAAACTATTCACCTTCACTGCAGCGCTGCAGTGTCCTGGAGTGTCAACTCAACTTATCTAGTGTTCCCAACATATTACATTAATAGAGCAATCTCAACAATTATCCAAATCCATAAAGCTGAAGTTACCATGCTTGAAATGTTTCAAGCAGCAGGAAAACTAGGAGTGAATCCACTTGGATGCTCCCTCACTGGCTGCTGACATCTTTGTCCAGCCTGTTTCAGGGTGCCAATCTTCAGCCATTTTGATTGGCCGGCCCTAGGTGACATCACTGCACATTCATGGGCGTTCATTTACCTCGACAGCTGCCAAAACTGAATGTATGCTGCATGTGCAGCTCAGTGTACAGTGTGGACAGGAAGGTAAGGACCTTTAATACAGAAGAGACATAGTATGTCTCTTCTGCATTAACAAAATTACCTGTTAACATTTTTCTTTAATTTCTGCTTTAAAGAAAACTTCAGTTTCAGTTTGGAAATGTTCAACACAGGTCTAATATCACTTTAAACAAGCTTTCAGCAGACTTTTAACAATTTCAAGTAGTACTGAAGCCTCCTGCAGCCTGCAAGCAGCTTGTTTAAGGTGACAGTCAGCGCTCACACTTTTAAGATGATTTACAGGCTTCAGCAAAACTTGCCAGAATTCTACAAATGCTTTGTAAAAGGTTGCTGTACATACTGCTCGTATACAAGCTGAACCCCGTGTGAACAAAATTTTAGTCATGATGATCCAATCACTTTAATAAGGTCTGATTCTTTTTCTTAGAAAAGCATTTTTAAAAATGTCCCCCTTCTTATTTTTCTCATGTTCATTAATATTATCTTTTAGAAAATGCATAAAAACTGTTTGAAAATTATAGTAACTTATAACATAATTGTCAATATTCAAGAAAATTCCTCCCAAATATGATAGAAATTTCAAATTGAGTAAAACAAATCAGTGCAAAATTGCATGTCTGGCTGTTATTAGACAGATAACTGATCAATGCAATTGCATTAGGATCTGGAAGTGCAGAAACTGTACATTGGTGTTTGGCTTTCTCTTTTACAAGCTCCATGCATGTTGTGAAAAACATATTTTTCTTGTCTAGAAATTAGGCACTTTGGCAACTATGGCCCCATTTAACTGTAACTGATACTGGAGTGTGATAGTGGTGGGGGTGAGAAGGGGAGAACTTCCTGCTCAGGGGGTAATTGGTGAGGGGGTCGCTAAACTCCAAATAATATACTACTTAATTGAAGGATCCATTAAGACATCTGTAAATATAGGTGCACACTACTTGACTATAATATACTGTAAATGTAGCTAAATATAGCTAAGAATAGAAATCTGATCAACATTTCTCAGTTACTAAAATGTAAATACACTTAATAAGTTAATAAGTTATTAGATTTATTAAAATCATTGTTTAAAGTTCAGCTGTAAATGTCTATGCAGTGAATTTGTTGAATTCCAGGCTAAACCTTACTAATCTTAAAATTGCTCCTTACCCCATCCTATCACCTACAGTATGTTGATTAACCTGTGTTAGAAAGATGTACAGTACTGTCTATACTTACCTATTTTTACCCACTCCAGTCCGACCAGGTGATCCCCTGTGTTAGCCATTGCTGGTTGCAGGGGAGAGAGCTGGTAAAACCTGGAGTGGTGACATCACCCATAGGCTCCTATGGCCCATCTGTTGTCAGTTCTTCCTCCTCTCCCCTGCAGCCATTGCTGGCTGACACAGGGGAACCAGATCATGTGACTGGATCAGAGCAGGCTCAAAACTGGTAAGTATATACTTCTTTCCTACAGACATTAATCAGCATAGGTGTTAGGAAGGGGAGGGGGCATTATTAAGACTAGTTAGGTTTACCCTGGAATTCTTCTTTGGGGTATTTTGTGTCCCTACAGTTGTTCCCTGCTCCCCTTGCATCCTTTTAACTGCAGAATGTGTGTGCTAAAACGTTACTGTTTGTGCTCTAATATAGTACAAGCAGTGCATGACAACATATCCCATTATTTCTCTTGCTTGACTTGTTGGTCTCTTCCCAAGCCCCTTGTAAACATCTTTAGTGTCATATTTCTTTGTCAGATCTCCCCTCTCCATCTGTCTTGTGAGATAGTGGGATGCTGACCCAGTAGTTGTTTGTGGTTTTAACCACGTCCACCACATACACTGGTGCTACAACAACCAGAGGAATGTGTAAGCAATGTTGGTAGATGCAGTCCTATAGTAATACATTATGCAATTTTCTTTCTTTTAACCATGGGTTAAATGAAAAAAAAATTGCACGATTCCTCCATCACGGTCAGTGTTGATGGGGGAATCCCTCCCACCGTGCTATTGTATTATGACAGCGGGAGAATTCCCTCCCATCATATGAGCTTTGAATTTAGCGCAAAACGTGTCAACTTTTAATGCTCCTGTGATGTCATTTTAATGTTTCAATAAAGATACCAAGGATTGCAGCAATATTCCGGATTTGTGCATGTTACTTTCCCAGCCATCAAAATACAATGATTACTGCTGGTGCCAACGGCCACCGGCATTGATTGAACAAATAAAAAGACAGGCTGATTGTACTGAAGTTGATTGATAGATCAACTTCAGTACAACCAGCCTGCCCATAGATGGATTGAGATTCGACTGGTTCCTATGGACCGTCTGTGGAGGGCCTTAATGTTGATTGCTGAGGATGCTATCAGCAGGCATGTGGGATGGGTCTGTGCTGCCCCCACAGCCACACAACAAAGACTGCCTTTTAGAGGAAACCTGAACTGGGGGAACACGTAGGCCATCATTCTTGATCTCTCCTTCTAAAAATGCTATTTTTTTCATTCAGTGCTCCACTGCTGTTTGCATCACTGACCTTTTGGAGGGGTATGCAAGTCAGCAGCTCAGACTTTGTTCTGACTTCACTTTCTGCATGCTAGAAATTATTATAGCCTGAGAAAGATAGATTACCAGTATTTTCAGAAGGAGGTCAGCATTGGCAGCTCACATGTTTCCCTAAGTTCAGGTATAACTCTCCAGTGACGTACTCTCTACCTCTGCAACATTCAGCTATACTCGTAGCCTTCATCCTGCCCAGGAGTCAAGCTGAACTATCAGGTGCCAGGGGGGAAGAGTAGCCATATCAACCCTCAACCCACCCATACAGTATGTAGGTAATCATCAGGAATTCTAACATGTAGCTCCCTTTACCTTTCTGTGACCATACATAAAAGATTTTGAGTGCTGCTTTAAGTGCCAAATAAAAAACCTCTATGACTAAGCCTGGTAGGCAGGAAGAAACACATCAGAAATCATCTTTCACTTTCTTAGAGCCCTTTCACACTGGGGCAGTTTGCAGGCGCTATTGCGCTAATAATAGCGCCTGCAAACCGACCCAAAACAGCCGCTACTGTTTGTTCACACTGAAGCGGAGCGCTGGCAGGAGAAGAAAAAAACTCCTGCAAGCCGCATCTTTGGAGCGGAGAAGGAGCGGTGTATTCACCGCTCCTAAACCGCTCAGGCCCATTAAAATTCCAATGGGGCAGCGCGGCTATACCGCGGCTATAGCTGTGCTATGCGAGCGGTTTTAACCCTTTTTCGGCCGCCAGCGGGGGTTAAAACCGCACCGCTAGCAGGCGAATACCGCTGCAAAAACGATGGTAAAGCAGCGCTAAAAATAGCGCTGTTTTACTGCCGACGCCCCCACCGCCCCAGTGTGAAAGCAGCCTTACAGTTGGGCTGCCTTTCTCAGTGTGCTGTGTTCTATTAGTCCCTTTACCGTGCATAAAAGTGGCCATTACAATAATTGGTATAAACTGCCATTTAACAATAGTGAATTACCTAATAGTTTGAATCCTATAATCATGTACAACAACAAAGGTTTCTGCTTTATATCCCTGCCATTCCAACTTGTTGTCTTCCTGTTTATCCAGAGAAAGGTGAGGCAGGCAATGTTTTAGTGGTGTCCTCGTTAAAGTGTTACTAAACCCAGGACCCTGCATTCACTATATCTGGTCTCCCACAGTAAACAGAACATGGAAATGCAATTATTTTAGTAAATATAAACTGCTAAATACCTTTTCTCATCAGCTGTATATAGCAGTCTTGTGACTCCTAACAGTGTCTGGTTAAAGCTTTCATACTACTCTGACTGTCCTATCAGGCTGCAGGACCCCTGACCCCCTGTCTGGAGAGTGCTGATTGGCCCTGTGCGGATTACATGCACCCTCCAAATAAAAGAAAAAACTCTCTAGCAATACACCCCAAACTGAGCATGTGCAGAATGACTCCAAAGGCTCTGTCTTATCAGGAGATGGTTTGGGGACAGTGGACGAAGGGGAGGATCAGGGAAGACAGGATCAAACCACCTTTTTACACAGTGCAGAGGATTAACCCCTTAGGTTCCACAGTGAGTTTAACAGTGCTTTACTGCATATACAGACTGATTTCACTGTCCTGGGTTTAGTAACACTTTAAATGAAACCAATAAATTCCAAGAACTGTATGCTGGAAGCAATATGACAGGTATGAAGGAGTAGCCTTGAAAGAGCGTGCGCTTTACAGGAGAAATGTTCATCGGCTGCTTTTGTTTTAATTGTTATTAGCCTTTGGAATTTATGACTAAATAAAAAGTAATATACCGTGAGTGCCTTGTACTTGGTTTTCTTGGATTTCTGTATGAAGGTACTTTCCCTCTTGTTCTAGTACAGGGATATGCAATTAGCAGACCTCCAGCTGTTGCAGAACTACAAGTCCCATGAGACATAGCAAGACTCTGACAGCCACAAGCATGACACCCAGAGGCAGAGGGATGATGGGACGTGTAGTTTTGCAACAGCTGGAGGTCTGCTAATATCATATCCCTGTTCTAGTAGATCAGAAAGGCCCTTTAATTTGTATCTACCTCCTAAACATGTATTCTTATTTATAAATGAACCTCCGAATTACAATAAGTATACAATGGGGGTTATTTACTAAGGCTGGAGCATGTGAAATCTGGTGCAGCTTTGCAAAGAAACCAGCTTCCAGGTTTATTTGCCAAAACCTAATTTAACAAGCTGAAGTTAGAATATAATTGGCTACAATGCATAGCTGCAAAAGATTCTGAGTGCACCAGTTTTAGTAACCCCCCCCCCCCCCCCCAGTATGTATGAATTTTCTGAATACAATAAGTATATGCTTTCCACGTACAGTATGTTTCAGTTAATTTGTTGTTTTACAGCAATAGGCAATTATTATGATATAATATGATGCAGCGTGTCGATATTTGCTCCAGTCCCCTGTGGTATGCAGAAGCAGGAGGTCATCTGTGTACCCCAATATAACTGTCTGCTTTGACATTTTGAACATTGTTTAGCTCTAGGCTGACTGTCTGAATTATTTTTACAAATCTAGCAGATGTTATGTGCTTGCTGAAAGGAAGATGAACCTAAAATATTTATGGTTATATGAATAAAAATAGCTGTTCTCATGATGTAGGGCTTTGTGCTGTGTGCAAAAATGCTCATTTTATTTAAAGCAATGTACGAATATGTCTGTTGCAGGGAACACTGCTGCTTGTGAATTTGCCATGGCCATTACTGTATATTGGGTAGACTATAAATTATATTTAATCCTCTTAGTAAGCTACAATGGATACTCTTTTAAATTGAATCAGTGGTTGCAGGAAAATTACATAGCACTTGGCTAAAAGCATATAATTTGTGTCACTGATGCTTTCAACTAATATAAGTAGCCAACTCTTGGAATTTCAGAAGTCTGAGTAGTTCCATATCCTCATGTTTTCCCAAGAATTTTATGCTTGCAGTTCTTTCTGTTGTGAAAAAAACTATCTGCTTCATTAGGCATCAGATGAAATCAAGAAGTTGTAGATAAGGTTTTATTGCTTTGCATCTAGTTACACATACAGTGTACTTGGGACAAAAGAAAGAAAAGATGCAAGACTTTGTAGGTGCTTATTAAGCAGAGCCCTATACCAAAATCACTTAAAACCATAATATTTATTAAATCGCAAGGATAAGGATAGAAACATGAATACATCCAAATATTATTATATCTGGAGTAGATGACATTGCTTTTTAGTTACGTTGCTGTTTCCACGCTTTTATTTCAACATGTTTCGCCATAGAGGCTTCTTTAGGAAAGGGCAGGGTATAATAACTACTAAACAAATGAAAAAACATATATCAGAAAACTACACATGTGACACATAATACAGTGCATATATGTTATTGGATTCATCATACAGTATACTATGCTTGTTTATTCCCTGTTTATATATTTATGCAATCTGTACTATCTTTCTGTGTGCAGGTTCATAAGTAAAGATGCAAGTCTGTAATATAGAAAAAGTTCCAATATTTCTAGACTGGATATGGATATAAGCTATTTTAACTTGTTATATCAGTTCAGCCTTAAAGCGAACCTGTGCTATGCCCAAAATTTGAACTCAAATTTAGCACGCATTTAAAACGCAAGAAAAATACATACAACATGCGCACTAAAATACATTTATGAAAACAGTGGCAGGAAATTACTTCATCGTCCCATGGATTCAAAATACAATACACCAAAATGCTCCACAGTGCTTGCTCAATATACTAAAATCCAAATAAAATGCATTGAAATGTGCATTAAAACACATATTCTAGCCAACACAGGGGAGGGTGTTCATTTTTTTCCCCCCAAAATGTATTATTAGGATGATGTTTCAGTATGTAACGCGGTAAGCCTGATGACGCACTCTGAATCTGCCACTAGCGATTTTGACACTGACAATTTTTCAAAATCACCAGTGGCTGGATTGCTAAGAGGCTGCCTGTTTTTCCCTTTGAATTGCTCGCTCTGTAGCTTAGGCAGCAGCATGTATCTCCCACCCCAGCCTTCGTGATTCAGCAGCATTTGGGCTAGCGATATCTTGCTGTGTTTGTCCAAAGGAAGCAATTGCACAGAGACAGACAGGAAATCTTTTTAGCAATCCTGCCACTGGTGATTTGTCTCTAGTGGCAGAATCACTCGTGTCATCAGCCTAGTATGAGAGAAAAGGGTAAGTATGTCTGTGACTAAGTAGGAGCTTCTGCAATTACTAACACCTATGATGAAGAAAAGGGGAGTGTCATGGGCTACTCCAAAATAATGCCCCGCGGCAACAGAGATTGTTATGGACTATCTCAGTACCCAGGGAAAGGACAAGGTAAGTATAAAATTATTAATTTATTGAAAAGACCAAAAATTGAAAAAATTTAATACAACGATATATAAAATAGTTATTGCATACTGTTACAAAAAGTATAAACAAACGGTATGAACCCCACAATATAGTGGGAAAACAAGAGATGTAGGTCCAAGCGTGATCCTCAACACCTTTCACAAAAATATTTGCTTCTTCAGGAGTGGTTGACCTTAAACATCTGTAAAGAGATACAATCTTATAGTTATATAGTCACATATAGTGAAAAAAGGTACAATTTACATCAATATGAATGATCTGGTAATTTGGAGTGTTATAGTCGGGGCATGGCTTACCAATGGGGACCCAAAAGAAGGGTAACGGGTGGCACAATTTGAGGCACCCTGACTGGGCAACCCCCCCCCCCCCAGCCGGACACGGGAGGCACCGAAAGATGCAATAGCTGAAATCAAAAGTATATTTGAAAATATATGTAAGAATTATGCATATGTGGAAAACACCTGTGTAGATAAATGATAGTAAACAAGGTTAAACTGTGTTCACTTAAATAGCCAATCATGTGCAAGGGAAATTTAAAAAACAATTGATGTTTGCTAGCACATGATTGCCTAATTGAAGTTAGCACTACTTCATCTTGTTTACAAAACTCAGTGAACGGTCTCTTTTTCTTTAGTAAGTCAACCCCAGTGACTTTAACCTCTCAGAAAACCTATTGAAGAGCTAGGGTTTTCTACAAACAAAAAAGTGAAACCTAGGAAAAGGCAAAACTAACTTCATTCCCTTATTTATATGTTGTAAGGCCTGTTTTACACAGGCTTCAGCTTGTACAAGAGCAGTGTAAACAGTAAGCTTGTATAAAATGATCAGCAAGCTTCTGCCAAGGTTTCGGCAAGCTTCAAGCAGCTTTCCCCAAGCCTTTAAAATGTCCTTCAGCTCCTGTTTGGAAAAATTATGCATTGATCTTAATGGGAGAGCTGATTGTCACTTTAAACAAGCTGGTAGGAGGCTTCCGCAGGCTTTCAAGGAGCTTCAAGTAGTGCTGAAGCCTGCTAGCAGCTTGTTTAAAGTGTCTTTCACCACTCCCATTAGGATCTGCGTTCAGCATTTACAAACTGAAGATGAATACTTTAAAAGCTTCAATAAAGCTTGCTGAAAGCTCTGCACATGCTTTGTATTCGCACTGCTCTGATACAAGATGAAACCTAAACCTATGTGAAATAGTGGATCACTTCCTATTTATTTGACATTTAGAAGGTACATTATTTATTAATGTGTTTTTGCTATTCAAAGAACATTGCTTTCAGCAGCATAGCGTATATCTAGTGTACTTTTGGAGTTTCTATGATTTTTGGCAGGTGATATCTTTGTCTTGAGCATGAAACTACAGTAATGACACCCTTTTTATTAGTGGTATATCTATTTCTTGCATTGAAGAGCTTTTGAGAGTAAAATAACTTGTCAAGTATAACATCTTCCCACACTATTTTAGGGCAGTCTTACCTTTAAAGTGGTTCTAAAGCCTTAAAGTTTTTCACCTCTATCCATTAAAGTGGATGTAAACCCGACTTTTTTTTTTTGTTTGATGTCATAATGTAGAGTATACGATTTCCTATCATTTGAGCCCAGTCTTGCCACAAAGAGTTAATCCAGCTCTGAGCAATCCTCTTTTATTGTTCAGTGAGATAAATCTTGACAAACAGAGAAGAACTTTGTCAAATCCTCCCCCTTTCTGTGAGTGACAGGTGATTTACATATCTCGTGCACTAGCCTAAGGTATGCATTGTTTTTTAATTCCCACCCCCACTCCTTTCTTCAGCAGCTCTGCAAGGATTGGCTGTTCCACGCCTCAGCATGATTTGGCATGCTGAAGTCATGTGGTTACTTTCCTGTCTTTTCACTGGATGTTAGAGATCATAGCAGAAGTTCAGTGTAAGAAATACACAGGAGAAAATGCATATTGACAAGGGGAGTGTAGAGGTGGGCGGGGAGTCTACTGACATCATGACTCCACCCACCGAGCTCCAGACAACAGACCCACCCACAGAATATGCAGTTTTTCGGGACTCATAACAGACAGAGGGGAGACATTTGACAGGTGAAGATACATGCCGGAGGCATGTATATCCTTATAGATAACCCCTATGGCAGTAATTTAGAAAGGATATCATTGGGTTTACATCCACTTTAAGATGAAAAACCTTTTGTGCTGCAGCTGCCCCCCAGACCTGTCCTTTTTCTTACCTGAGCCCGATCCAATCCAGCCATGTGCACGAGAGCAGCAGCTCCAGCTGCGGTCTCCCACCTTATTGGACAGATTGATAGCAGCAGGAGCCATTGGCTCCCAATGCTGTCAATCAAATCCTGTGATGCAGGGGTGGGGCCAAATCCCTCTGTCTGTATCAGTGGATGCAGCAGAGGGACTCGGGAGCGAGCCCACACGGGTGCCCCCAGGGAAAGCGGTTTTCCGTGGGTATGCCCGATGAAGAGGAGGGGCCTGGAGTGCCAGCGGAGGACCCCAGAAGAAGAGTATTGGGGCTGCTCTGTGCAAAACCATTGCACAGAGCAGGTAAGTATAGGTGTCTTTGTTATTTTTATTTAAAAAGAAGGAAGGTTTATAACCACTTTCATATTGTGGTGTCCTAATTTAAAAAATAATTTCTTTGACACATCATAATGTGTTTTATGATCTTGAATTGTGTCTATTGTTAACAGGTATAGCTAAGCAGCATTATTTCTACTATTTTTTTGGCAGGAAAAAACATACATTTATCACGTGCTATTAGCTGTAGTTATTTAATGCTAAACTTAAGAATAAATGTCTTTTCTTTTAAGGCTTCAAAACTTTCAATGTCCATTATCATTGTTGGAGTGGGACCTGCAGAATTTGATGGTGAGTGGCTCACATACTGTATGTTCATATATTAAGCTGCATTCATTGCTTTGGGAAGAAAACGCCAAGTATTGAACCCTGAAGGGATGCTCCGTAAAAGCAGAAAACTATAGATCAGAGTACTTTAGCTTTTT
Organism: Lithobates clamitans; assembly: GCA_037952925.1. Taxonomy (NCBI): domain Eukaryota; kingdom Metazoa; phylum Chordata; class Amphibia; order Anura; family Ranidae; genus Lithobates; species Lithobates clamitans. The sequence goes on along the minus strand of JBBGZY010000100.1, from coordinate 14,448,523 downwards.
TCACCTTTAGTTTGTTGACTGTGTGATGGAAGTGAAGTTCAAGTGTTGGACCTTATGAACACTTTAATTTAGCACCATTTGGTTTTACTAAAAACTTTTAGGTGTGCAAGCCCTCAAGAAAATAATACTTGGATGGGCTGTAATTCAAATGTATAATTAATCTGTTATTGGAAAAATGTATTACCAGTTATTTTATTACAGCCAGCTGGGCAGCACATTGAAATGATGCAGAAGTAAAAAAACAAAAAACACAAGCACTGCAATGAATTATAACGCACGATCACCCATCACAGCAGTACACAATCATGCGCTATACGTTGCCAACACATATATTGATTCACTTAACTTAGGATTTCAGTTGTGCCTCAATGCTGCTTCTGTTGCATTCACTATTGATAACAAAGTGTACAGCTTTGTTGCTTGTTCTATAAGATGATTTTTGGCAGTGACAACAAAAGGGCTCTCATCCCTGCCAACTGTGATTGCATTTGCTTTATTTTATGTGCTTTGGATGCCTTAGCCTCTAAATGGTAAAACACACAGACATTGGTAATATAATCTAAATAATTGAACAGCCATACTCCTGGGCTTCGTTACAACAGTGTTAAGATTTTCAATTATGCTCTGTAATGAAAATATATCATTTAAAACCAAACAAAAACCTTGTTTACAGGTCACTTTTCTTTTTACAAAGGCAAAAAGCAAATATGCAATTTATAGACAATGTAGCAGAGTTTTGGCCACAAACTCCTTTTCCCTTTAATAATCAATAAGCAGAGAATATAAAGTAAAAAAAACAATAAATTTTAAATTTGAACTCCTGCCTGGGAAACGCTGTATGATAAATATGCATCATCTGCTACAGAACAATGAAATACCAAAGGCCACCAATACATACTCATTGTTTACCTAGTGTTTTGCTGATTTTTTTTTTTTTAAGTTTTCATTTTGATTTTTCCATCCATGCAGCTATGAATGTATGTGCGATGGATTAAAAGCATAGGTGTAACATATTAAATGTTTCAACATAAAGACAGATAGATCAAGAGATGCACTATATTACCAAAAGTATTGGGATGCCTGCCTTTACACGCACATGAACTTTAATGGCATCCCAGTCCTAGTCCATAGGGTTCAATATTGAGTTGGCCCACCCTTTGCAGCTATAACAGCTTCAACTCTTCTGGGAATGCTGTTCACAAGGTTTAGGATTGTGTCCATTCTTCCAGAAGCATATTTGTGAGGTTGGGCACTGATGTAGACAAGAAGGCTTGTCTCGCAGTCTCCGCTCTAATTCATTCCAAAGGTGTTCTGTTGGGTTAAGATCAGGACTCTGTGCAGGCCAATCAAGTTCCTCCACCACAAACTCACTCATTTATGTCTTTATGAACACTCATTTGGTGGAGGGGTGATTATGGTGTGGGGTTGTTTTTCAGGTGTTGGGTTTGGCCCCTTAGTTCCAGTGAAGGCAAATCTTAAGGCATCAGCATACCAAGACATTTTGGACAATTTCATGCTCACAACTTCGTGGGAGCAATTTGGGGATGGCCCCTTCCTGTTCCAATATGACTGCGCACCAGTGCACAAACATGGTCCATAAAGACATGGATGAGCAAGTTTAGGGTGGAGGAACTTGACTGGCCTGCACAGAGTCCTGACCTCAACCCGATAAAACACCTTTGTGTTGAATTAGAGCAGAGACTGAGAGCCAGGCAGTCTCGTCCACATGAGTGCCTGACCTCAAAAATGTGCTTCTAGAAGAATGGTCAAACATTCCCATAGACACACTCCTAAACCTTGTGGACGGCCTTCCCAGAAGAGTTGAAGCTGTGATAGCTGCAAAGGGTGGGCCAACTCCATATTGAATCCTACGGACTAAGACTGGGATGCCATTAAAGTTCATGTTCGTGTAAAGGCAGGTGTCTCAATACTTTTGGTAATATAGTGTATGTACAAAAAAGCCTATATTTGTGTTTGTGATAATAAAGACAAAATACTAATTGTTTTAGCAAATGCCTTTCCTGTGATTATACAGTAAGAACCCACAGTCAGGAGGATCACTGTCCAATCTAGCTGAAACTAAACAGATCAGGCTTCATGTCTGTCGGTACAAGAAGACCTACAGTTTACAGGCACGTTTTTCTAAAGAATTTCAGCTAATCCTCTCTCACAGGATTAGGCCATTACAAGGTGTGTCACTTGATGTGCACTTCTTCATGTCCCTATGATATAACCAAGAATGCACATGCATTCTTATGTTGAACTCTAATCTATGCCCATTTTTAGCCTATCTATATGTACTGGAATTTGCACATGCTGACTTTATGTGGGCCTGTCTGGTGACACACAGCCTTTAGAGCAGAGGTCTCAAACTGGTGGCCCTCCAGCTGTTGCAGAACTACAAGTCCCATCATGCCTCCCCCATGGGACTTTTAGTTCTGCAACAGCTGGAGGGCCACCAGTTTGAGACCCTTGGCCTTGTTTTAGAGTGTCTCTGTGCACTAGGCAAAGAACCTAGCTGGATTATTTTTCTAGCAAAGAATATATGGCATCGGGCAGGGCCACATAGAGAAGAATTGAGGAACAGGGATAAAGGTAAGGATTTTGGTTGCAGGCTACACTGAGGGGATGGAAGGTATATTTAAAAGACAACTTTACTAAAAGTTAAGTTGTCCTTTAGAAGGAATGACTTTATAATTTGTGAAGTGTGCTGGATTTGATTGTAGCCGTATTAGTGCAATTGTGACAGAGAAAATTGAGTACTGTCCGTGATACTTTTTTTATTTGCACTAACATACAATTTTTCAGGACAAGCTTTCGGGGTATGTCCCCTTCTTCAAGGTCAGTACTGCTTGGACCTTGAAGAAGGGGACATACCCCGAAAGCTTGTCCTGAAAAATTGTATGTTTTGAAGTGTGCTGGTAATAAATGTGCATATCTCAAGATACTTGAGATATGTGACACACATCAAGTGGTACGTGGTAATTACTGGCTTTTAAAAGGAGTACATGCGTAGTTTTGAAAATCTCTGTTATATTATTTGTATTAGTGGTTTGTGACAAATCTTTTTTTTTTTTGAAAGCAATGGTGGAATTGGATGGAGATGAAGTCCGAGTATCATCAAGAGGACGGTATGCAGAAAGAGACATTGTACAGGTAATAACTTAATTGTCAAATGATTTGCCTAAAAATTAAACCATTCTTGTCCTAAATAACTGAATAAAACCTATTAAACCAGGATTTAAAGGAACCATAAACACTAGATTTTCTTTTTTTGTTGCTAGATGAACTTTAGGCAACTCTAAGGTGGAGATTTACTCTACAGCATTGAAGCAGTCCAATATCACCAGGGTTCAGCATGTTTTTTTAGAGGAGATAACCTAGCAAGGCCTTATTAAAAAGTAAGGAAGATTTGAAAAGTTCAGGGGGTCAGGAGTAACGTAGAGGTCAAGAGTAAGGAGTACAGAATGCAAAGATCAATAGTATGTAACACACATCTCTCCCCCAGCAAAAATACCCCCTTCCAGTACAAACATTTACTATCCCAAGCTAAAATCAGCCACAGCACAAATTCCCCACTCCCTCTATAAAATTCAGTCACTGGACTGCAGATGTAGTGGTGCTCAGCAGAGTAAAGGAAGTCCTCTTAGGTCTTCCCTTGGCCATGTCATATAACATCAGTGCCAAGTGGGCTGGAGGCACAGTGGGGTCATGATCTACTTGTCACATGCCCATGATCAATGGGTTTATCACTTTAGATTGCTGACCCCCATGCTAGGACCTAGAGTAATAGTACAGCAATGTATTTCTGTCTTTTTTCTAAGCACATATAGTCTAAGAGAATATATGTGCAGTAAAAAGTACTTTTGACATCCCCCTAAGCATTCCTGTATCTGCCCCCTTTCGAGTTGAGACAGTTTTACCTCTGTGTCTGGTCTCACTCCCCTATTGCCCTCAATTGTACATTATAGAGAATGCAGTCACAGGAGTGAGGCTCAAAGCGATAACAAGGTCAGTATGTAATTTTACCTGCCAGTATTCGCCCATAGCTGAGATTTCAGTTCTGAAAGGACTGACCTTTTAATCATAGGCTATTTCATTAACCTAGAAGTGCATAGGAACAGCAACCTTATTATCTTAAAGCTGGTACAAGATTGCAGGTAAGATGTAACCATGTTGAAGCACCCACTATATATTTAATGGGATTCCTGTCCTGCAGCTAATGAGAGAGACAGTCGACTGGATGAGTATGTGACACCATTGTATGAGGGCAGCCCCTTTCTGCCCCTTTCAGACTGAACAGCATGCTGGGCTATCCCAGAGAGACAGCAGATAGTGAGCCCAATTCAGCACTGGATCATGGGCAGATGCAAGACTCCTGTATTGTTACAAGATGACAAATTACATCACAGTCATGTGACCAAGCACAGGCTGTGCATCAATGAATCATGTGAACGCTCACCAGTTTGAGAGGAGGCAGGCGGGGTCAGATGGCTGCAAAGTAGGGTCACGCTCTACATGCCCGTGATTGACTTTTTGCTTAACCCTCACGCTAAAATATCTCACAAGCAAGATTCTTGTGAAACATAAATATACTAGTTTGTGTATGCTGTACAGTCCTACTAATACGATAAACATAACTACATGTTTTCTGTTGTTATGACAATGAGCAACAATGGATAATGGCAATTAATAACAAGGGGGAGGTAACAAAATAATTGGTTCACCTCTCATTTCCTACTGCACTGCATATAAGAAAAAAAGGGTGGGTGTGTGAACAAGAAAATCACACAAAAAGCAGCTACCCATTTGGAACTAATGCAATATGCTCAAATACAGTGCTCAGCATAAATGAGCACACCACTTTTGAAAAGTAAGATTTTAATCAATATCTCAATGAACACAAGAACAATTTCCAAAATTTTGAGTTTTATAGAACATTTGTTTAGCTAATTACATGAAAGTAAGATTAATAATATAACTTAGATTACAAAATCTTCAGTTTTACTCAAATTAGTTGATGCAAAAATGAATACACCCCACAACAAAAACTGCTACATCTAGTATTTTGATTTGTAAGGACAGCACCAAGTCTTCCAGGTATGGAATAAACAAGTTGGCGACATATTGCAACATCTACCTATTTCCATTCTTCAAGAACAACCTCTTTTAGAGCCCTTGATGCTGAATGGAGAGTAATGCTCAACTTTTCTCTTCAGAATCCCCCATAAGCTTCCGATTGGATTCAGATCAGGAGACATACCTGGCCCCTAAATCATTCTCACCCCGTTCTTCTTTAGAAATGCAACAGTGGCCTTAGATGTGTGTTTTGGATCATTGTCATGTTGGAAAAGTGTACGACGACCAAGGGATCGGAGTGATGGTAACATCTTCTCTTTCAATATAGAGCAGTACATCTGTAAATTAATGATACCATCACTGAAATGCAGCTTGCCGACACCAGCAGCGCTCATGCAGCCCCACAGAAGGACACTGTCACTACCATGTTTCACTGTAGGCACTATGCATTTTTCTTTGTACTCCTCACCTTTGCGACATACAGTTTTGAAGTCATCAGTTCCAAAAATATTTATCTTGGTCTTATCATTCCAGTGTACAGAGTCCCAATAGTCTTCTTCTTTTTTCAGCATGGGCCCTGGCAAATTCTAGATGGGCTTTTTTTGCATGGGCTTTAGGAGAGGCTTCCTTTGTGGATGACACCTATGCATGCCATTCCTCTGCATTCTATGCTGTATTGTGTCACAGGAAACAATCACCCCAGTTTGGCTTTCTACTTCTTTAGCTAACTGCAGTGAACTTGCATGGTGATTTTCATCAACCCTTCTCATCAGAAGACGCTCCTGTCGAGGTGTTAACTTCCATGATTGGCCTGGATGTCTCTGTGAGATGGTTGCAGTTCTGTCCTTTTTGTGTCACTTTTGCTACAATATTCTGACTGATAAGTAAAGCTTTGCTGATCTTCTTGTAGCCTTCACCTTTCTTGTGTAAAGAAATTATTTTCTTTCTCAGGCCTTGTGACATTTCTTTTTTCATGTGGTGCCATTGTTGACAGCATGAAATGGGAAGTGGGGTTTTCTTTGTTACTGCCGGTTTACACAGGGGCAACACGACTTGCAGGTCGAATCACCGAGGCGACCTGCACACGACTTCAGCGTCGACTTGCAAAACGACTTCTGTATAGAAGTCAATGCAAGTCGCCTGAAGTCGCCCCAAAAATACTACAGGAACCTTTTTCTAAGTCGGAGCGACTTGCGTCGCTCCTATTAGAACGGTTCCCTAGTACAGAACGGGACGCGACTTGTCAGGCGGCTAAGTCACCTGACAAGTCGCCCCTGTGTGAACCGGGGCTTAAGTAACGTCCTTTTATAATCAACTGTCCTCTGGACACCTGTTTAATAAATAATTAGACTCACCTGTAGTTGAATTCTTGTTAATTGGAATTGTGTTTTCTAAAATTTAGCTTTGCTCCTAAGACTTTCATTGGGGTGTATTCATTTTTGCAACATAGTCTTGAATGAATTTGCTAGGAAAAATGCTTTTTGTGTGTGCAAATTAACAAATCTTGGTTGCGATCAATGGCCCGCATTTGTGGGAGTATTTTGTGGTATAGTGTCCCATAGAAAATGTTGATTCTGAAAGGAGAGTAAAGGTTTTCTGACAAATCTGTTGGGGTGTACTCATTTATGCTGAGTACTTTAGATAGTTTTTTATTAAATGCATTATTCCAAAATGATTGAAGGCTATACAATATATGTAGAAATGTTACTATGCATGTATCACCATAACCCAAACAATGTTGTCTTCCCTGTTAAAAACCAGATGCCATCCATAGCGTGGCCACTATAAAGGTGATAGAACCAGATTGTGTGTAATCACACTAATCTTATTCCAACCTGTTAATTAAAACCTCATGGGGACAAGTATGCAGTTTGCAGTTGACCACTTATCTGAGCAATGTTTAAGCTGCATACATTTGTAGCAAATCAAGCAGGGAGGGATGCCAGGCTTGTGTTACAGCACAACAACTTGCACAGAGTATCAATGTGCCAGGACATTGCCTGTGCTAGGTAGGAACAGTTCAAAAGTCATTCCATTTGTGTTGCGGCAGCCTAATTGAATGTCCACAATTATGTAGCAATGTGGTAACACTGAGGAATGAAGAGTCAAGTGTAGGCTGGAATGCCGACTATAGCAGGAATCTAGTTTCTTCAGTGACCTGGACATCCAGGAGATATAAACCACTTCTCCACTATATGTATATAGTGATGCCAAGCAACCGTTAGTGGACACAGATATCCTGCGATGTCGACAGATGTATGGTGATAAACATACAGCGGTTAGGTGGATTTACTGACATGGAAAATCCCTGTTCATGGATTTTGGCATGGACCCTTTCTAGTCTTCCCGATATGTTGACCATGGAGTGATGTGTAGCACACCTGTCTTCTCGATATAGCTGTGTTCCGCATTGGTCCATGCCCATCTCTGATGAATCTCCCAAAGGGAGGTATGGTTGCGATTTTGGGCATGGTGTGGTCACTGAGGTGATTAAGTCACTCCTAGGATGGAATTGTGTGTATGTCATTCCTCTCCTACAATGCATCCCTGCTCCCAAAGTTCCCAAGGCCGGTCAGACAGTTACCCATGGGTATCCGCAGCCACACATGACGTCACTAGCGTTATGAAATCACCGCGTTTCGCCAATGGGCGTATCTCACGTAGCTTTGTCAGGACGTGCACTGCATATAGTACTGCATTAAACAAATATAGCCAATATAATCATTTAGCTAAGCTATGTTTGTTACCAGTCTAAGAAAATTCCTGATATATTCCTATGACAATTCCTCAAAAGAGTACAGGATACAGTAATGCAGTATTACATTACCTTTAGGGGAGGGAATACTCTGTAACATTATGGAGATATCACTTAAGCTGTTAATATTACTAGCTCAGATGAAAAACGGAGTTTAGACTGTTAAAGCTGGATCTAGAATGAAGTAAGGCTCTCTGCACTGGCACAAGGCAGCTATAAAGGCATGGTAGGGGATTGAATGCTCTGATCCAGTCTTCTAACACTGCTTTTCAACAGCATGCTAAAATGCTAAAAGCCATTGTTTCATTCTGTTGTAGGACTATTTGCATTATTGTGTAAAGCTTGAAATACATTAGGATTAATTTGAAACCTGTTAATATGGCTGATGGGGTGTTACATAAGATGTCACATTTCTCTTTAACAATATTTTGTATTTTACTTTTTATTACAGTTTGTTCCTTTTCGAGACTACATTGACCGAACTGGAAATCATGTGTTGAGCATGGCACGACTTGCTAAGGACGTGTTAGCTGAGATTCCTGATCAGTTTCTCCTGTACATGAGATCCAGAGGATTCAAGCCATTTCCTGCTCCACCTCCATATACACCAACTGGGCACCTTTTACAGACTCAGATCTGACTAGTATAAAGTACAGCTCTTCCAATATTTGTGAAATCTTGCAAGCTGCCAATGCCAGGCGAGCTTCAACGTAAGGTGCACTAAGTCTGGACTTTAAACAAGCCTGCTTGTTTGCATGGAATACAGAGAGACTTTTCCGGATCTAAATGATTCTGTTTACAGACCAAAACTGTAAATATGGATATATGTGAAAACAGAAAGATTTTATATACTCGGCAGGAAAAAAAAAATCAAAAGACTGAAACTGTTTCCTGAGTCTTATTTTTGTGATATTGATTTTTATTATTAAAACTGTTGGGGAAAGCACAAATCACGCTTTTAACCCAAACTGTATCCTCCTCCCTAACCAAGCTCTACTTATGTGGGAATGCAATTCCTTGGTGTTAATGTTTACATGTTACTAATTTTTAAATTTCAGTACTTTTGTAACGATTCTTACAGAAAGTTTTAAATTCTTTAAAATCCAGTGTCTTCTGACTGGCAATAATTTTAGCCACAAAAAAAGCAATAGCACTTTAATGGATCTCTTACACAAACATTAAGAGACGTGGACAAGTGCTTTCACACCTCTTGGAAAGGAAGAAGAAATCGCGAGATGCAGCACTTAATAGACTGTCCTCATAAGAAAATTAGCTTACCACACACAAATCAGAAAAAAAGTGTGATTTTATTTTAAATATTTTACCCTGAATAATATATTCTTAATTAAAAAAAACATGCCAAAAAAAGAAGCTAATTCAAAAAGAGACACTGATTAAAAATTCAAGCTATTTACATTCTTGAATAACTGTCTTTTTTTTTAGGAAAGAAAAAAAAATGTTCTGTAAAGTTTTAATAAGATGCATGTGTCTAAATCTCTGTGTGTCAAAGAGATGATAACATGTTGAGGTTTCCTGTTAGCACCTACTCACATTATTGCCATTGAGTATGAGAAGACGGAAATGGTAAGAACCCTGTCTTCCATTGCTCCGCAGGGGTAATGCTAACATGAGACTCTGAGATGTCACAAGAAATGTGTGAGAAATGCACGTCCGTGTTACTCTATACACAAAAACTATGTTTACTAAATTACCCAAATACATATATATGCTTGTTCATATATGATGATACAAAATGTTTTTCTTTTTTGCATGTACAGTTTTTACAACCTATAACACAGTTTTGTGCTACTATGTGTCAAATACAATACATTATACTAGAACTAATGGCCTTAAACACACACCCAGTTCCTCAAAATGATTGTGAATTGCCTTTAAATGATGGAAATTATTCTATATATTTTTCTTTCTTTTTTTTGTGTCAACCTTGTAACAGACTTGTAAATGTAATATTATTTGCATAATATATGCATACATATTTTGTCTATTTCTATGATGTACTGTTAAAACAAAATTTATTGTAATTACTAATTTCTTTTGTAAGCATGGTAACAGGTATTTTGCTGAATCAAATTATATCTGCAATTTTAGAGGATCTATACTTATGTAACGCTATATCTTAATTTTTTATTATATTAAAAATATTGAACCACTCCTAACATAGTTTTCTTTATTGCATATGCAGCAACATAGAGAAAATTATCCAGAATAATTTTAAGAAATGTGGTGTAGTATGGCTTTATCTAATTACTAAATTAACCAAAGTGTTCAAGCTTGATCCAAGGAGACTATAAACTGCAATGTCAGAGAGACTTTTAATATTTAAAATTAAATGGAAGTTTTGAATGTGGGTTTCATTTTAATGAACACACAGCACTAAAATGCCTTAAGAATATTGTAGGCGTCAATACAGTTGTAATTTAGGTCACTAAGTTGTTATTACCTACAAATAAATATAGAGAAGTCTTTTTACATTTGGGAAATTATGCATGTAATAATACTACTACTTGTGATGCTCATAAGTGGTTGTTCGCACTTGGGGGTTCCAAGAGGGCCTGACTGGCATAATAGGTATTTAAAGGATAAATTTACTTTTTCTGGCATTTCACTTTTCATTATAATTAGGAGTGTTTTCCAATGTAATTTCTGGCCCAGCCATCAGAATGTGCTTTTTTTTTACTTACCTTATCCACAGGAGGTTTAAAATCTTGTCAGTTTATTTGAATTTTTTAAATTAATTTTTAGATTTTTTTTTTTGTTTAATAAATTTTTATTAAAGAAAAATATAACGAAGATATACATATATCTCAGAATAAATGCAGTCTTGAAAGCACAACAGAAGTTTCAGCACTCACATAATACAATGAGTAGTTATAAGCTAACACTACCATATTTGGCTCAGAAGTTATACAAAGTGTTAATATAATAAAAAAAAAAAAAAAAAATCAAACAAAAAAAAAAAAAACAACAAAGGATTAATATTTTGTGAGCACTTGAAACATAACGGAATTAACATAAAGGACAATCCTTACTTGGGTATATAGAGTACTGAGATATAAACAAAAGCAGCAAAAATAAAGTTAAAAATTTAGATGAAAGAAGAGAGAGTAGAAGAAAAAGTAGAAAGTAGGAAAGGTAAGAAAACAGAGGATAGGAGGGGGGGTTGGGGATAGGGGGGGGGGTTGCTGGCATGCATGTCGACATATTGGGAGGGAATGAAATGTTGAGGTGTAATTGGCTGAGCTTATTCAAAAGATTTAAGGGGTTTGCGTTATAAGTTCCTTGTAGACGGATGTGGATTGAAATTTTATCCAAGACTCCCAGGTAAGAGAATGTTTCTTAGAGGTACCTCTAATGTTGTGGGTAATGCTCTCCATAAGATGTACGTTATCGACCATTTGTAGCCAAACTTTTGTAGAAGGGATTATTGGTTGACCCCATAAAGTAGGAATTAAAGCTTTGGCAGTGTTTAGTAAATGAGGAACAATTGAACGTTTATATATTCTTATGGGGGTTTTGGTAGAATGAAAAAGGATAGTCCACGGGTCATTGGGTATATTGACATCCGAGATCTGTATTATTAAATTGCGGATGGCATCCCAATAAGGTCGAATGAGTGGACAAAACCACCAGATGTGTGCGTGAGTAGCTTTGTTCCCACAGTTCCTCCAGCATAATGGTGAACTGGCAGGGAACATTTGTTGTATTCTGGCTGGGGTGTAGTGCCACCTAGTAAGCAATTTATAGTTAACCTCTGACATTCTTGAGGCCAGTGAGGAAGTATGGGCTAATTGGAGGATCTTATCCTTTTGATTATCTGTAAGAGAGGAGTCTAAGTCAGACTCCCATTTAGCCAGGAAGGGTGGGAAGTTGGGATTATGAAGTGCAATGAGGGCTTTGTAAAATAGAGAAATTCCATGTAGAGGGGGATCTTTTGGGTAAAATATTTCTTCTATGGCATTTAATTCACTCAAACCTCTAAGCGGGTTAGGAAGGGATCCTAAGAAATGTTGTAATTGGTGGTATCTCCATTTATCTAGAAATGTGGTGGGTTTAGGAGCAAGGATCACATGTAGTGGTTTAAGTACGTTGTCACGGAGGATATGATGTAATAAAAGAGGCTCTTCCGATCCCCATGATTTAAAGCCTGGGTCTAATAAGCCCGGTAAGAAATATTTATGGTTGAGGAGAGGTAATAGAGGAGAATCATACTTCCATGAGAATTTTTTTGTGCAGGGCGTCCCAGACATCTAAGGAGGATATAGTGAGAGCCGAAGTGGATCGAGCTAGGCTCCTACAAGAACGGGGTATCCAGGGGGCTACCGAGAGATCCATTCCACTTAACAAATATTCGATTTGTACCCATAGTTTCGATTTAAGAGCATATTTCCAGTCAGCCAACCTGGACAAGATAACCGCTTGATAATATGCCTTAAAATTAGGAAGTGCTAGACCGCCTGAGCATTTGGAGCGGAATAATAGCTCTCTCGATATCCTGGAATGGCCATTCTTCCAAATAAATCTGGAAATCAGAGTTTGTAATATGGTGAAGAACCCCACTGGTACTCCCATTGGGAGCATTTGAAAGAGAAAAAGGATGCGGGGTAGTATATTCATTTTGATTATATTCACTTTCCCCAACCAAGTGTGTGATAAGTTGGCCCATTTTCGTAGATCCTCTCTAATCCTGTTTAGCAAGGGGATATAATTATGTCGAAATAGAGAATGGAGATTGGAAGTCAGATAGATACCTAGGTATTTCATGCTTTTCATTACCCATTTAAAGGGAAACAGGGGCTTAAGGGAAAGAACCTCGGACTTGGAGATATTAATGTTTAGTATTTCGGATTTAGATAAATTTATTTTGAAGTTAGAGATAGATTGAAAGGTAGAAAATTCAGACATTAAGTTGGGAATTGAGATGCGTGGTTGCTGAATAAAAAATAGTATGTCATCCGCATAAGCCGCGTACTTGTGGAATCTTTTGCCTATTTGTATGCCTTTGATGTTAACATTATGCCTAATTGTAGCTAGGAAGGGTTCTAGGGTAATAGCAAAGAGGAGAGGGGAGAGAGGACAGCCTTGCCTGGTTCCATTATGCAAGACAAAGGGGTCACTCAACGTTCCATTAATTCTAATTTGTGCTGAGGGATTAGAAAAAAGGGATGAGATTCGGTGGAACATCTTAGGTCCTAACCCAAAATGTCGTAAGGTCATCTTAAGATATTCCCAGTCCACCCTATCAAAAGCTTTTTCAGCGTCGGTGGAAAGGAGTAGGGTGGGCTGGGAGCATCTCTGAACGTATTGGATTAAGGATATTGCACGAAGTAAATTGTCTCTTGCTTCTCTATTGGGTATGAAACCTGATTGGTCTGCTGATATCCAGCTGGGTAGAAGAGGGAGCAGCCGATTTGCAATTACTTTGGCAAAAAGTTTGATGTCAACGTTAATTAGTGAGATTGGTCTAAAACTGTTACATAGGGTGGGATCCTTATCGGGTTTAGGGATGACAGTGATATGAGTTGATAGAGATTCTGGGCGTAGACCTGAAGAGTGAGAGATAGAGTTTGCATAAGCGGAGAGACGAGGGAGCAGAATGTCGCTGAATGTTTTATAGTATAAAATAGTGAACCCATCCGGTCCAGGAGCTTTGCCGGATGGGGATGATTTCAATGCTGCCTGGAATTCCTCTACCGAGAAATCCTCCTCCATTTCTTTGAGGACAGATATGGGCAATTTAGGTAGGTTAGCTGCTCTCAAGTAAGAAAGCAAGCGACCTCTTCTCTCTTTTTGTGGTAGAGAAGACAGGTCATTTTTAACATTATATAGGTCCTCGTAATACTCTCTAAAGGCCCTAGCAATATCTGGGGTTGCATGGGCTAGCTCTCCTGTTGAGAGTTTGATTTTGGAAATAAATGACTGTGATTGTTTAGTCTTTAGGGATCTAGCTAGTAGCTTACTTGGTTTGTTTCCCCATTCATAGAATTTCTGTGAAAGACGCTGGAATTTTCTTTTAGTATCCAAATTGAGAAGGGATTTTAGTTCAATATGCATAGAGAGTTTATGTTGTTTATCAAGAACCGCTATCTCCTGTAGAACCTGATCAATCCGCTGACCATGCTCCCTTTTCTTCCTAGCACCGAGCTCGATAAGATGACCTATAATAGTAGCCTTATGAGCTTCCCACACAACAGAGGGAGAGGTGTCAGAGGGTTTGTTTTCCTTAAAGTATTGTGAGAGATGAGAGGCTAACATGGAAACTTCAGTTTCATTAAATTAATTTTTAGATTGTATCACTTCCTGTAGATAGTCTCAGCATTCACTTATTGTAGGTCATCTCCCAAAAGCCTTCACTTCCTTGTTGCATGACAGAAGAGGGTGTGATAGGTTTCGTTCACCACTCCGGACCACACCTCCCTCATTACAATAACACCTTCCACCCACTTCCTATAAAATCTGATTGTACAATCTCCTCTGGATCTCCCATCAGCTATGTAGTACAAGGGCCTGCCTGATTTAATACCAATTGAATGGATTGGTCGGGTGGGTCATCCTATTCCATAGTTGTGGTAAATCTAAAGGAAATTGTACAGAGATTTTACAATCACATTGCATACTGATTGGCCATCTTTATACAATAGGAGGGAGTGGACGGAGACACTCAGTTGTTTTCGGGTGTTTTGGAGCATTTTCAATTGTCACACATAGGGCAGCCCATTCACTCGAATGGGCTGCCCTATACTCAACAATAGCCCTAGACAAGCTCCAGAACTTTTTTTGGAGCGGAGAATGGTGCATTACTGCAGTGCATTTGCTGCACTTGGAGTGCCTTTAACATGTAATGGCAACACAATGCATATTTTCAGCGTTTCATGGTTAAATAGTTGGTAAGGTTGAATAAAGACAATGGTCCATCCAGTTCAACCTGTGTAGGGGTGTGTGTGTGCACGCATGTAGAAAATAATTTCCGATATCCCTGTATATTGTTTTCGCTAAGATGCACGTCCAAGAGTCTTTTAAAACTATCCATACTTCCTGCTGACACCACCGATTGTGGAAGAGAGTTCCACATCCTTACCGTTTCTGAAACCCATGGCAAAGCATGGATTTTCTGTGCGGTTTGCCATGCATTTGGGAATACACACAAATGTGAATGGAGCCTCATTGTTCTTGTGCAAACACACTAATTTCACTTTCAGGCTCCATTTACACCTAGAGTAGTGGGAGCGCATGTTTTTTTTGCTTATTTTTCCGGTGACACACATAGGGCAACCTAATGATTTTAATGGGCTGCGCTACATGCAGCAAAGTAGCTCATGGGACATTTTGGTGTGATATAGGTTGTACGTTTTTTGCTGCGTGTTTTGCTGTGTTTGTCACTCATTTTTTCACATGGCAAAATATGTGTTTGCTCCTGTGTTTGGTGTTCTGTTAACAATTAATGGCACCAAAAGCTCTTCATTTTAGGTGTATAAATGTGGCCATACGCTATACAGTCTGATTGTACAATCTCTGTATAATCTCCATTAGATTTACCAAAACTATATAATGGGAGGGTACAACTATCTATCCAATCATTCTAAATCCCATCAGACAGGCCCTTTGAACTACATAGTTGAAGATAAACCTAAAGGAGATTGTACAATCAGATTGTATGGTGAGCTTTAGAGAGCTCAGGGCACATTTCTCCTGTTTTCAGTACTACAGCTCTATCCACATAGGCTGCTATCTGACCTCCTACACAGTACAAAATGCAAAATGAACGATCTATGCAAATGAAATTAGGAAATAAAATTGATTACTTCGTATTTAGTCAGAACAGTGATTACTGATTTATTGCATTTGAAAACCATTCACCTGTTGAAGTGGGTGATAATGATCTGCTAGAAGGGAGAAGACAGCCACAGGTGTGTGCTAATGAGGTCAGCTGATTAATAACTTCCTGTGTCTTTCTGGCTTCTCTGTCTGAAATCTACATACAAGCACATGATGAAGCTTTCTAAGAAATACAGCAAGGGCTAAGGTAAGGCCTTGTTCTCAAGATCAAAGAAAGCTTTATTTATTTTTTTGCAACAGAGGTACATTAATGGTATATCGGTACATAGGGGAGCCGGAATTTAGAAGAAAAAAAAAAGTGAACTTGGCGTTTAAAGTAGTATTTTTACATTAACACATTCAGATGGAGTCCATACATAAACATTTCTGGTAAAGCATTTCCTAATATATCTGCTCAGTTTTTAACCACTTACGGACCGCCCGCCGTCGTTATACGTCGGTACTTTGAAGAGGGTGATCATTATGGCAGCAGCTAGCTACCATAACCCCGGTATCCTCTTCAGCAGGCGGTCCGCTTTCAGATAAAAGTGGTCTCTGCAGCAGATTTGCCGCAAGATCACTTTTATCAGCGGCAGGAGAGGGCCCCCCTCCTGTCGCTCTCTGGTGCCCTCCGCGCTTACCAGAGCCGCCGGCAGTGGCGGAGGCAATCGGGTCCTTTCTCCTGTTAGGTATGGAGACGAGTGAGGGGAAGATGGCCGCCACCCATCTTCATACCATTGCAGGGCAGAAGCGATGTCAACATGTCACTTCCGCCCATAGCTCTTAAAGCAACAATTTTTTTTTTAATTATTTTTTTTAAACAAAATTTTTTTTTTAACTATTGCATTTTAGTGTAAATATGAGAACCAAGGTCTTTTTGACCCCAGATCTCATATTCAAGAGGTCCTGTCATGATTTTTTTCTATTACGAGAGCTGTTTACATTCCTTGTAATAGGAATAAAAATGACACCATTTTTTTTTTAATGAACAGTGTAAAAATAAAAAATAAAAAGTAAAATAAATATAATTTTTAAACGCGCCCCTTCCCGCCGAGCTCATCTGCAGAAGCAAACGCATACGTGAGCAGCGCCAAAAACGGTGTTTAAACCACACATGTGAGGTATCGTTGCGATCGTTAGAGTGAGAGCAATAATTCTAGCCCTAGACCTCCTCTGTAACTCAAAACATGCAACCTGCAGAATTTTTTAAACATTGCCTATGGAGATTTTTAAGACTAAAATTTGTTGTCATTCCACAAGCGGGCGCAATTTTAAAGCATGACATGTTGGGTATCAATTTACTCGGCGTAACATTATCTTTCACGATATAAAAAAAAAAATTGGGCTAACTTTACTATTGTCTTATTTTTTAATTCAAAAAAGTGTTTTTTTTTTCCCAAAAAAGTGTGCTTTTAAGACTGCTGCGCCAATACGGTGTGACAGAAAGTATAGCAACGACCAAATCTCAGAAAGAGGCTCGGGGCTTAAGTGGGTTAACTTTCAGACCTGCTGGCTCCAGCCCTCTCAGTGCTGCCTCCCTGAACTTCCAGTCAGTACAAGGAACAGTTAACAATGGACAGCGCAGTCTCCAGCAGCAGTCAATCTCTTACCTTTGAGGCAAAAGAAAGGGGAGCAGGCAAGTGGCTTGTCATCCTTGGCTTCAGGTTGTGCATTTATGTTGACACACACAGTGTAGAGACGTTTGGCTATAGTCCCGGCTGAGCACATGACTCCATCCTTTTTTTTTTTTTTTTTTTTTTTAATTTCTTTATTGCTTTTTTCAATATACATATAAAACACATACATTTAGACCCTGTTTTGCGCTCACGCAGGAGCTACATATTCTTTTTTATATCCACATTTACTTTGCATCAAGATTCTCATTCTCCCCCAGTAAACTCATACCTTGGTGTGGTTTGTATACCCCTTCGCTTTCTTATCCTAAATTGCTTTTGTTTTTACTCTCTAGACTTCCCACACGTTCACTTCCGTCCATCCCCCCTCCCCACATTCCTATTCCTTCATGTTTAGTCCATAGACTGTTCAGATGCTGTTGTAGGATCTGCTATACAACTAGACCATACGTTCTCATATTTTTTTTTATTTCCTCTATTACAATATGTATCTTTATATAAAGGTAAATTGCTGTTTACTAGATATTTCCAAAAGGCTATTGAAGGTGGAGACATTTTTTTTCCAATTTAATACAATTACAGATCGCACGACATTTTCGCTTAATAGTCGCAAGTAGAAATTGAATAGCTAAATAAAGTCACGAAAATTCTCGCACGACAGAAAAAAAAAATTGCAAATGATGTCATGTGTTGTAACGTATTTGTATTGAATTTTCGGACGACGACTATACTGACTAACCGAAAATCGCATGATCTGGAATCGTACAAGGAAAATTTTCACGCATGCCCGATCGAATAAGATCGGATGAACGGTCGTGATCGGCTATCGAAAGTAGTGTACACACGATCTGAAAATCGTAAGATCCTTCCTCAGGCGACTTTTTTCCTACGATATTCGGATCGTGTGTACGGGCCATTAGCCACTGTATAGATATTTTTTCCACTAATCCTAAGAGGAAAATAGCCACATTCTGTTCCAAAGTCACAGACGTAACTGCCATAATCATGTCTATCAATCCTGCCCAAAACATGACAGTAGCCGGGCAGGTCCAGAATATATGTATAAAATCCCCTGGATCCTGCCCAGATTGCCAGTAGTTCTGAGAGTTTGATGGGCTTATTTTATGTAGTCAATATGGTGTATAAGCAGCTCTATGTGTTATCTTGAAATGTCTGAGTTTATCTCGAAACCAAGGTCTGAAAGGGGAATCCCCGTTTATCTTCTCAATCCTCTTCCTCTAACTCTGGGATATCACTCTCCCATCTTGACCGGAGCTCCCTTAGCTCTAAAAAAAGATGCTGTCAAAAGGTGGGTATATAGAGCTGATTTGGGTTTCATTTATTAACCTTAGGGCAGAACTCACTGAATAAATTAGCTGGATCATGGAGTTGTGCAGGCAAGCCACTAGCTCAGAGCAGAAAGCAGCAACATTTCTTCAAGCATCCCCTGTGCTTGGTCATGCGATCTGGTGTTAGATTAACAAATACTAGGATTCATAGGAAAGCATTTCTACAAAGGTCTTCCAACCTGCACATCTGCTAGACTTGGTCTGCTGTATGGCAAATGCAGAGCAGTAAATGAGGTCTGAGAACAGACCAAACTTACCCTGGAGAATGGGCCTGGTAGTTACCCTACCCTATGCCACTGATTGTTTGAAAATTGTGGCAGGGGAAGAGCTCTACTTAAAGTGGAGTTCCACCCACTTTTACAACTCTTCAGCATCCCTCACTAAACTCTGCACTGTAAACAAATTGGATATTCTTTTTTTTTCTCAGCACCTACTGTATATCTGCTGTATTAATTTTTCACTTCCTCCTCCCTGGCCGCGGTCCATCACATCATTTCCTGCTTGCAATGCCTTCTGGGAAGGGGCGTCAACTTCCTCTGAAACTGCCGTTGCTATGGAAACCTGACCTGAAACCTATTACACTGCTTGTGCTGCACTGAGCATGTGCGAGATCTGCAAGGATGAGAGGAAGAAGGAAGAAATACAGTCTGGCTTCAGATGCCCACACTTAAGATGGCCACGGCCTGCTGTAAGTTTATAAAATAACAAACTACTGCTATAAACTAACAAAACAGACCTTAGTTTACAGAGTAACTTTACTAGAATACATCAAGCTTGTGTATTATAGGGGTATTTTTATTTAAAAAGTATAATTTCAGCCGGAACACCACTTTAAGCTTGCTGGATGGCTGGCAAGTAATGGCATTGATGTCAGTACTCCAATAACAAAATCAGTTGACCAGATTTCTATCAGGCCCAGTTTACACCTATGCGAATTAGATGCGTCTTACACCGTATCCAATTTGCAGGGCATTTTAAAATACCTTCATTAGAATGAGGCTGGTTCACATATGTCCGTTGCATTCACACAGGGCATTGCCCAAAAAACGTGTGCGATTTCTGGGCATTGCGGTGCGAATTACAAGCACGTTATCTTCTATGGGAATGCATCTGATTCGCAGATGTATTCCGTTCTGAACACAAATTCTCTCCCCTCTTCACTACACCTCCCCCCTCTCCCTGCTCAGCTGATCCACAGATAGAACGGAGAGGCACCGCTGAACAGCTGTTTTTTCTCTTCGCAGAGAAAACTGAGCTGGAATTCGCACCGGACTGGTGTGAACCCAGCCTAAATGTGACCTGGATGAAGACTTAAATAAAAGCCACAATCCCCAGATCAAACCTGAAGGCTTGTCAAATACATATATAAACTACCACCCAGTCTCCAGATTTAAAAATAACTG
The DNA here is from genome assembly GCA_037952925.1 of Lithobates clamitans. Classification (NCBI taxonomy): domain Eukaryota; kingdom Metazoa; phylum Chordata; class Amphibia; order Anura; family Ranidae; genus Lithobates; species Lithobates clamitans. The sequence goes on along the minus strand of JBBGZY010000100.1, from coordinate 14,428,470 downwards.
CAACATGCAAATCACAAAAATGTGCAAAGACCATACTACATCCCTGGAGTCTACAACTCTGTACCATAGGTTGGGGAGAGAAGTATAATTGTGACATGAAAAGTGTGCCATAGAAAGAAGGCTATCCTGCACACATTTTGTTTTCCATGATGGCATGAAGCTCACACTTACAATACAGAGAACAACTAGTAAAGGCGTACTGTATTTATAAACGTTCTAAAAAAACTGATAGGGTAACTACATTTGCTATTGTGCATGAACCTCAGAACCATATTTAGTTTATCACACATAAGACAACAAAACTACATACCAAGCAAGCATTGCTTGTCAAAAGTCAATTATATTAACAGCTAGATAAATACTATATACATCTCTTCAATCATAGCAACAGCTTGATACCCACAATAAAATCCAAACTAATACTGCTAGAAAAGTGTATAATCAATCTGCGCAATCCAATAATATGTCAATAAAAAATTTATTAAACTGAATTAGAAAAACTGCTAGCCAACACCCATAAGTGATTCAGACCTTATTAAACTAATATGTACAACAGAATGATGTAGCGCAACTTACAAAAAATATCAACAATATAATAAAATTGCAAACAACTGTGCAAGAAATGTGTACAAACAAAAAAAAGTGTATTATATATAATCCAATGTATATCCAAAAGTATCAAAGGAAAAAACAATAAACCTGCAAATTGTGCAAAAATTATATGTGTGTTAAAAAAAAATCGTCCAATATATATCCAAAGATATCAAGAAAAACGATATCCAATTTGAATCCACTTCAATTACCAATGTGGCATGTAATGCAAAGTGTGAATCCTCCACCCTTGTAGATTAGCCTCTCACCTCACCCCTGCATAACCAGTAGGTCTCACCACATGTTTTTCCCTCTCTGGGGATGAAGACAAACTGCTGCCGCTTCAAATGTCTCTTACCTGGATGGATGGATAGATGGACGGATTAATGAATTTCCAATTTTTTATTTTTTTTGCACAATTGTTTGCACTTTTATTGTTTTTTCCTTTGATACTTGGATATACATTGGATTATATATAATATTTTTTTAAAATTTTGTTTTGTTTGTACACATTTATTGCACAGTTGTTTGCAATTTTATTATATTGTGGATATTTATGTAAGTTGCGCTACATCATTCTGTTGTAAATACTGCTAGAAAACAGAATTCCTGGCAGTTAAATGTACCCTGACGTAAAGGCTGAGTTGACACTTATGCGAATTGGATGCGGGTTTCTCTGCATCCAATTCGCATTACAACAGAGTGGGACCGGCTCTCAATGGAGCCGGTTCACACATCTCCGGGGTGGCCGCGGAGTGCACAGCAGAAGGGTCCTGTGCGTCTTTGGCTCAGTTTCAGGCTCAAATTCAGGCAAAGATGCTGTGCCCCGCGCCACACAGTGTGAACCTAGCCTTAAAGTGATTGTAAAGGCTTGTTTTTTTGTTTGTTTTTTCAGATAACAAACAAGTTATACTTACCTGCCCTGTTGCAGTGGATTTGCACAAAGCAGCCTGGATCTTCCTCTTCTCGGGTCCCTTTTTGGTGCTCCTGACCCTTCCCTCCTGTCGAGTGCCCCCACAGCTTGCTATGGGGGGACCTGAGCCAAGCTGCAGTTCCGTGTGTCCATTCAGACACGGAGCTGCCATTCGACCCTGTCCCCCTCTCTCCTGATTGGCTAACTGACTTTGATTGACAGCCATAGAACAGGATGTCTCCTCCTGATTGACAGCCAATCAGGAGGAGACTCCCAGAGACTGGAGACTCCCAGATGGCCGAGGGACTTGTGGACATTGCTGGACAGAGAGGGGGCTCAGGTAAGTATTAGGGGGTGCTGAGGAGGCTGCTACACACAGAAGGCACACAAAAACCTTTTGCTTTTACAACTCCCTTAACCACTTCCTGCCCATATGATGTCCAGCAGAATAACACGCCAACGCGCGCCCGTGGGGGCGTGCAGCATGGCGATCGCGAGTGCGCCGTGTCAGTCTGCACTCTGACAGAGACTTCTTACCACGTGATCAGCTGTGACCAATCACAGCTGATCATCGGGTGAACCAGCAAGTGCGGATAAACAGCATTCCTCGGTTCGCGCTGACAGGGAGAGCCGATCGGCAGAATGTACCGCTCTGATCCGGAGGGAGTGCCCGGAAAACAGGTTGGGGCTGAGGCCTAGATTAGCCAGGAGGATGCGAACATGTTTGATGAACTGGCTAGCTGTTAGTGGGCTGGAAGGAAAAGGCAACAGTGGGCTGGAGCTAGACTGGCTCGGCAGGAGTGATAACAACTGGTCCAGAACCGCTACTGGACACCATTCGTTGTGGGTCTGGAAGAATTTGATGTTGACCCCGGAGCCAGACTGAGTTTTGGACACTGCCAGATGTAGGACAAAATGGGCCGTAGGAAGCCGTAGAAGGCCAGTTAGATGGCTGCTTCGATTACCAGGCTGGGGAGCAACCCAAAAGGGTACCGTGACAGGGTGGCTGACATGTCCCAGGACATGGAACTTGATATGGGCACACAGCAAGGCTTTGACCGCATGGGTCACGAGCAACGAGGGTTTCCCAGGAGCTTGTCGGGATAGGAAATGCTGGATGCCAGCTAGGTACAGTCTGACAGTGTTGTGGGACAGGCTCAGATGAGTGTGGTAGTAAGACACAAAGGCTTGATGTGATCTGTGCCCGTCCCAAGGCGTGTGGCTAGGAATTTGCCATATGCATTCCAGGCTGTGCAGTAGGCCTTTAGTGTGTTAGGCGGCAGTGTCTGGTTTATAAGCAGCATAAAGCTTGAACAATGAGGACATCTGGCTGAACCCGGGGACCAGGGGGATTTGTGACCATGGACCTGTAAACCAATGGGTGCCAAAAAGGGCAGCAAAGCCTGTGGAGGCTGATGCATCTGGTACTATATGAGGTGAGGAGGCTGAAGCTGCTGGGATGAACATGGATTCACCATTCCAGTTCTCAAGGAAGTTGTCCCACATTGCTAGATCTGCAGAAGCTGCCTGGTCTAGCCTGATGGTTTGATCGGGGTCCTGTGCGTGGGAAAGGAACACCTGGAGATGAGAAATGAAGGAACGCCCCTAATGCACAATCCTCATAGCAAAGTTCAGCATGCCTAACAGGGACAGCAGCTGCCTCTTGGTGCAACTTCATGAAGTGGTGTAGGCGTGAATGACCGCCCTAATCCTAATCAGGGGGTAGGCTAGCCTGCATGGAGTGAGTGTCAAGAGTGATGCTTAGGAAAGTGATGGACTGTGCCGAGCCTTTCCACTTTATGCTCTGCTATGGGCACATTGAGATTGCCACATATTACTCTTAATTTGTCTGACGGGGGCTCGGCCGGGTTGTTCGATCAGCAGGAAGTCATCAAGGTAGTGGATGACTTTCTGGTACTGCGCTTGATGAGACAGGATCCAGGTAAGGGACTGAGTGAGAGTGTTGAACAGCCATGCACTGCTCTTAGAGCCAAAAGTCAGTTTGGTGGTGGAGTCGTATGAGCCTTTCCATTTGATGCAATGCCACTGCCAGAGAAATGGCTCAATGGGTAGCAGTTTGAACGCTTGAGAACTTGCAGATCCGAGCACCCCCCAGTGACAGGACAGGCTGCCCCAACTTGTTCACCTGGGGTGGCCGTGTGGGGCCGGCATGCTCTGGACAGCACTAGCGATAGAGGGGAGGACCAGGGAACTTCTAGACTCCGCCCTGGAATGACAGTTCACTGGCACTCAACTGACCTGAGAGAGGAAAGACAGACATGCGAATGAGTGGCCGTACCTGTGCCACTGGAAGAAGAGTTGCAATAACGTGTTGGAAAAGGAACTTTATGAGGGAGCCACTGGAGATGATGAGTGGCCAGACTGTGTGCCACTGGAGATGTGCTTGCAACGATTGCAAGAAGTAGCCTCATCAGGGAGGCGGAAACAAGGACAGCAGAGAATATGGAGCATGTGGGGATGAGCCATGGTCGTGTGCGAACGTGAGTCGTGATCGTATGTTTGTGGAAATGAACGAATCGTGCCGACATGAGTCTGAGTTATGAAGTAGGAGTATCATATGCGTTTCTTTCTTTCTTTCTTTATTTATTTTTACATTTTTTGGGGAGTTTTTTTACACTGAAATGAGGTGTGCTGGTTCATGTCGGAGTTAGCGACCTAGGAAGTCGCATGAGTTGTAAGTGTGAACGGGTAAATGAGTGGTAAAAGTGGCAACTGAGAGCTTGTGGCAGGAGCCTCAAGGGGGAGGCCGTATTTGCAGAAGCTTGTGGTGCCTATGAATGGGTAAATGAGTGGTATGGTAGCGACTGAGAGCTTGTGGCAGGAACCTCGAGGGGGAGGCCGTATTTGCAGAAGCTCATGGTGCCTATGAACGGGTAAATGAGTGGTATGCGTGGCAACTGAGAGCATGTGGCAGGAACCTCATGGGGGAGGCCATGTTGCAGAAGCTTGCGGTGCCTGTGAATGAATAATAAGTAGCACGAGTGGTGACTGGGAGCTTATGATGGGGACCTCGTGGGGGAGGCCGTGTTGTAGAAGCACGGTGCCTGTTGGAAGAACGTATTCTATCTATCTATCTATCTATCTATCTATCTATCTATCTATCTATCTATCTATCTATCTATCTATATATATTTGTATGTTTAATTTTTTTTCGTTAGTTTTTCGTTTTTTGTTCATCTTTTTCTTTTTCTATTTTCTTTTTTTTTTTTTGTAGAAAGCACATCCAACCTAGTGCAGGATGGAACAACCTGAACACGATTGACCTAAGGGGGAAACGACAGAGAAGAAAACATGAGTGGTCGGATCGTGTGCCACTGGAGACGTGCTTGCAACGATTGCAAGAAAGTGGCCTCATCGGGGAGGCCAAAACAAGGACAAATTGTGCCGACTCGGGTCGGAGTTTTGAAGCTGGAGTATCATGTGTGTATGAGTGTGACCGTATGAATGGTCTGAGTGACTGTCTGCTTGTTGCAGGAGTCTCACGAGAGAGACCGAGCAGCAGGAAGCTTGTGATGTGTGTGACAACTGGAATCGACTTGTGTCGCGCCGAGGATATGAAAGACTATGTCGCCGACGTGACCGGGATTCCAATCAGGCCGTCGTAGAGTGTTAGGGTGCCACCCCCTCCTCCAAAACCAAACACATACCAATCAACCAGCCCTGAAGGCTAATCATAGTGCAGACAAGGCACCAGGTGGGTCTAATTACCACCTCAATCAGCCACAAAACCCATACAATCAATACATGCTAATCTCCAATGGATAATGCGGCAACCCAATAGACAATGAATCCTTAACCAGTGAAGCCTGTCTCGAGTGATATCGGACAACGACCGACAGCGGCTCGGAGGCTTGGATCTACGAACAAATCGTATGTTTGTGGATGGGGTGACAAACAAGGCAGAGGGAACCTACAAATCTACTACGCCTGTGCCGAATGATGTCATCACATGATCAATAACAACTCAGAGGCAGCTAAGTACGAACGGGATGCGGGATAGGAAATATAACGAATCATAAAATTGCCTATAAAACGAAAAAAAGTTTGAATTCTACCTGCAACAGCGAGCAAGAACCGCTGACGAAGACCACAAACGGAGAAGCCACAACACGCTTGTAATCGAACGCACAGACTCACAAACACGGAGTGAGCTGGGGAGAGTCGGCCTAGTGACATGTAGTATCGTGCAATGGAACCGACAAGGAACACAGGTGAGTGGGCTGCTTAATTACCCACCCTCCCCTGGGCTCCTCCTATAAATTTAGGCCACCATACTGGCCTTCTAATATATATACATATGTGTGTATATACAGTGCCTTGAAAAAGTATTCATTTACTTTATAGATCCTTGTAAACTTACTTTATGTATCTTTATAACATTGTATACTCAATAAACTTCTTTTGACAAGGAAAAAGTATTCATACCACTTGAGATTTTCCACATTTTGTCATGTTACAACCAAAAACGTAAATGTATTTTATTGGGATTTTATGTGAAAGACCAACACAAAGTGGCACATAATTGTGAAGTGAAAGGAAAATGATAAAATGGTTTTCAAATTTTTTTACAAATAAATATCTGAAAAGTGTGACGTGCATTTGTATTCATCCCCCTTTACTCTGATACCCCTAAATAAAATCCAGTGAAACCAATTGCCTTCAGAAGTCACCCAATCAGTAAATAGAGTCCACCTGTGTGTAATGTAATCTCAGTATAAATACAGCTGTTCTGTGAAGCCCTCAGAGGTTTTTTAGAGAACCTTAGTGAACAAACAGCATCGCGAAGACCAAGCAACACACCAAAAAGCAGGGTTTGGTTATAAAAAAAATATCCTAAGCTTTGAACATCTTACGGAGCACTGTTAAATCCATCATCTGAAAATGGAAAGAGTATGGCAAAACTGCAAACCTACCAGGACCTGGCCGTCCACCTAAATTGACAGGCCAGGCAAGGAGAGCATTAATCAAAGAAGTAGGCAAGAGGCCATTGGTAACTCTGGAGGAGATGCAGAGATCCACAGCTCAGTTGGGAGAATCTATCCACAGGACAACTGTTAGTCGTGCACTCCACAAATCTGGTCTTTATGGAAGTGTGGCAAGAAGAAAGCCATAATGCCCTGTACACGTGGTCGGACATTGATCGGACATTCTGACAACAAAATCCATCGTTTTTTTCCGATGGATGTTGGCTCAAACTTGTCTTGCATACACACGGTCGCACAAAGTTGTCGGAATTTTCAAACATCAAGAACACGGTGACGTAAACCACATACGACAAGACTATAAAAGGACAGTTCAATACCAAGCGCGCCACCCTTTGGGCTCCTTTTGCTAATCTCGTGTTAGTAAAAGTTTGGTGAGAGACGATGCGTGCTTTTTCAGACTCCTGGTTTTCAGATCGTATTTCTGGTTGCAAGACAGTTTGTGCTTGTGGGTTTGTATCTGTTCTTCAGTGCATGCAGTGAGTTCCCATTGATTTTTCATTGTGTTCTTGTCCGTTCGTTACTGATTTTCAGGTCTCTCTTCACAGGCCTTGCTGTTCTTCAGTGCGTTCTGTTACTTCGTTCTGAGCAGCCGACCGTTTTCTAGCCATATTGCGTGTACATACTCATCGTAGAGTTCGTGCTGTGCAGGGGCTTGGTGTTAGGGTTCTTACTTTGACACAAGCCCAGTCCATGAACAGGGTGGGGAGAAGTTAATGGACTAAGAATTGGTTGCTCCAGCATGAGCAATTCTGTCACATGCCTTTTCTAAGTGAGATCCGTGAGAATAATTCTGACGATTTCAGGAACTTTCTCCGGATGACAGACCCCGTATTTCACCGTTTGTTGGCTTTGCTGACCCCTTATATCAGCAGGCAGGATACCTGCATGAGGCAAGCCATCACTCCGGAGCAGAGTCTAGTCACCACATTACGGTACTTGGCGACGGGGAGAAGCCTGCAGGACCTCAAGTTCTCGACAGGCATCTCCCCCCAGGCTCTGGATATCATTATCCCAGAGACCTGTTCTGCCATCATCCAGGTCCTGCAGAAGGACTATATTAAGGTAAGATTTTTATCCTTTAACACAGGGGTCTCAAACTCAAATTGCCTGAGGGCCACATGACACGTTTTCATATCCCATGGGGGGCCGCATGCAAACTTTTAAAACTTCAAAAGCAATAAACTATACCAGCAATAATATACTATACTATACCCAGCACTGGTGTCAGCAAACGCATTATTAACCCCCAGCACTGGTGTCAGCAAACGCATTATTAACCCCCAGCATTGGTGTCAGCAAATGCATTATACCCAGCACTTGTGTCCGTAAACGCATTATTAACCCAGCATTGGTGTCAGCAAACGCATTATTAACCCCCAGCATTACCCCTCCCACACTGCACAAATAGCCCCACACTCCATAAAATACCCCCCACACTCCATAAAATACCCTCCACACTCCATAAAATACCCCACACACTCCATAATTACCCCCACACTACACAATTACCCCCCACACTGCACAATCACCCTCCACACTGCATAAAATACCCCCCACTCTGCACAAATTTCTACCCCAGTCACCCCACTAAGGACTTTGCCTCAGTGTGATGGCTCACTCACCTCTCCTGGCAGTCAGGATCATCTGCCTCCCAAGTCCTCTCCTCCTGGCTTCCACACGGGCCTAGTGACAGGGGACCCAGAGAATACAATCTCCCACTCTGAGGTGGCAGAAGGACCCTGGTTTGGGGCTCTGGTCGATCGTCAATGCCTAGGTGGGCAGATCGATGAGCGGATCCTTCCTCCGCTCCTTCCTCTGCTCTGTTCTCCCTCTGGGCTGCAGCAGCATGCAGCAGAGAGGACAGAGGAGATGGAGAGGTAAAGCTCTTTGGCGCCTCCCCCTCTGTGGTGCCTGGGTGCAGTTCAAAAAGACATCCTGGATAGAGGTCGACCGATATGGGTTTTTCTCTGGCCCATGCCGATACCGATATTTAGAAATTGGGGCGGCCGATGGCCAATATATATGTGGCCGATATTTTAGGCTGATTTAAAAAAAAAAAAACCTCACCCACTCCACTCCTCCCTGCTTGCTCCTGTCACTCTACCACACACTTGATGTCCTCAGTACAGATGGCACTGGTTAGCTTAGGCAAGTGGCACTGGCAGGTGGCACATGGCACTGATTGGCAGGTGGCACTGATTGGCACTGACAGATGGCACTGGCAGGTGGCACTGATTGGCAATGGCACTGGCAGGTGGCACTTATTGGCAGTGGCACTGGTTGGCACTGGAAGGTGGCACTGGCAGGCATTGGCAGGTGGCACTGGTTTGGAACTGGCAGGTGGCACTGGTTTGGAACTGGCAGGTGGCACTATTGGCACTGGCAGGTGGCACTGATTGGCGTGGCACTGGCAGGTGGCGGCAGGTGGCACTGGTTGGCACCGGCAGGTGGCACTGATTGGCGTGGCACTGGCAGGTGGCGGAAGGTGGCACTGGTTGGCACTGGCAGGTGGCATTGATTGGCAGGGGCACTGGTTGGCGGTGGCACTGGCAGGCACTGGTTGGCAGTGGCACTGATTGGCGGTGGCAGGTGGCACTGGCAGGTGGTACTGGTTGGAGGTGGCAGGTGGCACTGGCAGACTGGTTGGCACTGGCACTGATTGGCGGTGGCACTGGCAGCTGGCACTGACAGATAGCACTGACAGATGGCACTGATTGGCACTGGCAGGTTTCACACTGAGCAGAGTGTAACCGTGTGTGAAACTGACAAGGAGCTGTCCACACTCAGCGCTTGATGCTTGTGTGAAGCTGTCACGTAGCACAGAGGAGAGAGACAGAGGGATCTGTCAGAATTGAGGTTGATGTCGGGGTGGGCGGGACACGGCCGGGGTGGGCGGGACCAGCAGCTATCAAACACAAGCCAATGATTGGGCTGCTTAAGAAAAGGGGCGGGCCACATACACGTAGCGTCCCGCCCAGATCCCATTGGCTGGTGTTTGATATTGGCTGGGTCCCGCCCACCCGGCCGGGTCCCGCCCACCCCCGACATCAACCTCAAATCTGACAGATCCCTCTGTCTCTCTCCTCCTGTTACATGTCAGCTTCACACAAGCATCAAGTGCTGAGTGTGGAGAAGGGAGGAGGAACGGCGGCCAGTGCTATATATCGGTCTAATGGGCAAATATCGGTCGACTTCTAGTTCTGGATCGGCCCTGCCTGCGGGCCATTTTTAACCGGTCCGCGGGCCGCAAATGGCCCGCGGGCCGGTAGTTTGAGACCCCTGCTTTAACATCACATTTTATTGTATTTAATGTTTGATAATATATTGTATTTCTTTCCTCATTTCCTAATTACTATGATTGTAATATGCTTTGAATGTCCCCTTTGTCCTCATGCATGCTGGATTTTTTTTTATTTTTTTGTCCTTCATCCATATTTGCCTTCACTAACCTCCCCAGCATGCTCTCCTGGGCCTATATCCACCTTGTCTAGTCACTTAGCAATGTATTTTGTCAGCTCCATAGTAGTGCTTTACCCTAAACAACCCCTAAAATGTGTAAAAATGTTATTTGTAATTTAAATTCAGGCAGAGTGCCAGAGGTTTTTATTTTTGGGTACCAAAATCATTTGGAACTCCCCCCCCCCAACTGCTAAGTCAACTGATACCAATCCTCTATCTGCTGACTTTGCCAAACCCATACACACTATACCTACCTCTTTTGTGGTCAGATTTCTGTATGAATTCCCCAAAGCATGTAGTACAAGGGCCTGCCTGGATACTTTCAAATGGTACTGTTTAAAGTTTTTGTATTCTATTACTATCTTGATAGGTAATAGCAGAATGTAAAAATGTGCCAAAATGTGTACAGTGTGTATTTATATCTTTGTATAATGACACTTCTTACCTGTCCAGTGGGCTGCCAATAGTGTAAGTAAGGAGGGGCTGGCCAAAGTAATACACATTATTTAGGCATTCATCTCTCAATGAAGTGGAGAGGGTTACCTGTCCAAAACATCCCCCCCCCCTAAAATTTTTAAAATGGCCCATGAGAGGGGAGGAGGAATCTGATAGGTTGGACCTTATACCTTTGTCTTTAAATACTCCCTAAAATAAATGTTATACTGATGTTGGCCAAGAATGTTTGTGTCTAATCTGCTTTCAATGTTTATGTGCAAAATGATGATTTTTGTTCCAAGATGAAGAAATATTTTTGTCCTTTATCAAGCTTGAATACTTACCTGTTTTGTACAAGCTTCACAGATGGAGACACCCCCATAGTATACACTGGAGCACCTGTGTGGGCCCCCTAATAAAAAGGGTGTTCTTGTGTCCCACACTAGTGCTCCAGCGTCCAGATGTGTAAACAGCTGCTGAGTGTCCTCTCCTTACACAGAATCTAGTTTGCATTTCATTCTAGTTACAAACCCATCTAGACAGCAAACTTATTTTAAGAGAAGTAGGCCAGAAAAAATGTATTGAACTGCATCTGGACAAAACATGGTGTTTTAGTGGCTGAACGAACAATGTTTCCTACGAACGAATAATGTGTCTATGAACATGAAAGTTGCCATTTTAAACTGTACAACAGTAAAGAAAAGCACATGGAGCAGCACAAACGTAATAAAGATAAAGAATAGGAACACAGGACAACTACTTACTTTTTTACAGCACTCTCCTGATCCTTCTATACTGATCGTGCTCCCTGAATTTGAGGTCTAACCACCGTTTCCTCAGTTGATCCTTGGATCGCTGTACCCCAAAATTCCTGTGCAGACTCTTCACAACTTTCGCCATGATCTTGGCCTTTCTGACATTTGGGTTGGGGTAAGGTCCATGCTTCCCGTCATAGTCGGCCCTCTTTAAGGCCATATTTGAGGCCTTAAATCTTCTCCTCCGGGATCGTGACGTTTCTGGCTCTAGGCTTTGCTCCTCTTCCTCGTTGCTGTAATTATCACGCACCTGTTGTGTCTGCACCATGTGCTCTCCCCCACTGCGCCGAAAGAGAAGGGGTGGGGAATAGACTAGAAAGAACGTCAGGGGCAGGCGGAGTTTCACGCATGCGCAGTGTATATAAAGCGTAACACGCGTGCGTCATACGTATGATCTGTGAGCGGATGAAGGAGTATTGGAAGCGCTGATCGTGATAACAAAGGTAACATTTATAAACTTGGGCCTATACTGCTTATAGATTGAGGCCTATATTGGGACAAGATTAGGAGACTTTAGCCTGACATTAGGGTTTTGTCTTGTGTATTGCAGATAAAATGGATGGCTTCAATGATCACAACTTCCTCCCCCTGTTCATAGACAAGTACAGGGAGCTGCCCTGTCTATGGCAGGTCAAACACCCACATTATAATCATAAACAAAAGAGGCAGGCAGCGCTTTAATAACTGCTGGAGTTGGTGAAGCCAGTGGTCCCCACGGCAACCATCCCCAATTTAAAAGCCAAAATTGGTGGCCTGAGGAGCACATATCTTAGGGAGCGCAAGAAGGTCCAGGATTCCCAGAGATCCGGAGCTGCAGCAGATGACGTTTATGTACCCAGGCTGTGGTACTATGAGAGACTTTGTTTTCTGTCAGACCAGACTGAAGTCAGGGAATCCCTCTCAACCCTTCCCTCCACTCTTCCTTCCACCCTATCTTCCACCCCAGCTGAGGCTTCCGACATCCAACCTGGGACTTCCAGCCAGGAAGAAGTGGAGAAGCCCAGCTTGAGCCAGGTATAGCATTGTTCTACAGATTTCTGGTTAAAAAAAATAAATGATGTTTACTAGATTTTATTATTGATCATTAATTGCTGATTTAATAAAGTGTTTTACATATCAATAGACAGTAGTGGGCAAAAATAATTGGGACAAGAATGAAAAATGCTGGGCTCAGAATGATAATCTTTTATATTTGTTAATATTCAATTTGCAACAGTCATGAGATGAAAACTGTGTGTGATTGATGAAGAAAAAACTAAAACTATGTCCCTTTTTCATACACAGGAAGACCTCAGCCAGGAGGAGGCTGGGGAATGTGGCTCACAGGAGGAGGCTGTGGAATGTGGCAGCCAGGAGGAGGCAGGGGTTAGTGGCAGCTAGGAGGAGGCAGGGGTAAGTGGCAGCCAGGGGGTGGCAGGGCCCAATAGGAGCCTCACAGAATTCCAGGTTCCTCCCCTCTGCCTTCCTAACAAAAGACCTAGGAAGAGGAGTAACGTGGAGGAGTCATCGCTCAGGCTGATTCAGGAGGCTTCTGCGTCCCTCAGAGCCACCCCCACTCGTGAAGAGGCCTTTGCCTGCATGGCTGCCACCAAACTGCAGGACATGCAGGAGGGCCAACGCCTCATGTGTGTAGGAAATCCTTTATAAGGGATCCCTTAATAAATTTGTTTTTTTTAATAATACTCGCCTATGTGTGTTTTCCTTCAAAAAGGACAGTTTGTTTGTGAGGAGGCAGGTACAAAAATACTGTGAAATTAACAAGAGACACCAACAACAACTAACCTCCTTGAGATTAAATAATACAAGATAATAATCGTGTTGTGGTAACTTGACACACAAAACACACCCAAAACTTTTCTGGAGTTAAAAAAAAAAATAGTTAAAAAAATAACAGGAGATCAGGATTTAAAAAACTAAAAAAAAAAAAAAATCTAAAAACATTAAAAAAAAATTATTTTCGGGACATGTGACTAATCCAAATATTATATTCATGAAATCACGATAAATAATAAAGAAAGAAGTTTTTGAGAAGTTTGTGTGAATATGAGCATCAAAACAACTTCATTCTTCTAGCATTATAAAGAAAAAGAGAGAGCGCTGCATTAAACAATTTAAAACATTGCAGCGTGACGAAAGTGCTATATCCATTACGAATGCTAATTTTACCAGACCGAGCAGTTCCGTCTCGGAATTTATTCTGAGCATGCGTGGTACTTTGTGCATCGGAATTGTCCACACACGTTCGGAATTTATGCGAACGGATTTTGCCGGAAAATTTTATAGCCTGCTCTCAAACTTTGTGTGTCGGAAATTCCGATGGAAAAAGTCCGATGGAGCCCACACGCAGTCTGAATTTCCGATTACAAGCTCCGATCGCACATTTTCAGTCAGAAAATCCGACCGTGTGTACAGAGCATAAGAAAGAAAGCCTTAAGAAGTCCTGTCTACAATTTGCGAGAAGCCATGTAGGGGACACAGCAAACATGTGGAAGAAAGTGCTCTTGTCAGATGAGACCAAAATTGAACTTTTTGGCCTAAAAGCAAAACACTATGTGTGGCAGAAAGCTAACGCTGCACATGGTGGGTGGTGGCAGCATCATGTTGCGGGAATACTTTTCTTCAACAGGACAGGGAAGCTGGTCAGAGTTGATGGGAAGATGGATGGAGCCAAATACAGGGCAATCTTAGAAGAATAGGCTCGGTTTCCACTATTGCAGCCCCAAAGTCACGCAATTTACAGTGAGACTTTGCAATGCGATTTTTGATGCAATGTCATGCAACTGGTAAGAACCATGGGAGAACAAGTTGCACCGAAGTCAGAACAAAGTAGTACAAAAACATTTTTTGAAGTCGCTGCCACTTGAGTCGCACCAATTAGAACGGGCACCCTTGAAGTACATGTATTTTGACTTGTTCATGTTTTGGCACTCTCCAGTTCTAGTCCCCTTAAAAATCTTCAAGGGGACTTAGATACCAAACTCTAACATGCAAGAAGCCAGGTAGCAGCACACATTCTCCCAAGTACTATTCAGAGGCAAGGGAGGCAGAGGGGTTGCTGACAGCCGGAACCTCCTACTATCCCACCACAAACACATATGGGAGATTGCGCTCAAAATAAACAATGCTGACATCTTCCATTCACACACACCCTTGTGGCATAATCCCCAACTACGTGAACTGACTTTAATCCCGGATGTTGACATCTGGGCCTCTAAGGGGATACTATACCTACATCAAGTAATTACCCCCCTCGGAGTACGAAATTTCCAATCTCTGAAAGACGAGTTTGAGCTGCCCCCCATATGCTATTCTGATATTTACAGATGAGGCACGCCCTTCAAACCCAATTCGCAGATGGCTTCCCAAACCCACAAACTCTTTCCCTGGTAGATGTGATCATAGGTGCAGACCCCTCCAAACTGATATCCACTATATATAATATCTTAAGAACTCGTTCGGTATCACGGATTATTTATGTGGCTAGAACCAGATGGGAGGGGGATATAGGCCCCATAGAAGAATCAGACTGGGACAAGATATTGGAAAACACCAAGAAGGCTTCCCCCAGGCTCTCTGAGTGCTTGACCCAATTATACATTATACACAAATCTTACCTTACTCCGGCGAGAATTGCCAAATACCATCCAAACTACAACCCACAGTGTCCAATATGTGCTGGCTACCCATGTACATTCTTCCACCTAATAAGGTCTTACCCAACGATCCAAAACTACTGGGCACAAATTCTAAAATTTCTGCATGACCACATGGGCTCTCCCCTACAACTGGACCCAAAGTCCTGTTTACTAGGCCTACTTCCAGACATTTCTATTGATACGTTTCTAGCCACCTTCCTGTACTAATCCCTTTTTAGTGCACAGAAGCTAGTGGCTCGACACTGGATGCGAACTACTTCCCCTACTCATCAGGCCTGGCTCAGGGAAATCAATTTGAATCTGCCATATAAGAAAGTCATCTACCGGCACCGGGGCTGTCCCACCAAATAAAACAAGGTCTGGGATAAGTGGCTCGACACCCCAGACACATGCACTGAGTAGGCCTGTACCCCATAACAAATATTGGGGGATGAGAAATACCCCAAGGTACTTGCAAGTATCATACCATACTGAAAACTGATAAATGTTTATGTGAGTCCCCAGCGCAGGGTGATTAAATACAACCTGATAAATACGATAACGACCCCAAAAACACCTCCAAGACGACCACTGCCTTGCTAAAGAAGCTAACGTACGACGTACGAAATGTTGGTTAACACATTCAATACCAGGCACTTTTCCCCCCTTCCTGCCCAGGCCAATTTTTTCAGCTTTCAGCACTGTCGCATTTTTAATGACAATTGAGCAGTCCAGCGTTATGTTTACAATTTTTAAGATTTAAAGTTTGTCCCTTTTTTCCCAATACAATGCATTGCAGTCATGTGACTGCAATGGTTCTCCATTCATACAGTTAAGACGTGTCTCGTTCCTTCTGTTCCTCTTGTCAAAGCACTCTTGCTTTTGCGTCCTCATTTATCTGAAAACATTACATCTAGGACGGGGCTGATTGGGGCTGTGCTGTGCTACCTGTACAGATATCAACAATGGTACAAGGAAGTTCCTGCGAGCAACCATATTCAGCTGCACAGGCAAGCTGTTGTGAGTGTAGCAGAGGAGAATTGCAGAATGTCTAAATTAGATTGCTGTTTCAAATCAGACATTTAGCAATTCCAAAACTGAATATAATAAATGTTTTATACATTATAAATAGAAATAAAGGGTAGTTTTTTCATTTTTAACTGGAATTCCACTTTAACTAAACTGAAATTGTCTGGTATAATTGTGTTGCTGGTACAGCAAAAGCGTAAAAAATATATAACTTTATTAACAAACAGGAGCCCAGAATTATTCATGTTTATGCAGTCTGACTGTGTTAATAGTAGGACCTTTAATTGGGCATTAATACCAGCAAGCAATGCCAATCTGCAGCTTTTAAAGCTTAAAATATACTTTCTTAATTTAATAGCCTCAAGGGAGAAAGTAAAGGAGAGCAAATATGAAAATATCAAATTCAATTTGGGGTAACAGTTTACAAAAATAAAGTGATGGAACTGGAAAAGGCAACTAAATTAATAGTGGGCATGGAGAATGTCAGTCATGATGAAAATTGACTAAACTGAATTTATTCTGCTTGAGAAAAAGTGAAAAAGGGTAGGGTGATATGACCACCTTGTATAAATGTATAAATAGCTCATATAGAAATATCAGGTGGCCACTTTAGGATGCCTACAAAAGACAAAAGGGCCTTTTTTTACAATTTCGGAAAAAGGATTAACCTATAAAAATATGAATGGTCTTTCAATAAGATCTAAATCCAAGAGTCAGTAGGTTTATTTAGATGCAATTCTAAAGGCACATTTTAATGGAGACTAAAGAAATAATGTAGAAGCATGATTATCTAGAGATCTGGTTGCCAGTGTAACTTTTTTTGCCTTCCTCTAGAACCCACATATCAAACACAAGGCCCCCAGACTCGATCCGGCCCATCAGACCTTGTCATATGGCCCTTGCTCTCAGTTTTGCATCCCAAATGGGTCGGAACTCCATTCCACCACCCGCAGCTCTCATCCTCTGCTCCGGCTTCCTGCTGTCACTTGTAAACCCAGAAGTCTTCTGTGTTTACAAGGAACAGCTTTGCTCTCAGCAGCTCCTGGAACTAACAGATCCCTGCACGCACTTACGTTGGGACACCGCAAGGACAGATCTCCAGAATCTGAGAGAGAAAGAGGGAGAGAATGATGTTCCTGCAAGCTGAGGCAGAGCTGCCTATACAGGGAGGAACTAGAGATGTGCCTGGAGAGAGAGATGTGAGGAAGCTTTGGTAGGAGGGGGTTGGCATAGCGTGCCCCTTAATCCTGTACTCTGTACCCTGCACACCTCTGACCACAGAACTTTATTTAATGCATTCTTCAATTTTGCACTCTGTATTTAGCGCACCCTTGAACCCTGCACTCTGTGCATAGGGCACCCCTGGAACTGCCCTCTATACATAGTGCACCTGTGAACTCTGCACTCTGTATGTAGCACACTCCTAAACTCTGTACATAGCGTAATCCTGAACTCTGCACTCAAGACACAACCGGCCCTTTGAGGGCAACCATACTGCTGATGCAGCCCGCAACGTCCTCCATGGACATGTGTAATTTTTTTTTTTACCTAGTTCTCAATCATGTATAGTAGTTATTGAATACTTTGCTAAATTTAAACATGGCTTGAAGGTCTTAGAAGTAATATTTGAATTTATAGGTTATTGGTATATTTAACCAAATACCAACATTATTGGTGTTTCCCTCTGTTCTCATCCACTCCCTTTCTGATTGTCACCTATCTCATCTGTTTATCTCCCAACCCTCTATGTTGTCAGTGAGGTACTGTGTTACACCTACAGTATGTCACCTATGGTCAGATTGTGTGTGTGTGTGTGTGTGTGTGTGTGTGTGTGTGTGTGTGTGTGTGTGTGTGGTGGGGGGGAATAAAGCCCGACATTCGTTCTTTGTAACTTCCTTCCTCCCTACTTCATGCATCACTATTTAAACTTTCAAGACAGGTCCAAATCCAAAAGGTGGCTTTTTCAAAACTTTCCTATATGGACATTGCCTATAGTGTATCACGCTTTCTACATTTGAGATAAAGCAAGAATCCTCTAATAGGAAAAAATAATCATATTACTAAGGAAAGAGTCTGGGATACACTGGTGCACTACAGCAATGCCTGTATGATAAACTGGGGTTTTGAGGCATATTTTTTAATTTTGATTGGAGCCCAGGTAAGATTGGCTTCACATTGCATAGTTACTAAGGATGAGCTCAGGCATGTTAGCAAACAGCACATGCAGAGCACGCCAGGAAGTTGGCACTGCGGCGCACTAATCACAAGCAGTGAGACATTGTCCCGATGCGTGGCTGCAGAGATCGGGAAATGTCTCACTGCTTGTGATTAGCGCTCCCCAGTGCCGACTTCATGGCGGGCTCTGCACGTGCTGTTTGCGAACACGACTGAGCTCATTCTTAATAGTTACATCTTGGCTCAGCTTGGCTTGTCTCCCCTGAAGCAATCAGTCATACCAGCAACAGTAAAACTGCATACCAACATAAAAAACAATATTCTTCCTTTAATAAAATAGCCAGCAGGAACAAGTTATAGTCGTTTTTTGAGCTAGACATAGCTTTTTCAGGAAACTGTCTTTGAGAAAGCACTGCGCCTTGCACAAAACAGGTCAGCCTAGTACTTATTCCTGCTTTCTATTTTAATAAAGGAAGATCAATATTTTGCATCTAGCTGCATCATGTTACTGTTGCTGCTACAATTGTGTACCATGTTATTTAGAAATTTAGTGACCATAAATCCATGAAAATATGACTTTACCACCTTAATTATTTTATCCCCTCTGTATGTTGCAATGTGGCTTTCAAAGAAAAAAAAAGTTCTCCTATATTCAAAAGCAAACTTTCACTTTCACAAAATTGTACTTATGCAAAATTCAGTTTTCAATCAGAAGCGTTGTTGAATATATAGTACTATGGGGGTAAATAAAGGAGGATGTGCAATCTATGTAACAAAAGTCAGGAAAATGCATTTTGTTTCATTATTTTTACTATGTCTAATTAGAAACTAGTAAACGAAACTATATAAAACTAAAAAAAATTGAACTAAAAGGGTCAAATTCCTAAACTAGCAACTAGCACACCATTAGATACAAAATGGTAATATGAAATAAACCCTGATAAACCTGATCACAGTCCAAAGTGTGTGTCTATAATAGAGTGTCCATGCGAACATAAAAAAGTCCACTCTGAATTAAAGACAAAATAATCTTCATATGGTATAAATAAAATCCTCCAAGTGAAAAAATATTGCATTCCGTGCTCCCACACCAGTGCCCAAATAAAAGGCTTACTGGAACGGTATGACGCTCACTTGGAGGTTTTTTTCTACACCATATGAAGATTATTTCATCTTTAATTCACAGCAAATTTTTATTTTTGTTTGGATAGACATTCTATTATAGACACACACTTTGAACTGTCAACAGTTCTATTTTTGTTTTAGGCCCCTTTCACACGAGGCGGGCTCCGTTTCTACGGAGCCCGCCTCGGTCCGCCGGCTCAGCGGGAGATCAGTCCGTTGATCTCCGCTGAGCCGGCGGATGACAGGTCCCTCTCTGCTCACTGAGCGGGGAGGGGCTTGTCAGGCGCCGCTCCCGCCTATGGAGGGATCGGACGAAAACGGACAGCGTGTCCGTTTTCGTCAGATCTCACCCGATCCGATCCGCCAGCGACGGATCTGGACGTAGAGCCCATACGTCTGCTTTTAGCGGATCGGACGGGGTCGGATGTCAGCGGACATGTCTCCGCTGACATCCGACGGTCCATAGGCTAACATGGATCGCCCGTTCAGGTCCGCCGTCAAAACTGACAGGCGGATCTGAACGGTCCGATCGTGTGAAAGGGGCCTTAGGAGCATTGCACTTGCAGTTTGTTTTTGTTTTTTTAAACTAAACTATATACATCCAAATATGCTACCAAATTAAAGCCTTATGTCCTGAACAATGGTGTATAATAAATGTTACAGTAGACATTTCAGAATAATTCCATCTCTAAAATTAAAAGGAAAACCCTGTGGGACTCAAGGTGGATATAAGGAGGAAGCAGATAAAAAAGGTTAACTGGGTTACAATTTGCAAATCTGTAATGCTGTTTAGCCTATATATTAATGGTTTTGCTTCTAAGGCCTGATTCACACCTATGCATTTTTAGTGCTTTTTGCATTTTGCCGATTTGCACTACTGTCTATTTAACATGGTTTCCTATGGAACACGTTCTGTAGTGCAAATCTGCAAAATGCAAAAAGCACTAAAACTGCATAGGTGTGAATCCAGCTTAAGAGATAGAACTGCATGTTGACAGTTAGCTCATTAGCATTAGGTTGATTTCAGTGTGCTGCTCATGAGATAATTGCCAACAAGCAGTTAAATCTTGCAACAGCAAAGAGATTTTATTGCCGCACACCAACCCCAGCCTTATGCCTCGTACACACCTAGTGAAGCTTAGTGAAGACTGTAAAACTGTGGTAATGTCCACTCTTGTGCAGGGGATTGAACGAAACTAAAGCCTCATACACACGATCGGATTTTCGGCAGACAAAGCATCAGACTTTTGTCTGAAGGGAGTGTGGCGGGAACTTGTCTTGTATACTAACGGCACACAATTGTCAGCCAACAAACACAAAAGTAGTAACAAACTACTTGGAATTTCAGCTTTTGAGCGCCACCCTTTGGGCCCCTTCTGCTAATGTCGTGTTTGGTGAGCATTGATTCTGAGCATGTGTGTTTGTACATTGGACTTTTGTGTGATGGACTTGTGTACACACGATACGAAAATCAGACAACAGACCGTTCCCCACCAAAAATGTATTAGCCTGCTATCCAACATTTGTTGACGGAAAGTTGGACAACAATTGTCTGATGGAGCGTACTAACGGTCAGATTTTAGGCAAAGTCTGTTATTACACAATTCCCTGCTGAAAATCCGATTGTGTGTACGAGGCTTAAGGCTGCACATTTGCAGGAAGGAGAAATAAATTGATGGAACAGATTATGAAGGTACTACTCTTTTCATATGACTGGATAATTGCAAGGTTCACTTTAATGGACCTTTAATGAAGCTCTCAGTGTGTTCTGAGTTTAATTGAAGTTTCTTCATTTTATGAAAAGCATTAATCTAAAATAGAATAAAAATGTCACTCAAGTAAGTTGTCTAAGAGAGCTAATATAACCACAAAGTCTGAGAGAGTGCAGGGGCTGACATCTCTCCCCAGCTGTCTCCCAATCTGCCCTCCATGCTGTCATACAAAACATGGAGAATTCCCCAGGAGCTCACATGCTCTCTGCACATGCCAGACATTCTTACGATATGAACAGGCAAATGTGACCAACTTACGTAATAAAATGTCATTTCTATAGCTATAAGGATAGATGCAAGTGCATGTGGTAAGACAAAAGGCCATTTGTGCCCTGTCATGGTATTTAATATCATATTTGTGGACACTCTAACTTAGTGAAATAAGTATAGAAGATTTTAAATACAGTAAATACAAAAAACAAAGAACTCTTTTACAGACTGAGACATTTTAGCTAATTAAAATGCCCACGTTCACATTGCTGTGTATAGGTCTAAAACAGTTTTGACAATTTAGGTATATTCAAATTAAATGAAGAGTTTTTTTTTTTTTTAAGTACTTGGTGCTTATTATAAATCTTGTGTAAACAAATGCATGTGTCCATACAAATAAAGTTCTGAGTTGTTTTTTTTTATCTTTACTCTGTGATATTATCCAAACACCTCAAGTATATGAAAATCAATATGTGCTTATATACATATTTAAATTATCAAAAGTGCTGAGTGTTTAACCGCATGTATCTATGCATATAAATTGATAAGGGTTAATTGATCCCTAACATGCTAACACTACCCAAAGCAGCTCACATAATTGCAAAGTCAGATTTCTGAATACAGAAATATTAAAACCTTGCAAAAGTGCTGATTACTGTGCAATATATACACTCACCGGCCACTTTATTAGGTGCACCTTGCCAGTACCGGGTTTGACCCCCTTTTGCCTTCAGATCTGCCTTAATTCTTTGTAGCATAGATTCAACAAGGTGTTGGAAACATTCCTCAGAGATGAGATTTTGATCCATATTGACATGATAGCATTGCGCAGATTTATCGGTTGCACATCCATGATGTGAATCTCCCATTCCGGCACATCCTAAAGGTGCTCTATTGGATTGAGATCAGGTGACGTTGGACACCATTGGAGTACAGTGAACTCACTGTCATGTTCAAGAAACCAGTTTGCAATGATTTGAGCTTTGTGACATTGCTGGAAGTAGCCATCAGAAGATGGGTACACTGTAGTCATAAATGGATGGACATGGTCAGCAATAGGGATGGGCGAATGGTTGGGCCCGAGTATAAGTTCAGGCCGAACTTTGGTTGTTCGGATGTTCTGCGAACAGCGAACAATATGCGGTGTTCGGGGCAAATTCGAAAGCCACCAGAACACCGTTAAAGTCTATGGGACACTAACCTCTGATGCCTCGGGGGGCGGGGTCACCCATTTACCTAACTGGGTGACCCCACCCCCTCTGACGCCACGGGGAAGCCGTGGGAAAGTCCCAGTGGCTACCCCAAAGCACCCTCCCCATGTTGAGGGCATGTCTCTCGCCCCCCTCTTTTGCTGCAGCTTGCCAGGTTGCATGCTCGGATAAGGGTCTGGTATGGATTTTGGGGGGGACCCCTACGCCATTTTTTTAAAATTTGGTGCAGGGTTCACCTTAATTTCCATATCAGACCTGGTATGGATTTTAGGGGGACCCCCACACAATTTTTTCAAAAATTTTGGTTCCCCTTAATATTCATACCAGACCCAAAGGGCCTGGTAATGGACTAGGGGGATCCCATGCTCTTTTTTTCAATGAGTTTTTATCTATATTGCTAAGACCCGACAATTCATTACAGCTGCGATCAGTTTTAAATTACAATTTTTCCTTTACAAATGTAATTTTGCTGTGGTACTGTTCTAAGCACTGGAAAAAAGCACCACTTTACAGGCATACTATAGACACCCCCCCCCCGGCACAATATTTAAAGGAATATTTCATTTTTATTGTTTCACTTTAAGCATTAAAAAAATCACTGCTCCCGAAAAACGTCCATTTTTAAAAAAAAATGTTGCATTGATACATGTCCCCTGGGGCAGGACCCAGGTCCCCAAACACTTTTTATGACAATAACTTGCATATAAGCCTTTAAAATGAGCACTTTTGATTATTCATGTTCGTGTCCCATAGACTTTAACAGTGTTCGTGTGTTCAGCCAAATTTTTTGCCTGTCCGGTATGTTCTGGTGTGAACCGAACCGGGGGGGGTGTTCGGCTCATCCCTAGTCAGCAACAATATTCAGGTAGGCCATTGCGTTTAACGGATTCAGCCTCGGAAGATTTTACCCCCTTCCTGACCAGAGCACTTTTTGCGATTCAGCACTGCGTCACTTTAACTGACAATTGCGCGGTCATGCGACGTTGCACCCAAACAAATCCTTTTTTCCCACAAATAGAGCTTTCTTTTGGTGGTATTTGATCACCTCTGTGGTTTTTATTTTTTGCGCTATAAACAAAAAAGAGGGACAATTTTGAAAAAAATGCATTATTCTTTACTTTTTGCTATAATAAATATCCCCCAAAAATATATAGAAAAACTATTTTTGCCTAAGTTTAGGCTGATATATATTCTTCTACATATTTTTGGTAAAAAAAAAATCGCAATAAGCGTATATTGATTGGTTTGCACAAAAGTTATAGCGTCTACAAAATAAGGGATAGATTTATAGCATTTTTATTATTAATTAATTTTTTTTTACTCGTAATGGCGGAGATCTGTGATTTTTATCATGACAGCGACATTATGGCGGACAAATCAGACAATTTTGACACATTTTTGGGACCATTAATAGAGCGATTAATGCTATAAAAATGCATTGATTACTGTAAAAATGTCACTGGCAGTGTAGGGGTTGACACTAGGGAGCGATCAAGGGGTTAATTTTGTTCCCTAGTGTGTGTTCTAACTGAAGGGGGGAGTGGACCGACTAGGGGAGATGACAGATCGCTGTTCATACTTTGTATGAACAGGCGATCTGTCACTTCTCCCCTCAAAGAACCGGGATCTCTGTGTTTACACACAGGATCCTGGTTCTCGCCATGTTACGAGCGATCGCAGGCATCTAGACCGCCGGGCACTCACATCGGCTTCGGGGGGCGAGCTGCGGTCACGCGCGCGCCCCTAATGGCCACCAGGGGGAGCGACGTAACATAACGGCGATTTGTGCAGCCAAGCCATGTTGCCGCAGTACATCTGTGGCAGCTGGTCGCTAAGCTGTTAAACAATGCCCAGTTGGTACTGAGGGACTCAAAGTGTGTGAAGAAAATATCCCTCAAACCATTACACCACCAGTCTGAACCGTTGATACAAGGCTGGATAGATCCATGCTTTTATGTTATTTATGCCAAATTCTGACCCTTCTATCTGAATGTCGCAGCTGAAATTAAGACTCATCAGACCAAGCAACTTTTTTCCAATCTTCTATTGTTCAATTTTGGTAAGCCTGTACAAATTGTAACCTCAGTTTCATGTTCTTAGCTGATAGGAGTGGCACCCAGTGTAATCTTTTGATGCTGTAGCCCATATGCTTCAAGGTTCAATGTGTTGTGCATTCAGAGATGGTATTCTGCATACCTTGGTTGTAACGAGTGGTTATTTGAGTTACTATTGCCTTTCTATCATCTCAAACCAACAGAGTATTGGTAACTGTAAGCGCAAACACACAAGTCCATATATAACAGGAGATATAAAGGGCTGAGCAACTTAGTCCATAGGGGACAGGCTTGAAGTTCAAGGGTTAAGTGGTGATCTAATGGTTAAAGTAAGCTGGTAGGCTAGGCAGCTGCAGTCCTCAGAGAGCTGGCTCTGTGATGGATGAGAGAGGGGTAGAGAAGGAAGCGCCACCTGAGTGTAGTATTAACAAATAATGTTTAATCACACCAGGTAAAAACACACTTACAGGATAAAAACATATAAAAGGCTCATCTGTATAGGTATGTGGTCCTCGGTGTTCCCTCTGATCCTGTGGTGGTGACGCTGCAGGGATGCTGGGCTGCAGAAGGTGGATTACCAGCCGGGAGCTCCTTCTGTGGCCATCAGGAAGGGACTAGGGGCCGGCGTGGAGCGTGCGTGACGTCACAGGTCATCCGTCTGCTTCCGGGTTCGGTATCCAGGGGAGGGATCATCCAGGGAGGAGGGTTTGCAGGGAGGTTGAGAGAAGGCTATGCGCTCTGAGCCACTGCTCCTTCAATAGGCCTATACATACCTATACAGATGAGCCTTTTATATGTTTTTATCCTGTAAGTGTGTTTTTAACTTGTGTCATTAAACATCATTTGTTAATACTACACTCAGGTGGCGCTTCCTTCTCTACCCCTCTATCATCTCAAACCAGTCTGCCCATTCTTCTCTCACTCCTGACAACAACAAGGCATTTTCATCCACACAGCTGCCGCTCACTGGATATTTTCTCTTTTTTGGACCATTCTCTGTAAACCCTAGAGATGGTTGTGCGTGAAAATCCCAGTAGATCAACAGTTTCTTAAATACTCAGACCAGCCCATCTGGCGCTAAGAACCATGCCACGTTCAAAGTCACTTAACCTCCCTGGTGGTTTTCCCGAGTGTGGCTCGGGTTTAAATTTCAGTACCATTAGCGGTAACCCAGAGCCACACTCGGGATTGCATTGCAGGATCCTGGTGCAGTATACTTACCTTGTCCCCAGGATCCTGCGATGTCCCCCTGCTGTGTCCGCGGGCTCTGTCCTCTGTGTGCCAGGCTCCGTTGCGAGCGTCGTGACGCACAGGGGCGGAGCCTGGCTACAAATTCGGCGGAGCCTGGCGGCAAATTCAAAAAATGTAAAAATCATAACACATACAGATGCAGTGCACTGTAATCTTACAGATTGCATTACTGTATGAAATTATTTCACATCCCCTTTGTCCCTAATGCTTTGTCCAGTGCCCTGCATGCAGTTTTATATTATAAATACTGTTCTTTCTGCCTGGAAACTGGAGATTGCCCAGAGCAACTGAAAAGTGTCCCTTTACGTCAAAAGTGGTTTTAGATCAGCTAGAAAACAGCGATAGTAAATTAGAATACTTTCAGAATTGAGCGATAGTGAATCGTGGGGAGATTAATTTTATTATTAGTATATTATTATTATTTATAATTATTTATATTTATTTATTATATTATAATTTATGATTTTGTGTTTCAAACTTGATCATACCCGGGATATCTACTAGACTTTTGTTTGGACAGATTTAAGTGGTATTACTAAGAATTACAGGCCTACAATCTAAAACGCCAAATTTCTATGCAA
Organism: Lithobates clamitans; assembly: GCA_037952925.1. Taxonomy (NCBI): domain Eukaryota; kingdom Metazoa; phylum Chordata; class Amphibia; order Anura; family Ranidae; genus Lithobates; species Lithobates clamitans. The sequence goes on along the minus strand of JBBGZY010000100.1, from coordinate 14,402,208 downwards.
AATAATTGTACCACTTTGAGACGCAAAAATCTGACATAATCATACCGCCAGGGAGGCTACATCCCCTTTCTTCCCCATTCTGATGCTCGGTTTGAACTTCAGCAAGTTGTCTTCACCACATACAGACGCCTTAATGCATTGAATTCAGGGCCGATCCTAGGGTCACAGATGCCTGGGTGCAGAAATATTTCTGGCGCCCCCACGTGGGCGTGGTTATCTTACCAACTCCTCCCCTTTACAAATGTTTCTCTGGCAACGACAAACACAGAGATGTTCCCCTAAGAACTCTTTGTTACCCTGGGATCCTCCCATGATCTTTTAACAATAAAGAAAATACAGGAAGAGCGTACACAAATGGGACCTGGAAGGGAGTCTCTCAGATGCACACAGAGAGGGCTTCTGTTAGAGAATATGTTAGAAAGAGCCCCCAGACATGTTACAGGAGATGGTCAGACTGCAGACATAATACAGAAGATGGTCAGAGACTGCAGACATGTTACAAGAGATGGTCAGAGACTGCAGACATGGTAAAGGAGATGGTCAGAGAATGCAGACATAGTACAGGAGATGGGCAGAGACTGCAGACATGTTACAAGAGATGGTCAGAGACTGCAGACATGTTACAAGAGATGGTCAGAGACTGCAGACATGTTACAAGAGATGGTCAGAGAGTGCGGACATATTACAGGAGATAGTCAGAGACTGCAGACATAGTACAGAAGATGGTCAGAGACTGGATATATAATATAGGAGACGGTCAGAGACTGGATATATAATATAGGAGACGGTCAGAGACTGCAGACATACTACAGGAGATGGTCAGAGACTGCAGGCATACTACAGGAGGTGGTCAGAGACTGCAGACATACTACAAGAGACGGTCAGAGACTGCAGACATTCTACAGGAGATGGTCAGAGACTGCAGACATACTACAGGAGATGGTCAGAGACTGCAGACATGTTACAAGAGATGGTCAGAGACTGCAGACATGTTACAAGAGATGGTCAGAGACTGCAGTTCCTATGGACGTTAGTAAATAATGGCCGATCGGCCCTCTCACCTGACTCAGCGATACAGCAACAACGGTTCCTCTAATCAGGAGTCAGCTCACTCTGAATTGTCCGTTGCGACTCCGCTGGGTAGAGCCCAGATCTGTACTCTGGCAATGACTCCATTCCTTTCTCCACCAGGGATGGCGCTTGGCTGTGTGGCTTTCCCTCTGGTGGCGCAGGGAAGCGGGGTTCTCTCTCTGATGGTGTTCCCTCAGCACTGTCCTCTCCCTCTGGAGTCCTGGGTGCACTTCCTTGAAAGCTTTCCCGGGCTCCTGGCTCTCTCTCTCCCATTCAGCTGAGCATGCTGTGTGGGCTGCAGTGTCCGTGTTACAGTGGGGCTGCCAGTCCTCGGGACTACATGTCCCACAATCCCCTTCTTTGCTCCTTTTTTTTGTTCCCTGGCCGATATGAAGGCAGGGAAGAAACATAGTACAGCAGTGTGCAAGAGGAGGAGAGGGACAGGGGAAACAAGAGCCAGCGGCTGAAGTGGCGTCACTAGGGTTGGTGTCACCCAGTGCGGTAAAACATGGTATAACCCCCTCCACCAACTATAGTCAGCCCTCAGTACAGACCCCCCTTCATTAAGTATAGCCTCCCTCCGTCAGTGCAGACCCCCCACTAAGTATAAACCCCTTCCTCAGTATAGATCCCCCAGGACAAACTACCCCCCTCCATTAGTACAGACCCCCCTCAGGACAAACCACCCTCTCCATTAGTAAAGAACCACCCCCCTCCATTAGTACAGACCCCCCAGAACAAACCACCCCCCCTCCATTAGTACAGAACCCCCCAGAACAAACCATCCCCTCCATTAGTACAGACCCCCAGAACAAACCACCCCCCCCTCCATTGGTACAGACCCCCCCAGAACAAGCCACCCCCCTCCATTAGTACAGACTCCCCCAGAACAAACCACCCCCTCCATTAGTACAGACCCCCCCAAGGACAAACCACCCCCCTACATTAGTACAGAACCACCCCCCTCCATTAGTACAGACTCCCCCAGGACAAACCACCCCCTCCATTAGTACAGACCCCCCCAAGGACAAACCACCCCCCTACATTAGTACAGAACCACCCCCCTCCATTAGTACAGACCCCCAGAACAAACCACCCACCTCCATTAGTACAGACTCCCCCAGGACAAACCACCCCCTCCATTAGTATAGACCCCCCCAAGGACAAACCACCCCCCCTACATTAGTACAGACCCCCCTCAGGACAAACCACCCCCTCCATTAGTACAGACCCCCCCAGAACAAACCACCCCCCCACATTAGTACAGTCCCCCTCTAATTAAAAACACCCAGGCAGCAGCTGGAGAGGAGAGGACGGTGTGCAGCCACACCGCCCGGGTGGAGAACAGAGTGTGTCAGGCTTGGGCAGCAGGTGGGAGTTACACACAGGAGGAGAAGTGGAACACATCGGGGTCGAGCTGGGACTGCCCTCCCTCGTGATGTCACTGCGCGGCTGTGGCTGGTTTCTATCTGCACACAGAGACAGCCACTCCGGTCTCCGGCTGTTTCGTTCTCCTCCTCTGACAGGAGGAGGGAGGGGGGATGGGTACAGCAGCGGCGGAGGTGGTGAGCGGCGGAGAGAGCCGCCTAGAGACAAGAGGAGGAGGAGGGAGGAGAGCACTCTGGCGCTTTAGTGCCCCCACCTCTGTGGCACTTGGGTGCACTGCACCCCGTGCACCCTGGCCAGGATCGGCCCTGATTGAGTTGCTGCCATGTGATTGGCTGAATAGCAATTTGTGTTGCCAAGCAACTAAACAGGTGTACCTAATAAAGTAATTGATACCATTTTTTATTTAATTAAATTAATACCATTTTACTAAAAAATCCACTATGATTTTTCTGTAAGTTTCATCCTTTTTGTTTTTAATATTGTGTGCTCATGTCAAGCTGACCAAGCTGACCAAGATTTTCCATAGATGCCAATGTTAAATGTTACTGGAGCCGTGCAGTGCCAAGCTAGCCAAGTATTACCATAGACGCCATGCCAAGCTGACCTCCCAGGAGCCAGTGCAAATCCGGAAATTACGTCTGCGACCATGGCCCCCTAGAGGAGGAAGTGAAATTAGATATAGGAATAAATCAGGAAAGTGAACAGAAAAAAATAAAATAAATTGCCAATATATTTTAAGGATGCACATAAGTGCTGCATGGTGAGGAGTGAAAAATGTGGGTGGAACTCCGCTTTAACTGCCTGCCGACCACCTGCCTCAGTTTTACTGCGGCAGAATGGCACGGGTGGATGAAACTACGTTACCTTATGTCACTTTTCCTTTTGGCCACTAGGAACCTGCGCCGCCCGCAGCGTGTGCCCGGAGCCGATGCAAGTGCCCGGTAGGCGCAATGACCACAGAGCAAGAACCGGGATCTGTGTGTGTAAACACACAGATCCCAGTTCTTTCAGGGGAGAGGAGACAGATCGTGTGTTCATACAAAGTATGAACACCGATCTCTCTCTTCCCCTAGTCAGTCCCATCCCCCTACAGTTAGAACACACCTAGGGAACACAGTTAACCCCTTGATTGCCCCCTAGTGTTAACCCCTTCCCTGCCAGTGACATTTATACAGTAATCAGTGCATTTTTATAGCACTGATCGCTGTATAATTGTCCATGGTCCCAAAAATGTGTCAAAAGTGTCCAATTTGTCTGCCGCCATATCGCAGTCCCAATAAAAATTGCCACCATTACTAGTAATAAAATAATAATAATAAAAATGCCATAAATCTATCCCCTATGTTGTAGATGCTATAACTTTTGCACAAACCAATCAATATACTCTTATTGTGATTTTTGTTTACCAAAAATATGTAGAAGAATACATGTTGGCTTAAACTGAGGAAAAAATTTGTGGGATATTTATTATAGCAAAAAGTAAAAGATATTGGGGGTTATTTACTAAAGGTAAATCCACTTGGCACTACCAGTGCAAACTACAAATGCAAAGTGCACTTGAAATTGCACTAAAAGTGCACTTGGAAGTGCTGTCGCTGGAGATCCGAGGGGGACATGCAAGGAAAATAAAAAACTGCATTTTAGCTTGCACATGATTGGATAATAAAATCAGCAGAGCTTCTCCTCATTTCAGATCTACCCCTCAGATTTACAGCGACTGCACTTCCAAGTGCACTTTCAGTGCAATTTCAAGTGCTCTTTGCATTGTGCAGTTACCCAGATTGTGTTTTTTTTCCAAATTGTCGATCTTCTTTTGTTTATACTGCAAAAAAAAAAAAACACAGAGGTGATCAAAAAAGAAAGCTCTATTTGTGGGGAAAAAAGGACGTCAATTTTGTTTGGGTACAGCGTTGCATGACCGCGCAATTGCCAGTTAAAATGACGCAGTGCCGTATTGCAAAAAATGGCCTGGTCATTGAGCAGCCAAATCTTCCACTTCTGAAGTGGTTAAAGTGGCAATCAGCGCTCCCATTAGGATCTGTGTTCAACATTTACAAACTGGAGTTGAATTGTACTCTAAAAGCTTTAACAAAGCTTGCAGAAAGCTCTGCAAATGCTTTATCAAAGCTTGCTGTCCACACTGCTCTTATACAAGCTTAACCACTTGCCTACCACTTACACCCCCTTCCTGCCCAAGCCATTTTACAGCTTTCAGCGCTGTCACACTTTGAATGACAATTGCACGGTCATGCTACACTGTATCCAAACACATTTTTTATAATTTTTGTATCATTTACAAAAAGAGCTTTCTTTTGGTGGTATTTAATGACTGCTGGGTTTTTTATTTATTTATATGTTTTATATTTATTTTTACTTTTTTTCTGTCAGTAAATGTTGTAACTAAGTAATGTTTCACCTTCACTGATTTGCGCTGATGAGGCAGCACTGATGGGCCCTGATAGGCTGAATTGGTGGGCATTGATGAGGTGGCGCTTATGGGCACTGATGAGGAGGCACCTATATGCCGCACTTATGGGCACTGATAGGTGGCACTGATATGTGGCACTGATGAGCACTGATAGGTGGCACTGATGGGCACTGTTGCTAGGACACGCCGTGTCCTAGCAACATGGTGCAGCCACGATCCGCATGCTGCATGCCCCCGTGGGCGCGCAAGAGCGTCCGTTTTTGGGATGCCGTCATATAACGTCATCCCAGAACGAGAGCTGCACCGCTCCGCCGTCATTTGGCGGTGGGTGGGCAGCAAGCAGTTAAATGGGTTGTAAACCCTAGAGGTTTTTCACCTTAATGCATTCTATGCATTAAGGTGAAAGACCTCCTGTGATGCAGCAGCACTCCAGAGCGCCCCTTTAAGGCTGGGTTCACACTAGTCCGGTGCAAATTGCAGCTCCGGTTTCCCTGCGAAGATAAAAATGATTCCTTCAGCGGTTCCTCTCCATTGTAGCTGCGGATCAGCTGACCAGGGATGCGTTCCCATTGAAGATTATGTGCCTGCAATTTGCACCTCACTGCCTAGAAACCGCACACCTTTTTGTGCAATGTGGAGTGTGGATGCAACGCACATATGTAAACCAGACCCATTGAAAGGAACATATTTTCAAATGTTCTGCAAATTGGATGTGGTGGAAGCCGCACCATTTCTCATAAGTGTGAACCCAGCCTTACTTAGCTGAACCTGGTCATTCTAGCGATGGGGACGAGCACACCAGCTCCAGCTGTGTCGGGTCCTGATTGGATAAATTGATAGAAGTGCAGCCATTGGCTCCCACTGCTGTCAATCAAATCCAATGACGCAGAGGGCAGTACGGAGCAGCAGGACAGGAGAGTGCGCCTGCACGAGTGCCCCGAGGGAGAGCGGCTCTCCAATGGGGCGCTCAATAAGAAGAAGAGCCAGGAGCACCACTGAGGGACCCCAAAAGAGCACAATCGGGCTACTCTGTGCAAAACCAACTGCACAGAGGAGGTAAGTATGACATGTGTTTTTTTGTTTTTGTTTTTTTAAACAAACTTTTAAATATCCTTTAAGCTTGTGTGAAACAGGCCTTAGAGAGAGTGCTGAAGTCTTTGGGTTTAGTTTGCCACTTAGAGACCTGAATAATGCCATAAATGTTCATTTATAGGGTACATGAAAATTACATGTTTGTAATTCACAGGAGCTGCAAAACCTATATAGAGTTGTACTTTATGCTGGCTATGAAACCTATATTGGTGTACAATGTACTGCTTCAGCATCCAAAGGTAAATTTATTAAACTCTTGCAACATACTGTAGATTACTGGTCTGAGGGGGATTATTTGTTTTCCTCTTGACAAAAAAACACAATTGTCTTCAGGTTAATGATACACACTGTGGATTCTTACCTACCACTGAGACGGGCCATTCTACTAATCTGCTCAGACTAAGGGAAGTGGGAATGCTAAAGGGGATGGGTTCAGCCTCGAAAGTGATGCCACAAACAGTGTATAGGGAATATTCAGGAAACATTTACACTTATGCATGTTTGTGCAGTTAAATGCCTGTGAATAACATATGACATTTTGGTGATGGTAAATTCATGTGAATGATATATGATAAAGGATTCCCAGATCACTATGGGTTAGCTAAATAGACAGCAGAGCTGAGATACATGCTTTGAAGCACAACTTGTCTGAATGAAACTACTTGCTGAGCCGATGGATATCGAGATATGGATAGCTCACTGCGATAAGTCACTGTTGATAAGCTATTGAGCTGTGTAAGCAACAGAGTTGATAAAGCACAATTCATGTGCGAAACATGTAATCTGTGTTTCCCTTGCTTGTACATATAGTGCTCCTCATGTTCTTCATGGTTTTTGTTCATTTTTATTTACACACTTTTGCACGTTATTCACCTTAAAATATGGTGTATGGAATAAAATGTTTTTATGTTTATGATTTTTTATGAGTCCTTCATAAATTGTTGTATTAGAGTATGAATTTATTTATTCACTGAGTTGATCAATTTGATTTCATATGTGTTTTTACTTAAAGAGACAGCGCATCCATTTTTATTATAAACCTAAATACTCATCTATGTAGATGTAACATCGATCCAATGCTGTGAGAAGTATGGCCAAACGAGCTTTGGCCATACTTCTCCTTTAAGACAAAGGTCATTTGTGGCAGGTCATAATATTTATTGTCATATTTGTAGACACTATAATATATAAAAAAGACAAAGAAGCTGTTAAAAAATGAATGACTGGGGCATTTTAGCTAATTGTGTTGTGCAACATTAAATCTGGACTCTGTTCTAATAATTTTGTCATGATCCAGCCAATAATGAGTAGGTCTTGATCATGTTTCTGTAAACAGTTTGAAAAAACAAGTCTATCATAATCCATTCGGGGCAGGGTTAATGCAAAATATATACAGTATAGCATTTTAAAAGTAAAATGTCAAAGGAAGGCCAAATGTTTAATTAGTATATTGTCCCAGTGGGGCTCTTTTGTTTGCACCCTGAGTATGTTCTCTGGACCAGTCTAGGAGGTTGATTTACTAAAACTGGAAAATGCAAAATCTGGTGCAGTTCTTTATGGAAGCCAATCAGCTTCCAGGCTTTTTTGTCAAAGCTCCCACCCGGCCATCATTTGTCTATGGGTGGAAATCATATGATGTCCTCCCAGGATCAGACCGCACTGCAGCATGATCTGTCACCCACTGTGTCAACGGCACACAGCAGATGACAGATCAGTGTGCTGGGCTGCTGCCAGTACCATGTGATCACTGTTACCAAACACAGCAGATCACATGGCAGTGGTACACAATGAATGGCTTCCCTTCATGTCATTCATTGTGTACTATTGTGCTGATCTCTGTGATTGGTTACAGTGATCACATGGTAAAGACAGGGCCAATCACAGCCAATCGATACTATGTGATTAGCTGTGGACAATCACAGCTAATCACAATAGTACACACTGGATAAATGAATGTCCTTCATAAAATGGTTGCTTATAACAGAGATTATCACTGTTAAGAGCAATCATAGCATGTACAATGGAGTAGTACAGTGGGAGGTTAAACACTGTAATTGCTCTGGTCACAGCATGTAAACAAAATGTAAAAAAAAATAAAATAAATGTAATAAGAAAGTATTTTTTTCTTTTTTTTTTTACAGTGTCCCTGATCACTGCCACACCAATTATATGATGATTCTGTACTGCACTAGTGACAGTATGTAAAAAAAAATTGAGAAATTTTTTTATTTTTTTTTTATTTCTTCATTCTCCAAAAAATCACAACTTCAAAAAACTCTTAATGCCTCTTACTAAAGAAAGCACAGCCAAGTCACTCCAGGTGAGAGCAATCCCACGCTTCAACCTCACTGTGCAGGTCCAGTCCACAATCTGGATAGGAGCCACTGGAACAGGAAAAGGTTTGACTGCAAAGTCCTCCTTTATCTTTGCCAGGTCTGCATTGATGTCATGATGTCTACAATGTTGTCTGATTGCTTCAAACCTGTGAGTGCGACCAAACCTTTTCTTGTTCCAGCACCTCTTACTAAAGACCTTGGACTGTTTAGTTTCCAAAAAAGGGATCAGTTTGCAGGTATTTGTACTGTTCTGGCACTTTTGGGCCTCAAGAAATTAGATAGGCCGTCAGTACATCAGGATTGATCGATTTTCTTATATATATACCATAGTTTGTGGACTCTATAACTTTCCTTCAGACTAAATATTATACACTGATTTGGGTTATTTTTTTTACCTAGTAAATGTAGTAGTATACATTTTGGCCTAAATTTTTGAAGAAAGATTTTTTTATTTTATAACAAAGAAAACCCCTTTTTTTTTTTAAATCGTGGGTCTTTTTTTGTTTAGTAAAAAATAAAAAAAACGGGTGATGATTAAATGCCACCAAAAGAAAGCTCTATTTGTGTGAAAAAATTGTATAAATTTAATTTGGGTACAATGTTGCATGACTGAGCTATTGTCATTTAAAGCCAAACAGCACTGAAAGGTGAAAATTGGCCGGGGCAAGAAAGGGAGTGAAAATGTACAATATTGAAGTGGTTAATTGAACAAGCTGAAGTTAAAAGCTGATTGGCTACCATGCACAGCTGCACCGGATTTTGCACGCTCCAGTTGTAGTAAATCAGTAAAAGACAAATGTGTGTATTGCAATCCTTAGGGAACTTAAATCCCCCACAGTTTAAAACTATGAAACTTTCTACAAGACCCTGGTTGCAAAGAAACAAGATTTTAGACTCTACCCATGCTAGTATTATTGTATAATATGGGTAATAATAATTTGGGTCTTTTTATGTTAGTACTGGCTTTGCTAGATGAAAAGCATCTGTGCTTGGTCTCTACACACAGCAGAACAGCAGTTTGGGTGGGTGGCAACTTATTTTTATCTCAATGGTATCTGCAATCTTGGTCATATCTAATGGGTTCCATCCATGTTGGAGGAATGATCAGTGTGTTCAAACCAAACCTGAAAGCAGAAGTACTTTTTCTGTAAGTTTAATCCTTTTTCTTTTCGATACTGTTTGCTCATATGTCTTACTTTTTAACTTCAGTTTTTGTAACCTTCCATTCACCTCCTGCCTAGGGGTTATAAAAAAAATGAATAAACTGGTATTTGATTGCTCTAAAGAATACACAATCTGAAGAGACTATAAGTTAATGTTTGCACTAACTCTATAGGGTGTATTAATAAAAAAAAAATGGCATGACAATTCATCCAATAAAAGTGCATTTACATTTGGTCCCTGTGCTGGGCAAATGTTTTTCTTTGATTTAAAATACTTAATTTGGCCACTAGATGGCACTAAGTATCATATGATTTTTCTATGATGCTCAGTGCCTTCTAGTGGCCAAATAAGGTATTTTTCCAGGGATTTTATTTCCACATACCAGGAAATGTAACTCCTGCACTTGACTTGTGACTGATCTCCATATTCACAGAATATACCACTGTTCGCCGAGCTTCAACTACTGTGTGAATATACTTAAATTATATAAGAATGGCTTCCTTTGGTTAATCTGCATGTGGAGCTCTGTGTGTTATTAGTTTGTCATAACACTTATCTGCAGCACTGGAGATGGCACCATGCATTTTGAAAGCAGATGTTTAATTAGAACACACCTTGCCATATTTTGTTTTTGCATAATCATGTATTAACAACAAGTATTGCATTGTTGATTGAATGTATATCTAAACTGGATGTTGCTCATTTTTTCTTAGATAATCCTCTCACTACTGTATATTCTCTGAGATATGATTTTTTTCAGTACCATTTCCTGCTCTTTCTTTAGTGCAACTTTACAGAAACCACCTAATGTATTATAGTATGTAAGACTTCTCTTTACAGGGTAGTAATTTGGAAGTTATGAAATGTTATTAAAGTCATTCATGCTACAGTTGCAGTGAAGAAGATTAAAGGATAAAATCATGTCCACAATGTACTAGGAAGCTGGATGTAAAGGTTCACAAAGGGTTGAAATGAGATTTTTTTTTTGTATTATTGTTCTTCAACAGAGTGTACTGTACTTTAAATTACTCACCTTATAGATGCCCTGGTTTTACAGATTACATCTGACTTTTCTGATAAATGTGGATTATACAATGTAAAGGTTTCAGAATGACAAGTCACATATAACAGAGTTTTTATGTTTGCTATTGCTCTGAAGGTGGTTAGCTTTTTACCCCATAAAATTTACTATAGCCAGAACAGCCAAAACATGATCCACCCTAATATATTGATACTAAGATTATTGTGTTTAGCACATTGCTGGTGTCCTAAGAATCCCTACTCTCTTTTTACAAGATATTAGCTTTGTGGAGGAGCCCTAGGCTCTTTAGGTTTCTGCTCCATATGGATTTCCTTCAAGGGATGTTCTGTAAAGGTTGGTAGACAAAAAAATATCTTCCTTGGTTACATTTCATAAAACGATTTTTCTAAAGATAGATATAAACAGCAGATTTTCATTCAAAATGTATTTTACTCGAAATTTAAGAACATTTGTTCACTTTTGTAATCGTAAGTGGGGTCAAATTGATGTTCCCAGCAAAAATTTTGAAGGAGCAGAATGGAATTTTTTTTAACAAATTTAAATCTAATATTGCATTTGGCTTTCACTCAGTAAAGTCCATTCACTTCAAGATCAAATGTTGAACATGAAATTTTCTCCACGAAACTACTTTCAAATGACATTCATCGAGCCGTCAAATGTACTGAGAATTTTGGTATGAATAAAAGAAGAATAAACCTTGGATGTGGATGGGCACCTGACACATTTGTATTTTTGCCCTTCATGTTCAGCATTTAGTTTAAAGTTACGGATAGAAGGCCAATTGGAAAGCAACCAAGCAGGCAACATACACCACCGTTTAGCACTGCTGGAATTTGACACTTTTTGTATGAGTTTAATTACACCCAGGCCCATAATATCCCTATAATACATTACAATTTGTTCCCTACTCTGTCTAGCCCTTCAACCCAGCTCCGCCTAAGCTGTAATAAACAGAAGGCAGATACAGTGTAGGTACATTCTGTGCAAGTAGTTTGTGACGTTGTTATCATGTACCTGGTAGCAGAGCTTGAAATTATGAGGAATGGCACTCTTACACCTCTGACTTGGGACCCCTGGTAGTGTGAACAGAAGGCACAGGAGTGCAGAGTGGCACAAGGGCCTGTAGGACTTTCCAGTAGTAGTGCGGGTATATACGCCAGGCAGAAGAAGTCATTAATAGTCTTTGGTAAAGCAGGCGGGCTGGTGGATGGCAGACTGAAGCAGGCTGGTACAGACGACAGAGGGTGAGGCATTCACTGGCAGCCAACTGTAGAACAGCAGGATGTAAGGCAAGTACTGGAAACCTCAGAAGGATTAGCAAACTCAGGCAGGCAGGCCGGTTATACGCTGGCAGGACAGATCAGGTACAGAGGGGCAGGCAAGAGCCAATCAGTGGAAGAGAAGCAAATAGAAGAGAAAGAAGCGGAGGTTAAGGACAAGCCGGGGTCGGTGCAGACGGAGTTCAGAGAGTGGTCAGACAAGCCAGGTCAGCAACTGGAACCAGGATGTAGAATCACAGGGTCACAGGATACATGGAAGGCTGAAAACAAAGCAGCACTGATTCTGAGCACTCACACAGTTTAAATAGCCCATTCGGTGCCAACATCTGTCACAAGTGCACATAAGCACGCTGATGAGCACCTATGCGCGTGCACATATGCATGCGCATAAGTATTAGCCAAATTTCTACATCTACGAGAGGAAGCACGAAATAGCCTGTGAGGAAGCACAGTAGTCTGTCTAGAGGAACCATGTGGTCTACTGGCATGCCCTTCCTGACACTTGTGCTCATATACACATATATATTCAAATTATTCGTATAAAAAGATTAGGATGCAAAGTGCACCAGCTAATGCAAAGCACAGTTGTCAATAGTAGAAATGCTCATTCACACCAACATCTGTTGCAGCAAATGACTGCCACCCCAGGTGTGCTGGGTTCACTGTTCCGTAGTAAAAAGTACTCACTATTCACACTCTGCTTTAACAGTTTTGCTAACAAGAACAATAAAATATAATCATCACAGGAGCAGTTTACTGTTGGCCAAAACTAACTAGCAGCAGGCACCCTGCTCTATAGCTCAGCTTGCTTACGTAGATTCTGCTGTCACTATTGCTGTCACAGTACTGCTGGGTAATTTCAGTAAAAGCTCTCTTATCTCAGTAAATCTCTCTATTGAATGCAAATATGTGTCACAAGCTGGCATGAGTGAAAGGGGGAAAAAAAAAGAGAAAAGTGTTTCCAAGGTAATAATGAAATTGTAATTTAATGTGTGGCATTCCTGCGTTACCAAACCTTTTTTCAAATCAATAATAGTCGAAAATGACTGTGCTTGCAAAATATGTGCTGAATAAATCTTTTGAAGTTTGGACAGACTGATATTAGCAAAAATATCACAGTATAACCTGCCAACTTGAATATTTTTCTATTTCTAGAATGAGCATGTAAACCGTGCTCTCCAACGCTACTACTACAGCTGATCACATAACTGTACACTGCTGGCAGCAGAATTTACAACGCTGTTCACTGTTAATTCATTTATTTGAGCAACCCCAAAAAATCATGAAGTCGCCAAGCATTGATGTAAAAACATACTACCGTATGCAGACAACAACTAAGATGAAATTGAACTTTACAAAGAAAATACAAAATCATATAACGTGTTTTTCAGTGTATACAGTACGTATAGCAGAACAAGCTGGAGAGCTAGAATTAACCGGGGAAAATCTGTGATGGCTGTGCCCCTTGGACACAGTCGATCACAGAACGTGGTCAATGGCCAATCGCAGCGGCCATTTACCATGTGATCGCCATGTCCAATGAGAAATGATCTCAAATGTAAACATATGAGATCATCTCTCATTGTCAGCTCTTCCTCCTCACACAGAGACCACTGGTGAGGGTGAGGAGGGAGAGAAATCTGAGTGCAGAGTGAGTTTTGTAGTATTTGTTATCTTGCCAACATAGTGCCTAAACAGTGCCCATCAGTGTCTCGGTGTCAGAGTGTCCATCAGTGCCCACAGTGCCCATCAGTGCCAACAGCGATCATCAGTGTCAGTGCCTATCAGTGTCTTAGTGCCAGAGTGCCAACAGTGCCCATCAGTGTCATCAGTGCCCATCTGTGTCACAGTGCCATCAATGTCACAGTGTCCTCAGTGCCATCAGTGTCACAGTACCATCAGTGTCATCAGTGCCATCAGTTTCACACAGTGCTGCATATCAGTGCTGCCAGTGCCATCAATGCCATAAGTGCCATCAGGAGGAGTAGCAGAATGTATTTTGGGGTGTCATTTTTGCTCTGTACCTGCTATGTGTTGGAAAAATCTTATAACTGGACAACTTTGTGTAAGAAAAAAATGTGTTTTCATTTTTTTTCCCACATTTTCCAAAAACTTGTGGAAAAAAATTGTCATTTTTAAAAGACTTATTATGCCTCGTAGAATATACGTTGGAGTGTTTGCTTTCCAAAATGGGATAATTTTTTGGATGTTTTCATTGTACTGGTATTCCAGGGCCTTCAAAAGTGTGATAGGTCATCAAGAAATGAAATGTGTAATTTATGCTCCTAGAACACCTAAAGGGAGGAGGAGCAGAATGTGTTTTGGGGTATAGTTGTAGGCATGCATATGCCGTGTGACAGAAATAACCTGTTAATATGACAATTTTGTGGAAAAAAAAAAACAAAGCTTCATTTTGAAAAGAATTAAGGACAACTTCAAAAAACTCACTGTGCCTCTTACTAAATAGCTTGAAATTTCTAATTTCCAAAAAGGGGTCATTTGTGGGATATTCATACTTTCCTGGGTTGTTAGGGTCTCAAGAAAGGAGATAGGCAGTCAGTGTCAGGTGTGATCAATTTATAATGATTAGCACCATAGCTTGTAGATTCTCTACCTTTCACAAAGACCAAATAATATACACTTATTTGGGTTATTTTTACTAAAGGAATGTAGCAGTGTAATTGTTGGTCAAAATTTATGAAGAAAAATTACTAATTTGCAAAATTTTATAACAGAAACTAAGAAAAATGTGGGGTTTTTTTTTTCAAAATTTTCGGTCTTTTTTCATTTATAGAGCAAAAAATAAAAAACCCAGTAGTTATTAAATACCAAAAAGGAAAAAAATCAATAAGGGTCAAGTGTTGCATGGCTGAGTAATTGTCATTCAAAGTGTGAGAGCACTAAAAGCTGAAAATTGATCTGGGCAAGAGGGGGGTCTAAGTGCCCAGTAGGCAAGTGATTAAAATAATAATAATAATAATAAATAATTTTATATCAGCTAAGATAGATATTTTTTTAACAGAAAGTTAGCTAAGATAGATTTTAATGATAGCATCGCAAAGTATAAAAAAATATACAAGCCTAATAGCACAAATTTTTTATTGTTATTTGAATGTAGCCTTTGCCATCCCTGAACAGTAGCTCTCAGACTGAACCAGTCAGATGTGCTGCATGCACATGGGTTGATAGGAAAACAGATAAGTAAATCAATAACTAAGGGTATATGGTGTGAAGTGTGAACTAATGAATTTAAGGAGTTCCACAACAGAGTTAATTTAGACTAACTTGGGTTCCTGGGAAACTCTTGCTGGGCTTAGGACACTCTGTGCAGCACCTCTGGGAGACTGCAATGTCTCTAGAAATAGCAGATAAGGGACAAGAGAGAGCGCAATCTGAGTGTAGTAAAATTATGCATTTATGAAAAGAAGATAAATGGCAACTTATGTAACAGTTAAAACCTTGCTCATCAAAATTGGTTGTCTCTCTGATGGTGGTGGTCTCGGTGCAACAGGAAACCTAAGATTCATTCCAGGACTTGCACACCAGGCTTGTATGCTGGGTTTATCTTTTCTTGTCAGAGACTGCTATTCCCTCTATGCCAGTGGTGGCAAGGAGGTCTCCCAAATTCTGTCAAGTGCAGGGTGTTGTTTGCTGGTCACTCAAACACTAAGGCCGATGGTGTTCCTCCTCTGTCTGGGGTAAGTCAGTAAGTGCTATGACAGAACTTGGGAGACCTCCTTGCCCCAGATGGCATGGAAGGAATAGCAGTCACTGACAGGAAATGATATATCCACGTACAAACCTGGTGCAGATTCTGGACTGGATCTTAGGTTCACTGTTGCAACAAAATCACCAACATAAGAAGGACATTCAATTTTGATGAGTGCGTTTTTAACTGTTGCATTGTGTTACTATAGCTATTTTAGTGTTTTTTGTACCATAAATATGGAATGATGACCATGTATTGTTTTTAGAAGATAGGATTCCGCTATTACTATGCTACTTAACTCATGATACTCTATATGTATGTTTACATGCTTTTTCCTACAAGCGAGTACAACATTTTTTTTTATTAAAGCAAATGAATATACACTACAGAGGTTTTATGCTTCCTTGTTTATAACCGCAAAGAACCTTAAAAGACACAAAGCAAAAGAAGTAGGGGGCTCGTCCGCGATTTGTGCTAAAGTTCAGCAGAAGCAAATCTGTTTTCTGTTGCTTGTGCTAAACAAAAATGGTGTGTACACTGTTTAGGAAAAGCAAGGCTGCAGAGATTTCTAGAGAGAGGGTGGGCAACCTGCCTACCTTGGCCGGAAACAGTGGATGTCTGTTGCAGGGTAACTTGCTAGATGTGCTTCTCCTTTGGATGCAGCCTGTGATGGAATCTCATTTTTTCCTCCAGAGTTTAGTCTTAAACGTTTTGGGTTCAGTAAGGAAGAGATGCAGGCAGTAACTGCGTTTGGGTTGCACTTCCTTCCTGTGCTACACACTGAATCTGAAATACAGAGAAAGGCAGAGGTAGAATGAGATGAAGCTAATGAATAATTGCGCTATTACAAAATATAAATAAAATAATATAAGAGTGATAGCTGCCAGCATGTAACAATGTGGTGCACAGTGCAAGAAAATACGTAAATAGTGAGCAAATGCAGCACTAAATATAATAAATGACAGGGAGGTGTGTTCACATCTCATATGGAAATCACATCCTATATCATATAATGAGTGACAGGATGGTATGTTCACATCCTATATAAAATTCATATAGTGACCTAAAATCAGTAAACATTCACAAATAACTAGAAATCTAAAAAGTCCATGGTGATTGAGAGTTCATGAACATATATGGTGTAGCATTCTTAAAGTGGGGTAAGAACTGGAACCAAGTGCAAATAATGATTTCAATTCGAACACAAATCTTCTTATATTCAGAATCAAAAGTGTAAGTGGCAGAAGTGAATACCCTTACCGGAGGAGATGGACACAGTCACCGTGCGGTGGAGTGTCATACAAGATTTTAGGGGTCAAACGATCCCAGGGATATTGTGCTGGAAAATCCTGATGGTAGGTTCTATCCGGGATGACCGTGCTTGTAAGGTGATATACCACAGCGGGTAGAGGGATGACTCTCAGAAGAAGCAGGCTGTTGGAGAAGGCATCTTCCACCCCATGAGTGTCCAGTTCATAAGGAAAAGAAAAAAATCTCCACATAGGGCATGAATCCAATATAAAAAGTAGTTTTATTTAAAAAAAATGCTGGAGGAATCTTTAACACGCACAAAGTCGAGTAAATAAAAGGTGATCACAAAGTAGAAATAAAATCGCGTGGTAGCAGAACATCAGAAGCTTTAGCGACCTGACATGTTTCGGACGATAGTCCTTCAGCTGGGGCATATAGCAAGATGTCTGTACCACGCTCACATATATACACAATAAAATTGATGAGATAGCAAACAGCTGTGTATGCCGCCGTTGGGCGGACATAACAGCCAATCAATAGCAAGCTCTGTGTTGTGGACTACATTGCTGACACTCCGGGAACACAGAGAAAGTTGTCCTCCAATTGCAGCCCCTGAAGCGGGGTCATGTGACGGCGTCACTGTGTGTGACATCATCGCGCACCGGCTGTCGCGCTCCGAGTCTCCATTCCATTCAAGGAAGTGTAAATATACAGGGCCAGGAGGTGAGGTAACCGCACCCACACTGGCCTTGGAGGGATGTTATTGCGCGCCGATCTAAGGCGCTCCTATTCGCTCAACTTCCGGTGTCTCCGGAAGAATGAAAGAGACGCTGTTGATCGCAAGAGGAGGACTATGTATATTAATATGCATGATAAAAGTGACGAGATTATTGGGAGAGGTTGTTGTTTTCCTTACCATATACATATATCTTAGAAAGAAAACTATATTCTTGTGTGAACAAATATTGTATTAGGTCAGTGTGACATAAAGATAACAAAAAAGGAAAATATGCACATTAAGTAATGTGGAGCTCCAATCAGCAACCATGTATACTGTTAGGGTGATTTTATCCTATAAGAAGTGAATAATGACACAAAAAAAACATGTACATAACGGGGACTTTTCAAGCTATTAAGACTTATTTATAAATGCGTTTATGTCCCATTCCACGTTTAACCCATGGGGGGAATAACTTTTCAACTGGTAGATCCAAAAAGTTTCAAGCTTAGATACCTCCCTGGTACGTGGACCCCCCCTCCATAATGGGACAAACTTATCTATAACTTGAAACTTAGAGCTCCTCGGATTATTATTGTGAAACTGTAAAAAATGTCGAGGGACGCTATGATTAGTGCGACCTTTCTTGATAGAAGGAATATGTTCGTTTACTCGGGTGCTGAATGTTCTTATGGTGCGACCCACGTACTGCATATTGCAGGAACATGTAATAAGGTACACAATGTAATGAGTAGTACAACATTATGGGAAATGCGATTCTGTAAGGATGGAGCCCCTCTGAAAGTGACACCTGCCCTAGTAGGGAGCACCGGGCCTAGAACAGGGTAATTTCTTAGGATGTTCCAGTGGCGATTCAGGATTCGTTTAATTTGTCTGTGTTGAACAGACAATAAGAATGAGACTTACTGAAAGAGCAGCTTACAATGGCTACCAAGTGTTTGCAAGACACTGCAGAAAAGACAAGAGATTTAGAAAGTAGGGCACCCAAACCTGCTGGGGCTTCAAAATGTGTTCAAAGCACTGCATAAAAAGCTGAAGATTTGAATGAGCCTTCATGAACAAGACTAATGATGCCCTAACAAAGGACAAAGGCCAAAAGTCTTTTAGTAGAGGTACATGTGCCACTGTTACTTTCCATAAGCAGAAAGCTGTGAATCTGATCAACTCTAATAAAAATGGCCGAGTTGAATCAGATAAAAGCAAGGCAAGGCCTATGATCTCCAGAAGACAAATGTGGACTGATTTACTTAAGGTGGGGGTCCCTAGAGATTCTTAGGCCAGTGTTCCGAGAAAAACATGGGGAGAGATACAAGTTGATTCTCTCTGCTGGAAATCTGTACCTTTCTGTGAAAATGTTACAAGGCAACATTTGCACCCTGCAATGGTTTTGCAGTCAGAAATGGGCAGATAGAGAAATGTGAGCAGTGAGCTATGTATTTTGGCACACTTGGAAGGAACATATAATCTGCTTTGTCTTTTACGGTAATCAAAATTGAGAGGTGGAGCAGGCAGAGCAGATGACCAAGCCAGATAAGATGAGGCAAACCAGAAGAGGAGATGAGAGCATGAGGAATCTGCAGGTGATTTCCTGATTATGACTGAATTAGAGTGGCCTTCATCTTAGCATTTCCTTATGGTCTGGAGGGTAATGGAGGTTTGTCTGGAATTTTCCTTCCATCTATGTTACACAGGCTGCCAAGAACATTGCTAATCCTACTGAAAGGAACATTGCAGTTTTTCCAGGGACAAGGTCTATCACACAGAACATATGAGGGTCAAAAGGGAATTTTATTATTCCCATTTACAATATGGGGGTTTATTTCACTCTTTTATGGACAAAGGTTTAAAGAGCTGCTAAGAAATGCTACCTTTCAAATTTTCTTAGATTTAACTATAAAAATCAAGAGCTGGAATGTGTTGCTATGGCTATTTTAGTGATTTTTCTAGCATAAATATGGAATGATGAACATGTATTGTTTTTAGAATTTGGAATTCCACTATTCGTACATTAATAAACTCATTGGACACTGATTCATGAGGCTCAGGCCAGAAAATTATGTTAGCAGGAAGTAGGGGGAGGAAAGGACTTAAAAACACAACCACTGTTCCCGACAAACGTAACTGTTTAGTGTATGCCTATCACATAGATTGTACATGCTTATTTGCTACCTAGTATAGATAGCTTATTCATGTTGTAGGCATATTTTGTGATATCCTGTGTGTTGTGTGTTGTTTTTGCAACACCATTTTTATTAGTAAAGCAAATTAATATACTTTACAGTACAGTATATTAATTTGCTTTACTAAACAAAAATGTTGTACTCGCTTGTAGGAAAAATGATGTACAACATACATACAGAGTATCATGAGTTAAGTAACATAGTAATAGGGGAATCCTAGCTTCTAAAAACAATACATGGTCATCATTCCATATTTATGGTAAAAAAATCACTAAAATAGCTGTAGCAACACAATGTAACAGTTTAAAACGTGCTCATCAAAATTGATTGTCCCTCTGATGGTGGTGATTTTGTTGCAACAGGGAACCTAAGATCCAGTCCAGAATCTGCACCAGGTTTGTACACTGGATATATCTTTTCCTGTTGGGTTTTTATACTTCCTTGCTTTTACCGCAAAGAACCTTAAAGGACTCAAAGCAAAACTTAGATGTGAGTTACCATTTGTCGTATTGTCACAATAAATGTGTAATTTTACTACACTCAGATTGCACCCTCTCTTTTGCCTTATCTGATAGCAGAACAAAGCAGAGTGAGCAATGAGCTCACAGGTCTGCCGCTGCTGCTGAGGCTTCTTTGTCCAACCACAAGGTGGATGGCGGGGTGGGAAGTGACTGGGTTATATTGCTTAACTGTGGAGAAAAGTCAGGCCCCTGGCCTTGTTGTGCTGCCTAGAAAGTATCTGTACACCTCAGGACTGGATAGACCGACATACAACTATTTGACTCATGTCAGTGGTGTATTTGGCAATTTTAGCTTTAACAAGGTTATCAAAGTATCAATAAATGCCATAAATAACAAAACTCTACTGTACAGCATACCATATTTCTTCTACACACAGTAGCATTTTTTTGTAGATACCCCTAAAAAACATATAAAAAGTGAATTGTGTCTAACAAGATTCTCAGCAGAGATTTAAAGCAGCATGACTTCAGGTGGACTGTCCTACTTTTAAAAAGGGAAAACTCACGCGGTAAAGGCCCAAAACATTATGTGCAAAAGCTGCTAGCACAATACTCTGGCCAAGTATCACAGTGTAGAAAGACAAAAAGTGCAGCGCTAGAAAATTATAAAATGAAGGATAATAACACTCAATGCAAATATTTGTGCCAATATGGACTGGATTAAACGTATCTCTAGATACCACCTAACTTAGACATGAACATAAGAAGATTCCCCTTTAAAAGTGGCTGTGCCAAATAATTTAAACAATTCGTATGAGGTAATGCATCCATATATGAACATAAAATGCAATACATACTGTACATAGCAAATAACAGTATCTAAAGTGTTAACAAGTGCTTGTGCAATTAACTAAAAATGATGAATTCATGTACATACAAGTGAATATAAGCAATGAACAAGCAAATAATATATAAAAGTTTCAATCAATAAAGTGCTAGTGCATGCATAGTAAAGTCCATGAGGTGAATGAATGGACATAAATATAGATGGCACCGAACCCAAAATAACAGTTCATCAAGTGGATAGGTTGTCTCCAAAGTGTAGGTAAAGAAGTATCCGAATACCCATATAGTGTGGTAAAAGAGGAGGTTTACCAAAAGCTTATGACCACGATCAGGTTCTCAGTATAAGCCTTATTGAAGCAAAGCTAGTAGTCAGCTACAATCCTGGTTGTTCATTCAACAAAGGGAAGCATCTCAGCCAAATTTACACAACTTCCAACCCGATCTGTTAATTGCTAACATTCAAGTACATGAAAACAGGAGAAAGAAGCCGACCGTAGTGAAGTCCACATAAAAGTACTATTTATTTATAGAATATCACACTTACAAAATGTATGTAGATATCAAGCCAATACAGAACTCTGTATGCAGGGAAAACATTGGATCTGCCATTTTCCAAAATGGCAGGAATGGGGTCGTGCATGCGCAGTATTGTTGTACATCCTAGTTACGCTCTACGCATTTCATCATATATTTCAATCATCTGGGGCCATTTCATACTTTAGCCAATTTCCAATTACGTATGCTAGATGTCTAATTAAAATGTTGGCTGAGGTGTCACCTATTTCAGCACTGAAAGTTATTGAAGCAGAAAGTTCACAACAATGCATAAATCTATATATATATATATATATATATATATATATATATATATATATATATATATATATATTATGCATAAATACAAGCTCAACAACTTTGGTGGTTCCCACCACTATTTACTAAATATATATATTTTTTTTGTCGAATCTGCACAAGTTAGTAAGTAAGTAGATGAGTGAAGGGGTTCCACCACCACTCCCCTATTCACTTAACGATGTACACTGTTGTTGAGCACTGCATAGTGGTAAATGGAGTGGAGGTTTTCACCACTATTCAGAATTTAAGCAAGCTTAACATTGGAGGTTCCTGCCACTATTTACTAAATATGTATATATTTTTTGGTCTTTCGGCGGAGGTGCTCAAATTTAGTAGGTGAATTTTATTTGCATACAGTGTTGCGTGATTTACAGTATGCCATTGCAATTATTTTGTATGATCGAGGGTTTTGGAACACTTTATCTATCATGACTCTTCGTTTAGCAGGTATGTAACTTTTGTACAAGTGACCCTCTGCTGACAAGGATGTTGTTTACTTTTGAAAGCTGTAAGGACTGTTTCCATAATGCCACCTTTCAAATTAAAAGGTTAAATATTTGGAAGGCTAAAATGGCGTTGAGTGATAAAACAGAAATGAATAGATCGGTGGTATATTGGGTAGCACTGTTCATTAGCATGGTTGAATCCTATTTCTCTCTACTTATGTGGATTACAAGGTTCAGCTGTGCTCATATGGTTTTGCCTACTCAGATACTCTAGTGGAAAGCTTCTTTCTAATGAAACAGATCATGCATGTATCTGTGTACATGTCATAGAAACAGCAGTCATACAGAAAGCAGGGTGTTTGAAGGTACTATATAATATCATATGGTTATAGAAGATAGTTACTAATAATTAAAGGATAACATTATAGCTGTAACTCGGAGCAGTAATTGTCTATTCAAAAATTGGTTCTTCATTGAAATCACTTATAACTTTATCATGTTTTCAGTGAGCTCAGCACTACGTACTTTTTAGTATAAAAGACTGCCAAAAATCCCTGTTTACATTTTCTTTAACAACCAAGTTTTTTTTGTTTTTTTTTCTTGGAATGCATGTTAAATAGTGTGGCTGCAGTTTGCTATAGTGTTTCCAAGACAACAGAACAACAGGGGTGAAGAAGCGCTCCTGTACACTTCCCAAGCTGATTATACAAACAAATATAGGAAATTCTCAAACTTCTAATCTAGTTTCTAAGACAACGGAGATAAGGCTCTATAAACTCATGTACATTTTCTTCAGCAAGACAAATAACAGAAAAGGAAAACATTCATTACAGAAACCTAGTCAAAAATAATTACCTGGGAAACCGTTGTATTTAAATATTACATTAAAGGAAGCAGGACATTGGGGCTGATTTACTAAAGGCAAATCCACTCTGCACTACAATGCAAGTGCACTTGGAAGTGCAGTCGCTGTAAATCTGAGGGGAAGATCTGAAATCAGGGGAAGTTCTGCTGATTTTATCATCCAATCATGTACAAACAAAAATGCAGTTTATTTAGCTTGCATGTCCCCCTCGGATCTACAGCGACTGCACTTCCAAGTGCACTTGCAGTGCACTTGTAGTGCAAAGTGGATTTGCCTTTAGTAAATAAATCCCATTGCATGTAGATCCAGTACTTTGAGGACTAGGTAGAGATGGTTTCCATTAGTGAAGCTTGTGTCCACTTTCTTTGGACAAAGGGATTATACAACAGGAACATAATATAGCCAATACATACATATAGTCATAATGAATTTCTTCCATGTGCATGGATTACTTATCCACTGGTTTTCCTTAACCACTTAAGGACCGAGCCTCTTTTTTACACTTGTTGGTTACAAGTTAAAATCATTTTTTTTAAAAAGAAAATTACTTAGAACCCCCAAACTATATATATATATATATATATATATATATAATTTTTTTTTTTCTAACACCCTAGAGAATAAAATGGCGGTTGTTGCAATACTTCCTGTCACACCATATTTGCGCAGCGGTCTTACAAGCGCACTTTTTTTGGAAAAGATACACTTATTTGAATTAAAAAATAAGACAACAGTAAAGTTAGCCCAATTTTTTTATATTGTGAAAGATAATTTTACGCCGAATAAATTGATACCCAAAATGTCACGCTTCAAAATTGCGCCCACTTGTGGAATGGCAACAAACTTTTACCCTTAACAATCTCCATAGGCGATGTTTAAAAATGTCTACAGGTTACCAGTTTTAAGTTACAGAGGAGGTCTAAGGCTAGAATTATTGCTCTCTCTCTCTAACGATCGTGGCAAGACCTCACATGTGTGGTTTGAACACCGTTTTCATGTGCGGGCGCTACTCACGTATGCGTCACTTGAAGAGAAAAAAAATTCTCCTTTTAAGAACTATGGGCAGAAGTGACGTTTGACATTGCTTCTGCCCTCCTATGCCATGGAGCTGAGCAGGGGCCATCTTCCACTCTGTCAGCAGCCAGGCATCCACAGGAAAGGACGCGATCGTCCCTGCCGCTACCGGCAGATCCAGAAAGCGGCGGAGATGACCAGGGCATGGCAGGAGGGGGGTGGGCACCTCTCCCGCCACCGATAAAAGTGATCTCACTGTGAATCCACCGCAGAGACCACTTTTATCCTAAAGAGAAACACACAGCGTTCCCAAAAATACCGGGGTTATGGCAGCAGCTAGTGTCAAAGTACTGACGTATGGATATGTCGTTTTGTGTGAAGTGTTTTTTAAAGAGAACCCATGATGAGAAATATACACGAGTTGTTAATACTAGTCTACTTTTGATATTGCTTTCCTTCTGCTTGATCCTCTGGCATTGAGGCCTACAGATTGCCTGGTGGACCAATGCAATATCACATGTTCACTTATCCATCCTACAGAGTCCTTACAGTCAAGAGAGTTCCCTCACCAAAGGGTGATAAGCGGATGCTTTGTTAGTGAAACCACCTTCCTATGTGCTGTAGCCTGTAGTTCCAGATCTGTTCTAAGGCTTTTAGTTTGTCAAAGCTGTGAAATAAAACAAAAGGGAATATCCTGATAAAATATGTATATAATCTCTCTCTCTTTGTACTTTAATTGTTTATTTTTATAAATCCGCAATACACATTCATTGGTAGGGTTACATAATATATACAAATTACACACCAGACAGTATTTACAACACAATGTACAGTGTAAGTCCCCTGGCTTACATGATATTTACAAATTACCCGCAACAACCATATTTACAATACAATATAAGATGCAAGTATAGCGTTAGATTACCTGTTAACTTCAGGTCGTCCCATGGTGACTGCTCTCTATCCCCACACAAAAGAGAGACTTAGCTTGGTCACAAAGCATTATATCCCCCCTCCTTTCTGTACTGTGGCTAATATAATTCTCCCTAATTGGTCACTGTATCTAGCAAATGTATATTGGGCACAGCCTGATTGGATGAGTCAAAGAAGGCTGCTGTTTACTACCCATTAGAGATGTGATCAGGGAAAACAAAAGGGCAACATTTGAAGTGGAACTAATTACAGTAATGCCAACACAACACTCAATACTTTAAATATATTTCCTTCTAACTGAAATATATTTCTAATTACAATAATATTTACAGCTGTTAATGGAGATTTCACATAAATCCATGTAACAGTCGGCCCCTTGCGGCCAGTGAGAACTAAGGCCACACATAAAATAATGGTTTATGTGTATTCTCCTTTAGCATTTGGAGCTTTTGTTTTTGCTTTCTGCAATAAAAAAAATAGTTGAAAAGACACTGTAAACTCTCCATCTTACAGTCCACATTCCTGGATCTCCGTATCTGTAATTCATCACTTGTTCTGGATATAATAAGTCCATAATAAACATCATAAGACAAAAAACAAAAAAATTAGGATTTTAGTTCTCAACAGTCCAATAATAATAGTACAAAAGTCAATGATTCAAATCTGGTCATGTTGTCCTTGCTTCTGGGACCGCCTTGGATGGTGATTCCAATTGGATACAGAATAATCAGTAATGATATTTGGAACAGCTTTCCTGGCTTTCTGAGGTTATACTTTATTAATGTGGACACAGGTAGGGAAAGGAAAACACGAGTACTTCTAAGACATGTGCATTCAAATTAATGCTTATCTTGTAATTCTGAGTAGCAAGGACCTTTGATTAGCATTGTCATGTTTAACCATTTGAATGGTGAGACCCATAGTAATTGGCAAATAGCAGGAATGGCATAGTACAATTGTACTTAAGAGTAATTTAGTTTGATTATTCCTGAAGCCACAAGTAACTGGTGACATCACACTTATCCGCATTCTGAAATCAAGTTATTTTGTCTGCTTGGTTGACACTGCCTACCCTGTTCTGGGCCTGTTAAAGTTATGACCTCTTCCTCCACCTGTTAAAGGCATGACTCATATAGTAGCTACACACTGTAGCAAAGGATGGAACTACTTGCACAAATGTGTGGCACCAGCCAAGGTTTTAACCCATCAGGGTTTGTACACAGTTTCAGTAAAATTAGTTATTGGTGAGTTGCAATGGCAACAAGATCCCCCTGGAGATTTCAAGGGTCATGCACACATACAGTGGTAACTAGCAGAAGGTGGGGCAGAGTTATGTGCAGGCATATGACAATGGCTGAAGAAAGATGGGTGATGAAAATCAGACAACCTGGCTCAAGGGGGTAACCATTCAAATTGTTAAATGTGGTAATGGAAAAGGGTCTCATTATTATGTTGCAATAAATCTATAGCAATGCTAAGCAAAGGTCCTTACTACTCAGAATTACAAGATAAGCATTCATTTGAATGAAAATGACTTAGAAGTACACATGTCTTTCTTTCCATACATTTGTCCACATTAATAAATTATAATCACAGAAAGCCAGGAAAGCTGGCCCAAAGGCAGTTACTGAATATGCTGTATCCAATTGAAATCGTGATGGAAGGTGGTCCCAGAAGCAAGGGCAACATGACCAGATTTGAATCATGGACTTTCGTACTATTATTATTGGACTGTTGAGAATTAAGATCCTCTATTTTTTTTCTCTTTTTTGTCTTATTATTATTATTGTGGACTTATTACATCCAGAACAAGTGATGAACTACAGATCCAGAGTTTCCTGATCACATCTCACATGGGTAGTAAACAGCAGCCTTCTTTGACTCATCCAATCAGGTTGTGCCCAATATACATTTTCTAGGTACAGTGACCAATTAGGGAGAATTATATACTGTATATATTACTACAATGATTGAGGTGTATGCACACAAACACATAAACTAGACAACACCACTCTTTGCCTTCAAAACAGCATAATTCCTTCTAGGTACATTTGCACACAGTTTTTGAAGGAACTCTGCAAGTAGGTTGTTCCAAACATCTTGGAGAACTAACCTCAGATGTTCTGTGGATGTAGGCTGCCTCAAATCCTTTTGTCTCTTCATGTAATCCCAGACAGACTTGATGATGTTAAGATCAAGGCTCTGTGGGAGCCAAACCATCACTTCCAGGACTCCTTGTTCTTATTTATGCTGAAAATAGTTCTTAATGACATTATCTATACACCTCTGGGTTTTTGTCCTGCTGCAGAAATTATTTGGAGCCAACCACACGTCTCTCTGATGGTATGGCATAATGAATAGGTAACTGCCTGTATTTCTCAGCATTGAGGACGCCATTGGCCCTGACCAAATCTCCAACTCCATTTGCAGGAATGCAGCCCCAAACTTTTTTGTACATTTGTGTGTAAAAAAATGATCTGGTTGTCCTATTAAATCGTGATACACTGTAAGGTCCAAATTGTTTTTTATAATAAAACAAAAGCTGCGCTAGAAAAGAAGTGTCCAAAAGGCTTTATCTATGAACATCCAACAGAAGCACTTAAGATCTTGCAAACACCATGATGTGCACACATAAACAAGGTGAAGTGCCCGACCACCGTAGCTGTAGATTGAGCTTACCGAACAGCAAACAATAAAAGCAGATGGCTTACAACCCAGCCGGGGCCTTTTAGATATAGTTGATAATCCCGCTCACTCCAGGCTCAGATCTCCATTCCCTCAGTATATAAACCAAAAAAAAAAAAAAAGAGAACTGGCCATAATGTAGTATATCTTGACATCCAATAGGAGTACTTAAATTACAGCAAACACCATGATGTGCACACAAAAACAAAGTGAGAAGCCCGACCACCGTAGCTGTGGATTGAGCTTACCAAATCACAAGCAGTAAAGGCAGATGGCTTGGGTCTTTGCAGATGATGATTGAATGGTTAGTATTCTCGCTCCAGCTATGATATCCGTTCCCTCAATATACAACCCAAAAGAGAAAAGAACTGGCCATAGTGTAATATACCCAAGGTAGCTTTAATAGAATAAAGTATTGCACTTACAGTTAAGAAGTAATGTTATCGCGTGGTTGCGTATAAAAAAGCCGGCCGGCATAACAAACATAGAACGGAGCCCGTCCTCCTGGTAAAATCACGTGGTAGCGTCACTACGTGCTTCTCCAGACGCGTTTTGTCATCAATCGGACGTTCTCAATGGGGACGGGCAGCATAGTGGTCCACCACCTTATATACGGGACCAAGCCTTGTTCTGAGTCACAAGTACAAGGACGCCATATTGGATATGGGCAAATAGCCCTTACTTGTGGAAGAAAGAATTAACGCCCACAGTATTCATAAAAAGATCCTATTCGGCAGATTCAGTAGCCAAAAAAGGTGATTTTTGATAAAGTATAAAAGAGACCATAAAATAGAAAATAAATATAAGAAAACAAAAAGAAAAAAAGAAGAAAAAGAAAAGGAAAAGAAAGGAGAAAAATAATACTTAGATAAAAATAAAAAATGTATGAATAAAAATTAAATGTATATAAAAAAATATATATGGACTGAGAAGGATGTGTATAAATTAAACAGCTCCACCCTTAAGTGTATAAAAATCAAATCAAAAAGAAAAAGGGATGATAAATATGATGTTAATAATTATCGAGCAAAAAATATTTTTACTAGGCTCTAATAAAAATACATACTGTGATAAAATAAATATATTAATTTATTATTACATAAGCCTAATCACAGAGTGCAAAGACTAATGATAAAAGTTAGCATATGGTGAAAAACGTATTAATGTGAAAAAATATTTATAATATTATATATATGCTAAATATACATCATTGTATATCCTTATATTAATATTCTGAATACAGTGGAAAAAATTAAAGTGAAGAATGCTAAAAAAGAGTGAATATGTGACTTATAAATAGTCCAAATATCGAGAATAACAAATTAAACTCTAATGTGCTGTACTTCCCAAGTGTGTCAGAGCGAATTCACATTACATATAAATTTAAGAACATAAAATAATCAAGAATTATCAATAAAAGCATTCACATCAGTGTCGATGTTCAACCCATGAGGGGTGTAAGTTCTCAACCTGTGGATCCAAGTCATCTCTAATTGGGATATCCCCCTAATCAATGAACTCCCCCTCCAATGGGGCCTAAACTTATCAATACCCAAAAAGATAGTCTTAGAGGGATCTCTATCATGTACTAATAAATAGTGCTTTGACACTGAGTGATCTTTGAATCCAGTTAAAATATTGGTGATGTGTTCGTTGAGGCGCACCTGAAGGGGTTGCTTGGTCCTGCCCACATATTGCAGGCCGCACGGGCACTGCAACATGTACACCACTCCCTCAGTAGCGCAAGTAATGAATGGTTTTATTACATGTGTCTCTTGTATGCTGGTAGAGATGAAAGTGGTGGTTCATCTATGGGGACAAGCACTCAAAGAGCAAACTCTACATTTTTTACATTGGTAGAAACCAGTTAATTGATTAAAAAAACTGGGCCTTGGAGCTGGTGGATTGAGAATATTTGGGGCCAACCGATTTCTCAATGATGGTGCCCCTCTAAAGATGACACGAGGTTTATCTGGTAAAACCTTATTGAGAATCATTTCGCTCTTAGCAACATGCCAATGTCTATAAACTAAACTCTTAATAGTGTTATGTTGTAAAGAGTAGGGCGTCACACAAGGGACGCCAGAAGAAAATTCATCATTGACCCGGGGGCCCTTATCAACTAGCAGATCGTCCCTATTGACTTGCTAAACAGTGTCTAACGTTCTTTGTAAGGATTCTTTTGAGTATCCCTTTTGGAAAACCTCTAAGTAAGAACCTCCGCCTGCACCAAAAAGTCGGATTGGCTGGAGCAATTCCTTTTGATTCGAAGGTATTGGCTTTTCAGGACTGACTCAAGCCAGGGACGATGATGACAACTGTCCACTGGTATGAATGAGTTCCTATCGGTCTCCTTAAAAAAAAGTGGACGTAATTAGATTCTCTCCACTAACAGAAATTTTTAAATCTAAAAAATTAATAGTGGTCTGGCTAGCCTCATAATTTAATTTAATACCCCTCTGATTAGTGTTAAGGGCGGATAGAAACTCCTGCAAGGCAAGATGTTCCCCATCCCATAGGAGGAGAATGTCATCTATGTACCTGGCCCACAAGACCACCTGGGGGTGTCTTGGGCATAGATGACATCCTCCTCCCATTTACCCATAAAAAATATTTGCCAGGCTAGGGGCATATTTAGCCCCCATAGCCACTCCCATATCTTGTCTGTAAAAATTACTGTTGAACCAGAAGTAGTTATGACACGTACCTCGTATGTGAGCCTGACGTGCAGAGGGAGACCTCTCGTACAGCCCTGGTTCCCAGATCACTGGAGTTGAGGACAGTGACCGTAGGAGCACAGCAGGGTATGAGTGCCTGGTGGATTCTCTGGAACTGGAGATGATGTCCACTGGGAGACACTGGAACTGGCTGGAGTGCCAGGTGCAGGTGAGCTGGATGCAGGTCAGCAGGCTGCAGGTAAGCTGGATGCAGGTCAGCAGGATGCAGGTAAGCTGGATGCAGGTCAGCAGGGTGCAGGTAAGCTGGATGCAGGTCAGCAGGATGCAGGTCAGCAGGGTGCACACAGCAGGCAGAAGCAAGGTCAGACAAGCCGGGTCATACACAGTGGATCAGTTCAACAGAATCGGCAGGCAAGGAATAGTCAAGTTCGGGCTGGTTTCTGGTAACAGGAGATCAGGCAGGCAGGTAAACAGAATCAGAGTCAGGGAAAGCCAAGGTTTAGGATTGGAGACAGCAGCATGGTCAGAGAGCCAGGTCAGGTGATCGGATGCTGATTACAGGAACAGGTCACAGGTGAAGCTGCAGATCAAACAGCAAGAGCTGAATGGCGGAAGCCCCTCTTAAAGGCCACCGGGTGCCAAAGCCGCGTCACTGCGCGTGCGATCTCCGTGATCGGCACATGAGCATTGGCGCATGCCTGTTCGTTACTGGGAACCTGTTGGTGGGGATTATCCTGAGCCCTGTTGCAGGTCTGGAAGTAGTATGTCCATGACAAGTTATGGGAGGCGGCATATCTTAGCAAATCCATTAGGAACAGCACCTGGTCATGAGCAAGGCCAGAATCCCTATCTAAAAAGTGCTTGACCGCCTCAAAACCCAGCTCATGTGGGATAATGGTGTAAAGGGATGTCACATCAGCAGTGACTAGCCACATCCCAGTTGTAAACTGGACTCTAGAGAGTGATTGAATAACATGTCTAGAATCTTTAATGTAAGAAGGTAACCTCTGTACAAGGGGTTGTAGGAAGAAATCTATATATCTGCCCACCCGGGACGTCAGTGAATCTATGCCACTAACAATGGGACGTCCCGGGGGGGGGGCAGACAAGACTTTTATGTATTTTTGGTAAGTAGTAGATGGTGGGTGTACGCGGGGCCGTGGGTACCAAATAGAGACCCTCTTTTTTAGTTTTTTAGGGCCCCCCCTCCAGGAGTGAGGGATGTCCCGGGACGTCCCATTGTTAGTGGCATCGATTCACTAACCTTCCGGTTGGGCAGATATATGCATTAAAGATTCTAGACATGTTATTCAATCACTCTCTAGAGTCCAGTTTAAAACTGGGATGTGGCTAGTCACTGCTGACGTGACATCCCTTTACACCATTATCCCACATGAGCTGGGTTTTGAGGCGGTCAAGCACTTTTTAGATAGGGATTCTGGCCTTGCTCATGACGAGGTGCTGTTCCTAATGGATTTGCTAAGATATGCCGCCTCCCATAACTACTTCTGGTTCAACAGTAATTTTTACAGACAAGATATGGGAAGCACACTGTGAAGCAAGTCAATAGGGACGATCTGCTAGTTGATAAGGGCCCCCGGGTCAATGATGAATTTTCTTCTGGTGTTTCTTTTGTGACGTCCTACTCTTTACAACATAACACTATTAAGAGTTTAGTTTATAGACATTGTCATGTTGCTAAGAGCGATACGATTCTCAATAAGGTTTTACCAGATAAACCTCATGCCATCTTTAGAGGGGCACCATCATTGAGAAATCGGTTGGCCCCAAATATTCTCAATCCACCAGCTCCAAGGCCCAGTTTTTTTAATCAATTAACTGGTTTCTAGACGAACCACCACTTTCATCTCTACCAGCACACAAGAGACACATGTAATAAAACCATTCATTACTTGCGCTACTGAGGGAGTGGTGTACATGTTGCAGTGCCCGTGCAGCCTGCAATATGTGGGCAGGACCAAGCGACCCCTTCAGGTGCGCCTCAACAAACACATCACCAATATTTTAACTGGATTCAAAAATCACTCAGTGTCAAAGCACTATTTATTAGTACATGATAGAGATCCCTCTAAGACTATCTTTTTGGGTATCGATAAGTTTAGGCCCCATTGGAGGGGGAGTTCATTGATTAGGGGGATATCCCAATTAGAGATGACTTGGACCCACAGGTTGAGAACTTACACCCCTCACGGGTTGAACATCGACACTGATGTGAATGCTTTTATCGATAATTCTTAATTATTTTATGTTCTTAAATTTATATGTAATGTGAATTCGCTCTGAGACACCAGGGAAGGACAGCACATTAGAGTTTAATTTGTTATTCTCGATATTTGGACTATTTATAAGTCACATATTCACTCTTTTTTAGCATTCTTCACTTTAATTTTTTCCACTGTATTCAGAATATTAATATAAGGATATACAATGATGTATATTTAGCATATATATAATATTATAAATATTTTTTTACATTAATACGTTTTTCACCATATGCTAACTTTTATCATTAGTCTTTGCACTCTGTGATTAGGCTTATGTAATAATAAATTAATATATTTATTTTATCACAGTATGTATTTTTATTAGAGCCTAGTAAAAATATTTTTTGCTCGATAATTATTAACATCATATTTATCATCCCTTTTTCTTTTTGATTTGATTTTTATACACTTAAGGGTGGAGCTGTTTAATTTATACACATCCTTCTCAGTCCATATATTTTTTTTTATATACATTTAATTTTTATTCATACATTTTTTATTTTTATCTAAGTATTATTTTTCTCCTTTTTTTTTCCTTTTCTCTTTCTTCTTTTTTTCTTTTTGTTTTCTTATATTTATTTTCTATTTTATGGTCTCTTTTATACTTTATCAAAAATCACCTTTTTTGGCTACTGAATCTGCCGAATGGGATCTTTTTATGAATACTGTGGGCGTTAATTCTTTCTTCCACAAGTAAGGGGTATTTGCCCATATCCAATATGGCGTCCTTGTACTTGTGACTCAGAACGAGGCTTGGTCTCGTATATAAAGTGGTGGATCACTAAACTGGCAGTCCCCATTGAGAACATCCGATTGATGATGAAATGCGTCTGGAGAGGCACGTAGTGACACTACCACGTGATTTGACGAGGAGGACGGGCTCCGTTCCATGTTTGTTATGCCGGCCGGCTTTTTTATACGCAACCACGCGATAACATTACTTCTTAACAGTAAGTGCAATACTTTATTCTATTAAAGCTACCTTGGGTATATTACACTATGGCCAGTTCTTTTCTCTTTTGGGTTGTATATTGAGGGAACTAACCATTCAATCATCATCTGCAAAGACCCAGGCTGGGTCGCAAGCCATCTGCTTTTACTGCTTGCGATTTGGTAAGCTCCATCTACAGCTACAGTGGTCGGGCTTCTCACTTTGTTTTTGTGTGCACATCATGGTGTTTGCTGTAATTTAAGTACTTCTATTGGATGTCCAGATATACTACACTATGGCCAGTTCTCTTTTCTTTTTTTGGTTTATATACTGAGGGAACGGAGATCTGAGCCTGGAGTGAGCGGGATTATCAACTATATCTAAAAGACCCCGGCTGGGTTGTAAGCCATCTGCTTTTATTGCTTGCTGTTCGGTAAGCTCAATCTACAGCTACGGTGGTCGGGCACTTCACCTTGTTTATGTGTGCACATCATGGTGTTTGCAAGATCTTAAGTGCTTCTGTTGGATGTTCATAGATAAAGCCTTTTGGACACTTCTTTTCTAGCGCAGCTTTTGTTTTATTATATTGGACTTTTGTGTTGTTGCACTGCATGCTGCTGCTTTTTTATTGTTTGATTCAAGGATATATTTTTTCTAGCGCGTTTTTTTCTCTATATACCAAATTGTTCTTTGCCTTTTAGTTGTTGTTCTGTCAACAAAGGATGAACCCAGAGCACATGTGCATTGACATGCTCGCTGTGGTGTGAACAAGCCCTTTGACATATCTTTCCCCTTACAAGTATCCCTATCCGAACACCTCACTTTGAAAACTGTAAAAATAACTAATTAACAATTAACCAATTCCTAACAGTTAATGTTAACCCTGAATCGTAATCGTGAAATTAGATTACTGGACAAACTCTAGGGGTGACAGCCAATGTATTATAGTATATTATTGTGGCAAATTTGTGCCTGGTAAGATAATACAAGGTACAGTATCTCACAAAGGTGAGTACACCCAGGTCCAGACTGGGACAAAAAAAAAAGGCCCGGGCATTTTAGACTGAGCAGCCAACTTTTCCAGGGACCGTGGGGGTTGGTAGACATTCGCGGGGGTGGCTGGTGTCGGTCCTCCAAACTGTAATGTGCAGGGACACTGTGATATAAAGGGAACTGCACTGTAAAGGGGCACTGTAATGATTACAGTGCCCCTTTACAGTGCAGTCCCCTTTATATTACAGTGTCCCAGTTCTATTGTGGCCATGCAATGCTAGTACTGTCTGTCTCCTATTGTGCCCACACTGCCCAGTTACACTGATCTGCTCTCTTTCTGGTGGTGCGGTACAGCGTAGCTCTCTCTGGTGGTGCGGTACAGCGTGGCTCTATCTGTTGGTGTGGGTACAGCGTGGCTCTCTCTGGTGTTGGGGTACAGCATGGCTCTCTCTCTGGTGGTGCAGTACAGCGTGGCTTTCTCTCTGGTGGTGTGGTACAGCGTGGCTCTCTCTCTGGTGGTGCGGTACAGCATGGCTCTCTCTCTGGTGGTGTGGCGAAGTACAGTGTGGCTCTATCTGGTGGTGCAGATACAACGTGGCTCTCTCTCTGGTGGTGTGGGTACAGTGTGGCTCTCTATCTGGTGATGCGGGTACAGCGTGGCTCTCTCTCTCTTTAGTGGTGCTCCAACTATTAGTTCCCCCAGCACAGTCCTCTCTTTCATTTTCCATGTCTCCTGTAGTAGCTGCTACAAACACTCCTCAGCTTGTTTCCAGGTTTTCTCTTTCACCCTAAGAGTGCATGCTGTGGACTGTAGTCTGCTCCCTGCTGAGAACAATTGGGCCACCTATCTCTGGGACTACATTTCCCATGATGTCCCTCTAGTTGCTTTTGATTGGCCCTCCGCTGTGGCCAATGGGGAGGGAAGAAGAACAGACAGGAAAGCCTTCTCTTCCCCATGCTGCCGACATGAGAAGGAGAGGGGGGGCGAACGGGGGAAACATTGTGTCAGCAGCCTGCAGCTCTCCCCACTGTGTGGATGCCCATGGCTGGAGGAGGAGAGCAGAACTTTCAGCGCGGCTCTGAGACTGAGCTGTGTGTGAGAGAGACACACAGCTCAGCCCATGCAGCCGCCAGAGATGACACAGGCACGGCCGCATACTGGCAGGCGAGCGGCCTGTGTTAGCCATGTTCAGGCCGCGGTCACTGCTTACCTCCCGCTGTACGGCCTGATCATCAACAGGCCACGGAGCGGGCGACCCCGGCCCACCGGGAAAATGCCCGGTCTGCCCTATGGCCAGTCCGGGCCTGTGTACACCCCTCACATTTTGGTAAACATTTTATTATATCTTTTCATGGGACAACACTGAAGAAATGACACTTTGCTAGAATGTAAAGTAGTGAGTGTACAGCTTGCATAACAGTGTAAATTTGCTGTCCCCTCAAAATAATTCAACACACAGCCATTAATGTCTAAACCGCTGGCAACAAAAGTAAATACACTCCTAAGTGAAAATATCCAAATTGGGCCCAAAGTGTCAATATTTTGTGTGGCCACCATTATTTTCCAGCACAACCTGAACCCTCTTGGGCATGGAGTTTACCAGAGCTTCACAGTTTGCCACTGGAGTCCTCTTCCACTCCTCCATGACAACATCACAGAGCTCGTGGATGTTAGAGAACTTGCACTTCTCCACCTTCCATTTGAGGATGCCCCACAGATGCTTAATAGGTTTTACGTCTGGGGCCATTAAAAAGAAAAAACAATGCAGCGCTAAACATAAAATTCAGGGGTGAGTGATCTACACAAATGTGACTATCAACTGTGCAACGTGATAGTGTATAGCTAAATACAGAAAACCAGATATAATATTATGGTGAGTCCATGATCATATCAGCGACCAATAACGTGGACATTATGTTCATATGAATGTTCAATGAAGGTGAACAGTATGAATATTGGATGAGTGAGAGGTTTCTCAAAGGTGATACGTGGTTCACAAAGGTGGTGTTCCAGTACTCAGTATCCACAGCAAAAAATAAATGGAGCAAATACGCTTACCGGAACTGGTGGACACATTTGCCGTATGGCTAGGTGTCATACAGGCTTGAGTATCGATCGATCCAAATGGGTGTAGAGGCGTATACGGCAGGTTCCACTGGTTCTCTAGTAGCACTGGTAAACGGCCTGGGGAGAGCTGCTGTTCAAAGTCCAGTTACAGGCACTTCTCCAACGGGTGTGTATTGGAGGAATACACCTTTCACATAGCCACCACAGAGACATAGAAAAGGAAAAAGAGGCTCCACATAGTGCTTGAATCCGAGAAAGCAGGTTTATTAAAAACCAAACAGGGTAAAAAAATCCAAATAACAGCAGCCAGGATAAAAGTGATCACTATAGAGAATAGCGTGGTACCAGGAACAAAAATCAATTGCAACCCGACATGTTTCAGACTAGAGGTCCTTCTACTGGGGCATGTTGTCCTTTGTCTGGTATCACGCTTGTATATATAGGCACATAATTAATTTAAAATCAGCTTCAGCTGTCATAATATAGTCAGCTGTGAGAGGCCGTTGTGAAACGGACCTCACAGCCAATAAGCATCCAGGTAAATAAGACTGACATACACTCACTCAGCCACCCAGTCATGAGTGGCTAAGTATGTCCTATCTGCTGTGAGAGACCGCTATAGGGCAGACCTCACAGCCAATGGCAATCCAGGTGAATAGGAGTGGCTTGTGGTGATTTAGCAGCCCAATCAGGAGCCGCCAAACCCACCACCTGACGTCCCATTACAAGGAGTCCTCCCCACGCTCTGGCTCTTGTGTTTCAAGCCTTGATTCCGTTCAAGGAAGAGGCTGGTGTGAATACATAATGTAGAGCGGCGTGACTCCGCCCACTCGGCGCGCTCCAGCGTCAATGCAATAGAGGGGCCGAGCGCAGGGAACAGGACAGCTGTATGTGACACCGGATGTCCTAAAAAGAAGCACAAATGTGCTAGCATAATAAAACTGTGGTCAGGATCAAAATAAAAATGTAAAAAACATATAAAAACGCAAAGGCATCTATTTAAACACCTACACTGTTTACCAAAGCTAAAAAGCGTGTAGGAAGGAGACTGATATCATATTTGATGCACATCCTAATGGTATCTATTAAAACAACTATGGCTTGGAACATAAAAAACAAAGAAATCAATCTATCTCAACATCCATCTTAATTGCATAATAGCTGTATGGAAAAGGATATATCTGGCGACTATATGCGACTCCACAACCAACTAAAATTGCTAAACCTGTATGTAAACCATTCCCTGCTTATTCAAAAAGTCCTGAATGGGAATGGGTAAATAATGTGATGGAGGTAAGTGTTGATGAGTGAAAGATGAAACAGCAGAGGTGACAGTGACCAAATCCGAATGTCCTGTGAAAAGTGGGGCCAGAACTACAGTGGGTCATGATTTGTTGATGAACACATTCAGGTCCCATTCAACATTCAACCCATGAGGAAAATAACTCTTTAGCTGGAATATCCAAAAAGTTTCAAGTTGAGACACCCCTCTAATGCGTGAGCCCCCCCTCCAGTGCGAAATGTATTTATCAATGATTTGAAACTTAGTGCCTCTCGGATTCCTGTCATGATGTTCAAGAAAATGCCGAGGCACACTATGATTGGTACGGCCTAGTTTTATAGCGGTGATGTGCTCATTCACCCGGGTGCTGAACGTCCTTATCGTGCGGCCCACGTACTGTCTGTTGCACGGGCAAGTGATGAGGTACACTATAAAGCGTGTAGCACACGTGGTGAAATGTTTCATGTGGTATGTAATAGAAGTGACTGAAGACTGAAATGTTTCAGACTTCCTACGTCCACATGCATTATGCATACAGACATTGCAACGTCTGCAGGGGTAGTATCCCTTAGTTTCTGGAAAAAGGGATTTTCTGTTAGGTGCTTCTATGACATTATGTGAGATATGATCACGAAGGGAAGGGGCTCCTCTAAAGGTAACACCTGCATGTTTAGGGAGCACCGGACCTAAAACTGGGTCACTTTTTAGAACTCTCCAATGTTGGTTCAAAATATGTTTAATCTGCCTATGTTGGATGGAAAACTGAGTGAACATTGACCATTTGAATTTGTCATCAGGGGTAATCTTGGGACGTTCAGTGATGAGAGTGTCTCAATCAATACAAGAGATTCTAGAGATCTCCTGGTCAAGAAGTGATGGCTGGTACCGTTTTGCGACAAAACGCTCTTTCAAAAACTGGGCTTGTTTAGTGAAGTCCCCAGAGGAGGAACAATTTCTGCAAATCCGCAGCAGTTGGCTCCGAGGGACAGATTCCAACCAGGGGCTGTAATGGCAACTATCTGTAGAGATATACCCATTTCTGTCCATCGGCTTGAAGTAGGTGGTAGTCACTATCCTACGGTCAGCTATGGATATCTCTAAATCAAGAAATTGTATGGAGGTGAGACTTGTCTCGTAAGTGAGGACTATCCTCTCTCGTTGTTGTTGAGAGTGGCCATGAACTCGTGAAGAGTTTCCTCGTCCCCTTGCCATAGGAGGAGGATGTCGTCTATGTATCTTGCCCATAAACACAGCTCCGGCCGCTGCAATGGGTAGATGACATCCTCCTCCCATAGCGCCATAAAAAGATTGGCGAGGCTGGGGGCAAATTTAGCCCCCATGGCCACGCCTTTCTTCTGCAAGTAAAACTGGTTTTTATACCAGAAATAATTGCTGAATGTAGCAAATTGTAAAAGCTCCATAAACGATGTTGAACCGATGGAATGTCATTAGTCTTGGCAAGGTAATATTTTACAGCCTGTCCCAGTTTACAGCCTGTCCCAGTTTGTGCGGGATGCAGGTATATAATGACGTGACGTCCGCCATAACCAGGATAAGATTATCCTGGTACTCGATGGACGCCAGACGGCGAATGGTATCGCCTGTGTCTTTCAAATAGGAGGGGGCTCGACACACCAGCGGTTGTAGGTAGAAATCGATGTAGCGGCCGATTCTGGAAGAAATCGAATCTATTCCGCTTATGATCGGTCTCCCAGGAGGTCTAGTGGTGCTCTTATGTATTTTCAGGAGAAAATACATAACCGGAATCCTGGGGCCCACTGGGACAAGGTATTCTTTTTCTTTTTTATTTAGATTGCCTTGTCTGTATCCCCGATCTATAATTTCTATTAGTCTCTTTTTGAGCGTCTTAGTGGGGTCATTATTGAGTGCTGTGTAGGTCTTGTCGTCGCTGAGAATGCGACACATCGCAAGATGGTAATCCTCCTTATCTAAGATAACGAGGCCCTCGCCCTTATCGGTGGGACGGATTACTATGTCCTTGTGTTCGCACAGGGATTTTAAACCCGACTTCATTTTGGGATGATCATATGCTCTCTTGATAGGTAATTGGTCTAGGTCCCTCAATAATAAATCAAAAAAAACTTTAATGGCAGGAGCCATATTGTTCGGGGGATTGAAGAGTGAGGGGTTCGCTAACCCTGAGTGCGTTACTCCTCTCTCATTTCCCTCAGTCCCCGCTGTGCTTTCAATCTCTATGTTAGCGGGATTGCTTAAGAAGTGCCTTTGAATGTTGAGTTTCCTTTTGAATTTTAAAATATCTATAAAGGTCCCAAATTTACTCAATTTTTTTAGAGGGGGCAAACTTGAGACCTTTATTCAGCACATGTACTTCAGCGTCAGTAAAAGTTCTCTGGCTCAAATTGAAGACGCCACTGGTATCTATTGGCGTCTTCTTTTTCTGGGCCCGCCGCCCCCCTCGGGTGCCTCGTTTGCATCTACTCTTCTTTTGGGGCCTAGGGACCCATGTCTGGAGACATGCTTGGCCAGTCCATCACTTTTGCCCTCAGCTTCTTTAGGAATGCAGTGGTCATCTTGGAAGTGTGTTTGGGGTCGTTATCATACTGCCCTGCGGCCCAGTCCCCGAAGGGAGTGGATCATGCTCTGCTTCAGTATGTTACAATACATGTTGAGATTCATTGTTCCCCAGTGCCGGCAGCACTCATGCAGCCCCAGACCATGACACTCCCACCACCATTCTTGACTGTAGGCAAGAGACACATGTCTTTGTACTCCTTACCTGGTTGCTGTCACACACGCTTGACACCATCTGAACCAAATAAGTTTATCTTGGTCTCATCAGACCACAGGACATGGTTCCAATGATCTATGTCCTTAGTCTGCTTGTTTTCTGCAAACTGTGTGGGGGCTTTTTTGTGCATCATCTTTAGAAGAGGCTCCCTTCTGGGACGACAGCCCTGCAGACCAATTTGATGCAGTGTGTGCCATATGGTCTGGGCACTGACAGGCTGACCCCCCCACCCCTTCAGCCTCTGCAGCAATGCTGGCAGCACTTATACATCTATTTCCCAAAGACAACCTCCAACAT
This sequence comes from Lithobates clamitans, assembly GCA_037952925.1. Lineage (NCBI taxonomy): Eukaryota > Metazoa > Chordata > Amphibia > Anura > Ranidae > Lithobates > Lithobates clamitans. Next base: position 14,361,118 of record JBBGZY010000100.1, on the reverse strand, counting down.
GTACTGTGACATACTGAAACAGAGCATGATCCCCTCCCTTCGGAGACTGGGCCGCAGGGCAGTATTTCAACATGATAATGACCCCAAACACATCTCCAAGATGACCACTGCCTTGCTAAAGAAGCTGAAGTTAAAGGCGATGAACTGGCCAAGCATGTCTCCAGACCTAAACCCTATTGAGCATCTGTGGGGCATCCTCAAATGGAAGGTGGAGGAATGCAAGGTCTCTAACATCCACCAGCTCAGTGATGTCATTATGGAGGAGTGGAAGAGGATTCCAGTAGCAAACTGTGAAGCTCTGGTGAACTATATGCCCAAGAGGGTTCAGTCAGTGCTGGAAAAAATGTGGCCACACAAAATATTGACACTTTGGGCCCAATTTGGACATTTTCACTTAGGGGTGTACTCATGTTTGTTGCCAGCAGTTTAGACATTAATGGCTGTATTGAATTTTTTTTTGAGGGGACAGCAAATTTACACTGTTCTACAAGCTGTACACTCACTACTTTACATTTTAGCAAAGTGTAATTTCTTCAGTATTGTCAGATGAAAAGATATAATAACAGATTTACAAAAATGTAAGGGGTGTACTCACGTTTGTGAAATGCTGTATATAGTTAAAAACAGATACAAAAATTAGGATGAAAAGAGAAATACAGATATCGTTTTGTAATTATTAGATCCTCTTAAAACTCTACAATATTTAACATTCTAGAAACTGTATTTCTTGGGATGAGGAAGATATTGACATTCTCATAGGAAATTATGCAAATGAGTAATAATGACTTAACCACCTACTCATCACCAGGCTTTATGTTGTGAATCACTATAATTTATGTTAATGATCACTCATCACTTCACTATAGATTACAGGTAACTTATAATACGTTGCATTATTGTTGGTGAGTGAAGCACAAGCTGCATGACAAAGCTCAGCTTTTCAGAAAAAACGCCAAGCTGCTAGATATAATTTTCCTGTCTTTTTTTTTTCCATAGGAAACCATAAATATACATGTATGTTTGCCTCCATGATTGAAGTTTGAGTCTCTACACGATTTAATATTAGCGTTATGCTTTTCAGAATAAAATACCATTCATTAATGCCAATGCCTATACAAAGCAGTTGTCAAGTTCACAATAATTTTGTTTAAGTTATTTTTTTATAATCTGAACCACTTGTAAATATTTATTTCCGTTGTTACAATACTCGTACAACATAATTTACACTATAATGTAATACAATTTAAGGCTCCATTCACACCTGCGCATATCGGTTTACTGGCCTTATTCAGACTTTTTTAAGCTTTTTTTGCAGCTTTTTACAAGCTTTTTTAAAGCGTTTCATAAGTGTATTATAAGCGTTTTACAGCTTTAGGCATTTTTGTTTACCCAATAGAAAGCACTAGGGGGAGGAGAGGTGGAGAAAATTAGGGGGGGATAGCTGCTATTTGAGCGTTTCACAAGCGTTTTACGGGCATTTTTCTGCTCAAGTCAAGCATTTCTATTGAAGTCTATGGGGCCAAAAACGCTTGTAATCTGCCAAAAAAGAAGCTCATGTACTTTTTTGAGCTTCAGACGTTTTGCTTCAGGCGACAGAATGCTCAGGTGTGAACAAGGGCCATTGAAATGAATGGGGTTTTCCTTGTTGGGCGTTTTGGAGCTTCAGAGCTGAGTGATTTACAAGCTGAAAATCGCTCAGGTGTGAACAGGACCTTAATGCAGACTTTTCTGATGCCAGAATATACTGCTTATAGCATGACAATAAATTAGTCAAACCATCTTAAATCAAATGCCCTACACATTTTGCCAAACCTCATCATTACTCCTTTGGTGAGGTGCAATGATTAGCACACACACTAAAATTAACGAACGCAGGAGCAAGAACTAGAACAGAAATTAAGCGGGTTTAAAGTCAAGCTATATTTTACATGCAACTCAGCATAAACATCAGACTGAAGTCTGGCAAATTTATGAAACTGCAATCATCTAAAAAGACTAATAAAAGATACAATAAAATATTCATGAAATGAAAGCGTACAGGGCCCATGTAATGGTTTAGAGCATTGTTAGAAAAATTTCACAGCTTGTGATACAAACTGATGCTTAGTTCTGAACTTTTACATGCAAATATAGGGTAGGTATAAGGTGCTTTCCAAAAATATCTAGCAATAGGTTTCACAAGTAATAAAATTACATTAATATTTTAAGTTAAAAATGGGATAATTTGCTCATTAATTAAATCAATCTATATAATACCTCAGTGAATGCTGGTCATGCACTCTTGATTGAGTCAATGAAGCACACACAGCTCCATTGATGTGCAGAGTAACGGCTTACTTAAGCAAAGATTCCTCGCTTCATGAATATGGATGTTCACAAACCTAAACCTACAAAGCTCTTGCAATTAATGTGCCATCAGCTTTGTTCCATTTTCAATGATCAGTCTCTGGAAATCTGTATTTCCAATACTGGAATGTGTGAAGACAGACACTATAATATGGTTGGATGCCAGACATATCATGTTCCTAGTGTTCAGGGATGGAAGCACATCAGCTTAGATAGCATATGAAATTCACCTTGTGTTACTTATATATTGCACTGCGACCCTTGGCTGACACATGGGATGATTTATGTTATTATTATTATTTTACTATGTGGTTGGAGAGAGTCACCTCTGTTACTACATGTCCGGGAGCTGCGACGTCCGCCGGGGCCTCCCCTCCCTCCTCTATCCCTCTGGATGCGGGGGGTGGGTGGATGCCAATGCACGTTGACACCACGTCCCATGCATCTGACGTGTGATGTCTTTTGACGCCGCACGCGGACATGTTGTAATCCATCAGTGATCTACACGAGCAAAGAAAAGGCGCCTCTAAGTGCAGAAGTAAACATGTTTTAATATCCCAACGGGGTTAAAAACACTTACAGGATGAAGAGATAAAAAAGGCACATCATGGGAGTGTGTGGATGAATGCGTTCTGCAGCATTGGAAAGGGTCACGGCGGGAGGAAGTCCTCAGGCTTGTGGGTGAATGACACACTATGAATCAGTCACAGTCCGCAGCAGAGTGAGACGCTGGAGCGCCGTTGGAACTGATGTCATCCACGGAGAGAGGAGGAAGACCCGGAAGTGATGCCAATGCTGAGGGACAGCAAACCAGCCTGGACTGCAGCGCAGAGCAGAGCAGAGCAGATGAGGTCATAAGAAAGGGATGCGTTTCGGAACTCTGGACGGTTCCTTTGTCAACCTATGACCATAGAAATAACTGGACACAATATATATACGGTGGGATAGCCATGGGCGGGTACAATAATAAGGAAAAAGGAAATGGATAAAATAAAGTAGCGTTCTAGAAAAAAGTTTGTTTATGGAAAAATGTATGGATAGAAGCTGTGTGTAAAAAATGTATATAGCACTTTACAAAAAAAGGGGATTTGTAAAACAAAATAAAACTGTTTAAAATAGTATGTGTAATAATGTGTTGTGCAAGCTTATAAATAGTGTTCTGAAAGTAAGCATGTAGGCCTATGCGTGCACACACATATATACATGAACATATACACTGGATTATAACATAAATAGGTGTATACGCTAAATGTGGTAAAACGGGTAATGTCACATAATGACAAGATCATAAAATACCTCTGGAAAAGGAAAAGGAGAAAAGGTGTGGGGTATATAAAATCTCAAAGTATTGCACTGACTTCAAAGTTCTCATTTAACCCTCCAGGGGCCAAAACGTTTAATAAAAAAATCCAGTACATTTCCCTATGACAAAGTCTTCTGTAGCGCTCAGCTGGAGGAAAGTCCCTAGGCATTGCCTCAATAACCCACATCCTAAGTCATCAGTGGATTTATCATGGAATTGGAGGTAATGTTTGGGAACACTATGATTGTCCAATCCACCAGTGATATAACGGCGATGTTCACCAAAGCGTTTACGCAATGGCCGGATAGTTCGCCCTACATAAAACAAGCCACAAGGGCATGTAAGGCAGTAGACAACATGGTCAGAGGAGCAGGTGTGAAAGCCCTTTATCTGATATGTTTTACCTTTTGCATAAAAATCTTTCTGGCCATACGTCACAAAACGGCAGGTTTTACAAAGAGGCTTGCGACATTGGTACATCCCAGAGATGGCTAAGAAAGTTGATATATGATGACCAGGGGGCGGGGGATTCACCTTAAGTTTACTGGGCGCTACCTTAATTTTTATATTAGGCGCTTATCTGTAAGCAAATTGGGGTTTTTTGGGCAAGGCAGAAAGAAGATGTACATCTTGAAGCAATAACGACCAGTGTTTCTTCACAATATTTTCCATCTGTCTGTGTCGGGAGTGGAACTGAGTAATAAAATGTAAGTTGTTCGTCTGAGTATTAGCACAATGAGAAGGGTTTACTACAGAAGATGCATTTTTATATTGTAGATAAACTGTTTCTACAAGGTTAACTGGAAAACCTTTATCAAGAAATTTCTCTTTGAGGATTTGGCTCTGAGTGTCATAGTCCTCACTCAAGGTGCAGTTCTTTTTCAGTCGACAAAACTGGCTTTTGGGTACATTATTAAGCCATAGAGGGTGGTGACAGCTGTTGTAATGGAGAAACAAATTTCCAGCTGTGGGCTTAGTATAATTTTTGGCAAGTATTTCCTTACCAACCCAAAAAAGTTCAAGATTAAAAAAGGCAACCTATTTTTGTCTATGCAAAGAACAGAGAAAAGCACTCCAGGCAAACTCAGGTGCAGGATGGATCACAGGTGCAGACCTCGGCTCACCACCGTGAAAGACGAACAAGACAAGGAATTGGTCGCACATTGGAACTCCAAATGGTCTTGATGTCATCTTTATTGTCAAAAAAGGGTCAGACAGATACAGGCAATGGTAGACGTTTCACAAGCGATAGCTTGCTTGTTCACAACCCTTTTTTGGTCTATAACAGAAGTGAAATTAAGGCCCATGTTGTTGGTATTGCAATACGTGACAAAGTCCAAAACTGTGGATGCACTGCCATCCCAAATAATGATCACATCATCTATATATCGACCATAAAAGATGATGTGAGAGTGCCCCATAGTAAGGTTGGCATATGAGGGTGCAAAATGTGCCCCCATAGCTGTCCCATTTACTTGGAGGAAAAAATCATTCTCAAACTTAAAATAATTATGGGTTAGGCAAAAAGAGGTAGCCTCAACAATGAAGGAGGCTTGTCTCGGGTTCAACATGGGATCTTGACATAAAAAGAATTGTAAGGCATTGGGACCCACATCATGTGGTGTAGAGCTGTAATGATTGTACATCTAGGGAGACCCAGTGATAGCTGGGCTCCCAAGAGTATGCAGACAAGAGCTCTAACAAATGAACGCCGTCTCTAATGTAAGACTGAAGGGATTGGGCAAGTGGTTGGAGGAACTGATCTACGTATTGTGAAAAGCCGCTACTAATACTGCCCGTGGCAGCAACAATGGGTCGTCCGGGGGGATTTTTTAGATCTTTGCGGACCTTGGGCAGGTGGTAGAAATATGGAGTAAAGTGTACCTCCTTGACCAGAAATGACGCTTCTTGTTGCGTGATGATATGGTCACTCAAAGCTTCCCTAACAAGAGAGGTGGCTTCAAGGGGGAAACAGGGCAATGGGTCTTTATTTATTCTAATGTATGTGTTGGCATTGGATAAAAGTCGAGTGGCTTCCGTGACATAATCAGCCCTATTTTGTATGACCATGCCTCCTCCTTTATCTGCACTTTTGATGACTACATCAAAATTGTTAGTTAAAGTGTCAAGAGCTCTTTTTTCGCAATTGGTAAGATTAGAGGTGGCTTTATAATTATTTTTATTTTTAACTAAATTGCACATCTCTTGTATTTCAGCATGAACAATGTGATAGAACACATCAATGCATGAACCTTTAGAGTGGGTAGGATAAAACACAGACGTGGGTCTGAAGGTGGTATTCTGGATGGGCGGGGAAGTAGTAAGATGCTGTGTGTATAATGTATAATCAATCTCAGAGCCATCTGGGCAGAGAGAGTGAGTAGAAGGATGGCTGTATAGTTCCTCTACAGTGATCAAGGGGCCAAAATCAACATTAATATCAGTGTTATTACATGACATGTCAACTACACGAGAATCAGTGTGAAGCTGATGTTTGGAGGACTGGATATTGAAAAATCTCTTCAGAGTGAGGCGGCGAACAAATTTTTTCAGATCCTTAAAGAGAAGAAAGGGATTCGGCTGGGCAGATGGTGCAAAATTCAAAACTCGACTAAGTAAAGAAATTCCTTCTTTAGTTAAAGCATGAGAGGAGAGGTTAAAGATTTTGACAGTGCTCTCTTTTTGCTGTAGTCTGTGTTTGGATCTACCCCCTCTACCTCGACAGCTTCTCCTTTGTATTTTCTTTTTTGGGTTTGGCCCGGGGAGGGTCGAATGCTAAAAAAGGGACCGCAGTAAGATCAGAAGAATGGGTGGTGGTGGTGCATGTCACAAGGAGAGAATTGGGACCAAAAGAAACTGATGGAATGGGAGATTCTCTATCTACAAGACTAGTAAGGGTGAATGCTGTACTGGCAGAAACATCTTTATGAATATCAGTGGACATAAGTGAACACGTGGTCAAAGGAGGAGCATCCAAGATGGTAGGGGGCACATTTTGTACAATATGGGTGGAGGCTATGGGAGCCTCTTGTTGTAACTGGCCAGGATCTGGATTACCAGTGGGTAATGAAACTGGCGGTACAGATGGGGGGGTAATGGTGTTATTAATATTATTATGTAAGATGGTGGGTTTGGTTGGTGCCAACCTTACTATGGGGCACTGGGAACACCAATTTATATGGCATAACAACCCCTTTTCCTCTCACATCGTCTTTTATGGTGGATATATAGACGATGTGATCATTTTTTGGGATGGCAGTGCATCCACAGTTTCAGACTTTGTCAAGTATTGCAATACCAACAACATGAGCCTTAATTTCACTTCTGTTATAGACCAAAATAGGTTGGCTTTTCTTGATCTTGAACTTTTTTGGGTTGCTAAGGAAATACATGCCAAAAATTATATTAAGCCGGAAATTTGATTCTCCATTACAACAGCTGTCACGACCCTCTATGGCTTAATAATGTACCCAAAAGCCAGTTTTGTCGACTGAAAAAGAACTGCACCTTGAGTGAGGACTATGACACTCAAAGCGAAATCCTCAAAGAGAAATTTCTTGATAAAGGTTTTCCAGTTAACCTTGTAGAAACAGCTTATCTACAATATAAAAATGCATCTTCTGTAGTAAACCCTTCTCCTCGTGCTAACCCTCAGACGAACAACTTACGTTTTATTACTTATTCCACTCCCGACACACAGATGGAAAATATTGTGAAGAAACACTGGTCGTTATTGCTTCAAGATGTACATCTTCTTTCTGCCTTGCCCAAAAAACCCCAATTTGCTTACAAAAAAGCGCCTAATATAAAAATTAAGGTAGTGCCCAGTAAACTCAAGGTGAATCCCCCGCCCCCTGGTCATCATATACCAACTTTCTTAGCCATCTCTGGGATGTACCAATATCGCAAGCCTCTTTGTAAAACCTGCCGTTTTGTGACGCATGGCCAGAAAGATTTTTATGTAAAAGGCAAAACATATCAGATAAAGGGCTTTCACACCTGCTCCTCTGACCATGTTGTCTACTGCCTTACATGCCCTTGTGGCTTGTTTTATGTAGGGTGAACTATCCGGCCATTGCGTAAACGCTTTGGTGAACATCGCCGTTTCATCACTGGTGGATTGGACAATCATAGTGTTCCCAAACATTACCTCCAATTCCATGATAAATCCACTGACGGCCTTAGGGTGTGGGTTATTGAGGCAATGCCTAGGGACCTTCCTCCAGCTGAGCATTACAGAAGACTTTGTCATAGGGAAATGTACTGGATTTTTTTATTAAACATTTTGGCCCCTGGAGGGTTAAATGAGGACTGTGAAGTCAGTGCAATACTTTGAGATTTTATATACACCACACCTTTTCTCCTTTTCCTTTTCCAGAGGTATTTTATGATCTTGTCATTATGTGACAATACCCGTTTTACGACATTTAGCGTATACACCTATTTATGTTATAACCCAGTGTATTCTCCCTTAATGTACGCGGGCTACATGCTCCTGGCAAAAGGCACTCATTATATAGAGAACTCGATCGCTTACATGGAGATATTATATTTCTCCAGGAAACCCATCTCACGCACACAACCTCAGTGAAGCTATACGACCGCCATTATCCAACATGGCATTATAGCCTCTCTGATGTCACGAAAGCAAAAGGAGTGGCCATTGGGTTCCGGACGGGATCCTCTTTCTCTCATGAAGATACTCTCGCAGATACACTAGGTAGATATCTGTTTTTGAGGGGCAGTCTGGGTAACTTGCCTTGTACTTTAGCCACAGTTTATGCCCCGAATCAGGGACAGACCAGCTTCTTGACGTCCACTCTAGCGAAATTAAGAGACTTTTCACGCGGTTGCATTATACTAGCAGGAGATTTTAATGCTCCCCTGGAACCATCTCTAGATACCTCCCAAGGTAGATCTTGCATCTCTCATAAACGCCTTACATTCCTACGAAAACAACTACACGAATCACAACTTATAGATGTGTGGAGGATAATGCACCCGCGAGAAAAAGATTACACGCACTATTCGCACCTACACAACTCTCACTCACGAATAGACTATTTTCTTATAAACCATCATCATCTAGAATCAGTCACTAATTTGCGCATTGAAACTACAACGATCTCTGACCATGCACCAATTAGTATGCAATTACAGATTAGGTCCCTACCAAATAAAACCACAAACTGGAGATTGAACGATTCACTCATCTCTGAAGAAGTGGATAGAATATAGGTGGAGAGAGGCATATCTGAATATTTCCGTGAGAACACATCCCCAGAGATCTCCCCGGGAGTTCTCTGGGAGGCCCATAAGGCCTACATTAGGGGAAAATTAATTGAATTAGGCTCTAGGAAAAAAAAGAAAGGACACATGCGCAATCTCAACTTATCAAAGACATAAGTTCCCTCGAGAAACACCATAAACTTTCTAATTCCCCACAAATCTTACACTCCCTCACCCAGAAAAGAGAGGAATTAAAAGCGTTTCACACAGAAAATACAGCCAGAATGCGTATAATATCACAGCATTTCTACGAATGGGGTAACAGACCTAGTCGATTACTGGCCCGCTCAATTCAACAAAAAAAATCAGCCTCTATATATCTAAAATAAAAACGTCAGCAGATGTTATGCTACACAAAACGAGCGATATTGCGAAAGAATTCCGCCTCTTTTATCAAAAACTTTATAATGTTGGTAAAGGCATAACTGAAGGTACATCTAGAGACACACTTATCAAACAATATCTCACGCAGGCCAGGTTGCCTGGTCTCCCTACTCAGGCACTCGAGGCTTTAGAGGAGGAGTTTTCTTCTGCGGAACTTGGGAAAGCATTGAAATCTATGGCTAATGGTAAAGCCCCGGGCCCAGATGGCTATACGATGGCATACTACATCTGACAGCATATGCTAACTCGATTTCCTCGGGGGGAACACTCTGCCCGGAGACTCTCCACGCCCACATCACAGTTCTCCCCAAACCGGGGAAAGACCCGAGCCTCTGCGGCAGTTACAGGCCAATTTCCCTGTTGAACTTAGATGCCAAAATATATGCAAAAGCAATTGCGCTTCGTCTGTTGCCTCTGCTCCCTCAGTGGGTGTCGAGGGATCAGACGGGGTTCATCCCCGGGAGGGAGGCTAGGGATAACTCCCTTAGAACACTCTCCCTGATTTCACATGTGCGACGGTGCTCCCAGCCCACCCTTCTCTTGTCAACTGATGCTGAAAAAGCGTTTGATAGGGTGGACTGGGAGTTCCTGATGTCTACATTATCGCACCTAGGATTGGGACCACACATGCTGGCCAGAATCTCGGCATTATACCAATCCCCCTCAGCACAAATACGAATCAATGGTACATTGAGTGAAGCCTTTCTCCTACACAATGGCACCCGTCAGGGCTGTCCCCTCTCACCGATATTATTCGCACTTTCCCTAGAACCGTTTTTAGCTATGATTCGTAATGACCCTAATATTCATGGTATCAACATAGGATCAACAGAGCATAAATATGCAGCATATGCAGACGATATTTTATTTTACGTTCAACAGCCCCTTATTACACTTATCTCCACGCCCACATCACAGTTCTCCCCAAACCGGGGAAAGACCCGAGCCTCTGCGGCAGTTACAGGCCAATTTCCCTGTTGAACTTAGATGCCAAAATATATGCAAAAGCAATTGCGCTTCGTCTGTTGCCTCTGCTCCCTCAGTGGGTGTCGAGGGATCAGACGGGGTTCATCCCCGGGAGGGAGGCTAGGGATAACTCCCTTAGAACACTCTCCCTGATTTCACATGTGCGACGGTGCTCCCAGCCCACCCTTCTCTTGTCAACTGATGCTGAAAAAGCGTTTGATAGGGTGGACTGGGAGTTCCTGATGTCTACATTATCGCACCTAGGATTGGGACCACACATGCTGGCCAGAATCTCGGCATTATACCAATCCCCCTCAGCACAAATACGAATCAATGGTACATTGAGTGAAGCCTTTCTCCTACACAATGGCACCCGTCAGGGCTGTCCCCTCTCACCGATATTATTCGCACTTTCCCTAGAACCGTTTTTAGCTATGATTCGTAATGACCCTAATATTCATGGTATCAACATAGGATCAACAGAGCATAAATATGCAGCATATGCAGACGATATTTTATTTTACGTTCAACAGCCCCTTATTACACTCCCAAATCTTATGTAAGCCTTTCACAAATTCGGAACTCTTGCTAATTTTAAAATTAACACATCCAAATCAGAAATCTTAAATGTGTCCATCCCCCATAATACGACTACAACACTGAAACAATCTTTCCCTTTTAGTTGGCAACCCCACTCACTAAAATATTTAGGAATACAATTGACAGCTAATCCCTCCTCGCTATTTCGTAGAAACTATATACCCCTATTGAATTCTATTAAATCAGACTTACAGAAGTGGACCCAATTAGCCCACACATGGTTAGGTCGAATTAGCATAGTGAAGATGAATGTGTTGCCCAGATTGCTCTTCATGTTTCAGATGATACCGTATAAGATCCCACCTGGATTTTTTAGACTAGTACAATCTATGGTCTGTAAGTATGTCTGGAATCGCAGACGTCCCAGACTCGCTTATAAATTTCTCATTAAACATAAACGTGAGGGAGGTTTGGCAATCCCGGACTTCAAGAGTTACTATCTTGCAATTCTATTAAACCGGATTTCAGACTGGAAATACCATAGGAACTCAAAAATTTGGGTACAATTAGAAATGGAATTATGTGGTACGATGCCGTTTTCTTTAATCTGGATACCAAACAAATTTCGTAAGCTTGCATATACAACCTCCCCACTAACGAAATCAACCCTAGCAGCCTGGGACTTGATGTGCAAATTACAAAAATGGAGTTACAACTCTCCATTAATGCCACTCTCTGGTCATGATTATTTCCCCCCCCGGAAATATGGACTCAAGGTTTAGCAACTGGATATCGGAATCTCCGCTCTTATTACACCAAGTAACCACAGATACAGGAATACTCCCCATTGACAATCTGATTCCAACAACTCCTATCTCATTAATGGACTACTGGAAGTACCATCAACTTTCACTATTTGTCAAATCCCTCCCGATGCCTTTACGATCTGAAACAGAGTTGAACCCAATTGAGTGTTTATTAGCAGGGGAACAACCACCAGAAAAAGCTATCTCACTCTTTTATAAAGCTATAATGTCCCTATCCCCGTTGACACAACTGCCATTTCTCCACAAATGGGAACAAGATCTCCACAGCCCAATAACGGACATTCAACGCACCACTATTCTACAGCTTTCATATACTTCCTCAATATCTTCAAGAGCAGCAGAAGCAAATTATAAACTCTTGACAAGATGGCATTACTCTCCGGTAGTGTTACACGGAATGTTCCCAGCCAAATCAGATCTCTGTTGGAGAGGTTGTGGGGAAAAAGGGACTCATGCCCATATCTGGTGGGGATGCCCCCTAATCAAATCATATTGGTCCAACATTCTATTCTGGATAAAAAAAATACAAGGGTATGAAGTTGTCAATGACCCGTGGGTAATACTATTTCATTGCACAAATGAACCAATAGGAGCATATAAAAAATCCATTACACCCCATCTTTTAAACGCGGCCAAAATGCTTATACCAAAATATTGGAAACAACAAATTATCCCCACGATGCGTCAATTGCTAAATGAGGTTGACCATATCTATCACATGGAAAGCAGTACGCTCACATTACGCAATAAATCTGATCTGGCTACTAAGATATGGTCCTGTTGGTTCGCGTTTAAGTTCTCAGTAGAGTATGCAGAAATAATGTCTCAATAGAGTATGTAGTTGAATTTACCTACATTGTCTGAAGGTATTCCGCCAAGACTGGAAACTTCCCCTCCCCCCCCTTTTTCCTTCTTTTTTCTTTTATCTCTACGCTCTCTTCTCTTCACTTCCTTTTTTTTTTGTCAAATAACCTTTGAGTACAGTTTGTGGTAAGAGAAATATTTTAAGTGGGAATAGGTACCATGGATACCTAGCTATAAATATTAGGAAGGATGGAATCCCTAATTTGAAGACTACGCAGAAGTTAGAAGTAATGATCGGCCCTTTGTTGTGGGTTATATTATAGATTAGACAACACTTTCTTGTCAGTGGTTTATTTGTCTATGGGGGCTCATGTACCTTACCACTGTATATGTATACCAATACTGTACAATGTTTAAATAATTTTCAATAAAAACTTATTGAAAAAAAAAAAATAAATAACCCAGTGTATATGTTCATGTATATGTATATATGTGTGTGCACGCATAGGCCTACATGCTTACTTTCAGAACACTATTTATAAGCTTGTACAACACATTGGTTCATATACATCTATATATTTATTATTGATTGCCGTAGGCTTTCTCCACATATATGTATTTTTTATATCTTTCTATGTTGCTACTATTTTAAACAATTTTATTTTGTTTTACAAATCCCCCTTTTTTGTAAAGTGCTATATACATTTTTTACACACATCTTCTATCCATACATTTTTCCATAAACAAACTTTTTTCTAGAACGCTACTTTATTTTATCCATTTCCTGTTTCCTTATTATTGTACCCGCCCATGGCCATCCCACCGTATATATATTGTGTCCAGTTATTTCTATGGTCATAGGTTGACAAAGGAACCATCCAGAGTTCCGAAACACATCCCTTTCTTATGACCTCATCTGCTCTGCTCTGCACTGCGGGCCAGGATGGTTTGCTGTCACTTCTGGGTCTTCCTCCTCTCTCCGTGGATGACGTCAGTTCCAACAGCGCTCCAGCGTCTCACTCTGCTGCGGACTATGACTGATCCATAGTGTGTCATACACCCACAAGCCTGAGGACTTCCTCCCGTCGTGACCCTTTCCAATGCTGCAGAACGCATTCATCCACACACTCCCATGATGTGCCTTTTTTATCTCTTCATCCTGTAAGTGTTTTTAACCTTGTTGGGATATTAAACCATGTTTACTTCTGCACTTAGAGGTGCCTTTTCTTTGCTTGTGTTTCTACAGATATTGCTTCATTCTGCTAAGCTGCAGCCATTTGTGCTGAAGAGTTCTCCACATCACTGCCACCAGCATTACTATTGGACTTTTGTATAGAGACATTGGCTTATGTTATAATGAAGCTCTGAGCGCCTAATCATCCTCCCTTTTTTAAGCGATCTACACAAGGAGAGGGTTTGAGCGCCATTGCTGAGTGACGCTTTGTGTCCGGGCATTGACGCCGCCCCCCCCTCTGATTATGCAGCGTGACAATGGCAACACACCTGTGGCTATTTAGGTGCGAACCTGGGTGGAGCACATACCATTTTCACCTCTCACCCCAACACACTGGGTGGTCCATTTGCTTGTCTCAGTTCAAGGTAATAACTTGTCGGTTATAGGTTCACTATTCGTTTTATTGGCTATACACTGTTATCATATCTTTGACATGCTGTTGTGGGCTCTATTTTCTAGTGCTTTCACCCTCCCACCCGGCTCTGGATACCATCACCTACTCTTCTTGATTTGAACTCCTTAATGCGCCTTATGCAGCTCTATTTACACATATTTACTTTTACCGTGTTCCTATTCACAGGAATCTATTGGCAGTCTTATACAACCTGCACCAGATGCAACTTTTAATTTGGGATCACATTATCACTGACGTCTTTTGCACTCCCTCTACCTCAGTGCGGCCATGGATTTGCGGCCTCAGCTCCCTGGAGATGTTTTATTATCCGGGGTATCCCAGCTATTCAATACCCCCTTTTTACATATCCAACTTTTTGTAGGTAAGAGTGTTTGGAAAATATTTCCACTTCCTTATCTGCCTCCCCCCTTATTCCCCCTCTGTGCCAACCATCTGTTCACTCGTTTTCTTATATATTATTATATAATATATTATATATATATATATTATCTTATATATTATCTTATATTTTCTGATATATTCACTGTGATTTCTTATATATCAGCTATATGTAATATAGATCGATGCATTTTGCTACTGCTCCTGATGAGTGGATATCTCCACGAAACACGTAGAGCCCCAGCCTTATGCTACACCATCGCAATCACATGATTTTGAGATCGATAATTATGGATTTTATAGTCACCATTAACTCAATTGTGTTGATGATGAATTACAATTACGTTTTTTATGAAATTACTATTATTATACTGTGAATCATGTTGTCATTATGGACAATAAATTGTGAAGATATTATTCTTGCTTACCATGTTACTTTATTATTCTATGTATAAATTGTTTTGATTCCATTAACATGTGATTGCACATTCAATACTTTTAGCCGTGCTTCATATAAAGTCCCAACAAACCTTCTCTTTTTGTTTTTTTTTATGTTCCTAGTGTTGTCCAACTCTGTTCCTGAATGTCTGCACTTCCTGACCAAAATAATCAACAGGTTACCCCTAAGACAGGTTACCCCTATATATATATATATTTTCCCCCATGCTATATTTAATATTTGTGTATGTGAGAATTTGCCTGAAAAAAAACTTAAAGTTCATATTGAACCCAAAACCAAAAATGTAATATGTTGCCGCTTACCAAGCTTTAGATGTGGTGGCTACATTTCTTTTCTTCTGTTTCTACCTGATGATCTGGCTAGTAACACACCCCCTGTATAAGCATGCCCCCACTCTGGATGAAGGAGCACAGGGGGCATCTTTGGACAGCAACATTGTCAGTTTGGAGGGAGGGGAGTATTAGATTTACTAGCATATTTAAATACATTAAAGCGTAACTCCACTTTTGTTGAGAAAACAACATTCCCCTCCGGTGATCTACGTACATTGCAGGGAAAATAACAAACTTTGTTGCAGATTCCTACCTTTTGTTATTCTGAAGAAATCACTGTTTGCTCCCCTGTGCCCCTGTGCTAAGTGAGCATAATGGGAGTGGTTTTATAATTATCAACCAGCTGCTGCAGAATCTGGGCTCTAATGAGGAAAGCTGCAGGGTCTGCATCCCTTTAGACGTTATTTCCTATTGGGAGTATCTTACCAAAAATTACATTTTTGTTTCAGGAGATGCCAAAAATCTGACTTAGTACAGACTTCTGGGGAAATCGGTGAGCCAATCCTGCAAGCAGGACATGATGTCTCTGGGGGGCGTTCTGTACACATTCTGTGTACAGAACGCCTCCAGGTAGCCATATCACATGGCACTTTACAGAAAATTACAGTGTTGCAGATTGAAAAATAACATTCAATTACAATACGACTTGTGTCGCCATTGTATATGCTATATTATAATTTTTTTATTTGCTATTTTTTCCCATGAAAGCGGAGTTACCCTTTAACAAATTGGATCCAAACGCCAGCTAATACTTTATAGGCAGTTTTTTTTTTTTTTCCATTTGGGAAGAAGGTTTTACAATTAAATAAAAGCTGATCACGTAAGCACCCCTGCTAGTGTTGAATGGTTTGTCTCATCTCTGTAACTGATACATTCTGCAGGAGAGCTTGTACCTTTGAAAAGCAGACTTACTGGCTTTATCACCAGATTAAAATAGAGTAAAGTAAGCCTAAAAAAGGAAAATGAACGCAGACATCACATCTAAGAATTTGTAAGCTGCAATATAATAAAGGTTTGCTTTTGGGTTTAATACTGCTTTAAATATATTTTCATTGGTGCATTTATTAATTAATTAGGGTGAGAATAAGATTTCTACTCCACTAATAAAGGAGTGGGTTTGCTTTACTGGAGGAGTAGAAAATGTTGACTTAGCTTAGTGAAGAATGTGAAACTGTGGAAATGTCCACTCTTGTGCAAGAGATTGAAAGAAACTAAGACTTAATGGAACACAGCTTCACTTTATTCAAAGTGATCATTCCCTACTATGTTAGTAAATGAACTTTACTAAAGTGTATGTAAAGGCAACACTTTTTGTATTTTGGATAAAGTCGTGTTGGGTTATAACCAGTTTGTTTTGCCATGTCTGTCCCTTTATTTCATGTTCTGCAGACTTAAAGATTTATTTCCAATGTAAGGGAAAACCATTTAGACAGTTGTCATGGGAAGCAATGACCCCATTGGAAGATTTGCCATCTTTTCCTATTCTAATGGCAACTAAAATTTTGAGATTTACCATTACTTTCATTTAGGGCATCATGGGTGATCAGATCAGTTAGGGACAGTAAATCTACCTAATGGAAACAAAAACAAAAGTAAAGATCGAAAAGAAATTGTAGCCCCTCACAACTCTAGCTAATTGTAATATTTTTTTGATTTGCATAATGGAGCCATTTTATTATAGATACAAATTGTAGATTATTATATTGTAACAATGTACTGTAAAGTTTTTATTAATAAGCAATTATTTTGAATCCTACTTAGTTTTTTTTTTGCAATTATTTTTTTCTAAAATACTCTGACAAAAGTTTTTGTTACAATATAATTAGAATCTATAAAATGAACAATTTCATGCATTTTAACTGGAAAGTTTAAGTAATGAGCAATTAGGGGATATACTGTAAATGACTTGTCGGTTAAATTAGATTGTTTATGAAAGAAAGAGACTGCAATGAAATAGAGCACTGTACATTAACTAGAAAAACACTGTCAGTGTTCAAATACATCTTTCACAAGCATCCTTCTCACCAATGAAATTGCATATGGCTAGTGTTTGTTGTAACATCATTAAATTGGAAATTTCTGCCTTTAGGTCTTTTGCAGCATTGACAGTGTAATGAGGGCTTTACCAAAGTAGCAGCTTTTCATTCACTACAAGCTATTTGCACTATTAATGAAGTATTGCTCTAAATAGATGAGACTTGCTATACTGTAAATAGATGAGCATATCATTACATCACGTTTGACGTTCCATCAGCCAGCCAGTATAAAGCAAGGGGTATTCATGGAGACAATCATATAAAGCAGTGAATGTGACATTCTCCAAACATTCACTGCAGGTGAATAAATCATTGTCATTTAAAACATGTGTATGTTTGGTGAATGTCACAATCACTGCCTAATAAATATACCGCATGGGCTTTGGAAATTGTGTATGAATTTGAGAAAAGGGAGATGGTTAAAATTCATACCACTTCTATGTTGCACAATTCAGACATCAGAATTTCTGAATCACCCAATCAGCAAGAATTTTGTTTTCGCAGTTTTCTTTCTTTAGCCAGTTAACTCTGTGGGATCACACAATAATAATGAAGCACAACTAGCCAGAGAAGAAAGTAAACCAATATGTCAGTGCCAAAGAACAGTAGTGCCATCAGCAGTTTGTGAGCATAGAGGCAGCAGCAAGCAATGATTTTGGATGGGTCCACTACAAACATTTCCAATACATAGAAAACTAAGATATGCAGCACCTGGGTAAAAGAACAGTTACAGATTGAGGCAGCGTCACTGCTAATGACTAAGTATATGTGACAGACCTACCTGGGAGAGAGACTTTTGGAGGGGACTGAATGCTAGCCTCTTGCCGATCGATCGTGGGCCCTGGCATTTGGGGGAACGGTGCTCTTTGTGAGCTGTATGCCTGGGGACCCTTGAGGTGGTATTACTGTGGATTCGGGTCCTGGTCCCCCAGGACACACAGACTCTGGGGACCCTGGATTTGCCATATTAGGAATAGTGGCTGATTCATAATGCTTGGACAAATACTGTTAGGAGATGCTGATGTAAATTCCAGCCACCTGTCTGTCTGTTGCCTGCTAGAATGTGTATTGTAAATAAGTCTCTAGTATGGGATCTAAGAGTCATTAGATCCCCATTGTTGTTTGTGTTAATTAACTCTGCTATTGTGATAATGGTGATTGGGTTTTTTTGAGCTACAAGATGGCCAGTCTAGCCTAAAGGTCATGTCTGAGTCATCTAGGCTGTCTAAAGGGATTAGTTAATTAGCCCATGTTAATTAGGTTTCTGGTCACAGGTGTATGTTCAGAGTAATATGAGCCGGAGGTACGCACCTCCTCTTTTATTGTATAAAAGAGCCTGTATTTTTCAATAAAAGAGATTCCTGGTTGAACTTAGATACAGCCTGCCTGGTGTTTGTTCTGAGCTACACAACTGGATTAGAACAGCACATAGCTGTAGTTCTAGTCCCGGAGCAATGGATGACCGAACCATCAGATGTTGCGATCTGTAATCTGATTCTATAGCCGCAGAAGAGTGTCGGGAGAGTGGAATCGAGCGAGCAGGGGCTCGTTACATTGGTTGGCAGCGGTGGGATTTGCTCTCCAGTTACTGGGACATTCCAAACCAGCCTGCAGGAGAGCCACGCTGAAAGACTTACTTGAGAGCCGTGGAGGGAATGGTGGGATCGTGCTTCCTTGCCGTGAACACATCCACCTGGATCCAAGGTCCAAATAGCAGGAGAGGAGAGGTACAGATACCAGCCACCATGGAAGAGGAATTCAGAAGGAAGTTGCGAGAGATGCAGATACAGCACAGAGGACCAGTATCAGAGCAGGTCCTGCTAGGATGGTTTGATTCTATCCACTGCGAACTCTGCAAGGAAGCGCTAGCCCGTGAGCAAGGAAACCAGGGAAAAGTTCTCCCCTCCATCCATGTAAGGTACTGGTCGCAGTATGAAGTGCGAATGCTGTTATTGGGGGAACAGCCGAACCAGGAGTGGACAGCCGAGTTAAGCAGGCTGATCTGGGCAGAAATGTGGTTAGACGAGAGCTACAGAGCCCTCCGGTGGTATGTAGCCCAAGTGTGCCCGTGGACAGTGGATGACAGCCCTACGGAAGGCTTTGACTACGATGGCCTGGGATCGTTATACTGGAGGCTGTCCGAGGACCCTGACTTTGGGAGTAATCAGGAGTGGCGTTTGGAGGAAATAATGGAGCACAGAGAGCGAAGACTGAATGTCTCGGAAGTGCACTGGGCACAGGAAGATTTGGAGTTTCTGGCCGTTCAGGAATGAGAGCTTGAGATGGCCTACAGACAGCTGCTAGACTCTGCTCAGCAGCAGGGTGGGGCTCCCTTTGCCTGGGACTATCAGGAAATACCAGTTCACAACTCTGAAATCCTGGCTGAAGAGTTGACCATGTGGCAGAGTAACAGTGTGCTTTGCCAACCTGCCCCCGCAGCTATGGAGGCGGAGGTCTTATGGTGGATGCAGCAAGTGCTGACTGACCTTGATGATCCTGTTTCTGCATGGGATGATCTTGGATGGAGGAATGTGCCTGTCCAGCAGCATGCCAGAGAATCGGCAGTGGAAAATCTGAAGATTGCCGTCCCCAAACCTGAAGTGCTGACAACAGGGCAGAGCTCTGCTAACTTCTGCCCAGCACTGATAGCATTTTCTGGGTTCCACGGAGAGGAGATGGTGAACCTTCATCCCCAGACACCAGTTGCAGAGACAGGGGATTTGATAGACTTTTCTGCGAAGGAAGAACAACCTGGTGAGCCTCCAGCAGAAGAAGAGCTGTTATTAGGGTCAAACTTCACTGTGCTCTGCCCAGCACCAACAGAAGTATCTGTGAAGTTACAAGGAACTGCGATCTGCAATCTGATTCTATAGCCACAGAGGAGTGTCGGGAGAGTGGAATCGAGCGAGCAGGGGCTTGTTACAGTATACACATTGGAGTTTTAGCAGATACTGGTGGTGTTGGTTAGTGCAAACTAGCATCAGTGTTGATGAACATCTATGGTAGAAGGGAACAGTCTGTCATACTGGGAAAGAGAGGAGACTGGGGAAATGCTTACTCCTACCTGCAGGGTACTGATGACATCTTAGCTGAAAGGATAAAAGGCAAACCTTTTGTGAAACTACACTGTTGAGGTATATTGTAAAATGCATAGGTGTTGTAGACCTAGGTATCTGTTGACACCTGTGTCTCCTGCTTGGTGTTCTGGGCAAAACAGGACTTCTGATGGAGAATGTCATTCTAATTGTCAGAGCTATATGATCATTGTATGCTGGCAGCACCGAGTGGAGAGATATCCAGTGCGATGCTGCATGGTTCCAACTTGACATCACTCAGCAGAGACCAGGGAAAGAGTGGTGTATTCACCGAAGCTTCCGCTGACCACCAACAAAGGGGAGAACAGATTCCTGAACAACAGTCTCTAACAGCTGCACTCTGCAAGCTGTGATGTACATTTTATAGGTTTGTTCACTGCACTGTAAAAGCTATGCTGTACATTACATAATCCTGACAGCTGCACTATACATGTTTTGTTGTACGTAAAATAGTCTTGACCCCTACATCCCATAAATCACTATGATACCTAAAGTATTCGGATGTCTGCCTTTACACGCACGTGAACTTTAATGGCATCCCAGTCTTAGTCCGTAGGGTTCAATATTGAGTTGGCCCACCCTTTGCAGCTATAACAGCTTCAATTCTTCTGGGAGGGCTGTCCACAAGGTTTAGGAGTGTAAGACAAAAACCGAACATTCCATAGCTCAACTCACCAACCAGTCTGCCAACTGACCAAATTAACCTGTCCAACAGTCTGCATTAAAAACAGGGGTTTAGTTAGCATGCATTTGCAAACGCATGCATAAGCTGCAAGGCCTCTTCACGGCACCCTGTGTATGCTTGCATCCTGACACTACTGAATTTATAAGCGTCCACACAATGGAAGCACATGCATTAAATGGATAGATGAGGAGCAGGTGGGCATGGAGGCAACCCAATCCCCCTTAAAGAAACAGGAGCACACTGGACACCCAGCAAGAGCACAGTGGCAGCAAAGGTGCATAGTGTGCTCCTGGACCATGCGTTTGCAAATGCATGCTAACTAAACCCCTGTTTTTAATGCAGACTGTTGGACAGGTTAATTTAGTCAGTTGGCAGACTGGTTGGTGAGTTGAGCTATGGAATGTTCTGTTTTTGTCTTTCATGTGTTTGCCCTTCCATGTGCTCCTTGCTGTGAAGGCCAGTTATAGGTGGGGGCAGGGGCCATTTGTTTGTTACTGGTGTAAAATATGGTCCGGGGACACACTGTACACCTTTGCTGCCACTGTGCTATGACAGAGACAAACGCAGAACATTCCATAGCTCAACTCACCAACCAGTCTGCCAACTGACTAAATTAACCTAAGTAGATTTCTACATTTATTTTCTTACAACATGATGATTTAATGAAAAAAAATAACAGTTGTAAGTTTTTGTATTATGTCAAACCTAAGCAATCTTCTCTTTTTAATAATAGTGTAATCTTGAGGATTTTATGTTATGCGTGCAATAAGTACAATAAGAGGATATAGTAATGCAAACAGTATTAAAAAGAGAGGATCACAAAGTATGAAATGCCTAATTATCTGGGGATCAAAATGAAGCTAAACACACCATACATAACACTAATTACATCAGACAAATGAAAAGATTAATTAAGTCTAAATATTATAATTAAATGATTTAGTATAAAACTTAAGTCAATAATTAAAACATTTACCAGGGCGGAGATATTATGTTCTCTAATCAAGAATATTTTCATATTTATTAAACATTGTCCTCAGAACATTTTTTTTTAAATTGTCATTTTGCTATAAATAGCTTATAATGTAATCATTTTTTAAAATTAACCTGTTACAGCTAGATTACAGTGTGGCAATTTGTTTATCCTCCTGAATATTATTATTATTATTATTATTATATTATTATACAGGATTTATATAGCGCCGACAGTTTACGCAGCGCTTTACAACAACATTAGGGCAGACAGTACAAGTACAATACAATTCAATACAGGAGGAATCAGAGGGCCCTGCTCGTTAGAGCTTACAATCTAGGAGGGAGGGTCAAGTTATACAAAAGGGTAATAGCTGTGGGGGATGAGCTAATGGAGAAAATAATGCAGTTGTTAGATGGAGGCAGGATAGGCTTCTCTGAAGAGGAAAGTCTTCAGGGATCGCCTAAAAGTGGATAAATTTGGAGACAGTCTGACAGATTGGGGTAGGGAATTCCAGAGGATGGGCGAGGCTCGGGAGAAGTCCTGGAGGCGGATATGGGAGGAGGTGATGAGGGAGCTAGAGAGCAGGAGATCTTGGGAGGAATGGAGCACAAAGCTCAAGTGGTGCAGTGTCCCTTATTGTACAGCTAAACAACAGCAACGCCTTTCTTATAATGATATCTCACACACACAAACCATAATTCATTATTGTTGATCTTGAGTATTTTTTTTACCAGGTGTAGGTAACCTTTGTACTCTATCTGTTGTGAGACTAAAAATAACATTATGTCTTTGCCTCTAGGAGTCATGACTTTGGCTGTCAGAGTTTTGCAAAACCTCATGGGACATGTAGTTCCACAACAGCTGGATTACCAAGCTTGCTCACTTCTACTTTATACAGTGGCATGTCTAGCCACAGGCCTCCTAGTGGGTGCCCTGGGCCTTTGACCTGTCACACTAACACTAGTTTTCACTGGTGGCTTGGTGTATATGCGTTTTGCAGGGGTTTGAAGTACCCATCTCTACAGAGGCACCATTTATGGAGAAATGTTATTTTAGTGGCAGATCTAAAGACAAACAACACCAGAGTGGACGTGATGGGAAGCCCTCCCATTCTTTCCTGTCATATTGTTATATGGTCAAAAGATAGGTTGTATGACACCAATCCTGGGGAAAGCATGGAAGGTCTTAAAGTGTTATGAGCCGTACACACGATAGGGTTTTCCGACAACAAATGTTGGATGCAAGCTTGTTGTCGGAAAGTCCAACCGTGTGTATGCTCCATAGAACATTTGTTGTCTGAATTTCCACCAAGAAATGTTTGAGAGCAGGTTCTCAAATTTTCCAACAACAAGACTTGTTGTCGGAAATTCCGAGCGTGTGTACACAATTCCGACACACAAAAGTCCACGCATGCTCAGAATCAAGCAGAAGAGCCGCACTGGCTATTGAACTTCATTTTTCTCGGCTTGTCGTACGTGTTGTACGTCACCGCGTTCCTGACGTTCGGAATTTCCAACAACATTTGTGTGACCATGTGTATGCAAGATAAGCCATCCTTCGGAAAAAAAACTGCGGTTTTGTTGTCAGAAAATCCTATCGTGTGTACATAACCTAAACTAAACCCACAGCAGTAAAATCAGTCTGTATATGCAGTAAAGGATGCTTGTTATACTCACTGTGGAGCCTAAGGGGTTAATCCTATGCATTGTCTAAAAAAGCTGTTTGATCCTGGCTTCTCTGGTCCTCCCCTTCTTCCACTGTCCCCTGATAATTTCCTGATAACACAGAGTCTATGGAGTCAGGCTGCACATGCTCAGTTTGGAGAGTATTACTAGAGAGGCTTTTTTTATTTTCTTGGGAGAGTGCATGTGATCAGCACAGGGCCAATCAGCACTGTCCGGACAGAGGGTCAGGGCTCTTTCAGTCTCATAGGACAGTCATAGTTACATAGGTAAGGTTGACTAAAGACAATAGTCCATCCAGTTCAACCTGTGTAGGTGTATATGTGCCATTGTCGATAATCATTTCCCATATCCCTGTATATTGTGTGAGAAAACTCTTCCTACAAGCTTTACCAGTGCTTGGTTGGTCATTGATAGAAGTCACAAGACTGCTATATACTGCTGATGAGAAAGGGTATTTAGCAGTTTATATTTACTAAAATAACTGCATTTCCATGTTCCATGTACTGTGGGAGACCAGATATAGTGAATGCAGGGTCCTGGGTTTAGTAACACTTTAACTTGACTCTAAGATCAGTAGCCTTTGGTGTTATTTATCCTAAGGTCTGATAAACAGTATATCGCTAAGATAATAATTCTGCCGTGGTGTATTATTTAAAAAAATAAACATCAATGTAGTTTAACCACTTCAGCCC
Source organism: Lithobates clamitans (assembly GCA_037952925.1). Taxonomy (NCBI): domain Eukaryota; kingdom Metazoa; phylum Chordata; class Amphibia; order Anura; family Ranidae; genus Lithobates; species Lithobates clamitans. The sequence continues at coordinate 14,336,671 of JBBGZY010000100.1, read as the reverse complement.
CGGAAGAATTTACCCCTTTTCCCACAAATAGAGCTTTCTTTTGGTGGTATTTGCCACCAAATTAGACAAATTAGACAAAAGAAGAGCGATAATTTTGAAAAAAAAAATAAAGATTCCAAATTTAAAAAAAAAAAAAAACAAACACATTTTTTCCTCAGTTTAGGCTGATATGTATTCTTCTACATATTTTTGGTAAAAAAAAATCACAATAAGTGTATATTGATTGGTTTGCGCAAAAGTTATAGCGTCTACAAAATAGGGGATAGATTTATAGAATTTTTATTATTTATTTTTTACTAGTAATGGCGGCGATCAGCGATTTTTATTGGGACTGCAATATTGCGGCGGACAAATCGAACACCTTTGACACATTTTTGGGACCAGTGACATTTATACAGCAATCAGTGCTATAAAAATGCACTGAGTACTGTATAAATGTCACTGGCAGGGAAGGGGTTAACACTAGGGGGCAATCAATGGGGTTAACTGTGTTCCCTAGGTGTGTTGTAACTGTGGGGGGGATAGGACTAACTAGGGAAGGAGACAGATCGGTGTTCCTACTTACTAGGAACACACGATTTGTCTCCTCTTCCCTGACAGAACTGGGATTTATAAGATCCCGATTCTCGCTCTGTCACGAGCGATTGTGGGTGCTCGGCACTCGTATCACCGCCAGGGACACGCTGCGGGCGCTCATGCCTCCTACGGCGTCTCAAAGAGCCGACGTACAGATACAACAGCTTGCCCAGGGGAGCCATCCTGCCGCAGTATAACTGCGGCGGCTGGTCGGGAACCGGTTAAGACTTTATAGGTTATTATATTGTAATAGACATGACACATGGCACCATTAATTATTGTATTAATTTAAGCAGAACTTGCACTAAAAAAACCTTGCACTAGAAAGTCAGTTCATTACATCACCCTCCATTTTAAAAAACAGAGAAAATTTAGATAATATACTTATCTCTAACCCAGCTACCGCAATGAAAAGGTTGGCAACACAGTTTTTCTGGCAAGATCCTGGGAACATTTAGTATTCCAAATCATTATGCAGAAGCAGCTTTTGGTGAGATTTGGGATCCTTATCATTTCCAGGATTTTGCCACAAGACCTATGATGTGTCACAGTTGCCTAGGAATCATGGGATGAATCTGATTGGAAGGCAAGCATGTGTTTTTTTTTTTTATTCATCTCCAGTTTTTTTTTTTAAGTTATCATGCAGTGTTTTAGGGGGTGAGGGAGGCCCGATTTAATAAGTGATTTTTAGTGTAAGGTCTGCTTTAAAAACGAATGTGTATATTATATACAAACGGTTTTTAAAAAATACACATGTTCTGTAATAAATTTTGTTATACGTTAAATAATATATAATTTATGCCAAATATAAAAAAAATGTCATCATATTACTTTATATATCTATGTTTACAGCATAGTCCTTAGTGCCAGGGCCGGATTAAGAACATCATGGGCCTGGTGCTGAGGATTTTGGTGGGGCTTTTTATAAAAAATAAATATAAATGTTATCACAAATTAAGTTAAATAGAGAGAGGGAGGATGAGAGCGAGAGAGAGAAAGGGGATGAGAGAGGGGTGAGGGGTAAGGGAGGGAAGATGAGAGAGAGGATGCGCATGAGCATGTGTGGGAGTGACATCAACGCATCCCGGCCAAGACAAGTGACCAAAGGCACAGAGCCCGGAAGGAAGACCGGGTGAAGATGGAAGCGCCCGGGACCCGCCGGATTGATCACAGTGCAGCGCTGGAGGGCTCAGTCTGACAGGTAATGGTGCCCTAATGTGCTAATATGCTGTGCATACTTGTACATTATGGCATAACCTACCTCAGGGCCTCTAAAAAGTAGTAATGTTAGCGAAATGTACTACTGCTTTAATATCACAGGATCCATGGAGGCTCTCATGGGGCCCCCTACTGACCTGGTGGCCCTTGGGCAGTGCTCCAGTGCATAGTTGCCAACATTCCAAAAATATTTTCAGGGACAAGTTTTTTACCAGTGGTATGTTTAGAGTCTCTGACATTCCTTATGTTCCTCTATACATCACAATAGTAATCACAAAATTAAATGAGTACTAATAATGGGTAGAACAAATATGAGGACTGAGTAGATTTCCTTTAGTTGAACTAACAAAAGTGTTCCCATTCTAAAGCTGGTAACATTGAGGATATTCAATATAATTTTAAAGAACCATTTTTGTGGGTAAGAGGCATGGGGAGGAGTATGGATGGTATAAAAGTAGGAAGTATGTGTAGGTGAGGGAGAGGAATGTGGAGGGTATAACAGTGAGCACTATGTACAGAAGAGATGTGTGGAGAGTATAACAGTGGGCAGTATGCACAGCAGAGGAGTGTGGAGGGTTGACAGTGGGCACTATGTACAGAAGAGGAGTGTGGAGGGTATGCCAGTGGGCAGTATGTACAATAGAGGAGTGTGGAGGGGATGACAATGGGCAGTATGTACAGGAGAGGAGTGTGGAGGGGATGACAGTAGGCAATATGTACAGGAGAGGAGTGTGGCGGGTATGATGGGGGCAGTATGTACAGAAAGGTGTGTGGAGGGTATTATGGGGCAGTATGTATAGGGGAGAAGTGTGGAGGGTATGACAGTGGGCAGTATGTACAAGAGAGGAGCGTGGAGGGTATGACAGTGGGCGGTATGTACAGGAGAGGAGTGTGGTGGGTATAACAGTGGGCAATATGTACAGGAGAGGAGTGCGGTTGGTATGAGAGTGGGCAGTATGCACAGGAGAGGAGTGTGGAGGGTATGATACTGAGCAGTATGTACAGGAGACGAGTGTGAAGGGTAAGACAGTGGGCAGTATGTACAAGAGAAGAGTGTGGAGATTATGACAGTGGGCAGTATGTACAGGAGAGGAGTGTGGAGGGTATGACAGCAAGAAATATGTACAGGAGAGGAGTGTGGAGGGTATGATAGTGGATTAGGGGGGTTATGACAGCGGGCACTATGTACAGGAGAAAAGTGTATGAAAGTGAGAGGTATGTACAGGAGAAGAGTGTGGAGATTATGACAGTGGGCAGTATGCACAGGAGAGGAGTGTGGAGGGTATGACAGCAAGAAATATGTACAGGAGAGGAGTGTGGAGGGTATGATAGTGAGATTGGGGGGGTTATGACAGCGGGCACTATGTACAGGAGAAAAGTGTATGAAAGTGAGAGGTATGTACAGGAGAGGAGTGTGGAGGGTATGACAGCAGGCAGTATGTACAGGAGAGAAGTGTATGACAGTGAGCAGTATGTACAGGAGAGGAGTGTGGAGGGTATGACAGTGAGCAGTATGTACAGGAGAGGAGTGTGGAGGGTATGACAGTGGGCAGTATGTACAGGAGAGGAGTGTATGATAGTGGGCAGTATGTACAGGAGAGGAGTGTGGATGGTATGACAGCAGGCAGTATGTATAAGAGAGAAATGTATGATAGTGAGCAGTATGTACAGAAGAGGAGTGTGGAGGGTATGACAGTGAGCAGTATATACAGGAGAGGAGTGTGGAGGGTATGACAGTGGGCACTATGTACAGGAGGGAAGTGTGTGACAGTGGGTAATATTCACAGGAAAGGAATGTGAAGGGTATGATGAGGGCAGTATGCACGGAGAGGGGTGTGGAGGGTATGATGGGGGCAGTATGTACAGGAGAGGAGTGTGGAGGGAATGACAGTGGGCAGTATGTACAGGAGAGAAATGTGGATAGTATGAGAGCGGGCAGTATGTACAAGTGAGAAGTGTGGATGGTATGACAGCGCGCTTTATGTACAGGAGAGAAATGTATGATAGTTAGCAGTATGTACAGGAGAGGAGTGTGTAGGGTATGACAGTGGGCAGTATGTATGGGAGAGAAGTGTGGATAGTATGAGAGTGGGCAGTATGCGCAGGAGAGGAGTGTGGAAGGTATGACAGCTAGCACTATATACAGTAAACGAGTTTATGAAAGTGGGCCGTATGTACAGCAGACTGGGCCACTCTGCAACTGCAAGCCAAACTGAGTGGCCCCATTGAAATCAATAGGCGAGTTTGACAGGCGGTGCTGAGTAAACCACTTGCCGACCCCCTCACGCCGATGTACGTCGGCAGAATGGCACGGGCAGGCAGAATCACGTACCTGTCCGTGATCTGCCTCCCGCGGGTGGGGGATCCGATCGGACCCCCCCTGGTGCCCGAGGCGGCCGGCATTTCTTCACGGGCGATGAGAGGTGAGGGGGAGGCCCTCCATTCGTGGCCACCCCCTCCCGATCGCTCCCGGCGAATAAAAATCCTTCCTCTGCCTCTGTAATGTAAACAGAGGGAGAGTAAGTGATGTCATCCCTCCTCGAGCCGGTCTTTTCGTTCCGGCGCCGAGGACAGAAGAAATCAATGTAAGTTACACCAACACTACACTAACAATAGAACACACTAGGCACACTTTTCACCCTCCATCACCCCCCCGATCACCCCCCCTGTACCCCCCGTCACACTGACACCAATAGCAGTTTTCTTTTTGCATTGGTGTCAGTTTGTGACAGTTATAAGTGTTGGGGAAGTTAGGGTTAGCCCCCTTTAGGTCTGGGGTACCCCCCTTTAGGTCCAGGGTACCCCCCTAACCCCCCCTCAATAAAGGTTAACCCCTTGATCCCCCCCCGTCGCCAGTGTCACTAAGCGATCGTTTTTCTGATCGCTGTATTAGTGACACAGGTGACGCTAGTTAGGGAGGTAAGTATATAGGTTCGCTGTCACTGTTTTATAGTGACAGGGACCCCCATATACTAACTACTAAAGGTTTTAACCCCCTGATTGCCCCCTAGTTAACCCTTTCACCAGCGGTCACTGTATAAGTGTTACGGGTGACGCTGGTTAGTTAGTTTGTTTTTTATAGTTTATTATAGTTTTAGGGCACCCGCCGTTTATTACCTTATAAAGGTTTAACCCCCTAATTGCTCGGTGGTGATATAAGTTACGTTTTTAGGGTCAGATAAGGTCTGCGTCGCCCCAGGCAGCGTCAGGTTAGCGCCAGTACCGCTAACATCCACGCACGCAGCATACACCTCCCTTAGTGCTATAGTATCTGAACGGATCGATATCTGATCCGATCAGATCTATACTAGCATCCCCAGCAGTCTAGGGTTCCCTAAAACGCAGTGTTAGTGGGATCAGCCCAGATACCTGCTAGCACCTGCGTTTTGCCCCTCAGCCCAGCCCTGCCCAGCCCACCCAAGTGCAGTATCGATCAATAACTGTCACTTACAAAACACTAAGCACACATAACTGCAACGTTCGCAGAGTCAGGCCTGATCCCTGCGATCGCTAACAGTTTTTTGGTAGCGTTTTGAATCAGTCGCTAACAGTCAGGAGCTTTTTTGCCTGTGAGTCTCACTAGTGTACCCCTAAATTTAGAGTCCAAAATGGCAAATCAAAGGTACACTAGTGAAGAGGGCTACACCTTTCTGAACATGACAGATAGTGAAGAGAAAGTCACTCATCTGTCAGATTCAGGCCCAGAATACGATCCTGTAGAGGACAGCAGCTCCATGACAGATAGCTCTGACGACGGAGTTGTGGTCCCTGCTAAGGTCAGGCATACCATACCCCAATCTTCTTCATCTGTCCTTGAAGTGTAAGAACCGCAGGTCCCTCGTATGGAGCAGAGAAGTACTAGCGCCGCTATTCCTTCTGGTGAACTGGCAAGCACCAGCGGCCTAGTACACCCTGGTCGTATATCCAGCACTGCAGTATCACGTGGTGACGTGGCGAGTCCCATAAGTGCAGTTCAAGCTGGCGAGGTGGCAAGCACTAGTAGTGTCCCGCTGCCACCAAGAAGACGAACACAGGCCCGTCGTGCCCATAGTGCCCTTCCTGCTGCATTCGCCAATCCGAATTGGGTACCCACCACTTCTGCAGCACCCGTACTTCCCCCATTCACTGGCCAACCCGGAATTCAGGTGGAAACAGTTGATTTTATGCCACTGGATTTTTATTCGCTGTTTTTCACTGAAGATCTCTATAGATCTATTGTGGACCAAAGCAATTTATACGCTGGTCAACACATCGCCGCTAATCCCCAGTCCTCCCTTGCCAGAGATTGGAGACCAATTACAGTCTCCGAATTTAAGCTCTTTCTGGGCCTTTCCCTAAACATGGGCATAAATAAAAAGAGTGAGTTGCGGTCATATTGGTCCACTGACCCAATTTACCATATGCCCGTGTTCTCTGCTTCCATGGCCAGGGCACGATACGAGCAGATTTTGCGGTTCATGCACTTCAATGACAATGAACTCTGTCGTCCTCGTGGAGACCCTGGATACGATCGGCTCTACAAAATTTGGCCCCTCATAAACCACTTCAACCAACGTTTTGCAGACTTGTTTACTCCCCATCAAGTTGTCTGCGTTGATGAGTCCCTGATTAAATTTTCTGACCGCTTGTCATTCAAACAGTACCTTCCCAGCAAGCGTGCCAGATACAGGGTCAAGATGTATAAGCTCTGTGACAGGGCCACAGGCTATACATGTAGTTTTATGGTTTACGAGGGCAAAGATAGTCACGTAGAGCCGACAAACTGCCCTGACTACATAGGAAGCGCTGGCAAGATAGTGTGGGACTTGGTGTCACTCTTATTCGGAAAGGGGTACCACTTGTACGTGGACAATTATTACACGAGCGTGCCACTTTTTAGTCACCTTTTTGATCATCAGATTGGAGCATGTGGCACCGTGCGACCTAATCGCCGGGACTTTCCCCAGCGGCTTGTAGATTCCAGTCTTAGGCTGGGGGAGAGAGCCTGCTTGCAGTGTAATAATTTGCTCGCTATGAAGTGGAGGGACAATAAGAATGTTTTCGTTCTTACCTCCCTTCATGCAGACACGACGGTCCAAATTACTACACCTCACCTTCCCCAACCAAATGCAGTAAGCCTGCTGCATGAGAGGCATTTTCCTTATGTCCTCTCGAGTACCCCTACCCAACGAGCCCCCCAAAGAAGATGTCGTGTCTGTAGCAAGCGTGGATTTAGGCGTGACACCCGGTATTATTGTCCCTCCTGTCCTGAAAATCCTGGTCTATGCATTGGTGAATGTTTTGAACGCTACCATACACTAGTTGAGTTTTAGCGTAGGGTACAGTATTGCACAGACTAGGACACACTTTCACAGGGTCTCCCAAGATGCCATTGCATTTTGAGAGACCCAAACCTGGTACCAGTTACAAAAGTTAAAGTTACTAAAAAAAGTGTAAAAAAAAAAAGTAAAAAAAAATAAAAAAACAAAAAATAAAATAAAATAAAAAAAACAACAATAGTTATCGTTTTATTGTTTTCTCTCTCTCTCTATTCTCCCTCTATTTTTCTGCTCTTTTTTACTGTATTCTATTCCGCAATGTTTTATTGTTATTATGTTTTACCATGCTTGCTTTTCAGATAAGCAATTGTTTTATACTTTACTGTTTACTGTGTTTTGTTGGTAACCATTTTTTTGTTTTCAGGTACGCCATTCAGCTGCAGAGTGGATTTATTTATCTTGACAGCAACAGCGTTTGCTCCCACAATATATAAAGCCGTGACTCCAGCGCTGTCGGAGGTGATTTCACCACCACAGTTACATACTTCAGCATATATCCCGAAGCGTGGGGGCAGCAGTGGGTGGAGGAGCGATTTGCTCCTGCCTTTTGTGGGAGGATGCCCCCATGCTTCGGCATATATATATTTTAGGCACAGGTTGCGTTAAATGTTTTATTTTTTACTATTTTTTTTTGTATTTGCTTTGCAGGTATGGTAAGTCTTACTGTTATACTGTAATGTTACTTTGTTTTATTGTTAACCATCATTTGCTTAGCAGGTACGCCATTCAGTTGCAGCACGGATTTATTTATCTTGACAGCAACAGCGTTTGCTCCAACGATACATAAATCCGTGACTCCAGCGCTGTCGGAGGTGATTTCACCACCAGAGTTACATACTTCAGCATATATGCCGAAGTGTGGGGGCAGCAGAGGGCGGAGGAGCGATTTGCTCCTAACTTTTGCGGGAGGATGCCCCCATGCTTCGGCATATATATACGGTGCATGTATTAAATACGATAAAGTGACTGCGCTTAGGACAAGTGTAAAGGTGTGCAGCCCCCCTAAAGAAACTACACAGGTGTTTCAGAAATAGCTGTATATATGAGAATGGGGTAATGGCGCTCCCTCGGATTTTATTGGGCAAGTAAGTGGTGTGCTGTACCACTAATAATTAAAAATATATAAAAACTCCACATCGAGTGACTCCACCCGGATAGGTTGAGTGTGGGTAAATAAATACTAAACAACCTTGAAGTACAAAGTCTCCCTTCACGTCCGTGAATGTGCAGATAAAAAATAATAATAATAATAGTATTATTATTATAATAGTATTCTAATACTATTATTATTATTATTATTTATCTGCACATTCACGGACGTGAAGGGAGACTTTGTACTTCAAGGTTGTTTAGTATTTATTTACCCACACTCAACCTATCCGGGTGAAGTCACTCAATGTGGAGTTTTTATATATTTTTAATTATTAGTGGTACAGCACACCACTTACCTGCCCAATAAAATCTGAGGGAGCGCCATTACCCCATTCTCATATATACAGCTATACGGTGCATGTATGCCCATCATTAGAAGTGGGTGGATGAAGGGAGGTATTCTAATGGTGGGCATACCCACCGATCAATCTCTTTTTTTTGTTCAGCCCACAGGCTGCATGAAAATTAAGTTTACAATATATGCCCAACAAGGACCAGCAATGTACTGGTATGTTGCTGGACTTTGAGTGGTTATACCAGAATGATGCCTGCAGGTTTAGGTATCATCTTGGTATCATTCTTTTCAGCCAGCGGTCGGCTTTCATGTAAAAGCAATCCTAGTGGCTAATTAGCCTCTAGACTGCTTTTACAAGCAGTGGGAGGGAATCCCCCCACCGTCTTCCATGTTTTTCCCTGGCTCTCCTGTCCCAACAGGGAACCTGAGAATGCAGCCGGTGATTCAGCCAGCTGACCATAGAGGTGATCAGAGACCAGAGTGGCTCCAAACATCTCTATGGCCTAAGAAACCGGAAGCTACGAGCATTTCATGACTTAGATTTCGCCGGATGTAAACAGCGCCATTGGGAAATTGGGAAAACATTTTATCACACCGATCTTGGTGTGGTCAGATGCTTTGAGGGCAGAGGAGAGATCTAGGGTCTAATAGACCCCAGTTTTTTCAAAAAAGAGTACCTGTCACTACCTATTGCTATCATAGGGGATATTTACATTCCCTGAGATAACAATAAGAATGATTAAAAAAATAAAAATGAAAGGAACAGTTTAAAAATAAGATAAAAAAGCAAAAAAAAAAAAAGCAAAAAAAAACAGCACCCCTGTCCCCCCCTGCTCTCGCGCAAAGGCGAACACAAGCGTCGGTCTGGCGTCAAATGTAAACAGCAATTGCACCATGCATGTGAGGTGTCACCGCGAAAGTCAGATCGAGGGCAGTAATTTTAGCAGTAGACCTTCTCTGTAAATCTAAAGTGGTAACCTGTAAAGGCTTTTAAAGGCTTTTAAAAATGTATTCAATTTGTCGCCACTGCACGTTTGTGCGCAATTTTAAAGCATGTCATGTTTGGTATCCATGTACTCTGCCTAAGATCATCTTTTTTATTTCATCAAACATTTGGGCAATATAGTGTGTTTTATTGCATTAAAATTGAAAAAAGTGTGTTTTTTCCCAAAAAAATGCGTTTTAAAAATAGCTGCGACAATACTGTGTGAAAAAAAAAAATTAAACACCCACCATTTTAATCTGTAGGGGAATTGCTTTAAAAAAATATATAATGTTTGGGGGTTCAAAGTAATTTTCTTGCAAAAAAAAAAATATTTTTTCATGTAAACAAAAAGTGTCAGAAAGGGCTTTGTCTTCAAGTGGTTAGAAGAGTGGGTGATGTGTGACATAAGCTTCTAAATGTTGTGCATAAAAGGCCAGGACAGTTCAACCCCCCCCCCCCCCCAATGACCCCATTTTGGAAAGTAGACACCCCAAGCTATTTGCTGAGAGGCATGTCGAGTCTATGAAATATTTTATATTGTGACACAAGTTGCAGGAAAAAGAAATTTTTTTTTTTTTATGCACAAAGTTGTCACTAAATGATATATTTCTCAAACATGCCATGGGAATATGTGAAATGACACCCCAAAATACATTCTGTTGCTTCTCCTGAGTACGGGGATACCACATGTGTGAGACTTTTTGGGAGCCTAGCCGCGTACGGGACCCCGAAAACCAAGCACCGCCTTCAGGCTTTCTAAGGGCATAAATTTTTGATTTCACTCTTCACTTCCTATCACAGTTTTGGAGGCCATGGAATGCCCAGGTGGCACAAAACCCCCCAAAATGACCCCATTTTGGAAAGTAGACACCCCAAGCTATTTGCTGAGAGGTATAGTGAGTATTTTGCAGACCTCGCTTTTTGTCACAAAGTTTTGAAAATTGAAAAAAGAAAAAAAAAATTTTTTTCTTGTCTTTCTTCATTTTCAAAAACAAATGAGAGCTGCAAAATACTCACCATGCCTCTCAGCAAATAGCTTGGGGTATCTACTTTCCAAAATGGGGTCATTTGGGGGGTTTTGTGCTATCTTGGCATTTTATGGCCTTCGAAACTGTGATAGGTAGTGAGGAGTGAATCAAAAATTTACGCCCTTAGAAATCCTGAAGGCGGTGATTGGTTTTCGGGGCCCCATACGCGGCTAGGCTCCCAAAAAGTCCCACACATGTGGTATCCCCGTACTCAGGAGAAGCAGCAGAATGTATTTTGGGGTGTAATTTCACATATGCCCACGGCATGTTTGAGCAATATATCATTTAGTGACAACTTTGTGCAAAAAAAAAATGTCACTTTCCCGCAACTTGTGTCAAAATATAAAATATTCCATGGACTCAACATGCCTCTCAGCAAATAGCTTGGGATGTCTACTTTCCAAAATAGGGTCATTTGGGGGGGTTTTGTGCCATCTGGGCATTTTATGGCCTTCCAAACTGTGATAGGTAGTGAGGAGTGAAATCAAAACTTTACGCCCTTAGAAATCCTGAAGGCGGTGCTTTGTTTTCGGGGCCCCGTGCGCAGCTAGGCTCCCAAAAAGTCCCACACATGTGGTATCCCCGGACTCAGGAGAATCAGCAGAATGTATTTTGGGGTGCAATTCCACATATGCCCATGGCCTGTGTGAGCAATATATAATTTAGTGATAACTTTGTGCAAAAAAAAAAAAAAATTGGTCACTTTCCCACAACTTGTGTCAAAATATAAAATATTCCATGAACTCAACATGCCTCTCAGGAAATAGCTTGGGGTGTCTACTTTCCAAAATAGGGTCATTTGGGGGGACTTTGTGCCATCTTGGCATTTTATGGCCTTCAAAACTGTGATAGGTAGTGAGGAGTGAAATCAAAAATTCACGCCCTTAGAAATCCTGAAGGCGGTGCTTGGTTTTCGGGGCCCCGTACGCGGCTAGGCTCCCAAAAAGTCCCACACATGTGGTAGCCCCATACTCAGGAGAAGCAGCTAAATGTATTTTGGGGTGCAATTCCACATATGCCCATGGCCTGTGTGAGCAATATATCATTTAGCAACAATTTTTTGTAAATTTTTTTTTTTTGTCATTATTCAATCACTTGGGAGAAAAAAATTAATATTCAGTGGGCTCAACATGCCTCTCAGCAATTTTCTTGGGGTGTCTACTTTCCAAAATGGGGTCATTTGTGGGGGTTTGTACTGCCCTGCCATTTTAGCACCTCAAGAAATGACATAGGCAGTCATAAATTAAAGGCTGTGTAAATTCCAGAAAATGTACCCTAGTTTGTAGGCGCTATAACTTTTGCGCAAACCAATAAATATACACTTATTGACATTTTTTTTTACCAAAGACATGTGGCTGAATACATTTTGGCCTAAATGTATGACTAAAATTGAGTTTATTGGATTTTTTTATAACAAAAAGTAGAAAATATCATTTTTTTTCAAAATTTTCGGTCTTTTTCCATTAATAGCGCAAAAAATAAAAATGGTAAAGGTGATCAAATACCATCAAAAGAAAGCTCTATTTGTGGGAAGAAAAGGACATAAATTTTGTTTGGGTACAGCATTGCATGACCGCGCAATTAGCAGTTAAAGCAACGCAGTGCCAAATTGTAAAAAGTGCTCTGGTCAGGAAGGGGGTAAATACTTCCGGGGCTGAAGTGGTTAAAGATGCTGCAGCTAAGGAAATTACAAAAAAAAGTTGCAGCTGTGAAGCAAAGCAGTTACAGTATTCATACAGCCCTGTCCAAATGTATTTTTAAGATTTGGGTCAGGATCGTGAGGTGAGGTCAGTGGCTGGTGAGGCAGATACACACAGGTTACAGACGCCGTGAACATTACAGTGAGAGCAATAATTCTAGCACTAGACCGCCTCTGTAACTCTGTAACTCTAAACATGTAACCTGTAAAAAAAATAAAACCGTCGCCTACGGAGATTTTTTAGTACTGGAATTTGGCGCCATTCCACAAATGTGCATAATTGTAAAGCATGACATGTTAGGTATCTATTTACTAACATCATCTTTCATATTATAGAAAAAAATCAGGCTAACTTTAGTGTTTTTTGGTTTTTTTTATTCATGAAAAATTGATGCGCTAATACCGTGTAACATAAAAAGTTGCAATGACCGCCATTTTATTCCCTAGGGTCATGGGCGTCCGCAGAACTTATTTCAGGGGGGGGGCATCATTTTAAGGTCACCACTGCTCCGCCCCTTTTCAATAATGTCATGAAGGGGAGGGGCTTAGTCATTATCATAACCCCCCCCCCTACCACTGCCACATTTGGCACATTTTGTTTCTGCAATAATAATCCCCAATATTGGTGTCAGTTTCTGCAATAATAATCCCCAATATTGGTGTCAGTTTCTGCAATAATAATCCCCAGTATTGATGTCAGTTTCTGCAATAATAATCCCCAGCGTTGGTGCAGTAGCTGCAATATTAGCCCCAGCATAGATGGTCAGTGGTGATATGCTAACTTAAAACCATGCAGCATGAAGGAGCTAATCAACACTGACATTGGCCACTAATTCAGCTCAAGGGGTTAATGAACACTGCTATTGATCACTAATGCGGTAGCGGGCAGTGGCAGTGTTAATTACCCCTTTGTATTGCAGCAGGAATAGGTTAACACTGACAATGGCCACTAATGCAGCACAAAGGGGTTAATTAACTGCTACTGGCCACTAATGCATTAGAGATCAATGGCAGTGTTCATAAACGCCTTGTGCTTTTGTGGCCAGTGTCAGTACATTAACCCATTCATGATGCATATTACTGGCTAATGGCTTAATTAACCCCCAATCACAAAACCCACCACAGCTCCCAAGACATTAACCAGTCCAGTGCACTGGAAAAGCATCACTGCAACATTACATTGTTAAGCAACATATATTCCCCTCTGTCTGCCATTGCTCACTTACCTAATTCCAGCAACATGCACACTCCCTCGCGGTGCCCCTCTCTCTTCCTGTCCTGGCCTCTGAATGACATCATGTCAGAGGCGGGGACTAGAAATGATCTGGGGGGCGGAGTTCACTCCTCCAGACAGAGAAGTGTAACTGATGTCTTCTGAGCTGAGTGTAGGAGCGCAGGGAGCATTCCAGCACTCGGCACCCGCTGCAGTTCTGCAAGGACACTTTAGGTCTGACTTGGGTAGTGATCTGTGACTGTGTACTGATGTGCATGTTCATCTGCCATCGAGCACAGTTTAGCCGGCACTGCCCACACTGTCACGTTGCCGATTCCAGTGGGGCACTTGACCCCCCTTGCCCCCTGCTGCGGACGCCCATGCCTAGGGTGTCTGCTAAAACAATGTATATAATGTTTGGGGTTTCTGAGCAATTTTCTAGCAAAAAAATTGATGATTTTTACATGTAGAAGAGACTTGTCAGAATTGGCCTGGGTGGCAAGGGGTTAATTACCATAAGTAATATACAAATAATTATGTATTGTTTTTAAAGTAATTTACTATATTTTCAAAAACTGTACTCAAGCAAGTGGCTTAACGGACAAATTACTGAAGTTTGAAGTTATAACTTCCAACCAGTAATTTCACATTAAATAGATAAATAATACATTATTATGTTATAACATATAGCATAATAATATATGATTTAGCTTGATTATAACAGTACCTTTTCAGCAGCAGAAGATTCTCATTCTCTCTCTTCACTGTGTAAGAAAAACATGGGATTATGGGTAAACCTAATACCAGGCATGTCCAAAGTCCAACCCGCGGGCCAATTGCGGCCTGTGTTTCCGGTTTCATACGGCACCTTTTGTGGTCGGCGCTCGGGGATTTGTTGGGGGCCACAAAAGATATATAACATATTTATTGTTCCTCGGAGGAGACAGGGTGGTACGAGTGTCGTCAGATTACATACAGGAGAATGTCCTGTTTACTCGGCGGCCTCTCTAATAGGAAGTCCTGTCTCCTGGGCTGGCACGTACAGGCAGATTAATGTACCTGTACGTTGCCCTTTAAGAAGAGGTTTGCGGGCGCGCATGCCTGCCGCGACCTCCGTGAGTATGATCGTCTCACGGAGAGGAAGGACGGGGAAATGCTAATGTAAACAAGCATTTCCCCATTCTGCCTAGTGACAGGACACTGATCACCGCTCCCTGTAATCGGGAGCGGTGATCAGTGTCGTGTCATAGCCACGCCCCCCCCACAGTTAGAATCACTCCCTAGGACACACTTAACCCCTTCAATGCCCCCTGGTGGTTAACCCCTTCACTGCCAGTCACATTTACACAGTAATCAATGCATTTTTAATTGCACTGATAGCTGTATAAATGTGAATGGTCCCAAAATCGTGCCAAAAGTGTCCGATCTGTCCGCCATAATGTCGCAGTCATGATAAAAATCGCTGATCGCTGCCATTACTAATAAAAAATTATTAATAAAAATGCCATAAAACTATCCCCTATTTTGTAGACGCTATAACTTTTGCGCAAACCAATCAATAAAAGCTTATTGCGATTTTTTTTTTTTTTTTAACAAAAATATGTAGAAGAATACGTATCAGCCTAAACTGAGGGAAAAAAATGTTTTTTTTATATATTTTTGGGGGATATTTATTATGGCAAAAAGTAAAAAATCATGCGTTTTTTTCAAAATTGTCACTGTTTTTTTTGTTTTGTAGCGCAAAAAATAAAAACCGCAGAGGTGATCAAATACCACCAAAAGAAAGCTCTATTCATGGGGAAAAAAGGACGTCAAATTTGTTTTGGAGCCACGTCGCACGACCGTGCAATTGTCAGTTAAAGCGATGAAGGACCGAATCTGAAAAAGTGCTCTGGTCTTTGGGCAGCCAAATGGTCCGGGGCTTGAGTAGTTAAAATGTTTTTTTTTTGTGAACCTTCCCTCTTAAAAGAAAGGTGCATGTTATACGCCCGTGCGTGTTATACGCAGATAAATACGGTATATCAAAATAACACACCCAAGCTCATCCTTATTCCGCGTACACACGGTCGGACTTTTCGGCTACAAAAGTCCGACAGCCCGTCCGACAGACTTTTGACAGACTTTTGTCGGACTTTTGTCGGACTTGCGGCGGACTTTCTAATGAACGGACTTGCCTACATGCGATTACACAAAATAGGACGGATTTGTACGTGATGACGTACACTGGACTAAAATAAGGAAGTTGATAGCCAGTAGCCAATAGCTGCCCTAGCGTGGGTTTTTGTCTGTCGGACTAGCATACAGACGAGCGGATTTCTGGGTCCGGTGTAGTTACGACGTAAAGATTTGAAGCATGTTTCAAATCTAAAGTCCGTCAGATTTGCGGCTGGAAAAGTCCGCTGAAAGTCCGGGGAAGCCCACACACGATCGGATTGTCAGCCGGCTTTGGTCCATCGGCGTCCGTCGGACTTTTGTGGACGAAAAGTCCGGCCGTGTGTACGCAGCATTAGACTCTTCACCACACACAGCCACAAAGGCAAGATAATTCTTGTTGGGCAATGTATTAGTTAATTTGCATTTAATTTTAATGGTTCAAAGAATGGGTCACTCGATCGTTTTATTTTATTTTTTTGTGTGATTTTTTTTTTTTTGCAAATGGGCCTTTATTAAGGCAAGGCGACTGGATCTGCAGCTCCAATAGCGCCTATGTTAATCTGGCCCTGCTTAGTGTCGGAGACATACAATACAATTTATGCATGCCACCATAGTTAATAATAAATGTTAACACAAGGAGACCTCTCATAAGATAAATGCAGAGGCTGCAATTGCAGACCTCTTTTGAAAAACCTGGTTATCACTGACCTGGAACAAGTATGTAGATAAGGACTTCTTGCCATTGCCTGACTTTCCTGATCTGCACACTTGTGTTGGGTCAATGACTCAAAGTTTTGAAATTCAAAGGTCAGACTATTAGCCAGGCAACTAGGAACTTCATAGGGACATCAGAAATGAAGGGAAGTAGGTGTAGTTGGAAAGGGTTTTCCTTTTTTTTTCTTTTGATGGCAGCTTTAACTAGTAAACTAGCAGCATGACAAAAAGTATAATGGTAATGCTAGTTTTTCTTATTAGAATGCTCAGCATGCTTTTGTAAACAGTGTATAGGCAATTTAAAAAAAGCATACATTTTAAAACTTGCAAACTTAAAAATATAAAAAAGAGGTAGTAACATTGAAAAAAAAACCCTTATAGTTGTCCTTTAAGGAGACCTGTTGGCTTGGATATTGTTTGAATGAATGTATATTGAACACAGCATCTGCCCTCAATTTTTTTCGTATTTCTCAATTTCAACTGCACTACTACAATAGGAAACCTATAGTTTACCAGTTGGTCAGAAAAAGAAGAACAATTTTAACTCCTTCTTTCTCTCCTTGGAATATTGTTACTTTACTTTAAAGGAAACACTTTATTCAGCTACTTTTGCCAACTATTTCTTGTCTCATTCACTTTCCCATATCCTAAACAGGTTTTAATGTTTAAGAAATATAAAGAAATATTTTCTGCCTAAAATCCAACTCTGAACACATTATTTTTCTGGTTTTAAAAAAACAGGACATGAAAAGAAGAGGAACAGGGGTCACCAGAACAGGCAAGCACAGGCAGCATTTAAAGGGGTTGTAAACCCTTGTGTTTTTTCACCTTAGTGCATCCTATGCATTAAGTTGAAAAAACTTCTGACATTGACCAGCCCTCCCAGCCCCCCGTTTTACTCACCTGAGCCCGTGCGTTCCCTCGGCGGAGACGCGCTCACCTTCTCTGGCTGGGGTTCTCGGTTCTTGATTGGATAGATTGATAGCAGCGCAGCCATTGGCTCCCGCTGCTGTCAATCAAATCCAATGACGCAGGTGCCGGGGGCAGGGCCGAGTCCGGCATTCTGTGTCTATGGATGCAAATGCTGGACTCGGGAGTGCGCCCGCAAGTTAACCCCCAGGCAGAACGCTTCTCCTAGGGGGTTTACCGATGTGAAGAGGAGCCGTGAGTGCCATTGGGGGACCCCAGAAGATGATCATTGGGATCACTCTGTGCAAAACAAACTGCACAGTGGAGGTAAGTATGATATGTTTGTTATTTTAAAAAAAAAAAAAACAAGGGTTTCCAACCCCTTTAAAGTGACCCTGTCAGATATGTAAAATTGGCAACAAAGCATTCAGCAACGAGAAAAGTATTTACTCTCTTTTTTTGCAGGTAGAGCTTTGTGTCGAATTCTATTTACCCGACAGGTTCTCTTTAAAACTCCACAGAGGTTCCAAACTACAAAAAAAGTTTTTGTATTCTCTCCATTGAAGAGACTCCCAATCACTTTCATTCATTCATGCATAGTAAATCTTATTTATAGGAATCCAAACAAAAAAAAATCAAAAGCTGAAAAGAAACTCAGCCACCTGGAATGGCATTGCGGTAAAGAGAAAGGGACATGCATAATGTCCATTAGCAGGAAGTGTATAAGGCTTAGGGAAAGCTGTGAGATAAAACATTCTATTGCATCAGTTATGTGCTGACGGCTTATTTTAATAGCTACTAGATGCTGCTGTTAGTTATGTTTTGCCAGGAGATTCCTGTAATATAAATTAGTTTATCAATGTGGTATGGTAATATTTCACAATAATGTAGTAAATATAAATGCAGACACTTTTTTTTAGTAATGTATGCAGGCTCTATTTTCTGCCCAGAGATTGTGCCTTATCATTTCTTTTGATCAGTGCAACTGTGTGAGTCAAATTAAAGTGGTTTTAAAGGTTCAAAAAAACCTTCTGTGTGCAGCAGCCCCCCTAATACTTACCTGAGTCCCAACTCGATTCAGCAATGTGCACGAGGGCCTCGGCTCTCCAGGGACTCTCCCTCCTCATCAACTGAGACAGCAGCAGGAGCCATTGGCTCCCACTGCTGTCAATCAGTCAGTGAGCCAATGAGGACCGAGAGGGGGCGGGGCCGAGATGGTGGCTCTGTGTGTGAATGGACACACAGAGCCCTGGCTTTGGAACAAGCCTGCTTGGGTGGCCCTTTTGCAAGCTGCTTGCTATGGGGGCACTTGGCAGGAGGGAGTTGTAGTTGTCAACAGTACAAGAAGACATAGGCAACAATAAAAGTATTATCACAAGTTCTAACCCTGCCACCCACTATGAAAAATTAAGTTATGGTAAGTGTCCTTTTTGAGGAAAAAGTTCCCTAAAAGGGATAAAGTACTAAAAATCTGACCAATCCACTGTGTATCCAAAACAGAATGTTTTGACTGAAGCTGGGCTTTAATCTACCCAGAGACAGATAAGTCCATAGATCTGTCGCCTGAAGAAATCTCTCACATAAGATTGCTGTATAAATATACAAGTTCCCGTTGGGTGAATAGGTATGCTTGAGGAAGATCCAATCTGGCTGATTGACCAGAATGCTCGCTTCCCAGCAAGAAAGTATGGGCTTGTCTGCCTTTGTCAAGTATTGACTAAAGGCTCCTGAACATTCTCCACTACTGTAATTTGCAAATACTGTAGACCCCGTTATACTGACTGTAAACAATATATTATATATACAGTTAATTAAATTTACCCCTGCAGCTCTGCAACAGGCATGCTCACAGTATCACCTGAGATTCAGATATCCACTAGAGAGATCATCTAAAAATCTGTATTTGAAATTCAGTCCAACATGAAACAGCCATCTTGTGAAATTTGAAAGACACATCAAACATTACATGCAGGTAAAATTTCAAATAGAACTCCAGCCAAAACGTATTTTTGGCTAGACCTTCTGTTAAGTTAGATTTATAAATATACATGCGGCGCTGGTACTGAAACAGATCTTATAGTACTGAAGTCCAAGTGGCCAGTGGGCTGCTGTGCAGCCTAAGAATAGTCTATTGATTCAGGGCCAGCCTTAGCAGGGATGCAGAAGCCGTCTCCAGGATATGCAAGAAAAAACAAATGCAAGCGCCTAGAGTTAGACTGTAAAGTGTGTAATAATAAAAACACATAATAACTTACATCAAAGTAAACAAGGAAGGGTACATCTGTGGGTAAACGCTCTGTAGGGCATCCATTGCACTGGTCAGTAGAAGGTACGCTGTCTCAGTCACTCTGTGGGCTCTCCAGGCCGGCAGGAAGATGGTGGTGGAGAGTTGGTGAGGAGGCTTGTAACACTTCCTGGACTGCAACACTGGAGGGGGTGACATCACAGGCGTGCGCTCCTTTTTCAAGCTTTACAGTCTAACTCAGAGGCGCCTGCATTTGTTTTTAAGTTAGATTTATTGCTGCCCATTTCATCAAAGAGAACATTTTCCCTTCTCTGTTGGAGAAAAAGGGCAGAAGTGAGTGAAAATCTTCCCAAAATCCTCTTTTGGGCAGTTTTTACCAGAACAGAAGTCCCTGTTGGACGATCTCTCCTCTACCCGATTTGTGGTGACAACTGTAAAATGTTGGATTTCCAATCACTTTCCTGCTGACAAACACAGGACAGACACGATGGATGAATCTCCCCTGTGGGTAAATGACAGCAATAATGTAAACAAATAGTGTCAGAAAGGGCTTTATCTTCAAGTGGTTAGAAAAGTGGGCTATGTGTGACATAAGCTTCTAAATGTTGTGCATAAAATGCCAGGACAGTTCAACCCCCCCCCCAAATGACCCCATTTTGGAAAGTAGACACCCCAAGCTATTTGCTGAGAGGTATAGTGAGTATTTTGCAGACCTCACTTTTTGTCACAATGTTTTGAAACAATGTTCTTCATTTTCAAAAACAAATGAGAGCTGCAAAATACTCACCATTCCTCTCAGCAAATAGCTTGGGGTGTCTACTTTCCAAAATGGGGTCATTTGGGGGGGTTTTGTGCCATCTGGGCATTCCATGGCCTCCGAAACTGTGATAGGCAGTGAGGAGTGAAATCAAAAATTTACGCCCGTAGAAATCCTGAAGGCGGTGATTGGTTTTCGGGGCCCCGTACGCGGCTAGGCTCCCAAAAAGTCCCACACATGTGATATCCCCATACTCAGGAGAAGTAGCTAAATGTATTTTGGGGTGCAATTCCACATATGCCCATGGCCTGTGTGAGCAATATATCATTTAGTGACAACTTTGTGCAAAAAAAAAAAAAACAATTGTCACTTTCCCGCAACTTGTGTCAAAATATAAAATATTCCATGGACTCAACATGCCTCTCAGCAAATAGCTTGGGGTGTCTACTTTCCGAAATGGGGTCATTTGGGTGGGTTTTGTGCCATCTGGGCATTTTATGGCCTTCAAAACTGTGATAGGTAGTGAGGAGTGAAATCAAAAATTTACGCCCTTAGAAATCCTGAAGGCGGTGATTGGATTTCGGGGTCCCGTACGCGGCTAGGCTCCCAAAAAGTCCCACACATGTGGTATCCCCGTACTCAGGAGAAGCAGCTGAATGTATTTTGGGGTGCAATTCCACATATGCCTATGGCCTGTGTGAGCAATATATCATTTAGTGACAACTTTTTGTAAATTTTTTTTTTTTTTGTCATTATTCAATCACTTGGGACAAAAAAATTAATATTCAATGGGCTCAACATGCCTCTCAGCAATTTCCTTGGGGTGTCTACTTTCCAAAATGGGGTCATTTGGGGGGGGGGGTTGTACTGCCCTGCCATTTTAGCACCTCAAGAAATGACATAGGCAGTCATAAACTAAAAGCTGTGTAAATTCCAGAAAATGTACCCTAGTTTGTAATTGCTATAACTTTTGCACAAACCAATAAATATACGCTTATTGACATGTTTTTTACCAAAGACATGTGGCCGAATACATTTTGGCCTAAATGTATGACTAAAATTGAGTTTATTGGATTTTTTTTATAACAAAAAGTAGGATGTGAGCTTTTGGTCAGAAATTCCGACCGTGTGTATGCTCCATCAGACTTTTGCTGGCAGAATTCCCGTCAGCAAAAGATTGAGAGCAGGTTCTCTATTTTTCGGTCGGAAAAAGTTCCTATCCGAAAATGCGTTCGTCTGTATGCAATTCGGATGCACAAAAAATCACGCATGCTCGGAAACAATTAGACGCATGCTCGGAAGCATTGAACTTCATTTTCTTGGCTCATCGTAGTGTTGTACGCCATCGTGTTCTTAACAGTCGAAAGTTCAGATAACTTTTGTGTGACCGTGTGTATGCAAGGCAAGCTTGAGCGTAATTCCGTCGGAAAAGCCATCTAAGTTTTTTCTGACAGAATTTCTGATCGTGTGTATGGGGCATTAGAAGAAGGAGTTATTCCGAAACATGTTGGGTTGCAACATGGGATCCCTATAGCTGGTCCATGCTAGGCTTCTATTTGGGTTATATCCTGCAGTTGTGAGTACTCTTGAATTTATCCTTGTGTACATGTATGTCTATACAATTTTCTAAAAGGCATTAGCCTTTTAACCTTACTACCTGTTTCTTATCTGCCTCAAAGTCCCAGAGGGGTTCTCTTGCTGGTAATTGCATGCATATTCTCTACTCTTTCCTAATTGGGATGTTGGCAGATTTTTTCTTATTTCACTTGACTCTTCCTCTTTGTAATGTTTCTTAAAGTGGCTCCAAAGGCAGAAGGTTTTATACCTTAATGGTAAGGTAAAAAACCTTCTACTGTTAGTGCCTTCCCCTTTCTAAACACCTACCTGACTCCACTCACTATCTAGCTCTGCCCCCACCAGCAGTCTTGCTCTGTTCTCTTCCTGCATTCACAGGCTTGGCTAAGAGCAATGGGACCCAATGGATGCACACAGCCTGGCTCAGGATTGAGCCCCCATGGGTGGCCCCATAGCAAGCAAATATGAATGGGAGCAGCCTAGAGCACTAGCAGGGGACCCCAGAAGAGGAGGTTTAGTGCCAATTTGTGCAATACTATTGCACAGAGCACATAAGTATAGCATGTTTGTTATTCTAATTAAAGAAAAATATTTTACAATCACTTTAAACAAGGCAATTAGTGAGCTTCAAACATTGCACCATTCTAAAGTCAACCCTTCTGCTTAACCTCTGTCTTAACATTTTTTTGAATCCATTGTAGTCAAATTCATAAGCACTTATATGTGCTTATGAAACATTTTGTCACATAAATGTGTGCACATTTGCACATTTCCTTTTTCTCTGATCAGAAATACTGTGGGTGATATAGACACATAGGTGTGAAAAAATCCTGGATAAGTATCTCGAGATTTGATTTTAAAATTTGACGACTATAATTATTGTTAATAAAAAAAGTTTGATTTAGATGAGCTAACAGTGTCAAAACTTTTAGCTGTTGGTGCAGTATAAAGTAAATAAAAAATAGCTGTAAAAATCAATATATCTGCCAATCTATGGATCGTTGGATACATTTTTCTCACAACACCAATATTAAGATAGATTATATTAAGCAGAAAATAAAACACTGGTTCATTTTATAACCTATATAACTAATTATTGTTTGTAATGTTAGCATTATCACGCGATACCCTAACATACTGTGTTACAACTATCATGAGCCAGAATAAGAAAGAACAAGTGTAGAGAACATTGTGAAAAATTTAATTTGTTTATAATAATGCTGAGCATTGATATTTAACCCATGCAATCTTTCTTGGATTAAGGAATAATATTTATGTATTATGTCCTCTTGTACACTAAAAATTGAGGGTTGGCAAGAAGAATTCCAGCTCACTTTCACACAAAGTTGCTGTTTACAGTATCAGTCTCCTTTTTGCTTGAGTTCCTTAAAAGAGAAATATGGCCAAAACTTTTCCCCCAAAGCTTCTCTTGTGGATCACAGGAGTGCACTTATTTTTGCACTCCTGTGACCCAGAGTTGGCTGACAGCGGGCTATAGCTCGATGGTAGTTGACGTAGCAGAGACACTTCAGACTCTGGAAGGATCCCAGCCATATTTTTAGGATCTACCCAGCTACCTGATTGACAGCTGACTCTGGGTCTCAGCATGTGCTGAGAGCCGAAGCCAGCTACACCTGTCCTGTTCCCTGCTTGGTTCCACAGTGAATTCTGGGAAAGCATAGTGGAGAGCGGTGACTGACAGTCACCTTTCTCTTCTCTGAGCAGACCAAGAGCTGAGTAATTAGCAATCATGTGAACGCTCAGTTCTTGGGCTTAGAGCCAACGTAGGACAGCTGCAGCATCATGCCAATGCTGCATCACTGAGGTGAGTATGATGTTTTTTTATAAACCCCAAACATCTGTGCCATAGTTATTATCAGCCTATAAGCCATGTAAGAGATTATATAGTAAAACAATCATTTGCGGAATTGCAGCTATTCTGATGTTGATTTTTTTTGTGTTTTTAGTTCATCCTGGCTGATGGTAGCTACAATATACTACTATAATCTCTCTCCCAAACTTGCTGTCAGTGGGTAGTAGTGGGAGTTCCCTTCTCTCCTCCTCCCTTGCAGTGCAGTCCAGATCCAGCATTGTCTCCCTGGCAGAGTTGTTTCTTCTGACTCACAGGAGCCTGATTTTCTCACATTTTGCAATCAGCTCTTGCCTTCAAACTTCCTTTTACCCTCAGGCTAATGCTTTCTTCACAGCTAATAAGGACAACACCAAGTCTTTATGTTCCTTGGTCATTGGAAATTTCTGGCAAATGCTGCTGTGCCTGAGCAGGGATCAGGGCTGCTGATAGAAATCACAGGGCCCAGTGCAGCCTACCTGACTGGGCCCCCCTCCTCCAAAAATATCAAATTATATTTTTGCTAAAATGTAATGCCTGCTGCTTTGCAGCCATGGCAGAAATTATACTTTGTTGAACAAGATCCATTCAAGTGAATAGCGGCACATAGACAATATCTGCACCCCCACAGTAAGCAATCGGGAGAAATCGCTCACTGTTCATACAGAGTGGTGTGTTCATTGAGGATGGTGAGCTCCCCCCACTCACCATCCTGAAATAAACCGCCTGTGTGCCTTCAGAAGCTACCGGCAGGGGAGGAGAGGAGAGAAAATGGCAGAAATGCAGGGAAAGAGGCACACAAGGGTTCCAGACGGCAGGAGGATGGGGATGCAGATACTAGAACTGATCCTCCTGCAGTGCAACCAGAGCAAGAAAATAAAAGTAGAAAACTAGCAGCACTATCGAAGCGTTACAAGTTTTAGCAATAAGACAGTATTGCTGGCCCTTCTGCTCGGCAGATTCCCAGGCCTCTCTTTTGAACTGATGAGGCCTGGGCCCCGTACAGGAGGGCTGGCTGTACTGCCTTATCAGCACCCCTGGCAGGGACCCCAAGGTTTGGGCCATGAAACCCTACTACCCAAGACAGCCAACATGGGTGGGGTCATGCCCAGCATGGGCCGGCATAACAGGGTATGTACACATTATCACAGGTGACTGTCCTGAGGAGGGCCTAAGGTGTATTAATGTAGAATAAAGCTCATGCTTAGTTATATAGATGAGGAATAAAGTAGAAGCGCTCCAGAGGATGACAGAAGTATGGACAAAAAACATACTTATCAGGCAACAGCATTCATATAAAGCCATAACAGACCGTGCCTGTCAAATAAAAAAAATAGAAAACAGCTGTTGACCCATTTACTGCTCATTGTTTCTATTCCCTCTAGGTAAACCACTTAGATATCATAAGAAAACTATTGGTAATGCTAGATATTTTATTTATGATTAGAGAAACAGCAGAAATAAAATCCTTATGTGAGATGCTCTTAGAAGTTGGAGAATCCTGAAATAGTTAGAAGTCTTCTTACCACTTCTTATATTATCTATACCCGTTACTTAGTAAGAGAGGCTTGTGGTTTTGTAAGTGTAAGACGTATTGAGTATATCTATCCATTCCACATGAGCTGATTTATATGTTTTAATTAGTCGTATCTGTCAAAGTAGATTTTCAGCATTACTTACATAAAATACTTACTAGGCGTTATTAATGTGTTATATTTTCATCACTCTCAGTAAAGAGTTATGTGTCTGTCAGAATTTCATTGTTTTATTTACAAGGAATGGCGTTCTTTTTAAGTTAGCATCCAGAATCATTTTATAAATTATTATTTATCTGATGACTAGTTAAAGAACTGCACAGCACACCTCAAGAGCCACAATAAAGAAATGCTTTATAATTCCAAGACTTAGCTGTTTTATAGCATGTGGCTTGTGTATTTCAGAAGATTCTTATGTTCTCAGTATTTTCTTTCCCTCAAAGATCTCAGGTTATCCTTCATGTCTTGTCTACGCTTCTCATCTGCCCTCCTATGAGTATCATTTGTCATTTTCTCCATTCCCCAATGTCATCAAAGCCTTTCATTCTTTTATTGATTGTGAAGTATAGCTATCAGTACCTGAAGCTGTAAACAAGCTTTAGGTTGTTATGAGCAATTTGCTGTGTATGTTTTTTTCTTTTTCTTTTTTTATAGATTTTAATGCTATTATTATGATATTAAAAATAATGGGTGTGATCAATTTAAGGCCACTAAGCATTACTTCCAAGAGGCTTTGGTAACAGAGGTACATATAGTGCCTTGAAAAAGTATTCAAACCCCTGAATACCCCTGAGTATTCATACCACATTTTGTCATGTTACAACCAAAAATGTAATTGTATTTTATTGGGATTTTCAGCCCCCTTCACTCTGATACCCCTAACTAAAATCTAGTGGAACCAATTGCCTTCTGAAGTCACCTAATTCATTAATAAAGTCCACCTCTGTGTAATTTAATTTCAGTATATATACAGCTATTCTGTGAAGCGCTCAGAGGTTTGTTAGAGCACCTTAGTGATCAAAGAGCATCATGAATGCCAAGGAACACCTGACAGGTCAGGTATAAAGTTGTGGAGAAGTCTAAAGCAGAGTTAGGTTATAAAAAAATATCCTAAGCTTTGAACATCTCATGGAGCACTGTTCCATTCATCATCCAAAAATAGAAAGAGTATGGCACAACTGCAAACCTACCAAGACAACAGGACAACTATTGAATCTGTGGAAAGACTTGGATAGAGAGCATGATAGAGACGCTCTCTATCCAATCTAACAGAGCTTAAGCTATTTTGCAAAGAAGAACGGGCAAAAATTTCACTCTAGATGTGCAAAACTGGTAGAGACATATCCCCAGGGTTCTGTGCTGGGACCAATCCTATTTAATTTGTTCATAAACGACCTGGAGGATGGGATAAACAGTTCAATCTCTGTATTTGCAGACGATACTAAGCTAAGCAGGGCAATAACTTCTCCGCAGGATGTGGAAATCTTGCAAAAAGACCTGAACAAATTAATGGGGTGGGCGACTACATGGCAAATGAGGTTCAATGTAGAAAAATGCAAAATAATGCATTTGGGTGGCAAAAATATGAATGCAATCTATACACTGGGGGGAGAACCTCTGGGGGAATCTAGGATGGAAAAGGACCTGGGGGTCCTAGTAGATGATAGGCTCAGCAATGGCATGCAATGTCAAGCTGCTGCTAATAAAGCAAACAGAATATTGGCATGCATTAAAAGGGGGATCAACTCCAGAGATAAAACGATAATTCTCCCACTCTACAAGACTCTGGTCCGGCCGCACCTGGAGTATGCTGTCCAGTTCTGGGCACTAGTCCTCAGGAGGGATGTACTGGAAATGGAGCGAGTACAAAGAAGGGCAACAAAGCTAATAAAGGGTCTGGAGGATCTTAGTTATGAGGAAAGGTTGCGAGCACTGAACTTATTCTCTCTGGAGAAGAGACGCTTGAGAGGGGATATGATTTCAATTTACAAATACTGTACTGGTGACCCCACAATAGGGATAAAACTTTTTCGCAGAAGAGAGTTTAATAAGACTCGTGGCCACTCATTACAATTAGAAGAAAAGAGGTTTAACCTTAAACCACGTAGAGGGTTCTTTACTGTAAGAGCGGCAAGGATGTGAAATTCCCTTCCACAGGCGGTGGTCTCAGCGGGGAGCATTGATAGCTTCAAGAAACTATTAGATAATCACCTGAATGACCGCAACATACAGGGATATGTAATGTAATACTGACACATAATCACACACATAGGTTGGACTTGATGGACTTGCGTCTTTTTTAAACCTCACCTACTATGTAACTATGTAACTATATCCAAAAGGACAGCTGTAATTGCAGCAAAAGGTGGTTCTACAAAGTATTGACTCAGGGAGGCTGAGTACAAATGCACGCCACACTTTTCAGATCTATATTTCTAAAAAAAGCAAAAACCATTTATAATTTTTCTTCCATTTCACAATTATGTGCCACTTTGTGCTGGTCTATTACATAAAATCCCAATAAAATACATTTACATTTTTGGTTGTAACATGACAAAATGTGGAAAATTTCAAGGGGTATAAATACTTTTTCAAAGCTAGAAAATACTCCTACAAATTCAGGCCATTGATTGCAACCACAATTTGTTAGTTTTCACACACAAAAAGGTCATTTTCCTAACAAATTAATTCAAGACCACGTTGCAAAAATGAATACACCCCAATGAAAGCCTTATGCCGCATACACACGGTCTGCCTTTTCAGCTACAAAAGTCCGACAGCCCGTCTCACAGACTTTCGACGGACTTTTGGCGGACTTTTAACGGACTTTCTAATGACCGGACTTGCCTATACACAATCACACCAAAGTCCGACGGATTCATACGGGATTACGTACACCGGACTAAAATAAGGAAGTTGATAGCCAGTAGCCAATAGTTGCCCTAGCGTCGGTTTTTGTCCGTCAGACTAGCATACAGACGAGCATATTTATGTGTCCGGCGACGTTACGACGTAAAGATTTGAAGCATGTTCCAAAACTAAAGTCCGTCAGATTTGCGACTGGAAAAGTCCGCTGAAGGTCCGGTGAAGCCCACACATGATCGGATTGTTCGCCGGATTTGGTCCGTCGGCGTCCGGCAGATAAGTCCGGTCGAAAAGTCCGACCGTGTGTATGCGGCATTAGGAGCAAAGCTAAATTTTAGACAACAAAATCCTAATTAACAAGAATTCAACTACAGGTGAGTCTAATTATTCATTAAACAAGTGTCCAGCAGACAGTTGATTATAAAAGGGTGTTACTTCACAAAGTAAACCCCTTCCCATTTTATGCTATCAGCAATGGAACCACATAGAAGAGAAATTTCACAAGGCCTGAGAAAGAAAATGAAGCTGTCCACGGAAGTTAACACCTCGAAAGAAACATCTTCTGATGAGAAGGGTTGAAGAAAATCACTGTGAAGTTCACTACGTTAGCTAAGGAAGTAGAAAGCCAAACTGGGGTGATTGTTTCCGTTGACACAATAGGACGTACACTGCAGAGGAATGGCATGCATGGGTGATATCCACGAAAGAAGTCTCTCCTAAAGCCCATGCACAAAAAAGTCTGCCTAGAATTTACCAGGGCCCATGCTGAAAAAGACTGAAAAACTGGGACTCTGTACTTTGGAGTGATAGGACCAAGATAAATGTTTTTGGAACTGATGGCTTCAAAACTATATGGCATCACAAAGGTGAGGAGTACAAAGAAAAATGCATGGTACCTACAGTGAAATATGGTGGTGGCAGTGTCCTTCTGTGGAGCTGCATGAGTGCTGCTGGTGTCAGGGAACCGCATTTCATTGATGATATCATAAATCCACAGATGTACTGCTCTATATTGAAAGAGAAGATGATACCATCACTCCATGCCCTTGGTCGTCATGCACTTTTCCAACATGACAATGATCCAAAACACACATCTAAGGCCACTGTTGCATTTCTGAAAACGAACAGGGTGAAAGTGATTCAATGGCCAAGTATGTCTACTGATCTGAGCCCAATCAAACACCTATGGGGAATTCTGAAGAGATAAGTTGAACATTACTCTCCATCTAGCACCCAGGCTCTAAAAAATAATTCTTGAAGAATGGAAAAAGATAGATGTTGCAATATGTAACCAACTTGTTCATTCCATGCCTAGAAGACTTGGTACTGTCCTTACAAATAATGGAGGCCATACAAAATACTAGATGTAGATTTTGTTGTGGAGTTTAGTCTTTTTTGCATCAACTAATTTGAGTAAAACTGAAGATTTTATATTATTAACCTTACTTTCATGTAATGTAGCTAAACAAATGTTCTATAACACTCAGTTTTGTCAAAATTTTGGAAATTTTTCATGGGGTTCATCGAGATATTGATTAAAACTTACTTTTCAAAAAGGGTGTACTCGTTTATGCTGAGCACTGTTTATTTTGATATATATATATTATGGTTAGTGTTTGGCTGAGGCCATTTATTATGAATCAACTGTGTTTACTCTTTATAAATCATAATGGCAACAGAAACGACCCAAATGACCCTGATCAGAAGTTTACATACCCCAGTTCTTAATACCGTGTATTTCCCCCTTTAACATCAATGACAGCTTGAAGTCTTTTGTGGTATTTGTGGATGAGGCTCTTTATTTTCTCAGATGGATCTTCCCAGAGTGGCTTAATGACAGTGAGGTCAGGAGACTGAGATGGCCACTCCAGAACTTTGACTTTATTCTGCTGTACAATTAGTAAAGGACAAACGGGACTTTAAAGGTACCAAAAAAAGGTATTTGCCCTTCTGAATCCATTAACATTTATGAAATTATTAAAGCTCTTTATTTGTTTTCTCGCTACCTTACATACAGATTCATCTTTGATAAAGATAGGCAAAACCTTAACCTTGAAAAGGAACTGGCGGAACAAAACAAAACATTTTTCAATGAACAAATTCAGGGCTCTACGTGATCTTGTGCTACTTTATGAGGAAGGAGCAATTGAAACAACAGACCCTGTACCTGATCTGGTTCCTTGACCTCCCCAAATACTGTGACTTCTGTTTCTCACACGTTGCCACCAAATCAAAAGGCTGATAAACTCAAATTAAAAATCTCGGGCATTCCCTGATTTGATGACGAGCCCTGCAGTATGGGCCTTTCTTTATGAATCAAGAGTCAACAATGGCCAGAATTGCCCTCCAACTTAAATCCGAAACAAAGGAGAGCAATCAAAACATTGCAAAAAACTCAGACTTAGTTATTAATGAATCCGATAAAGGAGGCAATTTGGTGCTTATGACACACCAGCAATACCAAGCCATGTGCCTACAGGTTCTACATAATACTACCTGGTATGTACCCATTAACTATGCCTTGATACAGAGCTTTATAGCTGAGTATTGTGGTTTAATTACTGGTGCCTTTTGGCAGGGCCTTATTGGCGAAGATACAGTTAAATTCATTAATATTCAGAAACCTCAGATCCCTACGCTTTATACCCTGCCAAAGACCCACAAGAACCTTAGGACCCCACCAGGACCTCCGATCGTCTCAGGTATTGGGTCATTGACTGAAAACGCCAGCAAATTTGTCAACATGTTCTTAATGCCCCATGTACTTGGCCTGCCTTCTTATATTAGAGATACTACGGACTTGCTCCGTCACATTGAGGGGGTCCAGATCCCTCCGGAAGCCCTCCTCATGGCCATTGATGTCGAGGCTTTGTACTCGAGCATCCCCCACGAGCAGGGCGTCCGGATAGCTGGTACCTTCCTCATGGAGCAAGACCACAATACTTGGCCCCTGAACCGGTTTATCTTAAATCTCCTGGAATTTATCCTCACAAAAAACTATTTTATGTTTATGGATCAAACCTACTTTCAAATTCAGGGAGTAGCAATGGGTACTTCCTGCGCACCCTCTTACACAAATTTGTTTTTGGGGGGAAGGGAACAGTCAATTTTCATGACGAAACACTTCAACCATTCTTGAATTATGTACTCTGCTGGCATAGATTCATAGACGACCTGTTCGTTATATGGACCAGCACTGTGCAATTACTCACTGAGTTTATTAAACTTCTCAACATTAATTAATTTAACTTGCAATTTACGTTCTCCTATGATCTTCAATGCATTTCATTTTGGATCTC
The DNA here is from genome assembly GCA_037952925.1 of Lithobates clamitans. Classification (NCBI taxonomy): domain Eukaryota; kingdom Metazoa; phylum Chordata; class Amphibia; order Anura; family Ranidae; genus Lithobates; species Lithobates clamitans. The sequence continues at coordinate 14,305,285 of JBBGZY010000100.1, read as the reverse complement.
AATATCATTAAAAAGAACACGGGTAGTTAGGTGACAGATCTCTTCCGCAAACCTACTACGGGCAATACTCTGCTACATGCCTCAAGCTCACACCCCCCGCCCTCTGGCATTCCCTACGCCCAGTATCTCAGACTGAGGCGTAACTACACAGAGGACAGGGACTTCCTCACCCAGGCAGCTGCTCTCTGTGAGCGCCTCCTGATTCGAAGTTATACCTGTACTAATTTGAGAAAGGCCTTTAATAAGGCGTACGCCTGCACACGACAATCCTTACTTTCTGGCCCCTCTCGGCCTGATCAGCCGGCCACCCACCACAATAAATTTCGCACAATACTATCCAACCACTGGCGCCTCTTAACGGACATCCACATCCTGGGAAAGTATGTGAGATCGACACCTGAATTCATTTTTAAAAGGGCTATCGCTCTAGGGGACAAACTTACCAGCAGCCACTATAGGGCCAATCAACACCGATTTGAGGGCCCCTGTTGCACTTTTCGATGTGGAACTTGTCCTAAATGCCCATGGATCCTGGAGGGTACTACCTTTATCCTTCCAAATGGAGAAACTTATTTCTCTCCCTAACATGCCAACTGTGGTACCAGAGGTGTGGTTTACCTGATGGCCTGTGCCTGGAAGGCCTTCTATATAGGCAGGACCATCAGGGAACTAGGCCAAAGGATGGGCGATCACCTATAATGTGTTTCCAATGGCAAGCTAACCTCGGTAGGCAGCCGTATTGGTATTCATCACCGCATCAATCAGAATTTGTTACATTTTTTGTGTTGGAGGTTATTCCTGTGGACCTGAGACGTGAGGCTCTCTGGATCGAGCGACTCGATGCTCTCACCCCTCCAGAACTCAATGAAGCACACTCATACAAACATTTCCTCAAATGAATTTTGTTGATATAGTATGACCATAATATTTTTTTTCTCCCCCTCCCGTCTTCCTCAAACCCTTTTCTCCTTTCCCCCCTCCCCTTCTCTCCCTATCTTCCCCTTCTCCCCCCTTCCCTCCATTGACCCCCACTTTTTTCTTTTCCCCCCTTCCCCCTCTCCTTCCCCTTTTTGCATGATTTAAGGTATGTCTAGTCCTATATTGGCCTGTCACTCAGGTGCAAAATATCTATATACCATCCTGCTGCGCCCCATGTTCAATGTGTACCACTGGACTTCGATTGTAATTCATGCTTGATCTAAACCGTTGTCTATAGTACTTTTGCAGATTTTATTTTGACCATTCATGGTGTGATCCCCTGTTTTGTAAACAATCTATTCATTTATTGTAACTATTTCTGAGTATCATATCCGACTGAACCATGTCTCTCCCTTTGTGGTGTGGCGGTTTTTTACCTATCTCTGCCACTCCAGGGGACATCGATTCAGTTTTGATATACTTTGTTTTATTTCTATTGGTAAATACTACCTATATGTGTAGTTAGGTGCTTTTTTCACTGTAATATCTCCTCTGTTCACTTAGGGGGGCACCGGTGGCTAGAGGAGTTCTTTCTCCCCCCAGTGGCGGACATGCACCTCTCCAGCAGGGTGGAGTTTCTCTCACTGGGTGATTTCTCTTCCCCTTGCTTCTCCTGTTTATGTGGTTTCCACGACGACAGGGGTCATTTGCGCGCGTGTCTACATGTTGACGCATGCGCACTGGGAGCTGCGGACCTGGTGACATTGATACCCGGTGTGCGCCGGCTTTTGACATTCTTCCGGGTTGGAGGCATATAAGGTAGCCTCGGCGGCCTTCAGTGGAACGGCTCACACTTGGGAATGCTTTCTCTGACAAACACAACCTAAGGTAAGCTCTTTGTGTCGGAAATGATGGCCCAAGCCCTTGCCTCACAGGACGCTGTAGCTGGGCTCTTTCCTTCATGCTGATTACTTAGATTGCATACCCTCTTCTCTGGTTTTATCATGTTTCCCAAACCAGCCACTGCCTAATTTAAAAGCCAACTGTACTGCTGCTATCCTGCTCCCTTTTTATCCGGGCTTGATTAACCCAGCTTTACAAGCTACTACAGTGTGCTGTGATTCCCGGGTGCCAGATTTAACCCCCTTGTGTGTGCATGAGTGTGGTTCCCACATTACTGTTATATATAGATCGTCCCTTCATACTATTCCAGCTGGTTTTACGTTTACTGCCTCTCGTGTCCGCCCGGGGTGAGACACCCGCTTAGGGTGTCTCAATAGCCCTTTGATGCCCTCATTGGGTTTCCATTGGTGAGTTACACTGTTGTCTATCAAACTTCATCAACTCAGTTTCATCTGGTAGCTTAGCCATAATTAAGTTGCAAAATTTGTGTATTATCTGTGTAACTATGAGACTGTACTGTCTACTTTTAGATGCTCTGGTTGACACCTCCTGAAGAAGCGACACACATTGCAAAACTTGTTGAGGAATCGTCTCTACTTGCATCAATTTGTTTCCATCCACCAGATGGATTGCTAATAATTGCTAACCCTATGTCATTATTTACAAAAATTCTTAATATGTTTTGTTGTGATTGTATTTATGTATTTTCTCTAATAAATGTATATTTTTTAAATATAATTCAATCAGTTTCCAATCACTGGGTACCGAGTCCTCTCATCATCACAGGTGTTACTGGGCATTATTGTTTGGAGTAGCTCAAAGTAACCCGTCCCTTCTTCTATTAATACAATAAGTTTAAAAAAATATAAATTTTATTTGGACGTACGTTTCTTTAACCATTTCAGCCCCGGAAGGTTTTACCCCCTTCCTGACCAGAGCACTTTTTACATTTTGGCACTGTGTCGCCTTTAACTTCTAATTGCGCGGTCATGCAATGTTGTACCCAAACAAAATTTGCGTCCTTTTCTTCCCACAAATATAGCTTTCTTTTCATGGTATTTGATCACCTCTGTGGTTTTTATTTTTTGCGCTATAAATGGAAAAATACCGAAAATTTTGAAAAAAAAATGATATTTTCAACTTTTTGTTATTAAAAAAAATCCAATAAACTCAATTTTAGTCATACATTTAGGCCAAAATGTATTCAGCCACATGTCTTTGGTAAAAAAAAAGTCAATAAGCGTATATTTATTGGTTTGCGCAAAAGTTATAGCGTCTACAAACTAGGGTACATTTTCTGAATTTACACAGCTTTTAGTTTATGACTGCCTATGTCATTTCTTGAGGTGCTAAAATGGCAGGGCAGTACAACCCCCCCCCCCCCCAATGACCCCATTTTGGAAAGTAGACACCACAAGGAAATTGCTGAGAGGTATTTTGAGCCCATTGAATATTTTATTTTTTGTCCCAAGTGATTGAATAATGACAAAAAAAAAAATTTACAAAAAGTTGTCACTAAATGATATATTGCTCACACATGCCATGGTTATATGTGGAATTGCACCCCAAAATACATTTTGCTGCTTCTGCTGAGTACGGGGATATCACATGTGTGGGACTTTTTGGGAGCCTAGCCGCGTACGGGGCCCCCGAAAACCAATCCCCGTGTTCAGGATTTCTAAGGGCGTAAATTTTTGATTTCACTCCTCACTACCTATCACAGTTTTGAAGGCCATAAAATCCCAAGATGGCACAAAACCCCTCCAAATGACCCCATTTTGGAAAGTAAACACCCCAAGCTATTTGCTGAGAGGCATGTTGAGTCCATGGAATATTTCATATTTTGCCACAAGTTGCGGGAAAATTACAAACTTTTTTTTTTTTTTTGCACAAAGTTGTCACTAAATGATATATTGCTCAAACATGCCATGGGCAATAGGTAGTGACAGGTACTCTTTTTAAAAAAAATTGGGGTCTATTAGACCCTAGATCTCTCCTCTGCCCTCAAAGCATCTGACCACACCGAGATCGGTGTTATAAAATGCTTTCCCAATTTCCCAATGGAGCTGTTTACATCCGGCAAAATCTAAGTCATGAAATGCTCATAGCTTCTGGTTTCTTAGGCCATTGAGATCATTGGAGCCATTCTGCTCCAATGATCAGCTCTATGGACAGCTGGTCAAATCACCGGCTGCATTCTCTGGTTCGCTGTTGGGACAGGAGAGCCAGAGAAAACCATGGAAGACGGTGAGAGGGTCATTCCCTCCCACTGCTTGTAAAAGCATTCTAGAGGTTAATTAGCTGCTAGGATTGCTTTTACATGAAATCCAACTGCTGGCTGAAAAGAATGATACCAAGATGATACCTAAACCTGCAAGCATCATTCTGGCATAACCACTCAAAGTCCAGCAACATACCAGTACGTTGCTGGTCCTTGTTGGGCATATATTGTAATCTTTTTTTCATGCAGCCTGAACGAAAAAAAGAGATTGATCAGTGGGTATGCCCACCTTTAGAATACCTCCCTTCATCCACCCACTTGTAATGATGGGCATACATGCACCATTTATATATGCCGAAGCATGGGGGCATCCGCCCCAAAAGTTAGGAGCAAATCGCTCCTCTGCCCCTGCTGCCCCCATGCTTCAGCATATATGCTCTTTTTTTTTCTGTGGTGGTGAAATCACCTCCTACAGCGCTGGAGTCACGGCATTATGTATCATGGGAGCAAATGCTGTTGCTGTCAAGATAAATAAATCCGCGCTGCAACTGAATGGCGTACCTGCTAAGCAAATGATGGTTAACAATAAAACAAAGTGACATTACAGTATAACAATAATGCCCCGTACACACGGTCGGATTTTCCGATGGAAAATGTCCGATCGGAGCGTGTTGTCAGAAATTCCAACCGTGTGTGGGCTCCATCGGACATTTTCCATCGGATTTTCCGACACACAAAGTTGGAGAGCAGGAGATAAAATTTTCCGACAACAACATCCGTCAGAAAAAATCCTAGGATTTTGTTGTCAGAATGTCCGAACAAAGTCCGACCGTGTGTACGGGGCATAAGACATACCATACCTGCAAAGCAAATACAAAAAAAAACATAGTAAAAAATAAAACATTTTTTAATGCAACCTGTGCCTAAAATATATATATGCCGAAGCATGGGGGCATCCACCCGCAAAAGGTAGGAGCAAATCGCTCCTCCACCCCTGCTGCCCCAATGCTTCGGCATATATGCTCTTTTTTTAACTGTGGTGGTGAAATCACCTGCTGGAGTCACAGCTTTATGTATAGTGGGAGCAAATGCTGTTGCTGTCAAGATAAATAAATACGCGCTGCAGCTGAATGGCGTACCTGAAAACAAAAAAATGGTTAACAATAAAACACAGTAAACAGTAAAGTATAAAAAAATGACAGACCTGAAAAGCAAACATGATAAAACATAATAACAATAAAACATTGTAGAATAGAATACAGTAAAAAAGAGCAAAACAATAGAGAGAGAATAGAGAAAGAGAGAGAACAATAAAACAACAACTATTTTTGTTGTTTTTATTTTATATTTTTTTGTGTATTTTTTTTTTTACATTTTTTTTATAACCGTAACTTTTGTAACTGTAACCGGTTCCAGGTTTGGGTCTCTCAAAATGCGATGGCATCTTGGGAGACCCTGTAAAAGTGTGCCTAGTCTGTGCAATGCTGTACCCTACGCTAAAACTCAACTAGTGTATGAGAGCGTTCAAAACATGCACCAATGCAAAGACCAGGATTGTCACAACAGGAGCGACAATAATAGTGGGTGTCATGCCTATATATATTTTCTACAGACATAACATTTTCTTTGGGGGGCTCGTTGGGTAGGGGTACTCGGGAGGACATAAGGAAAATGCCTCTCATGCACCTGGCTTACTGCATTTGGTTGGGGAAGGTGAGGTGGAGCACCGTCTGGAAACAGAAGGGCTCTGACAATCTCTTCCTGCAATTTAAGGAAGGATCCAGTCCATCCTGAAGCTCTGTATAGCACATGAGCGTTCAGCAAAGACAATTGAAATAAGTATACAGACACTTTTTTATACCAGCGTCTGGCCTTACGGGCAACTAGGTACGGCACCAACAACTGGTCATTGAGGTCCACCCCTCCCATATTTTGGTTATTTTCGTGGACACAGAGGGGTTTCTCAACAACACCAGTCGCTGTAGTAATTTGCACAGTCGTGTCTGCAAGAAGGGAGGTAAGAACGAAAACATTCTTATTATCCCTCCACTTCATAGCGAGCAAGTTATTACACTTCAAGCAAGCTCTCTCCCCCAGCCTAAGATGGGAATCTGCAAGCCGCTGGGGAAAGCCCTGGCGATTAGATCGCACTGTGCCACATTCTCCAATCTGATGATCAAAAAGGTGACTAAAAAGTGGCACGCTCGTGTAATAATTGTCCACATACAAATGGTACCCCTTTCCGAATAAGGGTGACAGGGCAGTTTGTCAGCTCTACGTGATTATCTCTTCCCTCGTAAACCATAAAACTACATGTATAGCCTGTGGCCCTGTCACAGAGCTTATACATCTTGACCCCGTATCTGGCACGCTTGCTGGGAAGGTACTGTTTGAATGACAAGCAGCCAGAAAACTTAATCAGGGACTTATCAACACAGACAACTTGATGGGGAGTAAACAAGTCTGCAAAACCTTGGTTGAAGTGGTTTACGAGGGGCCGAATTTTGTAGAGCCGATCGTATCCAGGGTCTCCACGAGGATGACAGAGTTCATTGTTGTTAAAGTGCATGAACCTCAAAATCGTGCCCTGGCCATGGAAGCAGAGAACACGGGCATATGGTGTATTGGGTCAGTGGACCAATATGACCGCAACTCCCTCTTTTTGGATATGCCCATGAGGAGGGAAAGGCGCAGAAAGATCTTAAATTCGAAACCGTAATTGGTTTCCAATCTCTGGCAAGGGAGGACTGGGGAATAGTGGCGATGTGTTGACCAGCGTACAAATTGCTTTGGTCCACAATAGATCTATAGAGCTCTTCTGTGAAAAACAGAGAATAAAAATCAAGTGACGTAAAATCAACTATTTCCACCTGAATGCCGGGTTGGCCAGTGAATGGGGGAAGTACGGGTGCTGCAGAAGTGGTGGGTTCCCAATTAGGATTGGCGAATGCAGCAGGAAGGGCACTATGGGCACAATGGGCCTGTGTTCATCTTTTTGGTGGCAGCGGGACACTACTTGTGCTTGCTACCTTGCCAGTTTGAACTGCACTTATGGGACTCGCCACGTCACCAAGTGTTACTGCAGTGCTGGATGTACGACCAGGGTGTACTAGGCCGCTGGTGCTTGCCAGTTCACCAGAAGGAATAGCGGCGCTAGTACTTCTGAGCTCCATATGAGAGCCCTGCGGTTCTTGCACTTCAACATCAGAAGAAGAAGATTGGGGTCTGGTACGCCTGACCTTGGCAGGGACCACAACTCCGTCGTCAGAGCTATCTGTCATGGAGCCGCTGCTGTCTACAGGTTCGTATTCTGAGCCTTAATCTGACAAATGGGTGACTTCCTCTTCACTATCTGTCATGCTCAAAAATGTGTAGGCCTCTTCACTACTTTACCTTCGATTTGCCATTTTGGGCTCTAAATTTATTGGTACACTAGTGAGACTAACAGGCAAAAAAGCTCTTGACTGTTAGTGACTGTATCAAAACGCTACCAAAAAACTGTTAGCGATCGCAGGGATCAGGTCTGACTCTACGAACGCTGCAGTTATGTGTGTTTAGTGTTTTTTAAGTGACAGTGATCGATCCATATTGCACTTGGGTGGGCTGGGCTGGACGGAAGGGCAAAACGCAGGTGCTAGCAGGTATCTGGGCTGATCCCGCTAACACTGCGTTTTTGGGAACCCTAAACTGCTGGGGGAGCTAGTATAGATCTGATCGGATCAGATATTGATCCGTTCAGATACTATACCAGTAAGGGAGGTGTATGCTGCGTGCGTGGGTGTTAGCGGTACTGGCACTAACCTGATGCTGCCTGGGGCGACGCAGACCCTATCTGACCCCAAAACCTAACCTATATCACCCGCCGGGCAAATAGGGGGTTCAACTTTTATTAGGTAATAAACGGCGGGTGCCCTGACATTATAAAAAATAAACTAACTAACCAGCGTCACCTGTAACAGTTATACGGTGATCACTGGTGAAAGGGTTAACTAGGGGGCAATCAGGGGGTTAAAACCTTTACTAGGTAGTATATGGGGGTCCCTGACACTATAAAACGCTGACGGCGAACCTAAATACTTACCTCCCTAACTAGCATCACCTGTGACACTAATACAGCAATCAGAAAAACGATTGCTTAGTGACACTGGCGAAGGGGGGTGATCAAGGGGTTAAAACTTTATTAGGGGGGGTTAGGGGGGTACCCTAGACCTAAAGGGGCCTAACACTAACTGCCCTACCACTTATAACTGTCACTAAATGACACCAATGCAATAATCAAAAAAAAAACTGCTATTGGTGTCACTGTGACAGGGGGTACAGGGGGGTGATTGGGGGGTGGGCGGGGGTGATGGGGGTGAAAAGTGTGCCTAGAGTGTTCTACTGTAAGTGTTCTGTTTGTGCAGATTTACTTGATGTCTTCTCTCCTCGGAAGCCGGAACGAAAAGGCTTCACGAGGAGCGATGACATCACTTCCTCTGCCGCTGTTTACATTACAGTAGCAGAGGAAGCATTCCATTCGCCAGGAGCGATCGTGAGGGGGTGACCATGAATCAGTGGCCTCCCCCTCACCTCGGATCGCTCCTGACGACGTACAGGGACGTACAGGTAAGCCCTTATGCCTGCCCGTGCCATTGTGCAGACGTACATTGGCGTGCGGCAGTCAGCAACTGGTTAAAATGACAATAAATGTTCAAAAGCATGATATTCATACAACATGTGCAACCACTTCTTACTCTTCATGTTTCACTCATAAGAGCTTCCTCAGGATTTTTGAAAGTGTCACATGAAGTTAAATACTACAAAAGAAACAAACAATAATGAAAAAATTGTACATAGGAATTATTGTGACAATCATGTAAAAAAATATTACATAAATATATCATGAACAATGAATATATACATGTTTACAAGAAATATATATTGATAATGAGCTGAGAATGCATGCCTACCAGATGCTTTCATTCACAGTAGTGCTTGAATTAATTAAAAAATCTTGATTCCTGGACTGAAGTCTGAGTTTAGAGGGCAGATATGCAACCATAGGGAGAGGATAAGGAGTCTGAAAAGTAAATCCACATGTAAGTTTATTGATTTTGTGGCCCTAAATATTTATACCAAGACCATAAAAGATTTATCTAGTAATCTAGAGACAAGGCACCATTTCAAAAGTTTTAACTGTGTGGAAACAATAGGATCTTTTTTGTCCAAAACCGGGGGAAAAGGGTTTTGCTGGGGTGTCCGGTAGAGCCGCAGCAGGTGGTACTAGCTGCGCCTTACCAAACTCGGATGCAGACCAACAGCACCCCTACTGCCAAGTCTGTTTCCCTGGGGAATCAACCTGTGGGCTCCTAAGAGAAAAACATTGTTTACTTTTTAGTGGGGATTTCTACATATTTATTTGGTTACATCAGCATCAGGTGCTTGGTAGCTTGTGGTGATCCAAGACTGATTCGTTTTTATGAAGGTCAGTCGATCGACCGAGTCGGTGGACAGACGCACCCTGTGATCGGTTACAAAGCCTCCAGCAGCACTGAATGTGCATTCCGAAAGAACGCTGGATGCAGGACAGGCCAGTAGCTCAATTGCATACTGTGCAAGTTCTGGCCAGTGATCCATCCTCAAGACCCAGTAACCCAGAGGATTTTTGGTGGGAAAGGTGTCCAAGTCAGATCTTGCCTCTAAGTATTCCTGCACCATGTAAAACAGACGCTGGCGATGGTTGCTGGAACCGATCATAGCTTGGGGCTGCGGACTAAAAAATTGTCTGAACGCATCGGTCAGACGGCCACCTTCTCCATCGTTCCTTCTTTGACTGACCGAAGCCTCAGCAACACGTTGTCCAGAAACAGGAGTTTGTAACCTCCCAGTCTCTGGGAACGCGTTGCATAGACCTTTCTGCAAGGCCTCCCGAAGATGTTTCATCCTCTGTTCCCTCTGCGATGGCAAGATAAGGTCCGCAACCTTACCCTTGTAACGTGGATCAAGGAGGGTTGCCAGCCAGTATTGGTCCTTCTCCTTGATACCACGAATACGAGGATCCTTACGCAGGCTTTGCAGGATCAGGGAGGCCATGCAGGGTAGGTTTGCTGAGGCATTCGGTCCGGAGTCCTCTGGGTCACTAAGGACGACATGGTCGTCCTCCTCCCAGCCATGTACAAGTCCATGTGTTTCTTTGGACTGATCCCTTAAAGACTGCTGCTGATGCTGAGTGCCAGGCTCCACCTCCATACTGACACAATCCTCCTCATCCTCGTCCTCTTCCTGTGTGATCGGCGGGCACGCAGGAATACTGTCTGGATAAAGGGGGCCTTGAGAGATAAGGAAGTCCTCCTCTTCCTGCCTCTGTTCTGCCTCAAGTGCCCTGTCCATTATTCCACACAGTGTGCTCCAACAGGTGGACAAGGGGGACAGTGTCACTGATGCATGCACTGTCACTGCTCACCATCCTCGTGGCCTCCTCAAATGTTGACTGGACAGTACATGCATCCCTGATCATGACCCACTGGCCTGGGGAAAAAATACAAGCTCTCCTGACCCTGTCCTGGTGCCATAGTCGCACGGGTACTCATTGATGGCTCTCTGCTGCGTGTGCAGCTGCTGCAGCATGGCCAACGTTGAGTTCCACCTGGTGGGAATGTCACAGATTAGGCGGTTCTTGGGCAGGTTAAACTCCTTTTGGAGGTCTGCCAGCCGAGCACTGGCATTATATGACCGGCGGAAATGCACACAGACTTTCCTGGCCTGCCTCAGGACATCCTGTAAGCCTGGGTACCTGCCCAAGAACAGCTGCACCACCAAGTTAAGGACGTGAGCCAAACAGGGCACATGGGTCAGTTGTCCCTGTCAAAGGGCAGAGAGGAGGTTGGTGCCATTGTCGCAAACCACAATTCCTGCCTTAAGTTGGTGTGGCGTCAACCACCTCTGAACCTGCCCCTGCAGAGCTGACAGAACCTCTGCCCCAGTGTGGCTCCTGTCCCCCAAGCACACCAGCTCAAGCACTGCTTGGCATCTTTTGGCCTGCATACTTGCGTAGCCCCTTGAATGGCTACAGAGCACCGCTGATTCCGAGGACAAAGCACAGGAAGAGGCCATGGAGGAAGAAGAAGAGGAGGGGGTGGAGGAGAGAGGTGTGTCACAATCATTAGTAGTGGCATTTTGGAGGCATGGTGGAGGAACAGCCTCCAACACTGCTGCACCTTGTCCTGCATCCTTCCCAGCTGCCAGCAGAGTCACCAAATGCGCCGTGAAACTTAGGTAATGTCCCTGTCCATGCCTGCTGGACCATGAGTCAGCGGTAATATGCACCTTACCGCTGACCGCCCTGTCCAGCGAGACATGTTCATTGTCTTCCACATGCCGGTAGAGAGCCGGAATCGCCTTCCGTGAGAAAAAGTGGCGTTTGGGTACCTGCCACTGAGGAACCGCACATTCCACAAACTCACGGAAGGGGGCAGAGTCTACCAACTGAAAAGGCAGCAGTTGAAGTGCTAGCAATTTTGCCAAGCTAGCATTCAACCGCTGGGCATGTGGATGGCTGGGAGCGAACTTCTTTCGGCGGTGCAGCAGCTGGGGCAGGTGTGCCGAAAGCAGATTGCCTACATGTACTTGGCTGTGACACACCTAATTCTACACCTTCATTCCTCTCAGTGCAGGTCTCAGAGAGGACTGAAGGTATAGTGGGGTTGGAGATCTCAGCTGATGAGGAACAAGGAGAGGTCCTCTTTGTTCTTTGGTGTGGGTCTTTTAGATACTCTTGCCAACGAACTGCATGGCAGGTCAACATATGTCTGGTCAAGCATGTGGTGCCCAAGCGGGAGATGTTTTGGCCACGCGAGATACGCTTGAGACATATGTTGCAAATAGCAGCGGTGCGATCTGATGCACTCGTCTCAAAAAAGGCCCACACCAAAGAACTTTTGGAATAACGCACAGAGACAGCAGCGCTCTGCACATGCAGAGCTTTGGGGTGTGATGCAGTCAGTGTGCTGCCCTTAGGCTGGCCCCTGGAAGGCATCCTGCCTCGTTGGTGATGTGCCTCCTCCTCCTCCTCTCTCCTATCAGGCACCCACATTGAGTCAGTGACCTCATCATCCCCTCCCTCCTCATCACTGGAGCAAACCTGGCAGTATGCTGCAGCAGGGGGAGCATGACTGCCAGATTGCTGTCCTTCTTGGGCACCCCCTCTGTCCGTGCTCACGTTACTGCCTTCATCTAGCTCAGTATTAACATCAGAGCCTTCTAAATGCTGGGCATCCTTCTGGAGCATGTACCCAACACTGTGGTCAAACAGTTCGAGGGACTCCTCAGGAGGACATGGTGGGGCTAGGGAAGGAATCACTGATGCCATTGAGCCGAGGGAAGAGGCCGCGTTGGCAGCTGCTTTGCCAGACAAAGTACCCTGAGCATGGGGGAGAGAGGACGAGGAGGATGAGAACGGCTTGGTCATCCACTCGACCAAGTCTTCAGCATGTTGCGGCTCAATGCGGCCAGCTGCTGAAAAAAAGGCCAAGCGTGTCCCACGGCCACGTGCTGATGAGGATGCATCATCTCCACGACCAGCACTGTTGCCTCTAGACACAGAGCCTGCTTGCCCTCTTTTATTGGCTTGTGACTGTCTGCCTCTCCTTGTTGGCCTTCCAGACATACTAATGGATTGTAGCTGCACTAAGCTGGTATATGTATATATATATATATATATATTGATACTGCAGCTAGCAAAATCAACTGCCTGCCTGTAGTATGAGAACACCACCAACCTTCTACAGGTAGCTTTAGCTGAACACCGTGCAGAGCTTGCAAAAAACGAACTTGTAGCTTATTTAGCTGCCTGCGGTAGTGATAGGATCAGGAAAACACCACCAACCTTCTACAGGTAGCTTTAGGTGAACACTGTGCAGAGCTCGCACTACACTAACTTGTAGCTTATTTAGCTGCCTGCGGTAGTGATAGGATCAGGAAAACACCACCAACCTTCTACAGGTATCTTTAGCTGAACACTGTGCAGAGCTTGCACTACACTAACTTGTAGTTTTAGCTGAACACTGTGCAGAGCTCATTAAAGACTATCTTGTAGCTTATTTAGCTGCCTGCGGTAGTGATAGGATCAGGAAAACACCACCAACCTTCTACAGGGAGCTTTAGCTGAACACTGTGCAGATGTCGCACTACACTAACTTGTAGTTTTAGCTGAACACTGTGAGGAGGACGCACTACCCTAACTTGTAGCTTTAGCTGAACACTGTTCAGAGGACGCACTACACTAACTTGTAGCTTTAGCTGAACACTGTGCAGAGGTCACACTACACTAACTTGTAGTTTTAGCTGAACACTGTGAGGAGGACGCACTACACTAACTTGTAGCTTTAGCTGAACACTGTGAGGAGGACGCACTACCCTAACGTGTAGCTTTAGCTGAACACTGTGCAGAGGTCACAGTACACTAACTTGTAGCTTTAGCTGAACACTGTGCAGAGGTCACACTACACTAATTTGTAGCTTTAGCTGAACACTGTGCAGAGCTTACAAAAAACTAACTTGTAGCTTATTTAGCTGCCTGCGGTAGTGATAGGATCAGGAAAACACCACCAACCTTCTACAGGTAGCTTTAGCTGAACACCGTGCAGAGCTTGCAAAAAACTAACTTGTAGCTTATTTAGCTGCCTACGGTAGTGATAGGATCAGGAAAACACCACCAACCTTCTACAGGTAGCTTTAGGTGAACACTGTGCAGAGCTTGCACTACACTAACTTGTAGCTTATTTAGCTGCCTGCGGTAGTGATAGGATCAGGAAAACACCACCAACCTTCTACAGGTATCTTTAGCTGAACACTGTGCAGAGCTTGCACTACACTAACTTGTAGTTTTAGCTGAACACTGTGCAGAGCTCTCAAAAAACTAACTTGTAGCTTATTTAGCTGCCTGCGGTAGTGATAGGATCAGGAAAACACCACCAACCTTCTACAGGGAGCTTTAGCTGAACCCTGTTCAGAGGACGCACTACCCTAACTTGTAGCTTTAGCTGAACACTGTGCAGAGGTCGCATTACACTAACTTGTAGTTTTAGCTGAACACTGTGCAGAGGTCACACTACACTAACTTGTAGCTTTAGCTGAACACCGTGCAGAGCTCGCAAAAAACTAACTTGTAGCTTATTTAGCTGCCTGCGGTAGTGATAGGATCAGGAAAACACCACCAACCTTCTACAGGAAGCTTTAGCTGAACACTGTTCAGAGGACGCACTACACTAACTTGTAGCTTTAGCTGAACACTGTGCAGAGGTCTCACTACACTAACTTGTAGCTTTAGCTGAACACTGTGCAGAGGTCACACTACACTAATTTGTAGCTTTAGCTGAACACTGTGCAGAGCTCACAAAAAACTAACTTGTAGCTTATTTAGCTGCCTGCGGTAGTGATAGGATCAGGAAAACACCACCAACCTTCTACAGGAAGCTTTAGCTGAACACTGTTCAGAGGACGCACTACACTAACTTGTAGCTTTAGCTGAACACTGTGCAGAGGTCGCACTACACTAACTTGTAGTTTTAGCTGAACACTGTGAGGAGGATGCACTACCCTAACTTGTAGCTTTAGCTGAACACTGTGCAGAGGACACACTAAACTAACTTGTAACTTTAGCTGAACACTGTGAGGAGGACACACTGCACTAACTTGTAGCTTTAGCTGAACACTGTGCAGAGGTCGCACTACACTAACTTGTAGTTTTAGCTGAACACTGTGAGGAGGATGCACTACACTAACTTGTAGCTTTAGCTGAACACTGTGCAGAGGTCGGACTAACTAACTTGTAGTTTTAGCTGAACACTGTTCAGAGGACACACTACACTAACTTGTAGCTTTAGCTGAACACTGTGCAGAGGTCACACTACACTAACTTGTAGCTTTAGCTGAACACTGTGCAGAGCTTACAAAAAACTAACTTGTAGCTTATTTAGCTGCCTGCGGTAGTGATAGGATCAGGAAAACACCACCAACCTTCTACAGGTAGCTTTAGCTGAACACTGTGCAGAGCTCACAAAAAACTAACTTGTAGCTTATTTAGCTGCCTGCGGTAGTGATAGGATCAGGAAAACACCACCAACCTTCTACAGGTAGCTTTAGCAGAGCTCGCACTACACTAACTTGTAGTTTTAGCTGAATAGTGTGCAGAGCTCACAAAAAACTAACTTGTAGTTTTAGCTGAACACTGTGAGGAGGACGCACTACACTAACTTGTAGCTTTAGCTGAACACTGTTCAGAGGACGCATTACACTAACTTGTAGCTTTAGCTGAACACTGTGCAGAGGTCGCACTACACTAACTTGTAGTTTTAGCTGAACACTGTGAGGAGGACGCACTACACTAACTTGTAGCTTTAGCTGAACACTGTGAGGAGGACGCACTACCCTAACTTGTAGCTTTAGCTGAACACTGTGCAGAGGTCACACTAAACTAACTTGTAGCTTTAGCTGAACACTGTGCAGAGGTCGCACTACACTAACTTGTAGTTTTAGCTGAAAATTGTGAGGAGGACGCACTACACTAACTTGTAGCTTTAGCTGAACACTGTGAGGAGGACGCACTACCCTAACGTGTAGCTTTAGCTGAACACTGTGCAGAGGTCACACTAAACTAACTTGTAGCTTTAGCTGAACACTGTGAGGAGGACGCACTACACTAACTTGTAGCTTTAGCTGAACACTGTGCAGAGGTCGCACTACACTAACTTGTAGTTTTATCTGAACACTGTGAGGAGGACGCACTACACTAACTTGTAGCTTTAGCTGAACACTGTGCAGAGGTCACACTACACTAACTTGTAGTTTTAGCTGAACACTGTGAGGAGGATGCACTACACTAACTTGTAGCTTTAGCTGAACACTGTGCAGAGGTCGCACTACACTAACTTGTAGTTTTAGCTGAACACTGTTCAGAGGACGCACTACACTAACTTGTAGCTTTAGCTAAACACTGTTAGGAGGACGCACTACCCTAACTTGTAGCTTTAGCTGTGCACAGGTCACACTAAATTAGCTTGTAGCTTTAACTGAACACTGTGGGGAGGACGCACTACACTAACTGTAAATAGTCTAGCTGCCTGACTGTGGTACTAATAGGATCAAAAGAACACCAGCAATTTTCATCAGGTAGCTGTAAATACTGTAACAAGACAAGCCTGCCTGTCAGTAGGAAGATAACAGGAACGGATCTAGCTAAACTGAATACAGTGTATATATATATATATATATCAATATATATATATATATATATATATATATATATACACAACACCTGGGATGCATATATATACACAATACACTGTAAGTGCAGCTAACTCACTGACTGTCCTGCCTTATCTATCTAACTCAAATGAAATGACACTGTCTCTCTCTCTCTCTCTAAGCACGCCGGAACACACTACACAGGGCCGCCATGCACGTGGACTTATATAGTGTGGGGCGTGTTCTAAACCCCTGAGCCATAATTGGCCAAAGCCACCCTGGCTTTGGCCAATTACAGCTCTCTCTACTGACGGCGCTCTGATTGGCCAAGCATATGGGTCATAGTGCATGCTTGGCCAATCATCAGCCAGCAATGCACTGCGATGCCGCAGTGAATTATGGGCCATGACGCGCCACACGAATTTGGCACGAACGGCCCATATCGTTCGCAATTTGGCGAATGATCAAACAGACGATGTTCGAGTCGAACATGGGTTCGACTCTAACGCGAAGCTCATCCCTACATGTAAGTATTTTGCTGCTGTAATGCTCATAAGTTCCATTTGGGGAGGGGAATGGGGTCCTTTTAGGTCAATACATGCCTGCATTAGCAGGAAAGGAGTCATGAGCCATGTCATGATCAGCAAGAGATGATTTTATCACCTCTCGTAGGTGCTTATGCCTCCCCATATTGGCCTTAAGGCTCCAGCCCAGTCCAGGACAGAAAAATCCATGTACATTTTCAGGACACCATAGATAATTATATAGAAATCCCCACTAAAAAGTAAACAATCTGTTTTTCTCTTAGGAGCCCACTGGTTGGTTCCCCAGGGAAACTTGACAGTAATGCCCTGTACACACAATAGGATTTTCCGATGGAAAATGTGTGATAGGACTTTTTCCGACTGTTGTCGGAAATTCCGACCGTGTGTAGGCTCCATCACACATAGGATCCACATTCCTCCATAGGAATTTCTGACACACAAAGTTTGAGAGCTTGCTATAAAATTTCGATCGTGTGTACACAAATCCGATGCACAAAGTGCCACGCATGCTCAGAATAAATTAGGAGACAAAAGCTATTGGCTACTGACACGTTTATAGTCCCGACGTATGTGTTTTACGTCACCACATTCAGAACGATCGGATTTTCCGACAACTTTGTGTGACCCTGTGTATGCAAGACAAGTTTGAGCCAACATCTGTCGGAAAAAATCCATGGATTTTGTTGTCAGAATGTCCGATCAATGTCCAACCGTGTGTACAGGGCATAAGGGTGTTGTTGGTCTGCATCCGGGTTTGGTAAGGCGCAGCTAGTACCACCTGCTGCGGCTCTACCGGACACCCCAGCATCAACCCTTTCCTCCCCCTGTTTTGGGGACAAAAAGATCCTATTGGTTCCACACCGTTAAAACTTTGAACAAGATAAATGGTGCCTTGTCTCTAGATTACTAATTAAATCTTATTTTATGGTCTTGGTATAAATAATTAGGGCCACAAAGCCAATAAACTTACATGTGGATTTACTTTTCAATTCCTTATCCTCTCCCTATGGTTGCATATATTCTCTGAGGAAGCTCTTATGAGCGAAACATGTAGAGTAAGAAGTGGTGGCACATGTTGTATGAATATCATGCTTTTGAACATTTATTGTCATTTTAAAGAAACGTACGTCCAAATAAAATTTATATTTTTATAAATTTATTGTATATCTTTTTTGGTACCTTTAAAGTCCCACTTGTCCTTTACTAATTGTTCTCATTTATTTAATGGGATGTGGTACCTAGTTCTTATCCCTCATTGCCCATTTCAAAATGAATTATTTATTCTGCTGTAGCCAATGACAGGTCGCCTTGTGTTTTGGATCATTGTCATGTTGGAATGTCCAAGTACGTCCCATGCGCAGCTTCCTGGCTAATGAATGCAAATGTTCCTCCAGTATTTTTTGATAACATACTGCCTTCATCTTGTCATCAATTTTGACCAAATTTCCTGTGCCTTTGTAGCTCACATATCCCCAAAACATCAGCGATCCACCTTCGTGTTTCACAGTAGGAATGATGTACCTTTCATCATAGGCCTTTTTGACTCCTCTCCAAATGTAGCCTTTATGGTTGTGGCCAAAAAGCTCGATTTTGGTCACATCACTCCAAATGACTTTGTGGCAGAAGGTTTGAGGTTTGTCTCTGTGCTGTTTGATGTATTGTAAGTGGGTTAGTTTGTGGCATTTGCGTAGTAGTGCCTTTCTTCTGGCGACTCGACCATGCAGCCCATTTTTCTTCAAGTGCCTTCTTATTGTGCATCTTGAAACAGCCATAACACATGTTTTCAGAGAGTCCTGTATTTCACCTGAAGTTATTTGCAGATTTTTCTTTGTATCTCGAACAATTTTCCTGGCAGTTGTGGCTGAAAATTTTGTTGGTCTACCTGACCGTGGATTGGTTTCAACAGAACCCCTGATTTCCCACTTCTTGATTAGAGTTTGAGCACTGCTGATTGGCATTCTCAATTCCTTGGATATCTTTTTATATCCTGTTCCTGTTTTATACAGTTCAACTACCTTTTCCTGCAGATCCTTTGACAATTCTTTTGCTTTCCTCATGACTCAGAATACAGAAACGTCAGTGCAGCACTGGATGAAAGATGCAAGAGTCTGTCAGGAGTCCAGAAACTCATTAACCTTTTATACACGCACACACTAATTACAAGCAAACAGATCACAGGTGAGGATGGCTACCTTTAATAGCCATTCAAACCCCATCGTGTCAACTTGTGTGCATGTTATCAGGCCAAAATCACCAGGGTATGTAAACTTTTGATCAGGGTAATTTGGGTAGTTTCTGTTGCCATTATGATTTATAAAGCGTAAACACAGTTGATTGATAATAAATGGCTTCAGCTAAACACTAACCATGAGTGAAAGAAAAGTTTGCGCGTTATTATTTAAATTCTCTGAAAAATGGCCAAGAAATCATACAATTTGCCAGGGTATGTTAACTTATGAGCACAGCTGTGTGTGTGTGTGTGTATATATATATATATATATATATATATATATATATATATATATAAAACAAATTCTAATACTTTTGGGTACTATCCAAAACTTTAAAAAAAGTTTTTGGCTCAACATGCACTTTAAGTGACAAATAAGCCACTGGAGACAGAAACAGTCAATTTACAATTACTCAGCCTCCCTTCTTAATAACTTCTGAGATAACAGATCAGCCACACAGGGAATGCATTGTTTCCATTAGCTGAAATAAAGAAGACCTATGTTTTGTTAAAATCAGCAGCAATGCACAAGTGCTATGTAGCAAGCAAATCAGAGAGCAGAGCAAATATGCCTGTACTCATAAACATATAGTATAACAAAATATGCATAGAAACAAAGTCATAAAACAAAGTTATAAAAAAACAATAAAACTTACACAGTTATTTTTATAAAGTTAAACACTGTTATTGCTAAAGCTAAAACAAAAGAATGCAAAGGAGTTTTAGAGATGGCTAGCAGCAGGCTAATATTCCTATTGCAAACCTTACTGTGCACATAGATACTGAAATATTAGGCTGATTTACTAAAGGAGTTGAAAGTCTTCACATAATAAATTGAGTGAATATTCACTTCAATTATAAAATCACGTGAAAAGAAAATTCCTGTTTACTTATTCCATCTGCATATGGTTGGATGACTAAAGTGAATCTTCTCAAAAGTATTTTCTGTTACAAATCTTTACTCAATATGGCTTTTCCTTTAAAGTAAAAAAAAACCAAAAAACACCTAAAGCATCAGCTGCTACAATGCTACAATGAAAACAAACACCTTAAGGCTGGGTTCACACTAGAGCACGGAGCAGCTCACAGCAGGGGTCCAGTGCATCTCCATTCACCGGTTCAAGCCCGATTTCAGCCTGATTTTTGGGCTGAATTTGGACCTGAAATACACCAAAAGACTCACAGAACTCCTGTGCAATTCGCACCGGAGTTACTCCAGAGATGTATGAACCAGTTCCGTAGAGAGGAAGTCACAATCTCCTGCTATGCAAATTAGATGCGGGGAAACCCGCATCCAATTTGCAATAGCGTGAACCTGTGTTTTCACCTGCACGAACATTTGAGGGTTCTTTCATGATCTTTAAACTTTGTAAGGATGATGTTACAGGTAGCGATAAGCTCAGTTGTCATCCAAACTCAACTCTAACCCAAACTCAGAACTCTTGCTTTTTTTGAACTACAATGAGATGCAGATGGGTCAATTCAGATCTCTCATGTACTTCTTACAGCCCCTATCACATTTCTTTTGTAATTTCACACTTGCATATGTTCACAATTCAATCATCATCTGTGCTTAAATTGGTTCTAAAGGCTGAAGGTTCTATGCATGAAGTTAAAAATCTTTCTGTGTGCAGCGGCCCCCCCAGCCCCCCCAATCCTTACCTGAGCCCCCTTTAAACTGTTCACATTAGCTAAGACAGCAGTGGGAGCCCATTGGCTCCCACTGTTCTCAATCACAGCCAGTGAGCCAATGAGGAGAGAACATGGGGGGACCAAGACGCATAGAGCAGCAGTTCAGGATCGAGCATGCAGTGGTGCCCCCAGGGCAAGCAGCCTCCTCTGGGGGCACTGCTCAAGGTGGAGGAGCCAGGAGTACTGGTGGGGGACCTGAAAAGAGCAGGATCGGGCTGCTCAAAGCAGGTAAGTATAACACGTTTGTTATTTTAAAAAAAAACAAAGCTTTAATACCACTTTAAAGATATAGTATTTTGAGATTGTGATCTTCCTTTGGCATCACAGGTAGAGATGTGTTTGGGCATCTTCTGAACTAATCTCTAATAGACATGTGCACACTGAAATATTTTGTTTCAGAATTGAATTTTTGTCCAAAAAATAAATGTATTTAGTTACTCTCGAAATTCGTTTTTATCTATTTTGTTTTTCGTTAAAAATTGCATTCGCCGGAAAATCCAAATTAATTAAGGTCGAATCTGTCATTGAAGGCTTATGGTGTCTGTCGAATGTTCAAAGAAGATTCGTCGGAGCAGCTAAACTTTACAACGCCGTATAGTTTAGCTGCTCCGTTGAATCTTCTTAGAACTTTCAACAGATACCATAAGCCAAAGATTCGACGTTTGTATGTTTTTCGCTGCTTTGTCGAATCTTCGTCGTTCATGTTGAATGTATATAGTTCAAACAGAAAATGGACTGGTGATAGTGATCACTGATCAGACAGGTAACAAGATAGGGTATATAGAATCTATAATGAGTCTCAACCTCTAATATAGAATCTATAATAATAAATCCCCCCCCGCACAACACGGGCAGCTTCTGAGGCTATCACAACACTAGCAGCAATCTTTTCTCCCCTATGTCAAATCTTTTCTCTCTATGTCGAATATTTTCTCTCTATGTAGAATAATCTTGGACTAACAGAGCTAAGGTTAGGCACATTCGACCACAGGTTTGATGGACACAGATTGTTATTGTCAGCATCATGTCGAATCTCCTATCTATATCGAACTGTTGTAGCAACGAAAATAAAGCATTTGTTTATGTTGGATCTTTCGTTTTTCGGATTCTGCACTTTCGTTATCGTTTGTTAAAACGATACCGAAAATACCTGAAATTCGGACAAAAATGCATTCGGAAGAAAACGAATGCACATGTCTAATCTCTAACTCAAACTCTGAACTCATGCAGCACATTGGTATACAAAAGAGCTCAGAGTTGGGTTAAAGAGGAGTTCAAGGGATGCCCAAGCTCATTTCCAGTCACAGGCTGACTATGGAACTAAAGGATCACTTTGCTCTTGCCTAGCATCCCGCTATTCCCTTTACAAATGGAACTGTGTATCTGTCAACTTTCCTACAGATCTGCATCTGTGATTAGCATTGCTTGATCATAGCAGAAATGTGGGGCTACAGTACATAGACTGGCAGGATCAGTGGGTATTTTTACAACTAGCAAATAAAAAAATTAAAAAAGCTGCAAAGAAATACTAGAAATGCATTTTGCACTTTAATATCCCTCAAATGACAGATAACTCCTAATATTGAGAATGTCTACTGACTGTGTGCTCTATTATGTAAAACATGTGTTTACATTTAATGTGTAGGCCTTATTTTGTCAGTGTGTATGTAAACAGCCAGGATAAAACTACTATAGTATTTTGACCTCTTTTCTAATTTACCAAAAGAAAGTAGCCTTGGGTTAGAGCTGACTCAGGGGGAATGATGAATTGGATTAATAAAGATAAATATCCCACTGCACTCTGCAAAAATAATTTCTGTCATGCCCTCACAGGAACACTTGAGAAGAAACAGACAGGTCAGAATTTGTTAAAATCCACAATGATGATATATTGTTTGTACAAAAAAAACGTCGGTAAACAGAAAATAAACATCCAATGAGGTTTTTTTTTTTAGAAAGTAGGAAAAACAGAGACAAATGATTCATAATCATACATAAGCAGGGGAGAACATTTGCACATTATTATTTTTTTCCCTGTTACAGAAAACAAAATCTATTTTTTTTATTATCTATCATTTATCATTATTTGGGGCCTGCAAAAATCTTATACATGGGACTGTGGGAAACCTGTAAAAACAGCTTCAGGACTAAAATGTTTGTTTGCTTTTACATTATGCATTGCACTGTGCACAAAGGAACAACACAAATATGGATAAATCTGGAGTCTGGTATGATGTATTCTAAATTGTGTACATGATTAAATTAAACCTACCTATCTTGCAGTGTCTTATCCTCCCATGAGTTAGGAATCAGGCACACAGAAGCAGCTCCTAGTTCACCAATATGTATATATCATTGTTATTTAATTACAGAAGTTTTGCTGTGATTTGTTTTGTCATTGAAGGTAGCAAGTGTGATTTGTTTTCATTGCATTGATTTAGTTCTATGGTCCAGACTTAATGAAGAACAGAAGTCCCCCTTCACACTTGTGAGCCATTAGGGACACAGTGACTGATTCTCTCACACAGCATTTAGACACGAGGGTATACCTAAAATCTTCTGTGGTCCCTGTACAATATCTCATACTAAAACTTTCTACAGTCCTTGTTTAGCCTATACTAAAATGCGTAAGAAAATGTATATCCCTACAAAATTTCAACTTTAAACATATTGATTATACTATGCACATTAGAGCTGCACGATTTTGGCTAAAATGAGAATCACGATTTTTTTGCTTAGAATAAAGATCACGATTCTTGCGGCGTAACATCTTTCACATTATACAAAAAAGTTGGGCTAACTTTACTGTTTAGTTTTTTTTTTAATTCATTCAAGTGTATTTTTTACAAAAAAAAATACGTTTGAAAGACTGCTGCGCAAATACAGTGTGACGTAAAATATTGCAACAACCACCATTTTACTCTGTAGGGTCTTTGCTAAATAAATATATATATATATAATGTTTGTGGGTTCTGAGTAATTTTCTAGCAATAAATATTGATTTTAACTCGTAAGCAGCATGTGTCAGAAGAAGGTTTAGTGTTTAAGTGGTTAAATTTACCTACAGACAGAAGTCAATTCCTTTGATCTAAGAACTAAATGTTACTTTGTTTATAGTTATCAGTGATGTTGTGATAAAACTTGGCAGGCTGCCTTAATTTTTTTTTCTCTGCACTTGTTAGATCAAATCGGGAAATGCTGTTTTAAGATCGGGAAGGGAAAAGAATTGCAATTTCGATTCTTAACGATTAATTATGCAGCTCTAATGCACATTATTTATATTGTCTCTAAAAAGAAATGTCCTCCCACAGTAAGTATGTTAGATGTTCAAGCCATAGCTAATGGAAATTAAAAGTTATACAAGGGAATAAGGAATGTTACTATATTCTGTACAGAACATCAGTTGACATCTAAGGAGAAATAAACCCTATATTTAGACTCCCTGATCTTGAACCCAGGACTAGTTGACACCTCTGCATCACATTTGGAGGATATAACCAGGCCCTGTTGCTACAAACATGATTTATGTTCAAAGAAATATGAAGGTTCAACACTTTCTGAGCCAATGACCTGGGAAAAACATGCAGCAAATCAAGTATGTTCCAAATAAAATACAGAGAAAGTACTGAATACATTATCAGCATAACAGCAAGGCAACTTGCATTTTCCAAAGAAGACAGCAATTGCAGATTTCAGATTTCTCTTAGCACAGGTTTCCTTTCAGTAAAAGGAACCCCTCACTGGTATTTTTATCATTAGGCTGCAGGGACAAGTTCAAAAGCATTCATGCAGAACTAAACCCACCAATTTAAAGTGGAACTAAACCAATCAATTAACAGTTTCCCCAAACATTTAGATTTAAGACATGTTGTGAATGATAACTGTCACAGTCTTTTGTATTTTTTCAGCGGAACTGTCAAGGCATTAAATGACTGGTGTCATAACTGATCACATGTGCAGCACCATAGCAACTGCAGATCAAACAGAGGCTAAGATGGTAGCTCCTTGGCTCTAAAGGATATGAGGGTTTATTTTGATTTGACTGCTTCCCAAAACAGTTAAATTCTAGGCATGCCTTCCTCAATTGTAAAGGATAAAAAGGTTTAGTTTTGCTGTAGGTTTTGTGAAAGTGCAGTAATATGCCAACAGCTAGGATTCTAAAGCAGTTGTCTCGAAACTGATGCCTGTGGGCTGAATATATCCTGTGCTTGATCCTACCTGGCCCTGAAACTACAAACACCTATTGGCAGTATTATCTGGGCCTCAGAGTATCATTAGAGCCCCGAACACATTAAAACACAACTGTCAGTGCATTCACTGTTTAGTTAATAATTCTCCTAAGGATGTGGGACAATCAGGGCCAGTGCTACCATTAGGCAAACTAGGCAGCTGCCTAGGGCGCACTATTGCCTAAGGCACCCAACTGCTGGTTTCCCTACTCTCAGTCTCCACGGCCGCGTTATGTAACCTCACCCCCGTGCCACCGCCATTCGTAGAGACCGTTCTCCTTCCTGGTCTGTCCTATACAGTTGCAGTGTGTGCTATAGCCTATAGGAGTAGTGGGCGCTCCTGGGTTATGTCTAGTGACAGTTAGAGCCTGGAGGCAGGAATTGTTCTTGGCAGTGTTGTCGGATGCAGAACCATGGCCGGTGAGTGAAGAACATTGACATTATAAATATACTGTATAGTGTTGTATAGACTGATCTGTCCTCACATGTGTGATGTCATTGTACCGAGTACCTGCCCTGGATGTAAGGGTTCCCCTCCCCCTCCTGCACTCCCATCCTGCACTATTATATGTCCATACATTGCTTCACATGGATGGGTGATGTAATGCTACCAGGGCCTATTCTTCTACTATGGAGGCCTCCTCCTTCTCCACAAACAGGACTACCTTCCCAGCTGTCATCTGTGCCCAGGTGCTGAGGAGTGGAGGCCTCCACACAGAAACACACAGTGCATGCCTTACAGCAGGGGTGCCCAACCACTGGCACCCTCTGATGTGGCCCGTCACCTCCTGCACTGGGATGGTGGGTCAGCAAGCCCAGATCGTGGGTTTCCTGTATAGCACTGGCTCCTGTCATATGGGGAGGGCAAAGGGGCAGAGCCGGTGGGGCATCGAAATGAGGTTTCGCCTAGGGGGTCAAAAATCCTTGCACCAGCCATGGGGACAATATCCATGGACTTGGAGCTCTCTCCAGAAATCCTTAAACAATACTTTAAAAGAGATAGAAAGCACACAAGCATCATGTGAAACCTTCAATAAATGTTTTATTAACAGGTATATTTTAAGTGCTAGGCAAAAGCTTGTAAAGCATACAATCTATCCAACTGCAACTGGAAACAGAAGTCTGACTGTGGAACTTGTATGAGAACATGCACAGGCTGCGTCAAATGTGCAGTGGCTTACTTGTTTCAAAGATGAAAACCCTCAGAAACCTTGAAACACATACAGTTGTGTGAAAAAGTATTTGCCCCCTTCCTGATTTTTTATTTTTTTGCATATTTCTCACATTTAAATGATTCAGATCATCAAACTAATTTTAATATTACACAAAGATAACCCGAGTAAATCCAAGATGCAGTTTTTAAATTATTATTTCATTTATTAAGGGAAAAAAGCTGTTCAAACCTGCCAGACCCTATGTGAAAAAGTAATTGCCCCCTCCCATGCTGAATCAGGAATGAACTGTGATTAACCACAATTTTTTGGAAAGCTGTGTTCAATTTCACTTGCCACACCCAGGCCTGATTACTGTCAGACCTATTGAATCAAGAAATCACATAAATAGAAGCTGTCTGACAAAGTGAAGCACGCTAACAGATCACAAAAAGCCACACGTCATGCCACAATCTAAAAAAATGAAAGAAATAGATTAGAAACAAAGTAATGTACATGCATCAGTCTAGGAATGGTTTCAAAGCCATTTCTAAAGCTTTGGAACTCCAGTGAACCAAGCGGAGAGTCATTATCCACAAATGGAGATAACTTGGAACCTTCCCAAGAGTGGCCGCCCTACAAAAAACACTCCAAGAGCATGACAACGACTCATCCAGGAGGTAATAAAAGAACCCAGAACAACATCTAAAGAACTGCAGGCCTCACTTGCCTCAGGTAAGATCAGTGTTCATCATGATTCAACAATAAGAAAGAGACTGGGCAAAAATGGCATCCATGGCCAAAGCCACTGCTGACCAAAAAGAATACATCTCACCTCACAGCTCATCTCACATTTACCAAAAAACATCTTGATTTTTTTAGGCAAATGTTCTGTGGACTGATGAGACAAAAATTAAACTTTTTGGAAGGCGTGCATCCCATTACACAAGGCATAAAACTAATACAGCATTTCATAACAAGAACATCAACCAACATTTAGAAATGGTGGTGGCAGCGTGATGGTCTGGGGCTGCTTTGCAGCTTCAGGACCTGGACGACTTACCATAATTGATGGAACCATGAATTCTGAGCTCTACCAGAAAATCCTAAAGGAGAATGTCCGGCCATTAGTTTGTGACCTCAACCTCAAGTGCACTTGGGTTATGCAGCAGGACATTGATCCAAAACACAACAGCAAGTCCACCTCCAAATGATTCAAACAAAGCAAAATTTAGGTTTTGGAGTAGTCTGGTCAAAGCCCGGACTTAAATCCAATTGAGTTGCTGCATCATGACCTTACGCAGGCCGTTCATGCTGGAAAACCCTCCAATGTGGCTGAATTAAAACAGTTCTGCAAAGAAGAGTGGGCAAAAATTGCTCCACAGCAACGTGAAAGACTCATTGCTAGTTATCGCAAACGCTTAATTGCAGTTGTTGCCGCCAGGGGTGGCACAACCAGTTATTAGGTTTAGGGGTCAATTACTTTTTCACATAAAGCCAGGCAGGTTTTGCCCTAATAAATGAAACCATCATTTAAAAACTGCATTTTTATTTACTCGGGTTATATTTGTGTAATAGTTTGCTGTATGGTCACCAGGGAAGGAACGTCTACACCTATGCAGAAACAGATTGCTATCTGACATTTCCCCAGATTATCCAAACCTACAAAAAAAGCTTGTGACTATGTATGTGTGCGTGTGTGTGTGTGTGTGTGTGTGTGTGTGTGTGTGTGTGTGTGTGTGTGTATATATATATATATATATATATATATATATATATAGTATATACATATAGTACTGTGCAAAAGTTCTAGATAGGTGTGAAAAATGCTGTAAATCTGAAACATTTTCAGAAATAGAAGTGTTAAAGTGATAGTAAAGTCTTGTATTTTTATTTCAAAATAACAAACATGTAAAACTTACCTGCTCATGTAGTGGTTTTGCACAGAGTAGCCCCAATCCTCCTCTTTTCGGGTCCCCGGCCGGCGCTCCTGACCCCTCCCTCCTGCTGAGTGCCCCCACAGCAAGCAGGTTGCTATGGGGGCACCAGAGCACCCAAAGTGAGCCGCTGCTCTTTGTGTCCATTCAGCCATGGGGCCTTGGCTTGGCCCCACCCCCTCTATCTCTTCATTGGCTCAGGGGGTCAGGTAAGTATTAGGGGGCTGATGGGGTCTGCTGCACACAGAAGTTTTTTTTATCTTAATGCATGGAAGCAGAGCTCAACCCGGGCATCACCGCAATCCTTTCAATACTAGGAGCGGTGGAGTGACACCAGGCAGGCAAGCTACTGTTTACATGCTCATTTTTAATCCTATATTTGTAAAGGGGGGATTTGGGGTTTAATTAAAAACAGTTTAAAATGGAATTATTTTATGAGAGCTTTTTTATCCTTTGGGCATGATCGCTGATGAGCTTAGGATCCAGTAGCAATCTATTGGAGTCTGCCATTCCAGAATAGAACACAGTGTGAACCCATACAGACCTAATACTGGTGCAATTACGTTAGAAGCTAAAGAGGTTGTCAATACCATGATCCGATGGCCAGAGGAGGAAGTCCGCTTATTTGTGGAGTTTAAGGCTGATTTTCACCTGATTTCTGGTGAGTGTAAAATCTTAAGGGAGCGGTGTCCCACGTGGTGTGGTGAAGGGATGAAGATTCCGAGGAATTAATTATAATTACAATTTTTTCAACACTCCCCCAAACACTGTTGGCTATTTTGTTACAGCTAATTACTCTACAGAGACTTTTTTTTATACTTTTTTATTCTTGTTTATGTAGCACTACCCCCGCAGGAGCTGCTAATGAACATTTGATTCTGCATCCTGCCTCTAAACCCCAAGAACAGTCTTGACCCCTCTGGCACACCTGCTTGGTAAGAATAGTATGGGACTCAGCAATAGAGAGAAACACAGTAACGACAACCCATAAAATATATTTACCATAACCCTGGATCCCGTCCCTTCACCTGCTGTAGTAGTAATAGGGACACACACAGAATATCAATTAACCACTCAGAAAGTTTACTAAAGTGGGTATTAATCACAAGGAACAATGTAATCAAATATAAACAATAAATGACAGTTGATAACAATAATATGGATATGAAACTGTGGATTTAATAATTCACATGGAATATATACATATATACAGTGGGGACGGAAAGTATTCAGACCCCCTTAAATTTTTCACTCTTTGTTATATTGCAGCCATTTGCTAAAATCATTTAAGTTCATTTTTTTCCTCATTAATGTACACACAGCATCCCATATTGACAGAAAAACACAGAATTGTTGACATTTTTGCAGGTTTATTAAAAAAGAAAAACTGAAATATCACATGGTCCTAAGTATTCAGACCCTTTGCTCAGTATTTAGTAGAAGCACCCTTTTGATCTAATACAGCCATGAGTCTTTTTGGGAAAGATGCAACAAGTTTTTCACACCTGGATTTGGGGATCCCCTGCCATTCCTCCTTGCAGATCCTCTCCAGTTCTGTCAGGTTGGATGGTAAACATTGGTGGACAGCCATTTTTAGGTCTCTCCAGAGATGCTCAATTGGGTTTAAGTCAGGGCTCTGGCTTGGCCATTCAAGAACAGTCACGGAGTTGTTGTGAAGCCACTCCTTCATTATTTTAGCTGTGTGCTTAGGGTCATTGTCTTGTTGGAAGGTAAACCTTCGGCCCAGCCTGAGGTCCTGAGCACTCTGGGGAAAGTTTTCCTCCAGGATATCCCTGTACTTGGCCGCATTCATCTTTTTCAACTGCAACTAGTGGTCCTGTCCCTGCAGCTGAAAAACACCCCCACAGCATGATGCTGCCACCACCATGCTTCATTGTTGGGACTGTATTGGACAGGTGATGAGCAGTGCCTGGTTTTCTCCACACATACCACTTAGAATTAAGGCCAAAAAGTTCTATCTTGGTCTCATCAGACCAGAGAATCTTATTTCTCACCATCTTGGAGTCCTTCAGGTGTTTTTTTTAGCAAACTCATGCAGGCTTTCATGTGTCTTGCACCAAGGAGAGGCTTCCGTCGGGCCACTCTGCCATAAAACCCCGACTGGTTGAGGGCTGCAGTGATGGTTGACTTTCTACAACTTTCTCCCTTCTCCCGACTGCATCTCTGGAGCTCAGCCACAGTGATCTTTGGGTTCCTCTCTCAGCAAGGCTCTTCTCCCCCGATAGCTCAGTTTGGCCGGACAGCCAGCTCTAGGAAGGGTTTTGGTCGTCCCAAACGTCTTCCATTTAAGGATTGTGGAGGCCATTGTGCTCTTAGGAACCTTAAGTGCAGCAGAAATGTTTTTGTAACCATGCAATCTATAGTATAGTATTAAGCTTAAACAAGGGATACCACCACTTCCTAATTTCACTGCACTGTAGCTTAACCCACATAGGGTAGCAGCTAGCTGTAAGCCCCAGCATCCCTTATTTTAGATAAATTGATTTCATGTGTCCCCCGATCAGCACACCCCTCACTCATGGAGACCAGAAGGGACTTTATGTTGTCTAAATGAATTTCTCTTCAAATAACCCATCCTATCCATAAATATATACAGTATATAGAGTTACGTGAAGGCACCCTGTCTATGCAAATATATTTCTCAATGAACACCATCCCTTAATGCAGTGGTTCTCAACTCCAGTCCTCGGGACCCACCAACAGGTCAGATTTTAAGTATTACCTTGGGGAGTTGCAGACTAGAATACTGCAATCACTGAGCAGCAAGTGATATCACCTGTGATGTATTTCAGCTATCTTGCAAACCTGGCCTGTTGGTGGGTCCTGAGGACTGGAGTTGAGAACCACTGCCTTAATGCAATTAAACTGGAAGAACCCTTAACTGCCCATTAGAGTAAGCTATCAGTAAAATTGGTGGCACCTTTAGAGAATCAAGGGTAAGTACAGTTTGTGGGGTTTTATAGATAATTTGATTTTGTTTCCTCTATAATGTTTTGTTTTTATTTTATTAGATCTTCTCCCAGTCTGGGTTTGTTGTGTGGTTTCACATGAATCTATGGTTTTCCGGTATGTAAAGAGGTAAACAGGGCACATGTAATAGACATTAAGGCCCATGGTATATATGTTATAGGTTTTTATTTTTGAGTAGTGGGATCCGGTTTATGGCTTCATGTCTTTACATGTACATTCCCCTACTGCAGATTGCACCCCTTTCTGCCATGTGGGAGATATGGGAAAGAAACTTTTTGGATAAAATCCCCTCCTCCTTTTTTTTTTCTATTTTTCACCATGCCAATTTGTATTTGTTATTCATTCTACATTGCATTTATATTCTATGTTATTTTTGTAGCGTTATTGAGTTATTGTATACTCAACGGGCATGGATCCTGAGGAAGCAAGTTCTTCACACAAGGCATCAATTAGAACAAGTCCAGAGACGGGTACTAAAATGGTGAAAGGTAAAACAAATCGAGAGATACTTCAAGAAGTTAATATGTAAAGTCTGGAGGAAAGAAGGGAAAGGGAAGACATGATTGAAACCTTTAAATACATCAAGGGGGTGAATAAGGTTCCGGTGGGCAGTTTTTTCAATATGAAACTAAAATCAATAACACGGGGATATGACCTCAAACTAACTGGAGGAAAGTTCAAAACAAATTTTAGAAAGTATTATTTTACTGAAAAGGTAGTTAATGCTTGGAATATACTTTATAAAAAAAAGTGCTGACTACATGGACTACTCAGTCTTTTTTCTGCTGTCACTGTTCTATGTTTCTATCCCAGACACCAGATATCACACATGAATCACACACTAAAGATCACTGTTTTTATTAAGTGTTTGTCCAATTTGTTATTTTAAAAATGTAGATAATAAAATATTAATGTGTGATTATTCAGTGGCACATAAAAAGTCCCATTTAACCACTTCTGCGCTTTAGTTTGCTATGCAACTAAAACATATATTTTGCATAACACTCTCTCCCCATTGTTGCAAATTGTTAAACATAAAATAAAGTAGCATACTTTTTTTGTAAAAAAAAACTTAGAGGTCCTAACATTTAAATAACAACAATTGTCCAATTTTCAAGGTTGTACCTTTGTATCATCTTATTACGGTATGTTATGCACACTGAAACTTTGTAAATAAAAAGTGAATAAAAGTAGACAAACTGCTCCTGCGATTTTGTATGATGCCAAGGACAAGAGAAATGTACTGCAAGTACTGTTTACATTTTGATGGATATCTGTTGAAATAGCCCTTGGTACATATGGTAAGTATTGTTAGCTGACACTCCATCACCCCATGTGATGCTCAAGTTCAGTATTAAAAAGACTAGAAAGAGAGGAAAAAAACACCATCACTCAAATCTTCCCTTAGAAACATAAGTGGGAAAAAATAAACCCTGAAATAGCAACTTAGTCACTCTAGGAAACGGTCTTTCTCTTCTTTACTCTTCTCTACTTTTCACATTCAAATCCTGCAAGATACAGGGAAACAAAGTACAGTGCCTTGCAAAATTGCCAGTTGTGATATTATTGCAGCCACTGTTTTAATGTTTTTAATTCCTATTAATCCATTAAGCTCAAGCTTATGCTGTATCAGCTGGTGTATAAAAAATGGGGTTTTCCCCTAGCAACAACTTTTAGCCATGCAGCATAGATCATAACAAATGAACATTTCAGCTTCTACAAACACTTTTTTTATTTTCTGGAACATAGTCCTTTCTTTCATTGCACCTCTGCAGAAAAATCTGGATGAAATGACCTCTTACAGAATTTATTGTAATATCCTCAAGGCAGAGTGCTCTCTACAGAATCGTATTTGTGTCCTGATAATTAATATGACTGAGATTATTCTTGGCATTCCCACAGATGAAGTAGGGTTGGTCCGGACACAATGAGCCCTCTCAACTTCAAACACAGGGAAAAATGCATCTTTCGCAAGCACAGAAAGAAACTATTTAGGGGACGGGTTGATAATTATGCCATTGATCCTGACAGAGAAGTCAGAGGAAGGGGCATATGGGGTAGGAAATATTATGAACTTGGTTTTGAATAGAGTTTGAGAGAGTGGTGTGGCATCCAAACTAATATGTCTGTTAGAATAATTAGTGATGTGTGATGGAGTGAGCTGAGGGGTAGAGAGGTAGATTTGAGTGTCGTCTGCATGAAAATAGTATTGAAAGCCATAAGAGGCTACTAGCTGACCCAGGGAGAAGGTGTAGCTCAAGAATAGGAGAGGCCCAAGAACAGAAACCTGGAGACCTGACAGAAAAGGAGAGGAGGAGGTAGAATTGTAAGTGACACTAAAGGAGCAAGGTAGAATGAGAACCAATGAAGAGTACAGTAATGGAGGCAAAAGGAGTGGAGTTTTTTGGTCTCAGGCATTAGTAAAAGGCTTGTGAACTGTAGAAGAAAAGTTTCTGTGGAGTGTTGAGGCCGAAATCCAGACTGAAGGGGATCAAGAAGGTTTTTCTCAGTATGGTAGTAGCTCAGTCAGTTGTAGACCAGGTGTTCAAGGAGTTTGGAGGAAAAGGGGAGCAAGGGGCTGGGGCATAGGTTGTTAAGATTGGTGGGATCCAATGAGGGCTTTTTAGGTATTGGGGTGACTAGTGCATGTTTTAGAGAGTTAGGGCAGATGCCCGAAGGGAGAGATTAAAGATGTCAGTTAGAGAGTGTAGGACAGAGTCAGAGGGTGACCATAGTATTTGTGAGGGAACAGGGTCCAGGGGACAGGTGGTTAGGTAGGCACTAGAAAAAAGTCTAGCAATCTTGTCTATAGAAGCAGGGTTGAATGAGGGAAGTATTGTGCTTGTGGACATGAAGTATTAGATGGGGGAGTTGTCTGTACAGTGGAGGTCTCATCACAAACTGTATCAATCTTACCTTATTATCACCTGGGCAGTGAGTGAGTTAGTGGGTGGAGGCAGTGGAAGACAGAGTAGAGAGTTAAAGGTAGAAAAGAGTTGATAGGCACTGGATGAAAGGGCGTTAATGAGAATGATAAAATATATTTGAGAGCGTGATATCTGTATGTCCATACGACTCTTGTAGGTATTCCTAAGATGAGAGACCTTCCAATTGAGATGTATAGACTGTTATAGAGGATTTACTATGTTACACGTTTCATGTATACACAATTTAAAATGTTGATGTTTAATAAAACGGATTTTAAGTAAAAGTGTTGTAATGTCTTGTACCGGCAAAATCCCACTTGCCCCAACCCTTCCCTGTTTACAGTCCTAAACATTTTTGGGGATATTGGTACCTGTAGCCCTCTAATACATTTTCTCTGAGAAGTTTTATTTGATCAGCATGATAAAATAGTGTAATAGGGCGTACACACGGTCGGACTTTGTTCAGACATTCCGACAACAAAATCCATGGATTTTTTCCGACGGATGTTGGCTCAAACTTGTCTTGCATACACACGGTCACACAAAGTTGTCGGAAAATCTGATCGTTCTGAACGCGGTGACGTAAAACACGTACGTCGGGATTATAAATGGGGCAGTGGCCAATAGCTTTCATCTCTTTTTTTATTCTGAGCATGCGTGGCACTTTGTCCGTCGGATTTGTGTACACACGATCGGAATTTCCGACAACGGATTTTGTTGTCGGAAAATTTTATCTCCTGCTCTCCAACTTTGTGTGTCGGAAAATCCGATGGAAAATGTCCAATGGAGCCCACACAAGGTCGGAATTTCCGACAACACGCTCCTATCGGACATTTTCCATGTGTACGGGGCATAAGTCTGCTTGGCAATGTGGAGGCAGGAATTGTATTTTTGGAAGGCAGGTTTATATTGGTCGAAGTCTGTCTGAGGCTTATGCCCCGTACACACGGTCAGATTTTTCGAGGGAAAATGTGCGATCGGAGCGTGTTGTCGGAAATTCCGACCGTGTGTGGGCTCCATCGGACATTTTCCATCGGATTTTCCGACACACAAAGTTTGAGAGCAGGCTAAAAAATTTTCCGACAACAAAATCCGACCGTGTGTGGCCAGTTCCGACGCACAAAGTGCCACGCATGCTCAGAAGAAATTCCGAGACGGAACAGCTCGGTCTGGTAAAATTAGCGTTCGGAATGGATACAGCACTTTCGTCACGCTGCAATGTTTTAAATTTTTATAATACAGCGCACTCTCTTCTTCTTTATAGAGTGAGAAGAATGAAGTAGTTTTGCTGCTCATATTCACACAGACTTCTCACAAACTTCTTTCTTTATTATTTATCGTGATTCCCTCAATATATTTTGATTTGTCACATCTGACCAAATTTCTTTTTTGTTGTTTTATTTGTGTTTTGTATTTTTTTCAAGGCTGATTATTTTATTTTTTTTGTGTTTGTATTTTTTTCCAGGCTGATGTATTTTTTTGGGGGGGAGGTTTACTCCATAATATTTTTCTGTGTGTTTTTCTGTGTGTTTTGTGTGTAAAGTTACCACAACACCATTATTATCTTGTATTATTTAATCTCAAGGAGGTTGCTTGGTGTTGGTGTCTCTTGTTAATTTCACATTGTAGGTTTGAAATGTACCTGCCTCCTCACAAACAAACTGTCCTTTTTGAAGGCTCAGAACCAAACAAAGAGGGAGGCAACGCTGGAGAAACAGCAGAAATTGGGGAAGCCTTTGGCCCCCAGGGCACACATCAATTTTTTTCCAGCAAAATTGGTGGCCTGAAGAGTCCATATATAAGGGAGTGCAGTCTGGTCCAGAAGTCCCAGAGATCCTGAAAGCAGCAGATGACATCTGTGTCCCCAGGCTGTGGTCATACAAGAGCCTGCATCTTTTGTCACACCAGACTGAACCCAGGGTCATCACTCTCTGGTCTTCCTTCCATGCTTCCTTCCACGCTGTGGCTGTGGTGGTGTAGTTGTGGCAGGAAGAGGAGGAGGATGGTCCAACTCAACCATGTCGGTATTGGGTGTGATTTCGCCACTCACCCCCTTAGTTAGGACTTTATAAAGAAGTTTCTCACACATGAGGCGTTGACCCTTCTGCATGCCCTTCAGTTTGGTGGCAGCCATGCAGGCAAAGGCCTCTTCAGGAGTGGGTAAGGCTCTGAGGGTCGCAGAACCCTCCTGAATCAGCCTGAGTGCTGAATCCTACACGTGACTCCTCTTCCTGGGTCTTTTGTTTAGAAGGCGGAGGGGAGGAACCTGCGATTCTGTCAGGCTCCTACTGGGCCCAGGCTTCTCCTGGCTGTTATGTTAACAAATATAACAGACTATCCTTCTGAGACCAACATTTTTCATTCTTGTCCCAATTATTTTTGCCCACTACTCTCTATTGATATGTAAAAAACTGTATTAAATCAGCAATTAGTGATCAATAATAACATCTAGTAAAGATCATTTATTTATTGACCAGAAATCTGTAGAACAATGCTATACCTGGCTCAAGCTGGGCTCCTTCACTTCTTCCTGGCTGGAAGTCCCAGGTTGGACATCGGAAGCCTCAGCTGGGGTGGAAGGAAGAGTGGAAGGAAAGATTGAGAGGGATTTCCTGACTCCAGTCTGGTCTGACAGAAATCGCAGTCTCTTATAGTACCACAGCCTGGGGACATAAATGTCATCTGCTCCTGCTCCAGATCTCTGGGAATCCGTGACCTTCTTGCGCTCCCTAAGATAAGTGCTCCTCAGGCCACCAATTTTGGCTTTTATATAGGGGATGTTTGCTGTGGGGACCACTGGCTTCACCAACTCCAGCAGTTTCTCCAGCACTGTCTGCCTCTTTTGTTTATGATTATAATGTGGATGTTTCACCTGCCACAGACAAGGCAGCTCCCTGTACTTGTCTATGAACAGGGGGAGGAAGTTGTGGTCATTGAAGCCATCCATTTTATCTGCAAGACACAACACGAGACAAACCCTAATGTCAGGCAAAACTCTCCTAATCTTGTTACAATATAGGCCTCAATCTAGAAGCAGTATAGGCCCAAGTTTAGATCTTAGCTTCGTTATCACGATCGGCGCCTCCGATACTCCTTCCTCCACTCACAGATCGTACGTACTACGCACGCGTGTTACGCTTTATACACAGTATACACAGTATACACTGCAAATGCGTGTAACCCGCCCGCTCCTGACATTCTTTCTAGTCTATTCGCCACCCCTTTTTGTTTGGCGCAGTGGGGGAAGAGCACATGGTGGAGACACAGCAGGTGCGTGCTAATTACAGCAACGAGGAGGAGGAGGAGGAAAGCCCAGAGCCTGAATCGTCTGGATCCAGAAGGAGAAGATTTAAGGCATCGAATATGTCCTTTGGGGAGATGTTGGAGATGGTCAACATCCTGAAGAAGGCCGACTATGACAGGAAGTATGGACCTTACCCCAACCCCAATGTCAGAAAGGCCAAGATCATGGCGAAAGTGGTCAAGAGTAGGGATGAGCCGAACACCCCCCGGTTCGGTTCGCACCAGAACCCGCGAACGGACCGCAAGTTCGCACGAACGTTAGAACCCCATTGACGTCTATGGGACTCGAACGTTCGAAATCAAAAGTGCTCATTTTAAAGGCTAATTTGCATGGTATTGTCCTAAAAAGGGTTTGGGGACCCGGGTCCTACCCCAGGGGACATGTATCAATGCAAAAAAAACTTTTAAAAACGGCCGTTTTTTCGGGAGCAGTGATTTTAATGATGCTTAAAGTAAAAAAAAAAAAAGTGAAATATTCCTTTAAATATCGTACCTGGGGGGTGTCTATAGTATGCCTGTAAAGTGACGCGTGTTTCCCATGTTTAGAACAGTCCCTGCACCAAATGTCATTTTTAAAGGAAAAAATCTCATTTAAAACTGCTTGCGGGTTTAATGTCATGTCGGGTCATGGCAATATGGATGAAAATCAGTGAGACAAACGGCATGGGTACCCCCCAGTCCATTACCAGGCCCTTTGGGTCTTGTATGGATATTAAGGGGAACCCCGCACCCAAATTAAAATAAGGAAAGGTCCCTATATACTCTGAACAGCAGTATTCAGGCGGTGCAAACAAGACAGGGACTGTAGGTTTGTTGTTAAGTAGAATCTGTTTGTAATTTTGAACATTTTTAATGTGTTTAGCTCCAGCCAAAAAATCTTTTCTAAGCTTTTTGGAAAACATAGGGAAGGGTTATCACCCCTGTGACATTTGTTTTGCGTCTTTCCTCCTCTTCAGAAGATTTCACCTCACTTTTTTGTCCCAATGAAAAATGTTTTTGGAAAATTTGGGTTTTTTTGTGGAACAAGGATTGGAAAGCATCAGTGGAAAGGAGAAATTGTTTTCCCATATTAACTCTTACAGGAGAGAATTTCCCTTCCTTAGGGGTAGATTTCATCTCACTTCCTGTTGTCTCCTTCCGTTTGCAAGTAGGAGTCGTTTGTAAGTTAGATGTTTGAAAGTAGGGTCCTGCCCTATATACTCAGCAGAAATTTGGGCCTTAGGTGTTGCTGTGGCCAAAACACTGTAAGCCCTCACAGGGCCCTGCTGTGAAATATTAGATCAAGAATTGTAATTACATGCCCCTGTTGAACAGGAGCTGAAAAATTAGGCCTTAGGCACTGGTGCTGGTGCCACAACACTGCAACCCCTCACAGACACTCTAGTTGGAACGCAGGAACGAGCCCTGCTGCAAAGTATTGCATCAAAAATTGTAATTACACGCCCCTGTTAGACAGGGGCAGAAAAATTGGGTCTTAGGCACTGGTGCTGGTGCCACAACACTGCAACCCCTCACAGACACTCTAGTTGAAACGCAGGAACAAGCCCTGCTGCAAAGTATTGCATCAAAAATTGTAATTACACGCCCCTGTTAGACAGGGGCTGAAAAATTGGGTCTTAGGCACTGGTGCTGGTGCCACAACACTGCAACCCCTCACAGACACTCTAGTTGGAATGCAGGAACGAGCCCTGCTGCAAAGTATTACATCAAAAATTGTAATTACACGCCCCTGTTAAACAGGGGCTGAAAAATTGTGCCTTAGGCACTGGTGGTGGCGCCCAGAACCAAAAATGTTCTTACAAGCTATCAGCGTGATGATTGAGGAGGAAGAGGATAATTACTCAGGGATAGTCACTCAGCATCAGCATAGGCAGTCTTTGAAGGGATCTGAGATTTCAAAAAAAATTATTCGGTTACATCTGCATCAGGTGCTTGGTAGCTGGTGGTGATCCAAGACTGATTCATTTTTATGAAGGTCAGCCGATCGACCGAGTCGGTGGACAGACGCACCCTGTGATCGGTTACCACGCCTCCAGCAGCACTGAATGTGCGTTCCGAAAGAACGCTGGATGCAGGACAGGCCAGTAGCTCAATTGCATACTGTGCAAGCTCTGGCCAGTGATCCATCCTCAAGACCCAGTAACCCAGAGGATTTTCGGTGGGAAAGGTGTCCAAGTCTGATCTTGCCCCTAGGTATTCCTGCACCATGTAAAACAGACGCTGGCGATGGTTGCTGGAACCGATCATACCTTGGGGCTGCGGACCAAAAAATTGTCTGAACGCATCGGTCAGACGGCCACCTTCTCCACCGCTCCTTCTTTGACTGACCGAAGCCTCAGCAACACGTTGTCCAGAAACAGGAGTTTGTAACCTCCCAGTCTCTGGGAACGCGTTGCACAGACCTTTCTGCAAGGCCTCCCGAAGATGTTTCATCCTCTG
This sequence comes from Lithobates clamitans, assembly GCA_037952925.1. NCBI lineage: Eukaryota > Metazoa > Chordata > Amphibia > Anura > Ranidae > Lithobates > Lithobates clamitans. Next base: position 14,265,577 of record JBBGZY010000100.1, on the reverse strand, counting down.
CTCCCTCTGCGATGGCAAGATAAGGTCCGCAACCTTACCCTTGTAACGTGGATCAAGGAGGGTTGCCAGCCAGTATTGGTCCTTCTCCTTGATACCACGAATACGAGGATCCTTACGCAGGCTTTGCAGGATCAGGGAGGCCATGCAGCGTAGGTTTGCTGAGGCATTCGGTCCGGAGTCCTCTGGGTCACTAAGGACAACAACGTCCGCAGCCACCTCCTCCCAGCCACGTACAAGTCCATGTGTTCCTTGGGACTGATCCCTTAAAGACTGCTGATGCTGAGTGCCAGGCTCCACCTCCATACTGACACAATCTTCCTCCTCCTCCTCCTCCTCCTCCTCGTCCTCTTCCTGTGTGATCGGCGGGCACGCAGGAACACTGTCTGGATAAAGGGGGCCTTGAGAGCTAAGGAAGTCCTCCTCTTCCTGCCTCTGTTCTGCCTCAAGTGCCCTGTCCATTATTCCACGCAGCGTGTGCTCCAACAGGTGGACAAGGGGGACAGTGTCACTGATGCATGCACTGTCAGTGCTCACCATCCTCGTGGCCTCCTCGAATGGTGACAGGACAGTGCATGCATCCCTGATCATGGCCCACTGGCGTGGGGAAAAAAAACCAAGGTCCCCTGACCCTGTCCTGGTGCCATAGTCGCACAGGTACTCATTGATGGCCCTCTGCTGCGTGTGCAGCCGCTGCAGCATGGCCAACGTCGAGTTCCACCTGGTGGGCATGTCACAGATTAGGCGGTTCTTGGGCAGGTTAAACTCCTTTTGGAGGTCCGTCAGCCGAGCACTGGCATTATATGACCGGCGGAAATGCACAGAGACTTTCCTGGCCTGCCTCAGGACATCCTGTAAGCCCGGGTACCTGCCCAAGAACCGCTGCACCACCAAGTTAAGGACGTGAGCCAAACAGGGCACATGGGTCAGTTGTCCCTGTCGGAGGGCAGAGAGGAGGTTGGTGCCATTGTCGCAAACCACCATTCCTGCCTTAAGTTGGCGTGGCGTCAACCACCTCTGAACCTGCCCCTGCAGAGCTGACAGAACCTCTGCCCCAGTGTGGCTCCTGTCCCCCAAGCACACCAGCTCAAGCACCGCATGGCATCTTTTGGCCTGCGTACTTGCGTAGCCCCTTGAACGCCTACGGAGCACCGCTGGTTCCGAGGAAGAGGCCATGGAGGAAGAAGAAGAGGAGGGGGTGGAGGAGAGAGGTGTGTCACAATCAGCATTTTGGAGGCGTGGTGGCGGAACAACCTCCAACACTACTGCACCTTGTCCTGCATCCTTCCCAGCTGCCAGCAGAGTCACCCAATGCGCCGTGAAACTTAAGTAACGTCCCTGTCCATGCCTGCTGGACCATGAGTCAGCGGTAATATGCACCTTACCGCTGACCGCCCTGTCCAGCGAGGCATGGACATTGCCTTCCACATGCCGGTAGAGAGCCGGAATCGCCTTCCGTGAGAAAAAGTGGCGTTTGGGTACCTGCCACTGAGGAACCGCACATTCCACAAACTCACGGAAGGGGGCAGAGTCTACCAACTGAAAAGGCAGCAGTTGAAGTGCTAGCAATTTTGCCAAGCTAGCATTCAACCGCTGGGCATGTGGATGGCTGGGAGCAAACTTCTTTCGGCGGTGCAGCAGCTGGGGCAGGGAAATTTGCCTGGTACAATCTGACGTCGGTGTACCAAAAGCAGATTGCCCACAAGTACTTGGCTGTGACACACCTAATTCTACACCTTCATTCCTCTCACTGCAGGTCGCAGAGAGGACTGAAGGTCTAGTGGGGTTGGAAATCTCAGCTGATGAGGAGCAAGGAGAGATCGTCTTTGTTCTTTGGTGTGGGTCTTTTAGATACGCTTGCCAACGAACTGCATGGCAGGTCAACATATGTCTGGTCAAGCATGTGGTACCCAAGCGGGAGATGTTTTGGCCACGCGAGATACGCTTGAGACATATGTTGCAAATAGCAGCAGTGCGATCTGATGCACTCGTCTCAAAAAAGGCCCACACCAAAGAACTTTTTGAATAACGCGCAGAGACTGCAGCGCCCTGCACATGTGGAGCTTTGGGGTGTGATGCAGTCAATGTGCTGCCCTTAGGCTGGCCCCTGGAGGGCATCCTGCCTAGTTGGTGATGTGCCACCTCCTCCTCCTCCTCCTCCTCCTCCTCCTCTCTCCTATCAGGCACCCACGTTGAGTCAGTGACCTCATCATCCCCTCCCTCCTCATCACTGGAGCAAACCTGGCAGTATGCTGCAGCAGGGGGAGCATGACTGCCAGATTGCTGTCCTTCTTGGGCACCCCCTCTGTCCGTGCTCATGTTACTGCCTTCATTGAGCTCAGTATCATCATCAGAGCCTTCCAAACGCTGGGCATCCTCCTGGAGCATGTACCCAACACTGTGGTCAAACAGTTCGAGGGAATCCTCATGAGGACATGGTGGAGCTAGGGAAGGAGTCACTGATGACATTGAGCTGAGGGAAGAGGCCGCTGCTTTGCCAGACAAAGCACCCTGGGCATGGGTGAGAGAGGATGAGGAGGATGAGGACGGCTTGGTCATCCACTCGACCAAGTCTTCCGCATGTTGCGGCTCAACACGGCCAGCTGCCGAAAAAAAGGCCAAGCGTGTCCCATGGCCACGTGCTGATGAGGATGCACCGTCTCCACGACCAGCACTAGACACAGAGCCTGCTTGCCCTCTCTTATTGGCTTGTGACTGTCTGCCTCTCCTTCTTGGCCTTCCAGACATACTAATGGCCTGTAGCTGCACTAAGCTGGGATAGAACACCTGTAATTTTCTTCAGGTAGCTTTATATACTGTAACCAGACAAGCCTGCCTGTCAGTAGGAAGATAACAGGAACGGATCTAGCTGAACACTGTGAGCAGGACGTACTGCACTAAATGTATATAGCAGGAACGGATCTAGCTGAACACTGTGAGCAGGACGCACTGCACTGAATGTAAATACCAGGAACGGATCTAGCTGAACACTGTGAGCAGGACGCACTGCACTGAATGTAAATAGCAAGAATGGATCTAGCTGAACACTGTGAGCAGGACGCACTGCACTGAATGTAAATAGTCTAGCTGCCTGACCGTGGTACTAATAGGATCAAAAAGAACACCTGTAATTTTCTTCAGGTAGCTTTATATACTGTAACCAGACAAGCCTGCCTGTCAGTAGGAAGATAACAGGAACGGATCTAGCTGAACACTGTGAGCAGGACGTACTGCACTAAATGTATATAGCAGGAACGGATCTAGCTGAACACTGTGAGCAGGACGCACTGCACTGAATGTAAATACCAGGAACGGATCTAGCTGAACACTGTGAGCAGGACGCACTGCACTGAATGTAAATAGCAAGAACGGATCTAGCTGAACACTGTGAGCAGGACGCACTGCACTGAATGTAAATAGTCTAGCTGCCTGACCGTGGTACTAATAGGATCAAAAAGAACACCTGTCATTTTCTTCAGGTAGCTTTATATACTGTAACCAGACAAGCCTGCCTGTCAGTAGGAAGATAACAGGAACGGATCTAGCTGAACACTGTGAGCAGGACGTACTGCACTAAATGTATATAGCAGGAACGGATCTAGCTGAACACTGTGAGCAGGACGCACTGCACTGAATGTAAATACCAGGAACGGATCTAGCTGAACACTGTGAGCAGGACGCACTGCACTGAATGTAAATAGCAAGAACGGATCTAGCTGAACACTGTGAGCAGGACGCACTGCACTGAATGTAAATAGTCTAGCTGCCTGACCGTGGTACTAATAGGATCAAAAAGAACACCTGTAATTTTCTTCAGGTAGCTTTATATACTGTAACCAGACAAGCCTGCCTGTCAGTAGGAAGATAACAGGAACGGATCTAGCTGAACACTGTGAGCAGGACACACTGTACTAAATGTAAATAGTCTAGCTGCCTGACCGTGGTACTAATAGGATCAAAAAGAACACCTGTAATTTTCTTAAGGTAGCTTTATATACTGTAACCAGACAAGCCTGCCTGTCAGTAGGAAGATAACAGGAACGGATCTAGCTGAACACTGTGAGCAGGACGTACTGCACTAAATGTATATAGCAGGAACGGATCTAGCTGAACACTGTGAGCAGGACGCACTGCACTGAATGTAAACAGCAGGAACGGATGTAGCTGAACACTGTGAGCAGGACGCACTGCACTGAATGTAAATAGCAGGAACGGATCTAGCTGAACACTGTGAGCAGGACGCACTGCACTGAATGTAAATAGCAGGAACGGATGTAGCTGAACACTGTGAGCAGGACGCACTGCACTAAATGTAAATACCAGGAACGGATCTAGCTGAACACTGTGAGCAGGACGCACTGCACTGAATGTAAATAGCAGGAACGGATCTAGCTGAACACTGTGAGCAGGACGCACTGCACTAAATGTAAATACCAGGAACGGATCTAGCTGAACACTGTGAGCAGGACGCACTGCACTGAATGTAAATAGCAGGAACGGATCTAGCTGAACACTGTGAGCAGGACGCACTGCACTGAATGTAAATAGCAGGAACGGATCTAGCTGAACACTGTGAGCAGGACGCACTGCACTGAATGTAAATAGCAGGAACGGATCTAGCTGAACACTGTGAGCAGGACACACTGCACTAAATGTAAATAGTCTAGATAGAAGATAACAGGAACGGATCTAGCTAAACTGAATACAGTGTATATATATATATGCAACACCTGGGATGCATATATATACACAATACACTGTAAGTGCAGCTAACTGACTGACTGTTCTGCCTAATCTATCTAACTCAAATCAAATGACACTGTCTCTCTCTCTCTCTATCTCTCAGCACACCGGAACACACACTACACAGGGCCGCCGTGCAGGCGGCCTTATATAGTGTGGGGTGTGTACTAAATCCCCTGAGCCATAATTGGCCAAAGCCACCCTGGCTTTGGCCAATTACAGCTCTCTCTACTGACGACGCTGTGATTGGCCAAGCATGCGGGTCATAGTGCATGCTTGGCCAATCATCAGCCAGCAATGCACTGCGATGCCGCAGTGAATTATGGGCCGTGACGCGCCACACGAATTTGGCGCGAACGGCCCATATCGTTCGCAATTCGACGGACGGTCGAACAGCCGATGTTCGAGTCGAACATGGGTTCGACTCGAACACGAAGCTCATCCCTACTCTTGACTAGGGATGAGCTTCGTGTTCGAGTCGAACCCATGTTCGACTCGAACATCGGCTGTTCGACCGTCCGTCGAATTGCGAACGATATGGGCCGTTCGCGCCAAATTCGTGTGGCGCGTCACGGCCCATAATTCACTGCGGCATTGCAGTGCATTGCTGGCTGATGATTGGCCAAGCATGCACTATGACCCGCATGCTTGGCCAATCACAGCGCCGTCAGTAGAGAGAGCTGTAATTGGCCAAAGCCAGGGTGGCTTTGGCCAATTATGGCTCAGGGGATTTAGTACACACCCCACACTATATAAGGCCGCCTGCACGGCGGCCCTGTGTAGTGTGTGTTCCGGTGTGCTGAGAGATAGAGAGAGAGAGAGACAGTGTCATTTGATTTGAGTTAGATAGATTAGGCAGAACAGTCAGTCAGTTAGCTGCACTTACAGTGTATTGTGTATATATATGCATCCCAGGTGTTGCATATATATATATATATACACTGTATTCAGTTTAGCTAGATCCGTTCCTGTTATCTTCTATCTAGACTATTTACATTTAGTGCAGTGTGTCCTGCTCACAGTGTTCAGCTAGATCCGTTCCTGCTATTTACATTCAGTGCAGTGCGTCCTGCTCACAGTGTTCAGCTAGATCCGTTCCTGCTATTTACATTCAGTGCAGTGCGTCCTGCTCACAGTGTTCAGCTAGATCCGTTCCTGCTATTTACATTCAGTGCAGTGCGTCCTGCTCACAGTGTTCAGCTAGATCCGTTCCTGCTATTTACATTCAGTGCAGTGCGTCCTGCTCACAGTGTTCAGCTAGATCCGTTCCTGCTATTTACATTCAGTGCAGTGCGTCCTGCTCACAGTGTTCAGCTAGATCCGTTCCTGGTATTTACATTTAGTGCAGTGCGTCCTGCTCACAGTGTTCAGCTAGATCCGTTCCTGCTATTTACATTCAGTGCAGTGCGTCCTGCTCACAGTGTTCAGCTAGATCCGTTCCTGGTATTTACATTTAGTGCAGTGCGTCCTGCTCACAGTGTTCAGCTACATCCGTTCCTGCTATTTACATTCAGTGCAGTGCGTCCTGCTCACAGTGTTCAGCTAGATCCGTTCCTGCTATTTACATTCAGTGCAGTGCGTCCTGCTCACAGTGTTCAGCTACATCCGTTCCTGCTGTTTACATTCAGTGCAGTGCGTCCTGCTCACAGTGTTCAGCTAGATCCGTTCCTGCTATATACATTTAGTGCAGTACGTCCTGCTCACAGTGTTCAGCTAGATCCGTTCCTGTTATCTTCCTACTGACAGGCAGGCTTGTCTGGTTACAGTATATAAAGCTACCTTAAGAAAATTACAGGTGTTCTTTTTGATCCTATTAGTACCACGGTCAGGCAGCTAGACTATTTACATTTAGTACAGTGTGTCCTGCTCACAGTGTTCAGCTAGATCCGTTCCTGTTATCTTCCTACTGACAGGCAGGCTTGTCTGGTTACAGTATATAAAGCTACCTGAAGAAAATTACAGGTGTTCTTTTTGATCCTATTAGTACCACGGTCAGGCAGCTAGACTATTTACATTCAGTGCAGTGCGTCCTGCTCACAGTGTTCAGCTAGATCCGTTCTTGCTATTTACATTCAGTGCAGTGCGTCCTGCTCACAGTGTTCAGCTAGATCCGTTCCTGGTATTTACATTCAGTGCAGTGCGTCCTGCTCACAGTGTTCAGCTAGATCCGTTCCTGCTATATACATTTAGTGCAGTACGTCCTGCTCACAGTGTTCAGCTAGATCCGTTCCTGTTATCTTCCTACTGACAGGCAGGCTTGTCTGGTTACAGTATATAAAGCTACCTGAAGAAAATTACAGGTGTTCTTTTTGATCCTATTAGTACCACGGTCAGGCAGCTAGACTATTTACATTCAGTGCAGTGCGTCCTGCTCACAGTGTTCAGCTAGATCCGTTCTTGCTATTTACATTCAGTGCAGTGCGTCCTGCTCACAGTGTTCAGCTAGATCCGTTCCTGGTATTTACATTCAGTGCAGTGCGTCCTGCTCACAGTGTTCAGCTAGATCCGTTCCTGCTATATACATTTAGTGCAGTACGTCCTGCTCACAGTGTTCAGCTAGATCCGTTCCTGTTATCTTCCTACTGACAGGCAGGCTTGTCTGGTTACAGTATATAAAGCTACCTGAAGAAAATTACAGGTGTTCTTTTTGATCCTATTAGTACCACGGTCAGGCAGCTAGACTATTTACATTCAGTGCAGTGCGTCCTGCTCACAGTGTTCAGCTAGATCCATTCTTGCTATTTACATTCAGTGCAGTGCGTCCTGCTCACAGTGTTCAGCTAGATCCGTTCCTGGTATTTACATTCAGTGCAGTGCGTCCTGCTCACAGTGTTCAGCTAGATCCGTTCCTGCTATATACATTTAGTGCAGTACGTCCTGCTCACAGTGTTCAGCTAGATCCGTTCCTGCTATCTTCCTACTGACAGGCAGGCTTGTCTGGTTACAGTATATAAAGCTACCTGAAGAAAATTACAGGTGTTCTATCCCAGCTTAGTGCAGCTACAGGCCATTAGTATGTCTGGAAGGCCAAGAAGGAGAGGCAGACAGTCACAAGCCAATAAGAGAGGGCAAGCAGGCTCTGTGTCTAGTGCTGGTCGTGGAGACGGTGCATCCTCATCAGCACGTGGCCATGGGACACGCTTGGCCTTTTTTTCGGCAGCTGGCCGTGTTGAGCCGCAACATGCGGAAGACTTGGTCGAGTGGATGACCAAGCCGTCCTCATCCTCCTCATCCTCTCTCACCCATGCCCAGGGTGCTTTGTCTGGCAAAGCAGCGGCCTCTTCCCTCAGCTCAATGTCATCAGTGACTCCTTCCCTAGCTCCACCATGTCCTCATGAGGATTCCCTCGAACTGTTTGACCACAGTGTTGGGTACATGCTCCAGGAGGATGCCCAGCGTTTGGAAGGCTCTGATGATGATACTGAGCTCAATGAAGGCAGTAACATGAGCACGGACAGAGGGGGTGCCCAAGAAGGACAGCAATCTGGCAGTCATGCTCCCCCTGCTGCAGCATACTGCCAGGTTTGCTCCAGTGATGAGGAGGGAGGGGATGATGAGGTCACTGACTCAACGTGGGTGCCTGATAGGAGAGAGGAGGAGGAGGAGGAGGAGGAGGAGGAGGTGGCACATCACCAACTAGGCAGGATGCCCTCCAGGGGCCAGCCTAAGGGCAGCACATTGACTGCATCACACCCCAAAGCTCCACATGTGCAGGGCGCTGCAGTCTCTGCGCGTTATTCAAAAAGTTCTTTGGTGTGGGCCTTTTTTGAGACGAGTGCATCAGATCGCACCGCTGCTATTTGCAACATATGTCTCAAGCGTATCTCGCGTGGCCAAAACATCTCCCGCTTGGGTACCACATGCTTGACCAGACATATGTTGACCTGCCATGCAGTTCGTTGGCAAGCGTATCTAAAAGACCCACACCAAAGAACAAAGACGATCTCTCCTTGCTCCTCATCAGCTGAGATTTCCAACCCCACTAGACCTTCAGTCCTCTCTGCGACCTGCAGTGAGAGGAATGAAGGTGTAGAATTAGGTGTGTTACAGCCAAGTACTTGTGGGCAATCTGCTTTTGGTACACCGACGTCAGATTGTACCAGGCAAATTTCCCTGCCCCAGCTGCTGCACCGCCGAAAGAAGTTTGCTCCCAGCCATCCACATGCCCAGCGGTTAAATGCTAGCTTGGCAAAATTGCTAGCACTTCAACTGCTGCCTTTTCAGTTGGTAGACTCTGCCCCCTTCCGTGAGTTTGTGGAATGTGCGGTTCCTCAGTGGCAGGTACCCAAACGCCACTTTTTCTCACGGAAGGCGATTCCGGCTCTCTACCGGCATGTGGAAGGCAATGTCCATGCCTCGCTGGACAGGGCGGTCAGCGGTAAGGTGCATATTACCGCTGACTCATGGTCCAGCAGGCATGGACAGGGACGTTACTTAAGTTTCACGGCGCATTGGGTGACTCTGCTGGCAGCTGGGAAGGATGCAGGACAAGGTGCAGTAGTGTTGGAGGTTGTTCCGCCACCACGCCTCCAAAATGCTGATTGTGACACACCTCTCTCCTCCACCCCCTCCTCTTCTTCTTCCTCCATGGCCTCTTCCTCGGAACCAGCGGTGCTCCGTAGGCGTTCAAGGGGCTACGCAAGTACGCAGGCCAAAAGATGCCATGCGGTGCTTGAGCTGGTGTGCTTGGGGGACAGGAGCCACACTGGGGCAGAGGTTCTGTCAGCTCTGCAGGGGCAGGTTCAGAGGTGGTTGACGCCACGCCAACTTAAGGCAGGAATGGTGGTTTGCGACAATGGCACCAACCTCCTCTCTGCCCTCCGACAGGGACAACTGACCCATGTGCCCTGTTTGGCTCACGTCCTTAACTTGGTGGTGCAGCGGTTCTTGGGCAGGTACCCGGGCTTACAGGATGTCCTGAGGCAGGCCAGGAAAGTCTCTGTGCATTTCCGCCGGTCATATAATGCCAGTGCTCGGCTGACGGACCTCCAAAAGGAGTTTAACCTGCCCAAGAACCGCCTAATCTGTGACATGCCCACCAGGTGGAACTCGACGTTGGCCATGCTGCAGCGGCTGCACACGCAGCAGAGGGCCATCAATGAGTACCTGTGCGACTATGGCACCAGGACAGGGTCAGGGGACCTTGGTTTTTTTTCCCCACGCCAGTGGGCCATGATCAGGGATGCATGCACTGTCCTGTCACCATTCGAGGAGGCCACGAGGATGGTGAGCACTGACAGTGCATGCATCAGTGACACTGTCCCCCTTGTCCACCTGTTGGAGCACACGCTGCGTGGAATAATGGACAGGGCACTTGAGGCAGAACAGAGGCAGGAAGAGGAGGACTTCCTTAGCTCTCAAGGCCCCCTTTATCCAGACAGTGTTCCTGCGTGCCCGCCGATCACACAGGAAGAGGACGAGGAGGAGGAGGAGGAGGAGGAAGATTGTGTCAGTATGGAGGTGGAGCCTGGCACTCAGCATCAGCAGTCTTTAAGGGATCAGTCCCAAGGAACACATGGACTTGTACGTGGCTGGGAGGAGGTGGCTGCGGACGTTGTTGTCCTTAGTGACCCAGAGGACTCCGGACCGAATGCCTCAGCAAACCTACGCTGCATGGCCTCCCTGATCCTGCAAAGCCTGCGTAAGGATCCTCGTATTCGTGGTATCAAGGAGAAGGACCAATACTGGCTGGCAACCCTCCTTGATCCACGTTACAAGGGTAAGGTTGCGGACCTTATCTTGCCATCGCAGAGGGAGCAGAGGATGAAACATCTTCGGGAGGCCTTGCAGAAAGGTCTGTGCAACGCGTTCCCAGAGACTGGGAGGTTACAAACTCCTGTTTCTGGACAACGTGTTGCTGAGGCTTCGGTCAGTCAAAGAAGGAGCGGTGGAGAAGGTGGCCGTCTGACCGATGCGTTCAGACAATTTTTTGGTCCGCAGCCCCAAGGTATGATCGGTTCCAGCAACCATCGCCAGCGTCTGTTTTACATGGTGCAGGAATACCTAGGGGCAAGATCAGACTTGGACACCTTTCCCACCGAAAATCCTCTGGGTTACTGGGTCTTGAGGATGGATCACTGGCCAGAGCTTGCACAGTATGCAATTGAGCTACTGGCCTGTCCTGCATCCAGCGTTCTTTCGGAACGCACATTCAGTGCTGCTGGAGGCGTGGTAACCGATCACAGGGTGCGTCTGTCCACCGACTCGGTCGATCGGCTGACCTTCATAAAAATGAATCAGTCTTGGATCACCACCAGCTACCAAGCACCTGATGCAGATGTAACCGAATAATTTTTTTTGAAATCTCAGATCCCTTCAAAGACTGCCTATGCTGATGCTGAGTGACTATCCCTGAGTAATTATCCTCTTCCTCCTCAATCATCACGCTGATAGCTTGTAAGAACATTTTTGGTTCTGGGCGCCACCACCAGTGCCTAAGGCACAATTTTTCAGCCCCTGTTTAACAGGGGCGTGTAATTACAATTTTTGATGTAATACTTTGCAGCAGGGCTCGTTCCTGCATTCCAACTAGAGTGTCTGTGAGGGGTTGCAGTGTTGTGGCACCAGCACCAGTGCCTAAGACCCAATTTTTCAGCCCCTGTCTAACAGGGGCGTGTAATTACAATTTTTGATGCAATACTTTGCAGCAGGGCTTGTTCCTGCGTTTCAACTAGAGTGTCTGTGAGGGGTTGCAGTGTTGTGGCACCAGCACCAGTGCCTAAGACCCAATTTTTCTGCCCCTGTCTAACAGGGGCGTGTAATTACAATTTTTGATGCAATACTTTGCAGCAGGGCTCGTTCCTGCGTTCCAACTAGAGTGTCTGTGAGGGGTTGCAGTGTTGTGGCACCAGCACCAGTGCCTAAGGCCTAATTTTTCAGCTCCTGTTCAACAGGGGCATGTAATTACAATTCTTGATCTAATATTTCACAGCAGGGCCCTGTGAGGGCTTACAGTGTTTTGGCCACAGCAACACCTAAGGCCCAAATTTCTGCTGAGTATATAGGGCAGGACCCTACTTTCAAACATCTAACTTACAAACGACTCCTACTTGCAAACGGAAGGAGACAACAGGAAGTGAGATGAAATCTACCCCTAAGGAAGGGAAATTCTCTCCTGTAAGAGTTAATATGGGAAAACAATTTCTCCTTTCCACTGATGCTTTCCAATCCTTGTTCCACAAAAAAACCCAAATTTTCCAAAAACATTTTTCATTGGGACAAAAAAGTGAGGTGAAATCTTCTGAAGAGGAGGAAAGACGCAAAACAAATGTCACAGGGGTGATAACCCTTCCCTATGTTTTCCAAAAAGCTTAGAAAAGATTTTTTGGCTGGAGCTAAACACATTAAAAATGTTCAAAATTACAAACAGATTCTACTTAACAACAAACCTACAGTCCCTGTCTTGTTTGCACCGCCTGAATACTGCTGTTCAGAGTATATAGGGACCTTTCCTTATTTTAATTTGGGTGCGGGGTTCCCCTTAATATCCATACAAGACCCAAAGGGCCTGGTAATGGACTGGGGGGTACCCATGCCGTTTGTCTCACTGATTTTCATCCATATTGCCATGACCCGACATGACATTAAACCCGCAAGCAGTTTTAAATGAGATTTTTTCCTTTAAAAATGACATTTGGTGCAGGGACTGTTCTAAACATGGGAAACACGCGTCACTTTACAGGCATACTATAGACACCCCCCAGGTACGATATTTAAAGGAATATTTCACTTTTTTTTTTTACTTTAAGCATCATTAAATCCACTGCTCCCGAAAAAACGGCCGTTTTTAAAAGTTTTTTTTGCATTGATACATGTCCCCTGGGGTAGGACCCGGGTCCCCAAACCCTTTTTAGGACAATACCATGCAAATTAGCCTTTAAAATGAGCACTTTTGATTTCGAACGTTCGAGTCCCATAGACGTCAATGGGGTTCTAACGTTCGTGCGAACTTGCGGTCCGTTCGCGGGTTCTGGTGCGAACCGAACCGGGGGGTGTTCGGCTCATCCCTAGTCAAGAGTCTGCACCGGAATTTCGGGGTACGACGATTGATCAGCTCAGGAAGCGGTGGTCGGACCTGAAATTAAGAGAGCATGAGCAGTACTGAAAGATCCGGAGAGTGCTGCAAAAAAGTAAGTAGTTGTCCTGTGTTCCTATTCTTTATGTTTATTATGTTCGTGCTGCTCCATGTGCTTTTCTTAACTGCTATCCAGTTTCAAAAGGCAACTTTCATGTATATGGGCACATTATTCGTTCATATAAAACATTGTTCGTTCAGCCTAGAAAACACCATTGTTTTGGCCATATGCGTTTGCCCACATTTTTTAGGGCCTACTTGTCTGAAAGTAATTTGGTTGTGTAGATGTGTTTGTTACTAGAATGAAATGCAAACTAGATTCTGTGTAAGGAGAGGACACTCAGCAGCTGGTTACACATCTGGACGCTGGAGCACTAGTGTGGGACACAAGAACACCCTTTTTATTAGGGGGCCCACACAGGTGCTCCAGTGTATACTATAGGGGTGTCTCCATCTGTGAAGCTTGTACAAAACAGGTAAAGTATTGAAGCTTGACAAAGGACACTAAAAATTCTACATCTTGGAACTCTGCTAAAATAGACAATTGTACCCCACTTCCAAGCAATGTTTCATATTTATAGTTCTGCCATCAAATATCTGTGTGCTAAGTATACCAATTTTTTTTTACATAGGGGAGAAAAGACTCGGAGGACACCCCTCATCCGAGGAGACCACAGACCCCCCACCTCTGGAAGAAGGGGAAATCCACCCAAGACAAGCAGAGCAGGAGGAGGAAGACATGGTGGAAATTGGCACCACAACAGGTGAGTGTCTGCGACCACAGGCTCGGGTAAGAGATGGATGCCGGCATATTTATAATACATGGTGTTTTTTGGTTTATATCTTTTTAGGTTATCGTGATGTTGTGGATCCAGATCCTTTCACCTCAGAAAGTGCACAGATCCTGATCGGGGAGATCATGGGGTGTAATAGGGACTTGAAAAACATCAAGAAAAACATCAATGATGTTATTCAAAAAATGAAGAACATCATTGATGTTTTAGGGAGAGTTTAAAACCCCTCCAAATCCCTTTGTTTTTTGTGTGCTACAAATTTTTGACATTTTTTGACAAATTTGAGAAAAGCCAAATTTTGAAGAGGCACACAGTGTGTCAACATGTGCTATCTGCCATCACGGGAGATCAATGGATGCATTTTGGGGGCGCAGCCCCTTCTTCAATAATAAAGTAGCTGTGAGGAAGGGGTGTCACCCCCCAAACATGTCCCTTGATCCCCCGTGATGGCAGGTAGCACATGTTGACATTCGTAAATTTGTGTGCATCTTAAAAATTTGGCTTTTCCTGGGGTGACTTCACCCCATCTGAACGCAATATCAAACACAGTTTGTAAATACTCATGTCTGATATTGCCTTCAAGTTCTACCAAATGTGAACTGTAACTTCAAGATTTGTGTCTTTCTTGTTGGTTTTAAACATGCCTGGTTTATCTTAAATGGACATTTCTACTTTTTCTAATGTGACCCCAAAAATTGTTATACAACAAACATGTTGGTTTGTTTTAAAAACCTTTTCTAAATGCACATGTGATTATGCTGGTATTAAAAAGATTGTTAATCAAGAATGTGTGGATTATTGTCTCAACGCTACAACACTTTTGTGGTGCTCTAATTGGTGTGTTCTGTGACAATGGGTGTTATTTCCTAAGGGCAAATCCACTTTGCACTACAAGTGCAGTTTCAGTGCAGTTTCAAGTGCACTTGTAGTGCAAAGAGTCTTTGCCTTTAGTAAATAACACCCAACAGTGCTTTGTAAGGTTACACAATCACGCCATTTTCAGGACTCACCACATTTCTGTCATGGTCAGCTAAAACAAACACAAGCAGTAAATGTCACCAAAGATTTGAGTCATTTTTTTTTATTTGAAAAAGGTTTTAGAAATTGTCTGTCATATTGATAGCCCCCCTACCCGCAAAGAATTCAAGGTATCTTAGCCAGACATCACGGGCACTCAAGGGGGGCAAGCCAGGATGGCCACTTTCAAGCACCGTCAGGGTTGGTTCATTTGGAATTCCAGCCTCAGGCCCAACTGAGCCAGCAAAGTTGGCAGAATGTTGCCGTAAAAAGTTGTGTAGAACACAGCACACCAGGAAAATATGATTCAGTTTGTACTCCGCCATGTGTTTGGGTGTAAGAAATAGGCGGAACCGGCTGGCCATGATTCCAAACTTATTCTCCACCACTCTTCTGGTCCTGGCCAGCCGGTAATTAAAAACCCTCTGGTCCGGGGTGAGGGTCCTCATCGGGAATGGCCGCATAAGATGGTCCCCCAGCGCAAATGCTTCATCTGCAAGGAAGACGAATGGGAGTCCTTCCACATTGTCTTCTGGAGGTGGCAAATCCAAGCTGCCATTCTGGAGACGCCAGTAGAACTCCATCTGGGCGATGACTCCACCATCGGACATCCGGCCATTCTTCCCCATGTCCACATACAGGAACTCATAAGTAGCCGACACCAATGCCAACAACACAATACTATTGAACCCCTTATAATTATAATAGTACGACCCCGAGCTGGGTGGTGGGATGATGTGGACGTGTTTCCCATCAATTGCCCCTCCGCAGTTAGAAAAGTCCCACCGCTGGGCAAAGTGGGAGGTCACAGTCTGCCATTCCTGTGGCGTGGAAGGAAACTGTGGAGTCAAACCAAAAAAAAACAATTATTCATTTTGCACATAAACAGGGAAAGCAGATTAGACACAAACATTCTTGGCCATCATCAAGATAACATTTATTTGAGGGAGTTTTTAAAGACCAAAGTATAAGGTACACCTATCAGATTCCCCCCCCCCCCCCTCTCATGGGCCATTTCTAAAATTATGGGGGGGGAGCTCTTGGACAGGTAACCCTCTCCACTTCATTGAGAGATGAATGCCTAAATAATGGGTATTGCTTTGAACAGCCCCTCCTTAGTTACACTATTGGCAGCCCACTGGACAGGTAAGAAGTGTCATAATACAAAGATATAAATACACATTGTACACATTTGAGCACATTTGGACATAATGCTATTACCTATCAAGATAATAATAGGATACAAAAACTTTAAACAGTACCCTTTGAAAGTATACAGGCAGGCCCTTGCACTACATGCTTTGGGGAATTCATCCATAAATCTGACCACAAAAGAAATGGGTATAGTGTGTATGGGTTTGGCAAAGTCAGCAGATAGATGATTGAGGATAGATAGAGAATTGGTATCAACTGACTTAGCAGTTGGGGGGAGGGAGGGAATTAAAAATGATTTGGGGACACCCAAAAAAAGCCTCTGGCACTCTGCCTGAATTTAAAGCACAAATCACATTTAAAAACATTTTAGGGGGTATTTAGGGTAAAGCACTACTATGGAGCTGATAAAATACATTGTTAAGTGACTACATGAGGTGAATATAGGGCCAGGAGACCATGCCGGGGAGGTAAGTGAAGGCAAATATGTATGAAGGACAAAAAAAATAATTACATAAAAATCCAGCATGCATGAGAACAAAGGGGACATTCACAGCATATTACAATCATGGTAATTAGGGAATGAGGAAAGAAATACAATATATTATCAAACATTATATACAATAAAATGTGATGTTAAAGGATTAATTTTACCTTAATATACTCCTTTTGCAGGACCTGGATGATGGCAGAACAGGTCTCTGGGATAATGATCCCCAGAGCCTGGGGGGAGATGCCTGTCGAGAACTTGAGGTCCTGCAGGCTTCCCCCTGTCGCAAAGTACCACCAGGGTGGCGACTAACCTCTGCTCCAGAGTGATGGCTTGCCTCATGCAGGTATCCTGCCTGCTAATATAAGGGGTCAGCAAAGCCAAATATGGGGTCCGTCATCCGGAGAAAGTTCCTGAAATCATCAGGATTATTCTCACGGATCTCACGGAGCAAAGGCATGTGACAGAACTGGTCACGCTGAAGCAACCAATTCTTAGTCCATGAACTCCTCCCCACCCTGTTCATGGACTGGACTTGTGTCAAGGTAAGGACCCCAACACCAAGCCCCCACACAGCACAAACTGTGTGGGGACTTCTTGGAAATACATACAGCACAAACTCTACAAGGACTACGTATACGCAACATGGCTAGAAAACGGTCGGCTGCTCAGAACGCAGTAACAGAACGCACTGAAGAACAGCAAGGCCTGTGAAGAGCGACCTGAAAAACAGTAACGAACGAACAAGAACACAATGACAGAGTCATGCGTAGCTTGCTGCACGCACTGAAGAGCAGATACAAACCCACAAGCACAAACTGAACAGCAGAAAACTATCTGAAAACCACGAGTCTGAAAAACCGCAAATCATCTCTCACCAAACTTTTACTAACACGAGATTAGCAAAAGGAGCCCAAAGGGTGCTGCGCTTGGTTCTGAACCGGCCTTTTCTAGTCTCATCGTACGTGGTGTACGTCACCGCGTTCTTGGCGAGTGGAAATTCCGACAACTTTGTGCGACCGTGTGTACGCAAAACAAGTTTGAGCCAACATCCGTCGGAAAAAATCCATGGATTTTGTTGTCGGATAAATTTCCGATAGTGTGTACAGGGCATTAAACTACAGATGCTCAAGACTTGCTATATTTAGAGAATACATGCAATATTCTGAGAAACACCCACCCCCTCTAAACTCAATTTAAGCTTATTTTCAATTTCAGTTATTGCATTGGGGAAGATAGAGCTCATCAACAGAGTTGTAACAATATTAAACATGTGCAGATTGTCCTGCCTGACCGTACCCTATTTTCCCTTCTCATTTGCCTTTTTCTACTATCTTTCACAAAACAGATGCATTATGGGGAGGCAGGATGGCTATGTTGCTTCCGCTGCACCATTAAGGATGCGCCCTATACATCTGTTATGTTTATAAATCTAGGTCGCCACAGTGCAATCATAGTGCAGTCACTGTCTGGATGTGCAATGATGCATTGATTTATACATGTACTGTGCACAGCTACATGGTAACCAAAGCTTTGTTTGCATGTTTATATCTTTACTTATGCTATTTCAGTAAAAACAGTGCTACTGCTAAATTATATTGATTTGTCTTCTTACTTTGATTGCTTTCATGATTCTAACACATCCATTTAGATTAATTTCTTTAATGTTTTGAAGCATAATTTATTTTATTGAATAATACATTTGCTGATATGCACGAGTTTTTTTTTTGGACAGAATAAAGCAAAAGAGAAACAATTAACGTTTAATAATATTTGAAAAATATGACAAGTAATTAAGACGCAGCATTATGTTCAGACAGTGCTGTACTACAGTATCTAAACAAATGAGCCAGTAAAACCTGGTTATTAGTTCATTTTGACTATATTCTTTATTAGAGCATCATATTTTTCAATTAAACGCCTCTGCAATAATACGAGCCTTTTAGTTTTGTAAAAGCTGACAGGACATTAGCAAAACAGATCTTTATAAAGTGAGCCAGGAATTAATCAGCCAAGCTGTGTGCAGTTCTGCGTCCTTAATTCCGCAGATAGCTAGGAGCTATTCTTGATAACAAACTGTTATTTGTGTGTAGCACATTTCTTGGATAATGTTTAAATAACATATTTATATGATAGTCATAAAGTTCTGCTGGACAATTGAAATTTCAGCTATCTTTATACTTGTGTGCAATTTTCTTTTACATGAAGAAATAATAGGATTTTTTAAATACAGCTTACCTGTAAAATCCTTTTCTTGTAAATACATCACGGGACACAGAGGCTCGATAATGACTTAGTGGGTTAGATACTCACCATCAGGTGATTGGACACTGGCAAGCCTAATTACAAGGTGAGTTCCTCTCCTATATAACCCCTCCCATATGGAGAGTACCTCAGTTTTGTAGCAAAGCAATAAGTGTCCCAACGTATAATCCGGAAGAGGGGCGGGAGCCCTGTGTCCCATGATGTATTCCCCAGAAAAGGAATTTACAGGTAAGCTGTATTTAAAAAATTCTATTTTCTTGTTGATACATCACAGGACACAAAGACTTGATAATTACTTAGTGGGATGTCCTAAAACAATGCCCAAATTGAGGGGAGGGAGACACAGATCAGAAAAAAACATAGACCACCAACGGACTAGAGGAACTATACTGCCGCCTGCAGCACACTGCACCCTAAGGTGGCATCCTCATGCCCTACCTGATAGAATCTAGTGAATGTATGGACTTAAGACCAAATTTCAGGCTTGCAGATCTGAGACATGGAGGCCTGGTGATGCACTGCCCATGAAGCACTAACTGCTCTAGTAGAGTGCGCTTTAACCTGAAAAGTAGGAACTTTCTTCTTTACACCATAAGCCTGAATGATAACCTGTTGAATCAAACTAGAGATAGTGAATTTCGATGCTGCCTGGCCCTTTTTGGGGCCCTCTGGCAGAATAAAGAGACAATCAGTCTTTTGTATCTGAGTGGTTGGCTGCAGATAGATACTGACTGCTCTATAACAACTCTTCTTCTGCAGACTGCAGATCTGGAAAAAGGACGGTAGGACCACATCTTGATTCAGATGGAATCCTGAAACCACTTTAGGCAGAAAAGTCGGATGAGGGCGCAACACCACCCTGTCTTTGTAAATAATCAAATATGGCTCTTTACAAGAAAGAGCTGCTAATTCTGATACCCTTCTAGCCGAGGATATGGCTACCAGAAACACCAACTTATTTAAAGAAGCTTGGTGCAATGGTTCAAAAGGTTGTTCCTGTAAAACAGACAAAACCAAATTCAGATCCCATGGGCACACAGGAGGCTTAACCGGCGGATTCAAGCATAGTGCTCCCTGAACAAAGGCCCGTATTAGGGAATGAGAAGCAAGCGGTCTTTGGAAAAAATACTGACAAGGCTGAGATTTGGCCCTTGATAATACTCAAGGCCAGCTTCATTTCTACGCCTAATTGGAGAAAGGCAAGAATTCTACTAATTCTAAGAATGCTCATCCGATAGGGAACCTAAAGCAGAGGGAGGGGATCTACCCCTTTTTCTGCAACTCTTTAAGGAAGCTGTGTTAAAAGTAGTAATCCTTCCTTCCAAACCATCCAATGCAGCCTTCATATTGTCTTCAGTGACATATACAGGGACTGTAACATTGGGAGAGGCTGCTAGAAGTAGGCAGTGATCTTTTAGTGCCTCTTTTACTTCCCCCTGAAGCCCTGTTATGAGGAGACATAGTCCTAAGCTGCAAAGCAGAGGTACTAGTACAAATGCAATCACTGCTGTGCACTGGTCTTACAATATAAAGATTATCTCAGTCTGCAAAACCTGATGCCGAGTAGGTGTCTTAGGTATGCCTAGATCCAAATCCACTGAGATGCTTAATGCCCACAGCTCTGTGTCCCACTGCTTACAGGAGCTCTGGTGTACTGGGCTTTAAACATAGCCGCTTCACGCCTGCGCACTGGTACGCTGTGCACGCTGCACATGCACAGCGCTGCAACCCCCTACTTCCCCGCCGAAAATCACAGTAAAAGCACGCCCCCTGCGCGCGTGTAGGACTGACATGGTGGCAGCCTGGGGTGAGGGGGGCGAAAGGGGATTCCCCCAGAACTCCGCGGGACCCCGAGACAGCGTGGGATCCCCCCTTCTATATTATGTGACAGAGCCTGCAGAGGAGGAGGTGAGCAGCTTCTTAGACCAGCTTCACTGAGCGTGTATCCTGGATGGCATGTAAGTATACACCAGGTATGTTCTGACTCCCTCTAGTGGCGGAAACCAGGTAAGACATGCAACTACTCAAAAGAAGATAATCCATAATGTGTATACTTTAGGATTGTCTTCACTTACTTTATCCCCACGGCAGGACTGCTGATAACAGACAGATCCAACCTTCCCCCATCACGGTGGGTAGTGTTGTGCCAACCTTCAGGGTTCTGGGTTCCTACTCAAAACTTTTTGCACAACTTAATTTGTGCACCAAAGCACTGGATCCCAGAGCCCAGTCCTCAAAGAGAGACATTACAGGCAAAACCTTGTTTCTTCACACACAAGTACCATCCATCTTAGGCGTATATATTGGCCCGAGGTATGGATCCGGTTGTATAGCTCCTAGTCCCCCGCAGAGACCATCAAGCAAAGCTTTCTTCTTAGCACATCTTCTAGTGTGACCAACCACCTTAGACATTGGTGAAAAAACGGAGGTACTCTCAATTTGGGAGGAGTTATATAGGGAAGGAACTCGCCTTATAATTAGGCTTGCCAGTGTCCAATCACCTGATGGTGACTATCTAACCCACTAAATAATTATCAAGTCTCTGTGTCCTGTGATGTATAAACAAGAAAAGGGAAATTCATACAAAGCAGTTATTTTTCTGCAGTGACAACAGAAAAAATAGTCCCTATGTTGTGGATATGAGGACACAAGGAGGGATTTACAACTGGGCAGGGCTGACACCATTCTGTCCACAAAAATGCTGTGTGATGCCAACAACAAGAAATTAGGAGCCAATTTCTAGCACATAAACAATTATGTTCTGTACTTACAGGGGTAAAACATACAATAAATAATATATATGCATGTATTGCAGAGATGTACTGCATATGTTTTTTTTTTTTTTTGTCTTAACTTACACTTTAGTGCAGTGGTCATCAACCCTGTCCTCAGGGCCCACTAACAGACCAGGTTTGCAAGATAACTGAAATACATCACAGGTGATATCATTTGCTGCTCAGTGAGTGCAGTATTCTAGTCTGCATCTCCCCAAGGTAATACATAAAACCTGGCCTGTTAGTGGGCCCTGAGGACAGGATTGATGACCACTGCTTTAGTGGCTTGTTTATATATGTTTTCACACAAGATTCACACAGCTTTCACACAATTATTTTTCTAATTGGATTCATTTGGACAAATGTATGAATCTTAGGCGAATCTTGTATGAAAACATTTATAAATTGACCAAGAAAAAAAATCCTTTGTAGGTTACATGTTGATAGGTGTGTTTAGGATCGGGGTGAATGTTAATGGTTTAGTTTAGGGACATTATGTACTGTAGTTTTTTTTTTTAATGGTTGTAGGGTTTATTACAGGGGTTCTATTTTTAAGTAATTTTGTCATAGGAAAATCATGGAGTGTCATTGCGGGCCTTTTCCTATAAATGCTAGATACCTGATGGCATCTGACTTCAGTATATTTTAGTCACAGTCCTGGAACGACAGCCAAGGAACTATTATTCTCATAGTTCAGTAGGGTTGCAGCTTGAGTTAGCCACTACCATGGATTCGAGAATCGGCATCCTGGCTAATTATGTGCAGATGTGTCCCGAGAATTTTGTAAAACCGCAATATACTACATGGTCTTTAAACAATGACCAAGAGGTTTAGAAAATCCCTGTCAGAATTATTTGTCTCTACTACATTTTTGCCCAATATCCCTGATTAAAGGTGTTCTGGTACTTGTCATTATACACTGCTGTATACTATGCAGTACCTTAATTCTTGCAGTAAAACCCCTACTTGTTCTCTTTGTCCCTAGTACATTTGGGCCAAGTCTTGCTCAATAAAATTGTTCTACTGCTGGCCACTTTTACACTGTTGTGGCTGCTTGTGGTCTCTTGATTCTTTTGGGAGAACGCCTGTCTGTACTGTCTCTAGTATATTTTGGCCACTTCTCCCTCCTTAACAATATTCTGCTGCTAGCCAGCCATTGAGTTTCAAATAGGAATCGCCAAACCTTTAAAATATCAAACCTGGGCAGATTCACTTATCCTAAAGCCCCATATACACGATAGGACTTTGTACAAACCTTCCCTTGGATTTTTGTACAAAGGGCGTTGGCTAGAAGTTTATCTTGCATACAGACGACAGGACTTTTCCAGCCAACTTTCACCAAATCACGTGGTTTTTCAGCTCTTTACCACCACCCTTTGGTCAACTTTCTTATTGTCGTCTAATATTGTGTCAATCTCGCCACTTTTATTGACACCTTGTGAGCCGGGTTCACACTGGTGCAGGGATCCAACTTGGATCCCTGCCAATGCCAGGCACTGTGTTTGGTATGAATCTTGAGGGGGAACTCCACGCCAAATTTTAAATAAAAAAACAGCATGGGTTCCCCTCCAGGGGCATACCAGGCCCTTAGGTCTGGTATGGATTTTAAGGGGAACCCCCTACGCTGAAAAAAACGGCGTGAGGGTCCCCCCAAATCCATACCAGACCCCTATCCGAGCATGCAGCCCGGCCAATCAGGAAAGGGGGTGAGGAAGAAGCGAGCGCCCCCCCCTCCTGAGCCGTACCAGGCCGCATGCCCTCAACATGGGGGGTGGGTGCTTTGGGGGAGGGGGGCACCCTGCGGCCCCCCACCCCAAAGCACCTTGTCCCGATGTTGATGAGGACAAGGGCCTCTCCCGACAACCCTGGCCGTTGGTTGTCGGGGTCTGCGGGCGGGGGACTTATCGGAATCCGGGAGCCCCCTTTAATAAGGGGGCCCCCAGATCCCGGCCCCCCACCCTATGTGAATGAGTATGGGGTACAGCGTACCCCTACCCATTCACCTAGGAAAAAAAGTGTCAATAAATAAAACACACTAGACAGGTTTTAAAATTTATTTATTAGGCAGCTCTGGGGTCTTCTTCCGACTTCGTTGGTCTTCTTCTGACTTCAGGGGTCTCTCCGGCGTCTTCTCCCTCTCTCCGGTGTCGTCTCCGCGCTCTCTGGTTCTTCTCCGGTGACTTCTTCTTTCTGCCGGGCTCCTCTGCTATCTTCTGCTCTTTTACCGCTCTTTTGCTAGCAGAGGAGCTCGAACATCTGGATCATCTTCTTCCCTCTTCTCTTCCATAGATGTTGACACGACGCTCTCTCCGGCTGTAATGCTGTCTGTGCACTCTGCTATGACTTATATAGGTGGTGACCCCACCCCCTATGATATCACAGTCCTGGGGCATGCTGGGACTGTGAGGTCATAAGGGGGCGTGGTCATAGGATGACATGACCACGCCCCCCACCCCAAAGCATGCCCTGCGGCCCCCCACCCCAAAGCACCCACCCCCAATGTTGAGGGCATGCGGCCTGGTACGGCTCAGGAGGGGGGGCGCTCGCTCGTCCCCACCCCCTTTCCTGACCAGCCGGGCTGTGTGCTCAGATAAGGGTCTGGTATGGATTTGGGGGGACCCCCACGCCGTTTTTTCAGCGTAGGGGGTTCCCCTTAAAATCCATACCAGACCTAAGGGCCTGGTATGCCCCCAGAGAGGAATTCCCCCTCGCGCTCGCCGCAGTAGGAAAATGTGTTTTTCCTATTGCAGCCAGCGCGAGATGTACAGTACCCTGTCACCGAAAACCAGCGCGATGGGTTCGCGCTGGAAACATTCTCGCAGCCGCATTCTGTAGTTGGTACAAAAGTCCGATGCTTTTGTGTACACACGATTGGACTTTGCTCCATCGGACTTTTGTTGCCGGAAAGTTTGTCCATTCGCACAGCCAACAAAAGTCCGATGGAAACAGAAAAAGTTTGTCCGATGGAGCGTACACACAGTCGGATGTTGCTCCAAAACAGCTAATTTGCATGTTTGTTGTCAAAAAGTCCGATTGTGTGTACGGACCTTTAGAGTTCAGTAATTGCATCTTCCGTCAACCATGACCTTGTTCCTTAAAATGGATGCAGGGGCAAAAACAGGAATTTTTGAGAAAAAGAGCTATCTATATGTTGGTTATATTGGTTGGTTATATGTTGGGCAAAATAACAAATGTGAGTCATACAAGATTAATAGCCATCAGCTATGAAAAAGGTCATATCAGCGATTTTTATATAAGTTTTCAGATTAACATTACTTAAAAGAGTTCCAGAAAGGCCAAATGATGTTGCAAGGGTCAAAAACCTTAGACTTGCTTCATGTGTAAGGGAAAATGGTCTAAAAACAATTTCAACTTATGCCAAACATGGATGAACTGCAAGAACAAAAAGAAACAATGGTCCTGAGTTCAAGTTCACCATCAGGGATGGATAGATTGATATCAGGAAAGTTGTGAAATGTTGCAGATGTACATATTCCAAAATTACTGCAACAATGAATCACTACCACTTTAACCTAATCTCTCTCTAAAAACTATATGCATTAACTTACCAAAGCTAAAACGTATGGCAGGGCTGATGCTCAGGGCTTGCCAGTATTCCAGATGAACAACAAATGACTCATAACCTAGTATAAAGAGCACAGTATATGGATCCCTAAAAAATGCAGAAAATGCAAGTCAGTGAAGCCGTGGTTTCAAAATAATGCACTTATGATGGCCAACAAGCCTCAAACAGTTGAATACAGTTTGGAATAAATAGTTCTTTAATATACAGTATCTGTATTGTAAACCAGCAGTTCTGGTTGCACAGCAGAGAAGGGAGGAAAGAGTTAATATTAGAGCTATTGAAGGGTAATAAGAGGTTTTGGTCACACTATCAGCCCAGAGGCAAACAATAATTATTTGCATGGCTACACCCAATGTCTAAAAATTAGGACTGAATCCCTCAGTTCTTTGTATTTTTGATGGAAACGAGACATGCAGATAACTTCTGTTAAAGAATGCACATCTGTGCTTCACAATGGTTTATTGGAGGGCTTTTGGTTTCTTTTATCCTATCTCACAATAGTTATAGTTTGTAGTACATGGTGAATTCATTCACAGATAAAATAAAATAAAATAATGTTGGTATGTTATTTGAAAAAAAAAAAAAAAGTGTGTCAAAACCCAAAAACAAATATACTTATATACAGTATCTCACAAAATTAAGTACACCCCTCACATTTTTGTAAATATTTTATTCTGTATTTTCATTTGACAACACTGAAGAAATTATACTTTGCTAAAATGTAAAGTAGTGAGTGTACAGCTTGTATAACAGTGTAAATTTGCTGTCCCCTCAAAATAACACACAGCCAATTAATGTCTATACCACTGGCAACAAAAGTGAGTACACCCCTAAGTGAGAATGTCCAAGTTAGGCCCAATTAGTCATTTTCCCTCCCTGATGTCATGTGACTCGTTAGTGTTACAAGGTCTGAGGTATGAATGGGGAGCAGGTGTGTTAAACTTAGTGTTATCGCTCTCACTCTCTCATACTGGTCACTGGAAGTTCAACATGGCACCTCATGGCAAAGAACTCTGAGGATGCTCTACATAAAGGTGGCCTAGGCTATAAGAAGATTGTCAAGACACTAAAACTGAGCTGCAGTACGGTGGCGAAGACCATAGAGCAGTTTAACAGGGCAGGTTCCACTCAGAACAGGCCTCGCCATGGTTGACCAAAGAAGTTGAGTGCACATGCTCAGCGTCATATCCAGAGATTGTCTTTGAGAATTAGACGTATGAGTGCTGCCAGCATTGCTGCAGAGATTGAAGGGGTGGAGGGTCAGCCTGTCAGTGCTCAGACTATACGCCACACACTGCATCAAATCTGTCTGCATGGCTGTCACTCCAGAAGTAAGCCTCTCCTAAAGATGATGCACAAGAAAGCCCGCAGTTTGCTGAAGACAAGCAGACTAAGGACATGGATTACTGGAACCATGTCCTGTGGGCTGATGAGACCAAGATAAACTTATTTGGTTTAGATGGTGTCAAGCGTGTGTGGCGGTAACCAGGTGAGGAGTACAAAGACAAGTGTGTCTTGCCTACAGTCAAGCATGGTGGTGGGAGTGTCATGGTCTGGGCTACAGTTCATTGGGGAACCATGAATGCCAAAATGTATGGTGACATACTGAAGGAGAGCATGATCCCTTCCCTTCCCTGGGCCTCAGGGCAGTATTTCAAGATGAAAACGACCTCAAACCCACCTCCAAGATGACCACTGCCTTGCTAAAGAAGCTGAGGTTAAAGGTGATGGACTGGCCAAGCATGTCTCCAAACCTGAACCCTATTGAGCATCCTCAAATGGAAGGGGGAGCAGTGCAAGGTCTCTAACATCCACCAGCTCTGTGATGTTGTCATGGAGGCATTGAAGAGGACTCCAGTGACAACCTGTGAAGTTCTAGTGAACTCCATGCCCATGAACACACAAAATATTTACACTTTGGGCCCAAGTTGGATATTTTCACTTACTTTTCACTGTACTTTTTTTTGCCAGCGGTTTAGACATTAATGGCTGTGTTGAGTTATTTTGAGGGGACAGCAAATTTACACTGTTATACAAGCTGTACACTCACTACTTTACATTGTAGCAAAGTGTCATTTCTTCAATGTTGTCACATAAAAAGATATAATAAAATATTTACAAGGGGTGTACTTACTTTTTTTTACAGATACTGTATATAGGAAATTGCAGCTTACCAGTCCTTGGATATGGTGGTTGCATTTTTTTCCAGGCTTATTTTTCTTTGTTTTTACCTGCCAGTAACATACTTCCTGTCCAAGGCTTTCACATTTCAAGTTTCCTGCAGCTGAAGATATACAACAAAGCTTGTATTTTGCATGTACAAACTGCAATTAATCAATTTGAAAAAACAATTATACTGCTATAGTGCTCATTAAGAAAAGAGTATTCGGAGATATTTATTTTTAAACTGTTAGCTAGACCCACAGGGCAGCTTTTTGTCAGTTGGTCTTTAGGGGTGCCACAGCATCCTGGTTGAGAAAGGGTGTGGCTCAAGCTCTCACAGTATAATGTACCAGTTCTGAGGGTCTCAGCCCCATACAGCTAGACCAACACACTGGGAGGTTGATTAGGAGAATGAACAGAGCAGTGGTAGGGGGAGGCATCTTTCTGATTCCTGATCTCTCCCCCCTCCCCCTACAGACAACAGTCACTTCCTGATGACGTCTTGATAACTAACCGCGTAGGGGCAGGCTCTTCGGTCATGCAGCATGTCACTTCCACCCACTGGAATGCATGCTGGCTCTAGGGATTACGGAGCAGCCGTGTCTCCTATATTACATATTAGCAGATCATTCCCAGTGCCTGGGCAAGGCACCTGGCTTGTGAATCTATACTAACTCTTGATTTTTTAAACATTATTGTGCTGTGATATTCCCGGTGATTTCATTCCTCTCATGAGCTGGATCCATTGAAGCAGTCTTCATTACTTTGGGCTTTGACATGCCACACAGCAGAAGTCTGTTATACCTGTCTAGGTATATGCCTAGGGGGTCCATACGTGCGGGTGAGTGTGCACCATGGTGGGGCAGGCACGGAGGATCACAGTGAATACCTGCACATTTGTGTAGCGGCTGTGTATGGAATTTTCTGTCAAGGAAGTGTTTTGCACATCTTTCACTGGGAGCATACTTGGATTCACACATTAGACTTGGACACATTGGACAGTTTAAGCATAAGCACCTTTCTCTTGTACTGCACAGCACTTTATGTATGTTTACAGGCAGTGGCGGCCGCTCCATAAGGGGCGCAGGGGCTCCGCCCCCCTAATCCATGTGCCCGGCCCCTAATCTACATGCAGGGTGTCAGACGCATAGATTTCAGTGTAGTTTCTTTTTTTTAGGCACATTAATAGAGCATAAGGCTCTAATTGGCTTCAAAAAAGGGCCCTGCGCCCTGAGCCCACCCAATTGTGTGACTTTAGAAAATTAATATTCGCTAATATCTTCCTCTTTCTCCTTTCAGCCAATCAAGAAGTGGGTCCTGAGACCCGATTGGCCGGGAGTCCGAAAACCCCATTGGCCAGGAGTCTGAAAACCCAATTGGTTGGCAAGCGAGCGGGCGAGCCGGCGACCGGTTTTCCGCCCCCCCCCCCCCACCCGACTGATGGTGCACCAGTCGCCACTGTTTACAGCATTGGTTTATTTCAACAGTGCAAGCTAGCCATTCAATGCAAGTGCTGGTACAGTACTCATTTGGCAAAAAGGCTCTGTGTATGCAGTGTGTGTGTGTGGGAGCTTATGTATGTGTTTGTATGTGTGTATTTATGTGTGCGTGCGTGTATGCTGGTACAATATTTTTAATCCTGACCTTTAATCCTATAGATCAAAACTGCTTTTCCAAGATAGTGGGACTGCTTTTTTTAGGGCTTGTTCACAACAGCGGCAAGGAGTGCTACTCCCATGAAAAGCACTCCATGCTCAGACTGCATTTCAGCTGCATTTGACAGGCGGTATAGAGATGATATTTTGCCTCCTTACCACCTGTTTTAACCCCCTATGCAGCACCAGAGTGCTGCAATCCCATGCGGGGCAGTTGCACCACAGTCCTATTCACCTGACTGGGTAGCATTCAGTGAGCAGTAGTGCCTGCCAAATGTGTTAGGGGGTATAATTCCTGTCATGGGCACAGCATGTGTAAAACGCTGCATAAACTGTTGCCGCTATATAAATCCTATATAGTAATACAATTATATATATATATATATATATATATATATATATATATATATAGGGACTAATTATTTTAATAACTAAGGTGGACAATCTTCTTTAAGAATGTCTGTGTACTGAGCAGTGATAATTTATCACTGCTTAATAAACGGACACCTTGAGTGTTTCGGTGAATTTCTGGTACTGTATTCTCGCTATGTCTCACGAGATTACAGTATCAGGGGGTGTTCTCCACTGTTCAAAGCGTTTGTAGATCTTCACTTCACAAAAGGAGAAGTGATCTACAACGCTTCATAAACAGGCACTCAGAGGAGAACAGACCCCTCTGTGAATGCCAGAGAACTGAGCAGTGGATATTTTCCACTGCTTCATAAACAGACACCTAATTTTCTAAATAGTGTAAAGTTGTCAGTGGTGTGCCCCAGGGTTCTGTCTTAGGGCCAAAAATGTCCAATTTGTTTATCAGTGATATAGATGTTGGAATTAGGAGCTCCATTTCAGTGTTTGCTGATGCTATCCGAATTATGCAGGAAAATAACTTCAGCACTGGATATAGCTTCATTACAGTTAGACCTTGACAAAACAGAGGGTTGAGCAGCTACATGGTAGATGAGGCTCAATATTGAAAAGTTACTTTTCAAAAAATTGTTGTCCAGTGCTATTATAAAGCAAAAAATACCTTCCTAATGTCAAAGTGAAATTTGAATAAACCCTTAGGGCCTGTTCATTTAAAAGGGCCGTCTAAAGCAGCCTTTTTCAACCAGGGTGCCCAGCCTAAAATGCCTAAAAATTCCCCCAAAAAATTGTATACAAGTCAGTGGTTGGATCAAGCCTGCCTTTTAGTTACACAAAGCCACATGTTTTCATTGAGCACCATTACAACCTTCTAGATGGCCTGACAACCAATGATGTCATCGGTTATTAAGAAGGACGTCCCTCCCCTGTCCCTTTCTATCATCACTGGGGTCACATTAGCTGAGTGAGGGAGAGAAAATGAGGTAGAAGAGAAACACTAGGATAATAGTGTAGCAATAACTCTCGGTGGAGCTGCTGGTTTAAGTGGGCCTGTTCTCTATGCTCTTCACCCTTCTTAAATTTTTCAATCCCCTTGACACAAATGTAGTGCAGTGTTGTAATTATATGAATATCAACTTTAACCCACAATATGCACTTACAGTTATAGTTATAGTTATAGTTATAGTTACCTCTACCTGGGTGTTGGTAGCTCCACCTGCAGAAGAAATGACAACACTGCACAAAAACTTCAGTAATAACCAAAAATAACTTCTTTCTTTGGGTAAATAATATATTTATATAAAGAATTATTACAATGACCATACTATCACACCAACGTAGTGTAACAGTATAAGAAATGATTGTGACAATCAGTAACAGACACAAATATATCTTATTATATATAATTGTATATATAATTGTACCCGGGAGCTCCCCCTGCTCTAGACCTTAAAGTCACTATCCTTTGTAACTAAATGCAGGGTCCTGCAATGAAAAGGTAGTCCTGACATCTTCAGTCTTCGCTAGCTTTTATAATTGTAATCCGCAAAGGAGTTCTTCTTGGGTGTTGCGCAGTGTAATATAACACACTAAAACAATTGTAATCCAGCAGATTGAGTAAGTGTTCTTATATGAAGAAACAAGCATCTAGCATCCGTTCTTGAATACTGAAGTCTATTCAGGTGTAAACTTTACTTGTTCCGTGGGACTATCAGTCCCAGCAACACTCTGTAACAGTTCTAACTGTGTATGTAATAGTTAAACAAACTTCTAGGTGTTAACCCTCTCACCACACAGGATCCAGACAGATGGATGTCCCCGTTTTATCAGTTTTCCGTCCGTATGGAAGCACCACCACGCCGTCACACTGTTCCGTTACAAATGACCAGGAGTCTTTGGTTATCTCCCCACGGGTCTCCAGAAAGATCACTTCTGCTGCTCCAGCACGCTGTGATGTGATGGCAGGATCCTTGCAGCTGCTCCGCTCCTTCACAAAGTAGGCCGCAACCCTGTAGGATACACACACCCACATGGTTCTGCTGGCAGGGCAGGCCACGCGTCCCAGGAACAAGAGACCTAAGATGGCCGCTCCTTCCCCTTTTATATCCTCCCACAATGCAGTTCAGTTCTCACCTTGTCCAGGAGCATTGTGGGTGGGTCAGAGCTAAAGTTCCGAAGTAAACAATGAATCACTTCCATGTCATTTCACTTGATCATGAAACATAAATGTATTGTATTTTCTCAATTGTCCACAAGATGGCAATAACACAACCTATGTACTGTATAATACACATAGGGCTAGAAACAAAGGTTGTCAGCGCTACACTAGTCAGCACCAGTGTGCAAACCTGTGTTTGATTTGGGAGAATAAATCACCTCTAACGTTGGGTGTTCTAAGTATGTGGATGTCGGTGCCTTATGTAAAACTATTTGTTTAGTTTTTAACATTTAAGAATGGAGTGTCTCGAGGTTGTACATAATTTTAAAGGGTGCCTTGACTAAAAAAAGGTTGAGAAACATTGGTCTAAAGCACTAAAACTCACCATAAAAGATGCATCTAGCAGTGCGAGTTATGAATCAAGTACAGAATAAATGTCCTCAATGCATGTAATGTCTGGGCTGAGCATTTAGATAAGCATATTTTTATGTTTTTTAAGACTTTGTACAACCACGACTTATTTGATAAAACATCTAATCATTTTATAATGTGTTCTATCCAACCAATGCAAATGAACATCCTCCCAGGCCAGTTCCTCATGCCAGGACTGAGTTAAAGTCCTGTCTTTTCAAATCCAGCACCCTTAATTAACTAATCTAAGGCATAGATTGTTCAATGAAATGCCCCAGAGCCCAAACTTCAATCTTATTGGATCACATTTTGATCTTCCAGGTCTCACCTATAATTAATGACCACCCAAGACTCTGGAGCTAGGGTAGAGCAAACTATATAGCTCATAGCTTACACATATCTGACTATAAAAAAGGACAGTATAATAGGGCATACACACGGTCGGACTTTGTTCGGACATTCCGACAACAAAATCTTAGGATTTTTTCCGACTTTTTTTTTTCCGATTTTTTCCGACGGATGTTGGTTCAAACTTGTTTTGTCTACACACGGTCGCACAAAGTTGTCGGAAAATCCGATCGTTCTAAATGCGGTGACGTAAAATACGTACGTCGGGACTATAAACGGGGCAGTGGCCAATAGCTTTCATCTCTTTATTTATTCTGAGCATACGTGGCACTTTGTCCGTCGGATTTGTGTACACACGATCGGAATTTCCGACAACGGATTTTGTTGTCGGAAAATTTTATCTCCTGCTCTCCAACTTTGTGTGTCGGAAAATCCGATGGAAAATGTCCGATGGAGCCCACACACGGTCGGAATTTCCGACAACACGCTCCGATCGGACATTTTCCATCGGAAAATCCGACCGTGTGTACGGGGCATAAGCAGATTCTATGGTTATCTTTCTATTTATCTATCAAGCTATCTATCTCATAAACTGTTTAATATTCTCTGGAAAAGTCTACAATGGAAGGTATGTGGATCCACGGTTTCCTGAATATTCATTTAAGGTGAAGCCTTTAAGTCTTTATGGTAAAGAAACCTGACCACTGACACCAGAGGTTGCTCAAAAATATTTTCAGAAAGGTTGGGGTATGTGGCAGGCAAAATTGTCTACTGGCTGCCCTTTAGATGCAGCTCCTACTTGTTTTTGTACAGTGGCTTTTATGTGTTTAGGTCCAATGTACTCAGGATGCAATCTCTCATTTCATTTGTCCTCAGCAATTTGATAACTTCCCTATATTCTATGTCATAGGTGCTCAATCTGTAGCCCTCCGGCTGTTGCAGAACTACAAGTCGCATCATGCCTCTGCCTATGGGAGTCATGTTTGTAACTGCCAGCCTCACAGCAGCTGGAGGGTCACAGGTTAAGCACCCACGCTTTATGTAATACATTTCTTCTATGTATGCTATATTGCAGAGACCTTGTCCTATCTATTCCTTTGACTTAATTTGTACAATATAGGTGCATGTCTTTGCCAGCATTAATGTTATTACTTTATGCCCATTTCAATACTAATAAAAACTATTTTGGAGTAAAAAAGAGGAACACTATCTGCAAAAGGAACTTATTCAGGACCAGGGATGAGCCAACAGTTTATACTGAACTTTGGCTGTTCTAGTGTTCAGATGAATTCTTTAGCATGTTCAGCCACTGTTTGGCTGGAGCAATGCATCATGTATAGAAGCCGTATTTCTGTCGCTTCTATATATGGCAGCTTCCCGCTGTCACCTATTCTCAGGAACCACTGACGCCACAGGAAATCCCCAATGCTTTTACGCAAAGTGGCGGGTTTAGCAGTAGCATCACTGCCTAAATATGGCTACTGGCCATGTTTGGTCAACGATCTTACCACTATTCCTGCTATTCCAGCTATTCCACTATGCCCCACTATTTCCTTATATACCTGATGGGTGCTCTCATTCAGCTAGTGTTACTGTCAGTATCAGTCACATGAACCGTGTCATCATGTATTTTTTGTTGAGTCAGTGGGATGGTGGGCACCATAATTGATGATAGATTTACAAGGGACATTTTGGGGGGGGGGGGGTGTTATTTTTTTTAATAAAGGGGTTTGGGTTTCTTTATTTCTAGATTACACATTTTTTGTGTGTGAGTAGGGGCACTATGTACACCATACGTTTTCACATAGGAGACGCAGTATTTGGGGGCCCCTTATTATTAAAGGGGCTTTCAGATTCCAATAAGTCCCTACTCCTGCAGACCCCTACAACCATCAAGTAAAGGTTGTGTGGATGAAGGCATGTGGCCTGATATGGTTCAGGAGATGGGACCATACCCTTCCTTTCTTAGCCAGCCAAGAGGCATGCTTGTGTAGCGCTACCCCCATAGGGGATGCTGGTATTAACTGGTTCTTCCCTAAATGTACAAAGGCTGCCCAACCCCACAAGCACCAGTCCATTCACACTAGCTCCAATAAACAGTTTAGGGGATGTAATTTTGGTATTTTATTGCTTGAAAAAATTCAACGGGAGAGGTGGGTTTGGTTATGGCATGGGTATGGCATGCTCCAAATGATTAGTACTTATTAGTTAGAGGACACTCTTCCCCTTTAGTAGACATTAAGTTTGTACAGTCTAAGGCCTCAAAGCTGAAAACCATGAGGCACGTAATTTTGGCATCTGGTTACCTTGCACCAATGCACAACTGCCGGTACCCAGTGCAGTTTCCAGTACACTACCCAGTCACAGGGATCAGTTTAAGGTTAGTACTCACACCAGAATAGGGGGTCACTAACACTTTTCACAAAATATGGGATTCATGTTTAAGAATGCCTGGTATGACACCTTTCACTATGTCAGGCCACCCGAGGCCAGGTGACAGATGCACACCGTTGGGATAAGGTAGTGGACCCTACAGCTGACTGCTGCGGATGGGAGTCAGGGTTGTGAAGGAATGCAGGGCTGCTGGAACACCAACACGGATCCCACCGGGGTTAGAGTGTAAGATTCCCTAGGGAGCGGAGTCTAAGAGCCAGCAAGTGTTCACCAGAGCCTCTAGTGGTGAGGATGGACTGGGCTGCAACTGGCTCCAGGCCGCGGCCCCCAGGGTCCCCTAGCTTACGACTACAGTAGGCAACAGGAGGAGAGGAATAGTAAAGGAATAAGCCAAGGTCAGGGCAACTAGCAGACAAGGACAACAGAGTACACGCCAAAGGTTCAGGGTCACAGGCAAACAGGGATAGTCGGGGACACACCAAATGGTCAGGGTCACGAGCAGACAGGAATAGTCGAGAACACGCCAAGGTCTGTAACAGAGACAAACATAGAGCACACCTCAAGCAGGAAACAGGAAGCCGAACACACAATGTTGATCAGCAGGGCTGGCCTGCAGTGCACAGGTTAATATAGAGTTCTCTGATAGGAGCTGGGGTGGAGCCATGCTTAGAGGAGAGATTATAAAAGCAGTCAGAGTGGCTGGTCTCTAGCGATGAACACATTGTGAGAGGTAAGCTGACAGAGAAACTCTATTGCATAACTATGACACACTATAACAATAGATGGAACCCAAAGGTTGGATAGATCTTTTTCAATATATAAGAAAAATGGAGAAGGATAAGAATGAGTGTCTGTATCACTGTCGGAATGGCTATCTCTGTAGATATGGGATGCAATATGAAATATACTTTATAACTGGCAAGGAGCTAAGGTTTATACCAAAGACTGATTATCTCCCATATCTTTTAGTGATAGATATCCATCTGAGTTTTATACTTTGACGAATAATAGTGTAATTATAACCAAGAAGATACCCAATAAGTGAGTGTTGGATGGTTTAATTGTGCTGGCCCCCTTTCTTTTCTTTTTTTTGCCTATTCTTGTTTTTGTATTGTATTATACTATTGGAATATGTATTGATTTTACTCACAAGTCCATCCCCAGGACAGCTGCCACTTTCCAGCTTTTTCTGGACACGGTCCAGTGAGATGGCTCTTCTCAGGACTAGATCCCTTATGGTGTGGTTCTGCAATCAGCTCCAAACAAAGTCCAGCTCTGGCACTGCTGCATCATCAAGAGCAGCTGTTCAGTCCATATGCAGCCTGAGGGCAGTAGCCCTTCTAGCTCTGGAGCCCCCCTGGCGAATCCTGCTATCCAGAGTCTCGAACTATTTATCTCCATTCCAGCCCCCTAGTGAACAATCCTCTACAAGGATTGGCTGGAATCTGATAAATATTTAGACTGCTTGTTTTGAATCTCCCACCCTAAGCTCTGGAAGCTTCTTTCAGAAGCAGGGGGAAGCAATAAAACTCTCATCCTGTGAAACCCTGAACAGTGGAGAACAAACAATAACTGCTCCATTGATTACAGAAGGAGCCAAGAACCAAATGTACCTAGCATCCTATGCCAGATGGTGGCGCACTTGGATTAAAGCTCTAGTATGGGTGTGTGTGTGTAGTCCTACTTAAAATTCATACCAGATCAGAAAGGACTGGTATGGATTTCTCGGGGGACCTCATATATTTTTTTTTGTGAGGCACCCTCTTAAAATCCATACCAGACTCAAAAGCACCTCTACATATTTTTTTAAATTCTTGTTGTAGGATGTACTAGAACAAAAATTATATTTACAAAGAAAAAAAAAGATACAGTTTAAATTGGCAGTAAATGACTTTTCATTGGCAGCTTCTTAATAAAAACTCACTCACATTGGATTATGTCCACCTCTTGCTGAGAAAGGGCCCATTAGTTGCATTACAATGTGATCCCCAAGCACCCAACTATATAGTATATTTCAATTAGTAGAACTGTTTTTTTTATGGTTCTATCCAAATATTGCACCATCCATCTTGTGAAGTAAGACCATAATTAGACAAATAGAATTAGAATATCAATATCTCCACTAATTTTTCATGAGAAGAAGATCCTAAGTTAAACGGTTAAAGTGAAGCTAGACACGGGCGAACAAACTCAGTTATGAATGATATAGTACTTTCAGTAAACATTCTGCATCTGCCCAGTTACACTTGTACCATGTTAGTAAACCTGCAAGCTTCTACCCAAGAGAATCTTCCTGTTTCTAGACCAAACCTATTATAAGCTATGTAATCCAGTTATCAGAAATAGGAATGTGTGGGATATTCTTAAGATTAAGTCAAAATCCTAAAAAGCTCATGTGAGCTAGAACATGTGTTCTTGGGTACTGTCACATTTGTAGAATTACTTTCCACTTGTAATTGGGAATTATATACTAAGATAAGGTTCTTATCTTTTTCATTTTTTTACAAATTGCTTTGTCACAATAAAATCTACTGATAGGCAGCAAAACTTCAGATTTTAGGCTTTGATTGCCAATAAACTTGATCAAATGTTGCTAAATTAAAAGATTCTTAGATCGATGTAGCATTTATACACAGGCATTCAGTGGAAACAGATTCTCCTTCTTGAAATGCAATGTAATTTTTACTGTCATTGTTTTATTGTTTGAGCTTGAAAGGTGTGGTAATATATTTCAGAATAAATACATGGATTGATTAAACTACCACTGATGAATAACATGAATCACTGATGATTTTCAGTTAAATAGAAAATCAATTTAACTGTAAACATAAATACAAACATTTTTTAAATCAGATTCCATCTATGAATAAAAAATGTAAATTAAACACCAAGGACAAGACTAATAATGTAAAGAAAAGACCAGGCAAATTAAAATATGAACAATTTATTTTAACTACAACTATTAAATATCAAATTATATGGTAGAAGAAAGGTATCAGATTGCATCCTTGTATTGGCCAAATCAGAATATTTTAGAACAATGTGAAAAAGCAAATGACAAAAAAATAATTTTAGACTTTCTGACCAAGTAAAACTTTTTGTTTAATAAAAGTAAATAAAAAGAAACTTTAACAGTCAGCTAGGTTTTGTGCCTTGCACCAAAGGGCAATACTTAACTACCTCAATACTGGGCACCCCCTTCCTACCCAGACCAATTTTCAGCTTTCAGTGCTCTCACATTTTGAATGAGAATTACTCAGTCATGCACCCCTGTAACCAAATGAAATTTTTATCATTTTGTTCACACAAATAGACGTTTCTTTTGGTGGTGTTTAATTATCACTGGAGTTTTTATGTTTTGCGCTACAAATGAAAAAATACAAAAATTTTGAAAAAACTGTTTTTATAGTTTCTATTAAAATAAAATCTTGCAAATAAATAATTTTTCTTCATAAATGTTGACCAAAATTTATACTGCTACATTTCTTTGGTAAAAATAACCCAAATCAGTGTATATTATTTGGTCTGTGTGAAAGTTATAGAATCTACAAGCTGGTACCAATCACTGAAAATTGATCACACCTGATGTACTGACGGCCTAAGGCTGGTTTCACACGGCCGTTCTGTTTTTTAGTTCAGTTCAGTTATTTTTTGTTGTAAAAAAAAGGATCAAAAACAGATACGGATGTCAATTTTTACATCCGTTTTCATGTCCGCTGACACCCGTTTTTTACAAAAAAAAGTGACTGAACTGAACTTCAAACTCTTTATATAGCTTGTTGCTAAGGAAAAAAACAGCATGGGGTTCCCCCAGGTCCCTACCAGGCCCTTTGGGTCTACTATGGATTCAGAGGGGACCCCCCATTCCAAGACTTTAAAAAAATGCTGTGGAGCCCCCCAAAATTCATACCAGATCCTTATCCGAGCATGCAGCCTGGGAGGTCAGGAAAGAAAGGGGACGAGCGAGCGCCCCCCCTGAACCATACCAGTCCACATGCCCTCTACATGGGGGTGGGTACTTTGGGGCAGGGGGGTCCTGTGCCCCCCCACCCCATAGCACCTTGTCCTCATGTTGATGCTGACAAGGGCCTCTTCCCGACAACCCTTATCGGAATCTGGAAGCCCCCTGGCCCCCAGATTCTGGGCCCCCCCCATGTGAATGGATATCGGGTACATCGTACCCCTACCCATTCACCAAAAAAGCAGTGAAAAGTTAAACAAAACAAGAGCCGGGTTTTGACAAGTCCTTTATTATTAGCTCTGAGCTATCTTCTCCCACCTCCTCTCCCAGTGCCGTCTCTCCCACCGCCATCTTCTCCCGCCACCGCTTCCAGATTCCAATAAGCCCCCCCACCCGCAGACCCCGACAACCACCGGCCAGGGTTGTTGGAAAGAGGCCCTTGTCCCCATCAACATGGGGGCAAGGTGCTTTGGGGTGGAGGGCGCAGAGCCCCCCTGCCCCAAAGCACCCACCCTTCAATGTTGTGGGCATGCGGACAGGTATGGTTCGCGTGGGGGGGTTGATCGTCCCCTCCCTTTCCTGACCTGCCAGGCTGCATGCTCGGATAATGGTCTGGTATGGATTTTGGGGTGAACCCCATGCCCATATTTTTTATTTTGGAGTGGGGGGGTCCCCTCCGAATCCATACTAGACACAAATCCATACTAGACGCCGCTTTTTTTCACAATTTTTTTTTACCGGTAAATTTTTTTTGCCGGCAATTTTTTTTTTACTTTCAGCTGTCAGCAGGGACCCCACTGACAGCTGATGACTCGGTTTTTAAGGACGTGGCGGCTGGCTTCCAAGCCCCCTCATTAGCAACCAGCTATATACAGTGTGTAATGAGGGGGGAAAAAAGGGTTTCAAAACAGATGTCAGTGGATCGGATGTAAGCAGATCGTCCGCTACCATCCATTTTTCATTCATTACACTTTTTTTACGGAAGAAAAATAGGGGTTTCTTCCATCTTAAAAAAATGGAGCTTAGCGGAGATGGATGTCAGCAGATGATCATCCGCTAACGTCCTCTATCCCATAGAGATACATGTATGTCCATTTCTCATCCCTCAACGGATGGAGGAAAACAGACATATGGAACGCCCACGTGAAAGGACCCTATCTCACTTCTTGAGGCCATAACATGTCAAGACAGTGCAAACATCCCCAAAATGACCCCTTTTTAGAAAGTAGACCATCCAAGGTATTTATTAAGAGGCATGACAAGTTTTTTGAAGTTGTGATTTTTTTCCCAAAATTCTTTGGAAAATGAAATTTTTATTTAATTTTTTTCACAAAAATGTCATATTTCTCACACACGGCATAGGCATACATCCAAGGAACACCTTTAAGCATTAGCCATTTTAAGACCAGACCTTATTCAGACACTTTTTGTTTACAAGTAAAAATTTGTATTTTTGCTAGAAAATTACTCCCAAACGTCACACAGTATTTGCGCAGCAGTTTTTCAAAAGAAATTTTACATACTAACGCATAAATAAATTTTAATTAATTTCAATGCACACAGAGACAATATAACACCCACATTTTTGGTAAATTATAAAATATGGTGTTGCGCCGGGTAAACAGATACCAAATATATCACACTTTAAAATTGCGCACGCTTGTGAAATGGCACCAAACTTCGGTATTTAAAAATCTCCATAGGCAATGCTTTAAAAGCTTTTATTGGTTACCAGTTTAGAGTTACTTAGGGGGTATGGTGCTAGAATTATTGCTCTCACTCTGACATTAGTGACAATACCTCACATGTGTGGTGTGAATGTTGTTTATGTATGCGTACGGGACCAACGTGTGCGTTCACTTTGCACGCAAGCATGGGAGAATGGGGGCACTTTAAATGTTTTATTTATTTATTGGTAGGACACTGGTACACTGACAGATGTTTTTGTACGCTGACAGATGTTAATCTTCCACCAGCGGACACTGACAGATGTTGATGTCACAATGGAACACTATTACAGATGTTTTGTGCACTGGTACAGATGTTCATGGGGACAATGTGACAGATGTTTTGTGCACTGGTACAGATGTGATGGGACACTGACAGATGTTTTGTACACTGTGACAGATGTTTTTTGCACTGGTACAGATGTGATGGGACACTGACAGATGTTTTGTACACTGTGACAGATGTTTTTTGCACTGGTACAGATGTGATGGGACACTGACAGATGTTTTGTACACTGTGACAGATGTTTTTTGCACTGGTACAGATGTGATGGGGACACTGACAGATTTTTTGTGCACCGGTGCAGTTGTTCTGGGATGCTGACAGATGTTTTGTGCACTGGTACAGATGTTTATGGGGGCACTGTGACAGCTGTTTATGGGGAAAGGGACAGTGGTGCTTGGTGTACTGTGTGTGGCGATCTGTGATGGCTCTGTGTGTAAAATAATTTCTTACACATAGAGCTGTCACAGAGTTTGCAGTCCCCCCCCCTCCCTGCACTGAGCTCTCACTAAGCTCAGCAGGGAAAACTGACACAGAGGTACATGTCTCTGTTTACACTGTGAAGGCTGTGATTGGACACTCACTCAGGATAGGGGCCAATCAGAGCGCCCATATCCTGATCCCGTCAGCCACAGGATCGCACCGCAGCGGGGCCACGAGTGGGCGCCTGTTCTGAGGGACTTCCTGAACGTCCACTCAGAACGACGAAAGGCCCACCCAGTCTATTATGTAGAGTGGCCAGGAGGGAAGAAGTTAGAGCTGAACTCAGGGCAAATATTAAAAGGAACAATTAATGCAGCTCTGTAACCAATAATACATAATGTATTTTTTTCACATACAAGCAATGGGTGTACGTGAATTTGGCTTGTTATCAACTTAGTCTACTGTACAGTCTGTAAAGTAGTATTCAGATAGGTGGAAGGAGGAGCAGCACGAGGAGCCAATCAAGTGTGCTGCAGTGAAAGGAGCCATGCTGATAGGAGGAGAAAGCAGACTGAGAGAAAATCTCATCAAGGTGGTCTTTTTTCCTTCACTATTCTGCCACAGGCTAGGGGTGCAGAGGGGGCTGTAAGTGAAAGTGAAACTGCAGCAGGGAAAGATCAGATCCCCTCCCCTGCTAGACAGGATTGTGCTGTAGAGCAGTGTTGTGTAAATCTCAGGACTGGAAAGCAAGAAATACAAATGCCTTGCAAGGTTTAACAGCTCCCATATGCGTTTGTCCTCTGTGCATTTAGACTTTTAAAGGTCAGTTCATGTTGGATCAAATTTTAAGTTCATATTATGATTGGTTCTTTTATAAGGGAAAAAATGAACACAAACATACAGAGACCAACAGGAAGTTACCATACATAAAATGTTTTTTTTATAACAAAGATCACCAGACTAAACCTGTTACGTGGTAAGACTACTTCACTAGAATTTAAACCCCAATTAAAACAAAAATATTAAAAGCATTGAGATGCATGCAGGGAGCAAAGCCTACTTGCCCAATACCTCAGTTTTTATTCAGGCATAGCTGTACTGCACTAGCTCACCCCATTCTCTTTTGTATAGTGATTGGGGATGAATGGGTGATTTCACTGAACAAAGTCATGTCCATTCCCTGCTGTTGTGTGCTATTAAAAGGCAAGAAATACCGCATTAAATGTAATAAAAAAAAGAATTCTGTAGCTGCCAGCACTAAAATTGATAAAACATTGTGAACAAATTTATGATAGAAAGAGCAGCACTTACATACTGTATATGTGAATACACAATAATATTTTTTCAATTCATATATCCTATGGTAATAAAGTGCAAAGTGACCAATATCAAAAAAAAGGAAGAGGAAAGAGGTAGAAAAAAATCAGTTCATACAGTATATAAAAATTCCAAGGTGAATAGTTCCAATGTGATCAGAATGGTCATGAATGACAATGTTGATAGTCCATATATACCGGTAACACCCATACGTGAATATCCACCACCAAAAACAGGTATTGCGCTTACCGGACTGTATGGAATCAGATACCGCAGTACTGAGTCAGCAAAGCGTGTGTAATCCAAACATTGATTACGAAGACGATTCCAAGGGTCTCACATTACCACATCACCACCTCGCGATAGGATTGACACTCAGTCGAGAGCTTTGTGCTTTCCCAAGGACCATAAAGACAAAAAGCCTCCACATAGTGTAAAACCCTATATAGGAAAATGAATTAAAAAAACTAGTTGTGCGCCATTACTTTATCAACAAAGCTATGTGATCATTATGTGGCTGTTTATAAACAAATAGTTAGGGTTGATGCTCGGCCTGGCAAATTTTGGTGCAATAACAGATCTTTGACAGTTGAAAGGGACTTCCCTAACCATCTAAAAATGATTGCATTCTTAGGGCTTATTTACACTTGCTTCGACACACATTAACCACTTCTCGTCCGGTATGTCGCTGGACATTTTGGTGGCTATACCTGGATGATGCTTGCAGCTGCAGGCATCATCCCCGTATAATTTTTTAGAGCCGGTGGTCGACTTTCTTGTAATAGCAATCGGAGTGGCTATTACAAGCTATTACAAGCAATCGAGCAGCTGCCGCTCAATCCTCTCTCTCTGGTCCCCGCTCACCTTCTGCTATAGCATTCACCATGTGTGATGTCTGCTCTGGTCACTAGACACTTTTAGAATATATACACATGAACCAGAAGTGACTGATGACGTCTTTTTAAGAGAGCCATCTGTTGCAGTACGATATCAGAAACACTTTAAAACCTCATGGAAAGCCTTCCCAGAAGAGCAGAAGATGTTATTGCCACAAATCAGGGGGGGGGGGGTTAGTGGCAACATGCCTATAATTTGGAATGCCTCATCTAGGTATTATGGTCAGGTGTCCGCAAGCCTTTAACTATATAGTATATGAGCTATAAATATATGCTTCTGAAAGCATAACCTGTTATCCATTGAAAAGGGAGACAGAATACACAGACAGAATAGCCTTTTATATAATATATATAAATATTGCATTTGTTTCCAATATATTATTTTCCTCGGTAGTACACATATTTTGAAATTAAAAGTCCATCAGTGGCTCTATTAGCTTTAAATCTGGATGGAAAAGTTTCCTTTTTGGTTTCCCAGTGCTTCCTGGGATATCTCATACCTGCAACACCTCAAAAACAAAACAGAGCCAAAGCTGAAAAAAAACCTCTCAAAAGCTGCAGGAGCCTCAAGCGAGCTTTGACTTCTATGGAGGCTTCGGAGACACTGTGAAGCACCAAGAAAGCGGCATGGGGTATAATTTTTGAAGTAAAGCGAAGCAAAAGCAACATGTAAACAGGACTGTAAGCTAACCATTTTATTTAGTGACAGGGACTTTTACTGCACTCAGAGCGCTAAAAAAAAGCATGCCTGAAGCCACATGTTGAAGCACATGTAAACACACCCTTAAAATGACACTAAATGGTATCCTTATTCTCAAAAAAAAATCATATACATCCAATCCTAAATGGCCCTGTAATATATTTTTCACTAAATCATTTCTTACGCCCTCTTGTAATGTACTCTATGAACCCCCCCACCTCCTTCCAAAAAATGTTTCTTTACCTCTTAACTTCTGTTTATTTGGATGAGTAGTACAGGTCAGGTTTGGTCATGCTGTGCTCTATGCACACAACAAATCCTATAGTCCGTTGTACTTAGTCCATTTCAGAAGCAAGATAGGGTGGCTACATTCCTACATATGGTGGGACTATGGAGAATAAACATAGCCACCATAGAATGATGCACACCTGCTGGCTTGATACCGAGCTGTGCTGCCTGTTTCCATAGACACAAACAGAGCAGTTTGGTCCCCCGTTCCCTCATT
The DNA here is from genome assembly GCA_037952925.1 of Lithobates clamitans. NCBI lineage: Eukaryota > Metazoa > Chordata > Amphibia > Anura > Ranidae > Lithobates > Lithobates clamitans. The sequence goes on along the minus strand of JBBGZY010000100.1, from coordinate 14,221,378 downwards.
ACAGGATTTGATTGACAGCAGCTGGAGCCAATGGCACCATCTGCTATCAATATGCCCTGTGTGGAGGGAGAGAGAGGAGAGAGAGACACTGCTGTCGGGCACTGGATCAAGATCATACTTCTGCCTTTAAAACCACTTTAACCTTCTCTATTGACTACAATCTATTTTACAAATTGGTGAAACATTTCCCATGTTTTGTTGAAAATTTAGTGAAGCAAAAACTCACAATTTTTCTTGTCCCTAATAGTGATCCTAGAGCATGCCTGCTTGTTATCCTAAAAGCCTACAGCAGGTTGCCTCTCACATTTATAAAACCCAATGTAAGGCATGTGTCAAAACCTCCATCAGATCCAAAGGAAGTTTGAATATGACTGGCGATGCAAAAAGAAAAGAGACATGAATAATCCTACTGCCCTCATGAAATACTATCCAGATTCTGTCTTCAGGAGATTACAGAGCATTTAGATGAAGTTAATTTATTCAAAGTTTCTAACTTCAGTGTAGTTACAGTGTAAACATGATAGCATTAGTAACTCACTCATTGCTTTTTTAACTTTTTGTCTGGCATTAGTTTTTAAAACCTCTAATGATGGGCAGCAAATTATGTACTTATAGTGAAATATTTCAATCTATGTGACTTGAAAAGGCGTACTGCATTTGTTTTACTATACATTCCAATATCATCCTGTTGAGTCAACTGTCTATTTGAGTACAAAGTGTACTTCACATTAGAATCATAATTAACAAAATAAAGCCATTTCATTAATGCACTGTACACAGAACAAGGCATAGCTAGGTGTTTACATTTCTCTTTCATCTGACATTCAGTTTCATAAATATGCAATCAGGGAAGTGCGTTTTGCTCATGCATACATACTGTATCATAAATAATAGAGCTGGGAATGTGACTTCATGTTTTATGCCAGCACGACTCATAATCATCAATAATAATGAAATGTGTTTTTAGCTTCATCTGAAACACTTAGAGCATCTTAAATTATAAATGAAACCTTTGGAATTTCTTTCACTTATGTAACATTCACTTGCTTTTCAGTGAATGGGGTATATCAGATGGCAGTCAAAGTGTTCCTTTATTACCACATCTGTAATGGTTAATTTCATGTGATTGCTTTCCTTTATCAAAATAAAAATATTAGACAGTTGTTGTTGCAGGTCATTGCTAGTTTAACCTCTATAGAATCAAATGTAGAGTAGAACTTCAAGAATGAGTCATTTTCCAACCTTTTTTTAAGGCCAATCCTAAATAATGCTGATATTTCAGTCTTTATTGGTTGCTGCCGATCTGAGGCATAGTCTGCAGGCTTACTATGTCTACATTGTAGATGTTATTGGTGACATATTCCCCAATGTAATGACCAGTTACATTAATTTATACATGTGATTTATATGAAAAATAATAAAAAAGTTATAACTTTTTAAAGCTAAAACTAACTTTTTTTAACTAAGTACCGGTAATAACTTTTTACTAGAAATTTCTTGTGTAGACTTTACCATGTGTCTTCTTGCCCTCCGTATGTTAGTATATGTAAGTAGAACACTGGCTGGCTTATTCATTTATTTATTCAGAGGCTGGATTCTGTGTCTTACTTATGGTGCTTGTCCAGGGGGTATCTTGCATATTTGCTGTGCACAGTAATGAAAGGTATGTTTGAGGTGGGGCAAAAATGTGTCGCCCCCCCCCCCCCCCCACACACACACACACCTATGGGACTGTGGCAGAGTAAGGAACCTATTTAAAGAAAGAGATGTGTCACAAGCACAGGCAGTCACAAGCAGTCGCGGAGGACAGAATAAGAAAGCACAGGATGTGTCCCCCCACCCACACCTATGGTGCCAAGGCTGACTAGAGAAGGTTCTAGAGTTTAAAGCCAATTATTAAATGTATTTTTTATTTTTTTTTCCATTTAGTCCAGTTATTTTAATTATTAAATTTATCATTTTTGTGGTTCTGCCTACGGTCTTATGAAAGTTGTGATGTGGGGCAAAAATGTGTCCCCCCCCCGCCCACACCTATGGTGCCGTGGCTGACTAGAGAAGGTTCTAGAGTTTAAAGCTAATTTACATATTTACTGTGATTGGTAGATTGATTGTCACATGATGTTTCAAATGGCCTGAGCGCAAGCTGTCACTTATTTAAAGAAAGAGATGCGTCACAGTCACCAAGGACAGAAGAAGAGTCCAGTTTCCACAGTTTGAGTCCAGTTGTTTTAATTATTAAATTTATTTTTGCCTATGGTCCCATGTAATGTGTGAACCACATGAATTTATTGTAGTCAGATGATGTAATTGAATGTGTAATTAGGGTGTATGTACATTACATTTACTATGTTATTTTTCCACTTGCTTAGTTGCCACTGCTATTCTTCTCGTGTGTCCTGAAGAAGCATAAACTGGAAACGCGTGGACCCATAAGGACTTATTTCCACTTAACAGTTCTTTAAAAGGCAACCAGCCATTTTGGGAATATATTGTATGATATGTAATGTGGCAAATATGTTGCAGTGGGTTCACATAGCAGTGCAATCAAGTACAGCGCCTTGAAAAAGTATTCATACCCTTGCAAAGTTCCACATTTTGTCATGATACAACCAAAAATGTAAATGTATATTTTTGGGATTTTATGTGATAGACCAACACAAAGTGGCACATAATTGAGAAGTGGAAGGCAATTAATAAATGATTTTCAACATATTTTACAAATAAATATGTGAAAAGTGTGGTGTGCATTTGTATTCAGCCTCTTTTACTCTGACACCCCTAACTAAAATCTAGTGGAACCAATTGCCTTCAGAAGTCACCTAATTAGTAAATAGAGTTCACCTGTGTGTAATCTAATCTGATTATAAATACAGCTGCTCTGTGAAGCCCTCAGAGGTTTGTTAGAGAACCTTAGTGAACAAACAGCATCATGAAGGCCAAGGAACACATCAGACAGGTCAGGGATAAAGTTGTGGAGAAGTTTTTAGCAGGGTTATGCGTGTACACACGAGCAGACTTTTGAAAGTTCATAGCCGGTAGCTAATAGCTGCCCTAGCGTCGTTGTTCGTTCCTCGGACTAGCATACAGACAAACTGATTTTTTGACCGGACTTGAGTCCGTCGGAAAGATTTGAAACATGTTCTATTTCTAAAGTGTGTCTGATTTTTCAACAGCAAAGGTCCGATGAAGTGCACACACGATCGAATTGTCCGGCGGATTCGTCCTGTCAGACCTTTGCTGTCGAAAAGTCCGGTCGTGTGTACACGGCATTAGGTTATAAAAAAAAATCCCAAGCTCTGAACATCTCACAGAACACTGTTCAATCCATCATCCAAAAATGGAAAGAGTATGTACCACTTCAAACCTACCAAGACATGGCCGTCCACCTAAACCGACCGGCCGGGCAAGGAGAGCATTAATCAGAGAAACAGCCAAGAGGCCCATGGTAACCCTGGAGGAGCTGCAGAGATCCACAGCTTAGGTGGAAGAATCTGTCCACAAGACAACTATTAGTCGTGCACTCCACAAATCTGGGCTTTATGAAAGAAAGAGTGGCAAGAAGAAAGCCATTGTTGAAGGAAAGCCATAAGAAGTCCCATTTGCAGTTTGTGAGAAGCCATGTGGGGGACACAAACATATGGAAGAAGGTGCTCTGATCAGATGAGGCCAAAATGGAACCTTTTGGCCTAAAAGCAAAACGCTATGTGTGGCGGAAAACTAACACTGCATATCACGCTGAACACACCATCCCCACTGTAAAACATGGTGGTGGGAGCATCATGTTGTGGGATGCTTTTCTTCAGCAGGGATGGGGAAGCTGGTCAGAGTTGATGGGAAGATGGATGGAGCCAAATACAGGGCAATCTTAGAAGAAAACCTGTTAGAGTCTGCAAAAGACTTGAGACTGGGGCAGAGGTTCACTTTCCAGCAGGACAATGACCCTAAATATACAGCCAGAACTACAATGGAATGGTTTCGATCAAAGCATATTCATATGTTAGAATGGCCCATTCAAAGTCCAGACCTAGATCCAAATGAGAATCTGTTGCAAGACTTGAAAATTGCTGTTCTCAGATTCTCTCCATCCACTGAGGTATACTGGGATGCGTCATGCGGTGCACTGGTATGCCATTCACAATGAATGTCATTTCGAAGCAGTGCTTACAATGGAGGTACATTGCCATGCATTGTGTCAATGAGACGTAACATGTACATTTTACTGAGTTTTTTTGCAAGCCCAAATGTGAATGCGGCTGCAATCATTTTTTAGGCTCTTTTCCTTTATTTTCAGTTATCTAGTTATCTATCCAGTAACACACTTTCTGACTAAGCCCTGGTTCAAACCTGTTTGATTTGTCATGCAATTTGACAGTTCAAAATCACACGACAAGTCTCACCCCATTGCCAGCCATGGAACAGCTCAAATCGTTACAAATCAAGTTGCAGCAACTTTGAAAAAGGTTCCTGCACTACTTTTTGTGATTTCATTGCGACTTGCATTGACTTCTGTTAAATGAAGTTGCAAGCCACAATGAAATGGCACATCAAAATTGCACTGATTGGGCAGCTTTGAAATTACTCTGAAGTAGCATGATTTCAAAGCCGCACTGGTGTGAACCGGGGCTTGGGGTAGCTACAATCCCCCCACCTCTATATCTATGGAGGAGCAATGTAACCCTTCTTGAACAGCAGCACCATCTATCTGTGGAGGGGGCACAGTTAGATGGATTAGTAGATTTAGATGGACTTTACATCAGTGACTAACAAATTTAAGTCTAATGCCAGCTAACACTTTTTAAAAAGTTACAGAAATAGGTTTCTTTTTGGATAAATTAATAACTGATGACCATTATAAGCACCTCTGTCAGTGTTAAATGGTTTGTCTCAACCTTTAACCGCCAGCTTGGTCAAATAAAAAAAGTCAACAAATAACAGACTTATACTGGCCAGATCACTGGGTAATAAGACTTTGTCACAGGGAATACTCAGGGAAAAACAGACTACTTTGTTATTGGTAGTAAAAGATTGCATCATTTATATAATTTTGTTATTTTGCCCATAGTTGCATTTTAATGTAATATTTAACTAATATATGTAATTTTGTATCCCTATGTTTAAAATCTTTAAGACATATGCAGGAAGTTGCTATGTACTGTAATGGGATAGTAATAGCAAGACAAGTGGTGCAACATCCATTAAAATGTATTGCTTCTAGAAATTACTTTCAGAACTGCTGATTCTGGCAGCATTTTATCCCAGGTCAATGTGCTATAAACGGCTACTTTTCTAAATATAAGCTCTAGGGAACACATAATGTCCAAAGGGTTTATACGAGTACTGTTTTCCTAAGTTACCTATTTTCTGTGCTGTCAGCATTAGCACAAGATAAAAACAAGCTTATATGTATGTCCAGACCCTAGAATAAATAGAGTGTACAGTGGTTGTATATATATTTTTTTTATTAATCACAACATAGGCTAAAAAAAACAAATGAAAAAAAAAACTATTTTAATAAGTTACTGTGAACCTTAACCCCTTCGTGCCTAAGGGTAAAACAAATGTTAATGTATAAGCACAATTTTGCAACTTTTACATGTGTTAATAAAACAGTACATATCATCACAACTGCTTTGTGCATCCAGGTGGATTATACCACATTTTTCAGGACAAATTGGGCTTTTATTTGGTGGATAATGGTAATGGATATCTCCTGATTTTTTTTTATTATGAAATGGAGACTGTCCCAAAATAGTAAAAATAGTTTTTGTTAAATTTAGCTGTATATTTTTTTGCTACTACCATAACCTTCCACCAAAGAAAAACCCAAATGTAACTCCCCTGCTCCTGACAATTGCAGTGATACCACGTATGTGAATGTTAGTTGTTGTTTGTACCCATAGAACAGCCCAAAAACAATAGTGCACATTTTGCTTTTGTTTTATCCTACCTAAAACTCACTGACACTAACTGGCACTGATACTAACTTAAAAAAAAATCCTGTCCAAAAAAAAAAAAGACCCTGACCTTTGACCCTGATCTTGACCAAAACACTAACCCTGGCACTGACCTTGAGCTCAACCCTTTACCTAGGTTTTTTTTTCCATTTTTTTTTATTTATTTATTTATTTATTTTTTACACACGCTTTTTTTTCTCTCTGCAAGGACAGAGAGATACAATGTATCTCTTTCCTACATTCACAGAAAGAAAAAACACAGGGGCGGGCCTCACAGGGGAGAAAGATACACAAATATGTGACCCCGCGGAAAAAAGCCTAGTCCAGTGCGGCCGAATATTTGCATTTGTTTGGTGTGAAGGGCTTAACTCAAACTATGAAGATTTGCTATGTTATAGGAAATGCCTAGAAATGTTAATTTTGCCTAAAGCTTACCCTGAGGAATGTACATTTTGTGTTCTAAATTCTTCTGAAAAATAGCAGTGTACTTCCTATGTCTACAGGATCATCTCTGTGTACGTGCAGTATTAAATCCAAAGCACTATGCTTCTGATTTCTAGTCTTAAAAGATTTGGACTGAGATTTGGTGAGGCTATTACTGTACTGCTCAGTGTTTGTGCTAGAGAATGAAGCTGTACCTCAGGACTTACAGGTCCTTCTGTGGATCTGTGCTTTCTGCACCTTTCCTTATATTTGTAAAATATTCCCCCACTAGTTATCGGATTATGGGCATGGATAAAGAAACTCTGTTGTGTGTCAAAGTACTAATTCTCTCTTTGGGATGATCTAAGGATTCAGTCTGAACACAGGTTTGGACTGAACTTTGGCTGTTCAGTTGTCCATCTGAATGCCAGCCTTTTTGCTAATTATGCAGGAGCCAAGCATTTCTATAATGCCTCTAAAACATAATTGGTAAATTTATACCAGCATGTATGGTCCTTTCTTTCACATGTTGGGCTTTATTTATAAAAAAAAATATTTGACAGGGTCACTTTAACTTTCTGAGATCATGCATGCAGGGCTTTACAGGCATTTTGTATGCCCAACACAATTTATTGGTGCTTCCTGCTTTCAGGGGGCCGCATGTGCCACGTGTAGCCTGCCATACTCCAGGAGACCGGAGAGTGCACATTGTTATCCAGTGTGCACAACCACTGCTGCATATCGGCGGCCTGAGCAGAATCTGAAGTGCTGAGTTTGGGGGTGCTGATAGCCAGAGCCACCTTGGTGCACAGCAGAGAGTGGACTAATTGCTGTGTGTGACCAGATGGTGAGCTGCAATATCACTGGGAATGGTGAGCTACTGCTCTGGGGATTTTACTATCTGTTGCTAGAGACTGAACTGTTAAGGAACTGACCATACAGTCATCAAGTAGCCTTATTGCTGCCGGCATGCTTGACTAAGACTATTCTCAAGTGCACTAATAGTACAACTGTGCCCCAAAGCTAGCCGGCTGAAGAGTTATTACTAAGGACTGTCCCTTTAAAGCTGCTACCCAGAAACCTTAATCTACTGCTTATGCTAAGAGGTAAATCTCAGGGGACATTACACCATATCCTAGCCTTTCTCCTAGAGCAGGGGTATTGAATTGAAATTCCCGGAGGTTCAGTCACGGAAATTTTCTTCCAGCAGAGGTCCGTATCACGTGTTTGATTCTTAATGGCACCTTGAAGCACTGGCATGCTTTGCACATTTTTTTGAGTACCAAACCAGCTTGGTGCAGTGCAATTTAAAGAAAGAGTCAGGGACTCTTTTTTTTTGCGTTTCTGCATGTAAGACAGGCCATTAAAATGAAATGGGCTGCTTGCACGCAGAACACGAGTAGCAATACTATAAACCTAGCCTCAGGTCCTTCACATCACAATCCCATCATTACAACAGTGTTCTCAGCCCCCTCTGTACACCACAACCCCCCCTCCACATCTCAGCCCCCCTTCACATCACAGTTCTGTCCTCTTTACCTCAAGATCACCCCTTTACATACCAAAAGAAAAGTACTGGGAGCCTGCTTAATAACAGTCTCCCCCTTTACAGCAGTGTTTTCAACCCCCTTCACATCACTCCCCCCCATTAATATCACCTCCCCTTCACAATTTTTGTTCTGTGCCCCCTTTATATCAGCCCCTCCTCCTTCACATTACTGTCCTCAGCCCCCCTTCATATCAACCCCCTCGCATCCCTGTCATCCTACCTCATCCCCCCTTTATATCATCCCTCTCTTCCTTCACATTCATGTCCTCACCCCCTCCTTCACATTCCTGTCCCCCCCTTTCCCTTCCTGTCCTCAGCTCCCCTTTACATTCTTGTCCTCACCCCCCCCCTTACATTCCTGTCTCCACCTTCCTCCTACCCATTTCCATTCCTGTCCTCATCCCCCACTCCCAGCCCTTTCCATTCCTGTCCTTACTCCCCCTTTACGTTTCTAAACCCCCCTTTCCATTCCTCAGCCTCCCTTCAGATTCCTGTCCTCACCCCCCCACCCCTTTACACTCCTGTCCTCACCCCGCACATCTTTACATTCCTGTCCTCAGCCCCCCTTCACATTCCTGTCCTCACCCCCCTACCCCTTTACATGCCTGTCCTCAGTTCCCCCTCCCCCCCTTTATATCACTTCCCTCCTCCAGATTCCTGTCCTTGGCCCCCCTTCACATCATCTTTGGCTTCCTCTACATCCTTCAGTCCAGCAGTGACATAGCTCTCTCTAATGTCCTACCTACACAGGGTTGAAGGCAGGAGGCACATCAGTTTAGAGGTGACATCAGCAGCAGGACAGCTCCGCATGGACGTCGGGCGGTAGGACAGCTCCGCATGGACGGCAGGTGGCAGGACAGCTCAGTATGGAGTCTAGCAGCAGGACAGCTCTGCATTGATGGCAGAAGGCAGGAGGCTGACATTGGCAGCAGCACAGCTCTGCGTGGACGATGGGAGGCGGGAGGATGACATTGGAGGCAGGACAGCTTCAGAAGGAGGGTGGAAGCTACACAACTTTTCCTTTTAATCAGCTTGTGATTGGTTGCTAACAACCAATCACCTGCTAGTTAACTTGAATAGTTTACTTTGCGGCTCCATCCAGAGCTGTACTGCCTCCGATGTCAGCTCTAGGTTGATTTGCCTCCCGTCGTCCATATGGAGCTGTCTTTCCCTTGGCTTGATGAGGATGACGGCAGTAAGGCTGACTGACCAAGGCTCACTGGATGCGGACTGCGGTCTGCCATTTAGTGATGTCTGTCCTACAGTGCATTCTAGACTAGTTACACTATTATTATTCACATTGCAGTTAATGCTAATATGCACTTTGCTGATTAACCACCTCAATACTGGGCACTTTCACCCCCTTCCTGCCCAAGCCGTTTTTCTGCTTTCAGTGCTGTCGCACTTTGAATGACAATTGCGCGGTCATGCAACTCTGTACCCAAACAAAATTTTTATAATTTTTTCCCCACAAATAGAGCTTTCTTTTGGTGGTATTTGATCACCTCTGCGGTTTTTATTTCTTTTGTTTTCTAAACAAAAGAAGAGGGACAAGTTTGAAAAAACACAATATTTGTATCTTTTTGCTATAATAAATATCCAATTTAAAAAAAAAAAACAAAACATTTTTTCCTCAGTTTAGGCTGATACGTATTCTTCTGCATATTTTTGGTAAAAAAATACGCACGCCCCCTAGTGGCCCGGAAAGGCGATCACGTCATATGACAACGGCCCAGAACAATAGCTGCCTCGTCCCGCCATCATATGACATTGGGCGGGCGGCTAGTGGTTAATCCCAGTCTAGTGTTATAGTTCTCTATTCTAAGCGACCTTGGCATAGTGATTATACTGGCTAGCAGACTGTGTCCGAATCTACCTTTTGCGTGTTCATTTATGCTCAAACCACCATTTATTCTAATCCATACCAACACATTGAGTTAATTTACTAAACGGTCTTGTGTGTTTTTCCTGGTACTAACTCACTCTCACAGCTGAATGCAAGGTATCTATACTCCTGTTTTAATGAAAGTTACTGCAAGCACCTTTAAGAACAAGTGTGTCAGAGAGGCTGAGGTTGTTCTTGGAGTCGTGGTGCAGAAGAAGAAGAATTATCAAACGGCTCCTGCAGGGGTAGTGTTACACACCTTTTCACAAACAAGCTAAATACATATGCAATACCATGCAAAAGTTTGGGATCACTATGAAAGGCCCTTATTTTCTTGAAAGGAGGAACCTTTTCCCTTCCCATTCCTCACATTATGTAAGTCAATAGCTGCATTATCCCCGGTTCATCTGAAAACTTCTCGTTCCATAAATATATTGGTTAAACTGCTGCAGCTTACTGCCATATATATAAGGGGATTCTAAAATGCATTCATCTCACTGCTATTCTCTAGTTTACTGACAGCTTTATTTTGCAGGCAGACTGTGGGGGCTGCTTGTTAGGCAAAAGTGTTACCTTGCCTATTACATACTTGAAAGGTTTTTGGCAGTCTGCCCAGTCACAGTAAGAAAAAAAAAAACTGCTCATAGCACATTCCAGTCATCCACTCACTTCTCTGTTTTATTTACATACTGAAGCCGTACCCAGTCATGTCAGTGACCAGAATAATCTGTAATTATTTTATGTCAATTTTTCTGTGCAACACAAATGGCTACAATAATGTGCATTAACATAAAAGCTCAATAATATAATGAAATCTGTGTCTTGAGATAAGGAAGAGCTAGAGGTGTTTCTTTAGAAACTGAATAATGGAATGCAGGTATTGCTGCTAAAAATATTTACTATGAAAAATGCCTTTGTGTAACATTTGTAGTCATTTTTTTTGTTTTGTGTGTGATAGGCACAGGTACCTGGATTTATGTAATGCCTAAGCTTTTTTTAACTGTGCTCCTGTGGGGAGATTCATCCTCTCTATTTGTCCTCTTGACCACTGCAAATGGGGCAGAAAGTGATGGGACTTCCCAAATTTTACAGTTGTCACCAGAACTGGAGATGAGGGTACATCTTCTAATTAGGACACTTGTTCCAGTGACAGCAGTCTAAAAAGGATTTTTTCTGACACTTCACTGCAATAGGAACACAAGCAGCAAAACTAATTTGCCAGGGGGTTTAACCCTTCCCTATTCTAATTCTATCCACTCTAATGCCCCGTACACACGGTCGGACTTTGTTCGGACATTCCGACAACAAAATCCTCTGATTTTTTCCGACGGATGTTGGCTCAAACTTGTTTTGCATACACACGGTTGCACAAAGTTGTCGGAATTTCCGATCGCCAAGAACGCGGTGACGTACACCACGTACGACAAGACTAGAAAAGGCCGGTTCAGAACCAAGCGCGGCACCCTTTGGGCTCCTTTTGCTAATCTCGTGTTAGGAAAAGTTTGGTGAGAGACGATTCGCGCTTTTTCAGACTCGTGGCTTTCAGATCGTTTTCTGACGTTCAGTTTGTGCTTGTGGGTTTGTATCTGCTCTTCAGTGCGTGCAGTCAGTTCGTATTGGAGTTTTCTGTGCGATCTTGTCCGCTCGTTGCTGTTTTTCAGGTTGCTCTTCACAGGCCTTGCTGTTCTTCAGTGCGTTCTGTTACTTCGTTCTGAGCAGCCGACCGTTTTCTAGCCATGTTGCGTATGCGTACTCCTCGTAGAGTTCGTGCTGTGCGGGGGCTTGGTGTTGGGGTCCTGACCTTGACACAAGTCCAGTCCATGAACAGGGTGAGGAGGAGTTCATGGACCAAGAATTGGTTGCTTCAGCGTGACCAGTTCTGTCATATGCCTTTGCTCCGTGAGATCCGTGAGAATAATCCTGATGATTTCAGGAACTTTCTCCGGATGACAGACCCCGTGTTTCACCGTTTGTTGGCTTCGCTGACCCCCTATATCAGCAGGCAGGATACCTGCATGAGGCAAGCCATCACTCCGGAGCAGAGGTTGGTCGCTACCTTGCGGTATTTGGCCACAGGGAGAAGCCTGCAGGACCTCAAGTTCTCGACAGGCATCTCCCCCCAGGCTCTGGGGATCATTATCCCAGAGACCTGTTCTGCCATCATACAGGTCCTGCAGAAGGAGTATATGAAGGTAAGATTTTTATCCTTTTATATCACATTTTATGGTATTGAATGTTTGCTAATATATTGTATTTCTTCCCTCATTCCCTAATTACCATGATTGTAATATGCTGTGAATATCCCCTTTGTCCTCATGCATGCTGGATTTTTATGTAATTATTATTTTAGGTCCTTCATTCATATTTGCCCTTCAATAACCTCCCCAGCATGGTGTCTCCTGCCCTATATTCACCTCATGTAGTCACTTAACAATGTATTTTATCGCTCTATAGTAGTGCTTTACCCCAAACACCCCCTAAAATGTTTGGAAATGTTATTTTTGATTTAAATTCAGGCAGAGGGCCAGAGGCTTTTTTTTGTGGTGTCCCCAAATTTTTTGTAACCCTCCCTCCCCCAACTGCTAAGTCAGCTGATCCCAATTCTCTATCCTCAATCATCTATCTGCTGACTTTGCCAAACCCATACACACTATACCCACCTTTGTAGTGCTCAGATTTATGGATGAATTCCCCAAAGCATGTAGTGCAAGGGCCTGCCTGTATACTTTCCAATGGTACTGTTTAAAGTTTTTGTATCCTATTATGATCTTGATAGGTAATAGCAGAATGTCCAAATGTGCTCAAATGTGTACAGTGTGTATTTATATCTTTGTATTATGACACTTCTTACCTGTCCAGTGGGCTGCCAATAGTGTAAATAAGGAGGGGCTGTTCCAAGTAATACCCTGTATTTAGGCATTCATCTCTCAATGAAGTGAAGAGGGTTACCTGTCCAAGAGTTCCCCCCCCCTATAATGTTAGAAATGGCCCATGAGAGGCGGAGAGGGGGAATATGATAGGTGTACCTTATACTTTGTTGTTGTAAAATTCCCCTTAATAAATGCTATCTGGAGGTTGACCCATAATGTTTGTGTCTAATCTGCTTGCCATGTTTCTGTGAAAAAATAGTAATGTTTATTGTTTTTTCCTCAACAGTTTCCATCCACGCCACAGGAATGGCAGACTGTGGCCTCCCACTTTGCCCAGCGGTGGGACTTTCCTAACTGCGGAGGGGCAATTGATGGGAAACACGTCCACATCGTCCCACCACCCAACTCGGGGTCGTACTATTATAATTACAAGGGGTTTAATAGTATAGTGATGTTGGCAGTGGTGTCGGCTAATTACGAGTTCTTGTATGTGGACGTGGGAAAGAATGGCCGGATGTCCGATGGTGGAGTGATCGCCCAGACGGAGTTCTACAGGCGTCTCCAGAATGGCAGCTTGGACTTGCCACCTCCAGAGGACAATGTTGAAGGTCTCCCATTTGTGTTCGTTGCTGATGAAGCGTTTGCGCTGGGGGACCACCTGATGCGGCCATTCCCGATGAGGACCCTCACCCCGGAACAGAGGGTTTTTAATTACCGGCTGGCCAGAGCCTGAAGAGTGGTGGAGAACACATTTGGAATCCTGGCCAGCCGGTTCTGACTATTTCTGACACCCATCCATATGGCGGAGTATAAACTGAACCATATTATACTGGCGTGCTGTGTTCTCCATAATTTTTTAAGAAAACATTCAGCCAACTATGCTGGCTCAGTTGGGCCTGAAGCCGGAATCCCAAATACATCAACAATGACGGCGCTTGAAAGCGGCCGTCCTGGCTTGCCCTCCCTGAGTGCCCGTGATGTCCGGTTACGATACCTGGAGTTCTTTGCGGGTAGGGGGGCTATCAATATGCCAGACAATCTGTGACACCTTTTTCAAATAAAAAGCAATTCTTGGTGGACATTTACTGCTTGTGTTTGTTTGAGCTGACCCTGACAGAAATGTGTTGAGTGCAGAAAATGTCGTGATTGGGTTACCTTATAAAGAATAGTGTTGGCTGGTACTTCCTAAATGCAAAAACACATTTCACTACAAGTGCACTTGCAACTGCACTGAACCTGCACTTGTAGTGCAAAGTGTATTTGCCCTTAGGAAATAACCCCCATTTTTGCATAAAACAGCTATTACATCACCCCAAAAGTGTTGTAGTGTTGAGACAATAATCCACACATTCTTGAGTAAGGCACTTTTTTTATACCTGCACAATCACATGTGCATTTACCAAAGGTTTTTAAAACAAACCAACATGTTTGTTGTATAACAATTTTTGCAGTAGCATTATCAAAAATCGAAATATCCATTTCAGATAAAACAGGCCTGTGTAAAACCAACAAGAAAGCCAAAAAACTTGAACTTACAAAGTTCACATTAGGTAAAACCTGAAGGCTATATCAGACATCAGTATTTAGGAACTGGGTTTGATATAGCGTTCAGATGGGGGGAAATCACCCCTGGAAAAGCCAAATTTGGAAGATGCACACCAATTTACGAATGTCAACATATGCTATCTGCCATCAGGGGGGATCAAGGGACGTGTTTTGGGGGAGCAAGCCCTTACTCAATGCGACTTTATAATTGAGGAAGGGGTTGCACCCCCAAAACGCGTCCATTGATCTCCCGTGATGGCAGATAGCACATGTTGGCACACTGTGTGCATCCTCCAAATTTGGCTTTTCTAAACATTGTCAAAATTTTAGCAAGATAAAACAGGTGATTTTGTAGGGTTTAAATTCGCCCCAAAACATCAATGATGTTATTATTTTTTTTAATAACATCACTGATTTGTTTCTGTATGTTTTGCAATTGGAGATTACACCCCATGATCTCCCCGATCAGTATCTGGGCACTTTCAGATGTGAAACGTTCTCTCTCCCTCACATCACGATCACCTAAAAAGAGATAAAGAACAAAAAAAAAGGTCTCAAAAATCTGCCAACATCCATCTCTTTTACCTGAGCCTGTGGTCGCAGACACTCACCTGTTGTGGTGCCAATCTCCACCACGTCTTCTTCTTCCTCCTGCTCAGCTTCTTGGGTTGGTATTTCCCCTTCAGAGGGGGGGGGGGGGTCTCTGGTCTCCTGGGATGAGGGGTGTCCTCCGAGTCTTTTCTCCCCTATGTAAAACAAAAATGGTATACTTAGCACACAGACATTTGATGGTAGAACTAGAAATAGGAAACATTGCTTGGAAGTGGGGTACAATTGTCTATTTTAGCCGAGTTCCAAGATGTATATTTTTTATTGTCCTTTGTCAAGCTGCAATACTTTACCTGTTTGGTACAAGCTTCACAGATGTAGCCCCCCCTATAGTATACACTGGAGCACCTGTGTGCCCCCCCTAATAAAAATGGTGTTCTTGTGTCCCACACTAGTGCTCCAGTGTCCAGATGTGAAAACAGCTGCTCAGTGTCCTCTCCTTACACACAATCTAGTTGGCATTTCATTCTAGTAACAAACCCATCTACACAAACAAATATTTGGCATCCACGTAGGCCCAAAAAAAATGTGGGAAAATGCATATGGCCTAAACAATGGTGTTCTAGAGGCCGAAAGAAAAATGTTTGATACAAACGAATAATGGGCCCATGAACATTAAAGTTGACCTTTTTAAACGTTACAATTACTAAAAGCATATGGAGCAGAACGAACGGAATAAAGACAGAAAGAATAGGAACACAGCACAACTACTTACTTTTTTGCAGCACTCTCCGGATCTTTCGGTACTGCTCTGGCTCTCTCAACTTCAGGTCCGACCACCGCTTCCTGAGCTGATCTTTAGATCTTCGTACCCCGAAATTCCTCTCCAGACTCCGGACCACTTTACCAATGATTTTGGCCTATCTGATGTTGGGGTGGGGGTAAGGCCCATATTTTCCGTCATAGTCGGACTTCTTCATGATGTCTACCATCTCCAACATCTCCCCAAACGACATATTTGTGGCCTTAAAATGTCTCCTTCTGGATCGGGACGTGCCTGGATCCGGGCTTTCCTCCTCCTCCTCCTCGTTGTTAGAATTATCACGCACCTGTTGTAACTCCGCCATCATGCTCTTCCCCCACTGCGCCGAACGAAAAGGGGCGGGGAATAGACTAGAAAGAACGTCAGGGGTGGGCGGAGTTACACGCATGCGCAGTGTGTATAAAGCGTAACACGCGTGCGTATTACGTACGATCTGTAAGCGGAGGAAGGAGCATTGGACGCGCCGATCGTAAGAACGAAGGTAAGAGACAAACTTGGGCCTATACTGCTTCTAGATTGAGGCCTATATTGTAACAAGATTAGGAGAGTTTGGTCTGACATTAGGCTTTGTCTTGTGTTGTGTCTTGCAGTGAACATGGATTTCTTAATGAGAGATACTGACTTCATGTCACTATTCATTGATATGCTAAGTGAGCTGCCCTGTCTGTGGGAAATTACCAACCCCCATTTCAAGAACCAAGCAAAGAGGAAGGCAGCACTGGAGCAATTGTGTGAAATTGTGAAGCAGGTGATCCCCACGGCAGACATCACTTATTTAAAGATATTAATTGGTTGCCTGAGGAGCACATATCTGAGGGAGCGCAATAAAGTCCTTGATTCGCAGAGATCCAGAGCAGCAGATGACATCTATGTCCCCAGGATGTTGTACTACGACAGGCTGCACTTTCTGGCAGGCCAGACTGAACCCAGGCCATCCCTCTCAAGTCTTCCTTCCACGCTTCCTTCCTTCCCGGCTGAGGCTTCTGACGCCCAACCTGGGCCTTCCAGGCCACATGTGGAGGAGCCCAGATTGAGCCAGGTATAGCATTCCTCTAAATATTTCTGCTTGTCCAATCAATGATGTTACCTAGATGTTAGTTGGGAGTACTAATTTAGGATTGTGATTGATGATGCAAAACATTACAACTATGTCCCTTTTTCATACACAGGGAAGTCTCAGCCAGGAGGTGGCCGGGCCGAGCCGGCTGGCTGATATCAAGGTCCCTCCACCACACCTGAAAACAGAAAGTGGCAGTAGGACGAGTGCCCTAGAGGAGGCGGCTATCGGATTCTTTTGGAGGGCTACAGAGGTCCTGGGAGCACCCCACACCAGGCAGGAGAACATTGCTGCATTCATTGCCTATAAAATGCAGAGGATGGAGGAGGGCCAAAAAGCCATGTGTCAGGCCCTCATATCAGAGGCTCTGGAGAAAGGTGTGAGGGGCCAAATTACACCTCACACACAGCTTTGGGATGGTCCTCCTCCTCCTCCTGCAGGTCCTCCTCCTCCTCCTCCCTCTCCTCCAGGTCCTCCCAGTCCTCCTCCAGGTCCTCCCAGTCCTCCTCCTCCTCCTCCTCCAGGTCCTACTCCTCCTCCTGCCACATCTCCAACTGCACAGCCACAGCCCGGAAGGAAGCGTGAAAGGAAGACCAGAGAGTGATTGCCCTGGATCCAGTCTGGTCGGCCAAAAGATGCAGCCTCTTGTGGTACCACAGCCTGGGGACACAGATGTCATCTGCTGCTATCCGGATCTCTGTGAATCCCGGACCAGACTGCCCTCCCTTATATATGGACTCCTCAGGCCACCAATTTTGATGTTTAAGAATTGATGTCTGCCGTGGGGGTCCCAGGCTTCGCTAATTTCTCCTGTTGATCCAGTGTTGCCTTCCTCTTTGTTTGGTTCTGATCCCTTAATAAAGGATTTTTGTTTTGAATTATACTCTCCTATGTGTTTTACTTCAAAAATGACAGTTTGTTTGTGAGGGTTCAGGTACATTTCTAATATACAATGTGAAATGAACAAGGGACACCAACAACAAACAATCTCCTGGAGATTAAATAATAAAAGATATCAATGGTGTTGGGGTAACTTGACACACAAAACACACACAAAAATATTCTGGAGTAAAAATAAAAATAACATTGAACAAAGATCAGCCTTGGAAAAAATCCAAACATTAAAGAAAAAAAAAGGCTTAAAATAAAAAAAAAACAATATATAAAACTGTCAGATGTGACAACTAATAACAATATATTGAGGGAATCCCACTAAAAAAACACAAATAAAACTTTGTGAGAAGTGTGTGTGAATATGAGCAGCAAAACTACTTAATTCTTGTCACATTATAAAGAAGAAGAGAGTGCGCTGTATTAAACCATTTTTTACATTGCAGCGTGACGAAAGTGCTGTATCCATTGCGAACGCTAAGTTTACCAGAACGAGCTGTCCCGTGTCGGAATTTCTTCTGAGCATGCGTGGCACTTTGTGCGTCGGAACAGGCCACACACGGTTGGAATTGACGCGATCGGATTTTGTTGTCGGAAAATTTTATCTCCTCCTGTCCAACTTTGTGTGTCGGAAAATCCGATGGAAAATGTCCGATGGCGCCCACACACGGTCGGAATTTCCGACAACACGCTCCGATCGGACATTGTCCATCGGAAAATCCGACCGTGTGTACGGGGCATAAATGTTTGAAATGTTTTAGATATAACTTAACATGAATTTTTAAAGTTGTTTGCATATAAAAAGTTGCAATTGAGCAGTATTTATAGCAAAAAAAAAATACCAAGGGGCCTGTTTATAAATGTTTTAACACCAATTTTACACATCTTTCAACCAGGGTTCACATGCTTTTCCAACGGAACCCAACGGAACCCACCTGGAAAAAATGTATAAATTGGCAAAAGTACAAACAGTTAATAAAGATAGATTTAAAGTGTCACTAAACCCACATCATAAAAAACTCTCAATAAATACTTTATTACATGCAGTTTATACTCACTCAGTCACTATGGGATTCATTTTCTGTATTCTGCAATAAACCTGGTTGATCCTGCTGTTCTCTATCGCCTCCTTCTGTCCATGTCCCCTATGCAGCTAGGGATTTTGCAGAGCAATGTTGGCAGCTCTGTACATTTTTAGTGAGTTTCTATGCTGAAACCTCCCTATCACATCTGAGCAACCCATGTGACTATAGAGTCACATATGTGGGCCTATACACAGTGGAAAAATGGCAGCCCATAGGACTGTCTGCATGGGCATGTATTAAAAAACCTGTGCATTCCCATGCAGCACACAGACCCCCTGCAGGGGTATATGCTATAATACACCTTTGTTAAAAAAGAGCATACAGAAAATTTTAACTGGCCATTAACATTTCAATTGACTATCAGAAAGCTTGATGGATTAGCTGGTTTGGATATTTACCAAGGATTAAAGGTATTTTTTTCAACAGCTACACCAAGGAATTATATCATTTCTGCTGATGGAAAACTTCAGAACTTCGAGATCACCTGACAAAATGCTTTTGGAAACATGGCCAGTATGGTTGAGAATGAATCTAGGTTTAATATGAGGGGTTTGGAGGTTTGAGTAAGCGCTAACTTTAGCACAAAACGCATCACACTTTAATGTTCCTATCATACCTGTGATGTGATTTTAATGCTTCGATAAAGATACCAAGGAATGCAGGAATATTCCGGATTTGTGCATGTTACTGAATCTCACAGACGAGCTGCGCAGCACCCTGGGTTCCAGTTCACAACATGTGAGAGTCGGTCACTCACCTAGAACGGCATTACTTTGTATTCAATATGAGGGGGTTCGGGAAACATTACTGAAGTTTGGGTGCCAAATCCAAACCCTATTTCATTCTATGGGAGCAAAATGTTATAAAAACAGTAATGGCTATTTTCTTGGCAAAGGATTGTCATACAGATGGCATGGGGGCTTGGCACTGTCCTGGCAAACCTGTAACTAGGGATGAGCTTCGAGTTCGAGTCGAACTCATGTTCTACTCGAACATTGGCTGTTCGCAAGTTCGCCGAACAGCGAACAATTTGGGGTGTTCGCGGCAAATTCGAATGCCGCGGAACACCCTTTAAAAGTCTATGGGAGAAATCAAAAGTGCTAATTTTAAAGGCTTATATGCAAGTTATTGTCATAAAAAGTGTTTGGGGACCCGGGTCCTGCCCCAGGGAACATGGATCAATGCAAAAAAAAGTTTTAAAAACGGACGTTTTTTCAGGAGCAGTGATTTTATTAATGCTAAAAGTCAAACAATAAAAGTGTAATATCCCTTTAAATTTCGTACCTGGGGGGTGTCTATAGTATGCCTGTAAAGGGGCGCATGTTTCCTGTGTTTAGAACAGTCTGACAGCAAAATGACATTTGGAAGGAAAAAACTCATTTAAAACTACCCGCGGCTATTGCATTGCCGACAATACACATAGAAGTTCATTGATAAAAACGGCATGGGAATTCCCCACAGGGCAACCCCGAACCAAAATAAAAAAAAAAAAAATGATGTGGGAGTCCCCCTAAATTCCATACAAGGCCCTTCAGGTCTGGTATGGATATTAAGGGGAACCCCAGCCAAAATTTTAAAAAAAATTGACGTGGGGTTCCCCCTAAATTCCATACCAGACCCTTCAGGTCTGGTATGAATTTTAAGGGGAACCCCGCGCCAAAAAAAAAAAAAAACGGCGTGGGGTCCCCCCAAAAATCCATACCAGACCCTTATCCGAGCACGCAACCTGGCAGGCCGCAGGAAAAGAGGGGGGGACGAGAGTGCGCCCCCCCCCTCCTGAACCGTACCAGGCCACATGCCCTCAACATTGGGAGGGTGCTTTGGGGTAGCCCCCCAAAACACCTTGTCCCCATGTTGATGAAGACAAGGGCCTCATCCCCACAACCCTGGCCGGTGGTTGTGGGGGTCTGCGGGCGGGGGGCTTATCGGAATCTGGAAGCCCCCTTTAACAAGGGGACCCCCAGATCCCGCCCCCCCCCTGTGTGAAATGGTAAGGGGGTACTTACCCCTACCATTTCACTAAAAAACTGTCAAAAATGTTAAAAATGACAAGAGACAGTTTTTGACAATTCCTTTATTTAAATGCTTCTTCTTTCTTCCTTCATCTTCTTCTTCTTCTGGTTCTTCTGGCTCTTCTGGTTCTTCCTCCGGTGTTCTCGTCCAGCATCTCCTCCGCGGCGTCTTCTATCTGCTTCTCCTCGGGCCGCTCCGCACCCATGGCATGAGGGGGGAGGCTCCCGCTCTTCTCTTCATCTTCTTCATCTTCTTCTTCTTCTTCATCTCTTCTTCCTTCTTCTCTTCTTCAATTCTTCTCCGGGCCGCTCCGCAGCCATGCTGGCATGGTGGGAGGCTCCCGCTGTGTGACGGCGTCTCTTCGTCTGACGGTTCTTAAATAACGGGGGGCGGGGCCATCCGGTGACCCCGCCCCCTCTGACGCACGGTGACTTGACGGGACTTCCCTGTGACGTCACGGGGAATGCCACAGGGAAGTCCCGTCATGTCCCGTGCGTCAGAGGGGGGCGGGGTCACCGGGTGGCCCCGCCCCCCGTTATTTAAGAACCGTCAGACGAAGAGACGCCGTCACACAGCGGGAGCCTCCCACCATGCCAGCATGGCTGCGGAGCGGCCCTGAGAAGAATTGAAGAAGAGAAGAAGGAAGAAGAGAAGAAGAAGAAGAAGAAGATGAAGAAGAAGATGAAGAAGAGAAGAAGATGAAGAGAAGAGCGGGAGCCTCCCCCCCATGCCATGGGTGCGGAGCAGCCCGAGGAGAAGAAGATAGAAGACGCCGCGGAGGAGATGCTGGACGAGAACGCCGGAGGAAGAACCAGAAGAGCCAGAAGAACCAGAAGAAGAAGAAGATGAAGGAAGAAAGAAGAAGCATTTAAATAAAGGAATTGTCAAAAACTGTCTCTTGTCATTTTTAACATTTTTGACAGTTTTTTAGTGAAATGGTAGGGGTAAGTACCCCCTTACCATTTCACACAGGGGGGGGTGGGATCTGGGGGTCCCCTTGTTAAAGGGGGCTTCCAGATTCCGATAAGCCCCCCGCCCGCAGACCCCCACAACCACCGGCCAGGGTTGTGGGGATGAGGCCCTTGTCTTCATCAACATGGGGACAAGGTGTTTTGGGGGGCTACCCCAAAGCACCCTCCCAATGTTGAGGGCATGTGGCCTGGTACGGTTCAGGAGGGGGGGGGGCCGCACTCTCGTCCCCCCCTCTTTTCCTGCGGCCTGCCAGGTTGCGTGCTCGGATAAGGGTCTGGTATGGATTTTTAGGGGGACCCCACGCTGTTTTTTTTTGTTTTTTTTGGCGCGGGGTTCCCCTTAAAATCCATACCAGACCTGAAGGGTCTGGTATGGAATTTAGGGGGAACCCCACATCAATTTTTTTAAAAAATTTTGGCTGGGGTTCCCCTTAATATCCATACCAGACCTGAAGGGCCTTGTATGGAATTTAGGGGGACTCCCACATCATTTTTTTTTTTTAATTTTGGTTCGGGGTTGCCCTGTGGGGAATCCCCATGCCGTTTTTATCAATGAACTTCTATGTGTATTGTCGGCAATGCAATAGCCGCGGTAGTTTTAAATGTGTTTTTTCCTTCAAAATGTCATTTTGCTGTCAGACTGTTCTAAACACGGGAAACATGCGCCCCTTTACAGGCATACTATAGACACCCCCCAGGTATGAAATTTAAAGGGATATTACACTTTTATTGTTTGACTTTAAGCATTATTAAAATCACTGCTCCTGAAAAAACGGCCGTTTTTAAAACTTTTTTTTGCATTGATTCATGTCCCCTGGGGCAGGACCCAGGTCCCCAAACACTTTTATTGACAATAACTTGCATATTAGCCTTTAAAATTAGCACTTTTGATTATTCATGTTCGTGTCCCATAGACTTTAACGGTGTTCGCGTGTTCGAACGAATTTTTTTCCTGTTCGCATGTTCTGGTGCGAACCGAACAGGGGGGTGTTCGGCTCATCCCTACCTGTAACCAAGCAAAAGAAAAATGTTTTATTATTTAGTTTGGGGGGGGGGGTTAACAGTTTTACTGCTGCTCAAAGTGAAACATTAAAACTGCAAAACTGAATAACATGCCTGGGGGATGCCCTTAACCTACCTGTGAAGTAGCACATCTGTATGATGCACACAACCTTCTGGGTCAAACATGGCATGAGCTCCCCCTAAAAATACATACAAGACTCTTTTCCTTAATGAGGGTCTGGTTTGGATGTCAAGGTGAACTCCATGTGGAAAAATAGCCATAAGATGCCCCCAAATTCCAAATCAATTTGAATTTTAAAGGTGATAAGAAACAAGAAAAAAAACATGTAAGATCTTCCACTTTTTAGACATTACGTCAAAACACGTAGGATGGAGCCACGTATGAAGTGACATCATCCTGCAGCCAGTGTGTGCAGTTGGAGCCATCAGTGCCAAAGAGTATATGCTTTTGAATCCTTAGTGGCATGACATGGCAGAATGTAATGCCCTGTACACACTGTCGGATTTTCCAACGGAAAAAGTGAGATCGGATTGTGTTGTCGGAAATTCCGATCGTGTGTGGGCTCCATCTGACTTCGGAATTTCCGACACACAAAGTTTGAGAGCAGGATATAAAATTTTCCGACAACAAAATCTGATTGGTTAAATTCCGATCGTGTGTACACAAATCCGACACACAAGGTGCCACGCATGCTCAGAATAAATTAAGAGACAAAAGCTATTGGCTACTGCCCCGTTTATAGTCCCGACGTACGTGTTTTACGTCATTCAGAACGATCGGATTTTCCGACAACTTTGTGCAACCATGTGTATGCAAGAATAGTTTGAGCCAACATCCGTCTGAAAAAATCCATGGATTTTGTTGTTGAAATGTCCGATCAATGTCCGATCGTGTGTGCAGGGCATTAGTGTGCTGTACATACCTTTTTATGACTAATGGATAACAAACGGTTATGAAAATAAATTTGAAAGGGAACCTGTGGCAAAGCAATAAATATTAACATTTTTAACAAGCAGTATATTGGCTGTTGAGTAAAAAAAAAAAAAAACGCGTTGCTTACCAGTGACATCATCCATCCTCGCCTCTCAACCATCTGCGCTCCAAGCCTCACTTCGAGTTTCTCTCCACCACGGCCAGCCCTTTACATCAGCAGTGTTACAGTGAGCACAGCACTTCACCATACAGGATTGGACAGTCCACTGATGATCTCACCCCTATTTCTGGGACTTTACTATGTGCCTGTTTCATACTTCATAAATGTGAGTTGCCAATTTTGAGTGTTTTATTAAATTTGTCCCAAATCTAAACCCAGAGGCGCCCCTCACCTTGTGTTTTTTCAGTGCTATTGGAACATGGTTTCTGTTCCCCTATGATGGCAGCCCTGAGTGTTGGACTCCCTTTATCCTCCTTGGACTTTCTATGAACTTTTAATCAACATAATTTCCATTTAGACTTTATGTATAAACCATCATACATATGCCATTTTAACCCTGTGGGATAATCTGTTCTGGTTACTTGCACCTTTACTTGTTTTCCTTTATCACCATAGGATGCAGTAATGATATAGAGTTTATCAGAAGAAACCACAGCACATGACATGGGACACAGGTGTAAAACACTATCAGAATTCTTGAAAGTGATTGTAAAATCTTTTTTTTTATAACAAACATATCATACTTGTCTGCTGTATGTGATGGTTTTGCACTGAGCAGACACAAACCTCCTCCCGTGCCAGTGCTCCCGGCTCCTCCTCTTCTTGGTGATACCCCATAGGCTCGCTCCTGAGCTGCTATGCCTGCATCCATAGACACAGACAGCAAAGCGCGGTCCCGCCCCCTGCTCCCTTGTCACAGGATTAAACTAACAGTAGCTCCCATTGAGCTACTACAGACAATACAGCGCTGGATTGTATGAGGACTCAGGTAAGGATGGGGGGGGGGGCAATACTGTTATCTAAACATTTTTTATCTTAATGCAAGGAATGCATTAAGGTAAAAAATGTTTAGGCTTTAGAACCACTTGAAGATTCTTCAAATGGCCAGAGCTGACTGAAAGAATGGGTTGTGTGAAAGGTAAGAATAAAGCATACAAAAGGGAACCCAGGTAAGACTACCAGGGTAAGAAAAGCAGCTACTAAGGCAACAGAGGGTCTTGGTCAGGGCTAATCATAAAAGTACAACATTTATTAGATTCAAAAATTACATAAATTACCTGCTAAGAAAGTGCACAGTATGGAAAGCAGTATGGTACATGGTTGGAAATGATCTAATATTAGTATTGTCCTAAAATGGGAACTTGTTGGAGCAATATATCCGGATGTTAGTCCGGTGAATGAAAGGCCTAAGGGTGAAAGTAGTGCCCTTTAGCTTGGTAGCTCTTTAGGGAACTCAGTTCATGGTTAGATCACTGCAAGTATTCTGAACCAATGGGAGGACTAACTGTTGTATAAGCCTGTTTGGCCAGGTGGTAAAAAAAGGCACAGAGATTGAAGAGCATTGAAGGTCATATACCAAAGAGTTCAACAAAGTTCCCACACACTTGAGATCCAATCCACTATCAGGGTACTCCTCAATGTGTAAGATGTATGGTTTAGAGCTGTATAATTGCAGCCCAGATGCAAAGTGTTCAGTACATTCAGACAATCTGTAGCAGAGTAAGCACAGCATTCCTTGCCCATGCATGTAGAGACCAGGCTGACTGCCCAGCAAGTGAATGTACAGGGGAGGATCACTGTGTGGATCTTGTTGAGGATCAGAAGATTAATATGACATACCTCTAATAAACCTCTTTAAGAAGAGGCAGTTCGAATCAGCTGTTCCAGCAGATGGTGTGTGAGAATATGCGTCCTGATGGATTCTGATGTTCACCAGTTTCCACTGTATCGATACTGAGCCTGAGCTGTGTGTCAGCCGCACTTGAGATCAGCCATCTCCTTGGTGAAGCAGAGTAATCTATGGGATAATCCGTGGCAAGTTCCACTTAAAGCAGGCAGCAGGAAAAGACGCCTTCCACTCTTATGCCCCGTACACACGATAGGATTTTCTGATGGAAAATGTTCAATGGGAGCTTGTTGTCAAAAAATTCCAACCGTGTGTAGGCTCCATCGGACATTTTCCATCGGAATTTCCGTCACACAAAATTTGAGATCTGGATCTCAAATTTTCTGACAACAAAATCTGTTGTCGTAAATTCCGATCGTGTGTACACAATTCCGACGCACAAAGTTCCACGCATACTCAGAATCAAGCAGAAGAGCCGCATTGGCTATTGAACTTCATTTTTCTCGGCTAGTCGTACGTGTTGTACGTCACCGCGTTCTTGATGTTCCGAATTTCCGACAAGATTTGTGTGACCATGTGTATGCAAGACAAGTTTGAACCAACATCCGTCGGAAAAAAAACATGGAATTTGTTGTCGAAAAATCCTATTGTGTGTACAGGGCATTTGTCCCTGTTGGAACAAGGCATATTGTGATTGGCGTCAAGTGACCGTGATGACGTCAATGCGTTTTGCTAGAGAAGTAGCGTAGCTTCATCTGGACGGGGAGGAGGCAGTTGTTACCTGTCCCTTAAAACAGCAAATCCATTTTGGTAGCACCGCCCCTCCAAGGAAAATTTTTAAAGGGACAATCGAGCGATTTTCTGTCTATTGTCATTAATGCTCTTCTAAAGAGCTACACAGAGTAGCTATTTTTCTGGATGATGTTATATATTTATAGTGAGGGATAAGATCTATCTCCGGATCTTTCCCTAACCTCCATAATTGAATGTCATGTTCATCTTTTTCGGTTTTCGGACGTCACCTTGTTTCTAAGGAAAGTATTTTTTAGATCCCTGTACAAAAGAAGAGATGCATCAGATTCTGATGAACCTCTTCTAGACGCAGATGACCAAAAGGCCTTAAACATCCTGAATTCCTTACTGAATGGGAATGAGGCTCCTGAACAATGCTGAACTATATGACACTTGGAGATGTGTAAACTCATCTGAAAGAGACTTTACCTACAGTACTATTCAGCTCTCCATCAGGCCTATTCAAGGACTAATCTTATCCTATAGGATTTCAGCTTATTACAGAAAACTTTATTGGTCACAATACACTCGATAACATGGTCGGACCATGCTCCAGTATCTATAAATTTGAAAGAACAAAATTCTGTCGCCCCAGCATACCTGTGGAGAAACAATACTTCTTTCTAATCCTAAACATACCACTAGACTAAACCAGCAACTCATAGAATTTTTTACAATTAACAACACTGTGGATACTAATATTGCTTCTTATGGTGTGCCCACAAGGCATTTAGCAGCGGTCTACTTATTCAGGCTGCAGCAAGGGGAAAAAGGGGAAAGACAAAGCTGTTGAATTTGTTATTAATGGATCTTAAGGCTTTAGAATCACAACAAAAACAACCCTTCCCCTCAAATTAATTCTGACCTGCTTAATTGCAGACAAAAAGTTTGTCTTTCACTTATCTCGGCTCATCAGAGATACTTGAAACGAATGAAAGCAATGTATTACGCACACAGTAATAAGGCAGGGAAATTACTGGCTAATTGCTTTTTTAAAAAAAGACAACAGCATTCTAAACTAAATTGTATTAGAGATAGCCATAATGGAAATATGGAACATCACCCATCGACAATAGCTAACGCTTTCATGAAATATTTAAAAGACTTATACAATCTTAACTTAGACAGTACCACTCCCCAACCACCTGTACAAAATATTATTACGTTTCTCAGTTCAGTGTCTCTACCTACACTGATTGAAGAAGCACTTACTTTACTTAAGGCCCCAATTTCAAACAAGAAAATTTTACACACCATCTATGCACTACCTGCAAATAAGTCACCAGACATGGATGGTTTCTCGTCAGAATACTATAAAGCCTTTTACCAAACCTTAGCCCCACATTTGGGTGTATTGTTCAACAGCGTTGACTCATCTGCCACTTTCCCTGAAGAAATGTTACAAGCAACTATTATTACTTTGCCAAAGCCCGGAAAGAAGCCGGACACTCCACAAAATTTTAGACCTATCTCCCTGTTGAACACAGACCTAAAAATAGATGCAAAAATGTTAGCGAAAAGACTGGCCAAAATAACCCCCTCATTAGTTAAAGTGGACCAAGTGGAATTTGTTAAGGAAAGACAGGTCCCAGATGGCACAAGGAGACCACTGGGGTTATCTTAATGCAACCCTTCAAAAATTTGGTCTACAGGGGCTCATACTTTTAGCAATCTCAGCGTTATACACTAAACCCTCTGCCACAGTATTTTCATCAAATGCCATCTCTGAGAAATTCTATATTACAAATGGCACCCGCCAGGGATGTCCATTATCTCCTCTCATATTTACTCTGTTGATGGAACCCCTGGCGGAGGCCATTAGAAGCGATAGAGCTATATCAGGGATAAATGTCGCTGGCCACACCCATAGGATACGACTTTTCGCAGATGATGTTATTCTTGAGCTTGCCAACCCGGCTTCCTCCCTGACTAGAGTGCACTCACTATTACAAAATTACGGCTTGGTATCATACTACAAACTTAATATCACTAAATCGTGTATATTACCTGTAAATGTTCCCAAAAAACAAATGGATGTCTACAGTAAATCCATCCCATACCTGGGAATTAAACTAGCATCCCACACCCGCTACATATGAAGCTAATTTTCCAGTCTTATTAGAAACTATTAAGAATGATCTAAAACATCTCTCTTCCTACCTTTCCTGGTTGGGAAGAGTGGCAGCCCTAAAGATGCTAATCCTACCTAAACTTATATATTACTTTAGAACAATACCCATTTGTTTGCTGGAATCCTTTTTTAACCTAATAAACTCTTCAGACAGTTCATATGGAAAGGGGGTATGGCTAAAATATCATACTCAATAATCCAGAGACATAGAAATAAAGGGGGTGCTAGTTTCTCAGTTATTTGTAACTACTACCTTGCAGCTATACTAGACCAAATGAAGGCAAGGTTTGAACCAGAAACTGAGAAACTCTGGGTGCTTACTGAAGGAGCTGCATTTCATAACAGGGACTTACCCTTGCTACTGCTAGCTAAACTAACAAACATACAATTGAATTGTCCAAATTTTTTTGGACAAAAAAATATTCAGATAGACCCTAAGTATAAAACACGCCAGGAGGACCTACCTCTTTGGACATACGAATACTTGAAAACCAAATCTCAGAACGTATCCTTGGTTGATGCACAACATATTGACATACAAAGAATTATTTTCTAAACAACCAATACCTCCCTCTTATGCCCTGATCCAAATGCAGCACTTTCATGCCACCCACTCAGATATACATTATGAAAGACACAAAGACTTATGGCAGTATCTGGTAAATAATTATGATAGACCTAAAGGGTTGTTTTGGTTCTATTCCCTCATTCAAAACAAAAATAATTTTGTTAAAACATCCAATATGATCAACTGGGAAAAGAAACATGGTTCAACGTACATGCTCAAAGAAGTAACAGGATTTATTATTAAACCTAACCCCCATTTAACTTTACTCAAACTCTCTATTAACAATGTACTAGCCCAACCTAGAAGCATGATAACCCATATACTCATTGCTGCTTGTTTAACCATAACTGCAAAATGAAAATCCACACTAACCCCCAATACAGATGAAGTAATACAAAGGGTTAAAACACAACACTCCTATGAAAAATACTTTGCAATCCACTCCAATAACTTAAACTCCTTTAACACGCAATGGTCACCATGGACTTCAAGTTTCCCAGGTAGTGAATGAACCTATTAGTATAACTTTTTATAAACAAGATTTAAGTGAACAATCCACATGTTATGGTACAGTCTTATTCTTTTTCACTTTATGTTTTCTTATGGTTACTCCTATAGTAGCATGCATAACACAGGTGAATAGCATGTTATTGATCATTTTCTAAAGCTAACCTGTATCTAAAACGTACAGGGGTATATGACATCCACATTGTGAAGTAGGATGCGCGTGTCCTCCTAACAAAGAAAAAAAATCCACAGGTATAACATCTGTTAAAACTCTGTTATTATTGCCTAATATTCCATGCAATGCTACTGATGTAAATTTCAGTGCTAAAATTTAATAAAAAACATTTGGAAAGAGAATAAGGATCCATTAGCGGCAAGCTGCCCAATGAAGAGAATAGCAAACCTTAAGATACGATCTAAGAAGATGCCCCCCCTCAGCAAAAATCCTATTAGATTAGAAATTGAATCAACTACTCTCTGGCCAGGGTAATTTACATGCTTACCTGTCTGTGCCCCAAAATCTACATAAGCAAAACAAAAAGACCCGTGAAAGTCAGGATAGCTGTACATTTACGGGAAATAAAAAGGAAAATGAAAGGGATCCAGAAAAAGACTCTGAGAAAAACATTTTGCCTTATGTCATGAAGGGAAAACTGAGGGTCTAAAAGTAAAGGGAATCTATGCGCTCAAATTGCCATTAAGGAGGGGGGACTTTAACCATATCCTACTCCAGAAGGAGAAGTAGTGGATATATCAGTTGAAGTCCCCCGTCCCCCTCGGGCTTAATACAGAGCTGAATCTTCAGGTTTTTCTTGAAACCTGAGGAGAGCATCCCCTGTCATTTCACCTTTATCCTTAATTCATAAAACTCCTCTAGAATGTCACTATTCCCCCCCCCCTTTTTTTCATTCTCTTAGTTATGCATCATCACACTAGTCTGTTCTCCATTCTATGTGTATATGTTTGATGTTGCTGCATACTATCTCTCTATCTGGGTAGTTAGTGCTATATCCTTATCTATTCTCCTATATACACATTTAGATAAGCGCAGTGCTGTATCTTCAGGTACTGTTACACATTATTATTCTTACTGATAGGCTCTTAATCTCTATGTTATTTTTTGAAACCCCAAAACCGAAAAAGATGAACATGACATTCAATTATGGAGGTTAGGGAAAGATCTGGGGATAGATCTTATCGCTCACTAAAAATATATACCACCATCCAGAAAATTAGCTACTCTGTGTAGCTCTTTAGAAGAGCATACATGACAATAGACAGAATATCGCTTGATTGTCCCTTTAAAATTTTTCCTTGGAGGGGCGGTGCTACCAAAATGAATTTGCTGTTATAAGGGACTGGTAACAGCTGCCTCCCCCCCATCCAGATGAAGCTATGCTACTTCTCTAGCGAAATGCATTGATGTCATCACAGTCATGTGATGCCAATCACAGTATGCCCCGTTCCAACAGGGACTAAGAGAGGAAGGCATCTTTCCCTGCTGCCTGCTTTAAACTGCTTTTGCCGCAGATTATCCCGTGGATTACTCTGCTTCACCAAGGAGCCGGCTGAACTTAAGTGCGGCTGACACACAGCACAGACTCAGTATCGATACAGTAGAAAATGGTGAACATCTGAATCCATCAGGATGCGGTAACGTATGGGCGCACTTTCTCACACCCCATCTGCTGGAACAGCTGGTTCGAACTGCCTCTTCTTAACCACTTAAGGACCAGCTGCTGCAGTTATACTGCGGCAGGTTAGCTCTCCTGGGCGAATCGCCATCATTGTATGTCGACCGCTTTAAGACCACTAGGGGGTGCGCACGTGCGCACATGACACGATGCCATGATGTCTCCAGGCCACCCACGATCGCTTCTGACAGAGACAGAACGGGGATCTGTCAATGTAAACAGACAGATCCCCGTTCTGTCAGGGGAGGATAGACAGATCTGCTGTTCCTAATGATTAGGACACCAATCAGGACACTAATGATTAGAAACACTTCCCTAGAGAACACTTAACCCCTTGCCCTTCCCTGCCAGTGACATTTATATAGTAATCAGTGGCTATTTTTAGCACTGATCACTGTATAAATGTCACTGGTCCCAAAAAATTGTCAAAAGTGTCCGATCTGTCTGTCGCAATCGCTAAAAATCGCTGATCACCGCCATTATTAGTAAAAAAAAATTATTAATAAAAATGCCATAAATCTATCCCCTATTTTGTAGACACTATAACTTTTGAGCAAACCAATCAATATACGCTTATTGTAATTTTTTTTACCAAAAATATGTAGAGAATACATATCAGCCTAAAATGATGAAGAAATTAGTTTTTTTATTTTTTTTTGGGGGGGTAGGGAATTTTTTATAGCAAAATGTAAAAAATATTGTCTTTTTTTCAAAATTGTCTCTCTTTTTTAGTTTATACCGCAAAAAATAAAAACCGCAGAGGTGATCAGATACCACCAAAAGAAATAAAGGACATAAATTTTGTTTGGGTACAGCGTCGTATGACCCGCAATTGTCAGTAAAAGCCACGCAGTGCCGTATAGCAAAAAATGGCCTGGTCATTAAGGGGGGCAAATCCTTCCGGTCCTTAAGTGAGGTTGATTAGAAGTGTTAACAAAAAACTTGCCACCACACTCATCTATAGCTGGCTATCACAGTAAGCGGCATTGGAGGGCTAAAACAGGTAACAACAAAAGCCTGGGGAATGCCCAGGGAAAAAACAAAGCCTACTTACCACCAGCTCGCAGACAACCGAATAAACCTGTCTAACAGTATGCGTTAAAAACAGGGGTTTAGTCTGTGAGCTGGTGGTAAGTAGGCTTTGTTTTTTTCTGGGCATTCCCCAGGCTTTTGTTGTTACTTGATTAGAAGTGTGTCATATTAATCTTCTGATCCTCAACAAGATTCATACAGTGATCCTCCCCTGTACATTCACTCTCTGGGCAGTCAGCCTGGTCTCTACATGAATGCACAAGGAATGTTGTGCTTACTCTGCTAGTGATTGTCTGAATGTACTCAACACTTTGCATCTGGGCTGCAATTATACAGCTCTAAACCATACATCTTACACGTTGAGGAGTACCCTGATAGTGGATTGGATCTCAAGTGTGTGTGAACTTTGTTAAACTTTTGGGATATGACCTTTAATGCTTTTCAGTCCCTGTGCCTTTTTTACCACCTGGCCAAACATGCTTATAAAATGGTCAGTCATCCCGTTGATTCAGAATACTTACAGTGATCTAACCACGGACTGAGTTCCCTAAGGAGCTACCAAGCTAAAGGGCTCTACTCTCACCCTTAGACCTTTCATTCACCGGACTAGCATCCAGATATATTGCTCCAACAAGTTCCCATTTTAGAACAATACTACTATTAGATCATTTCCAACCACGTACCATCTATCAGAAATATATTTTGGAAATAGCCAACCAGCATTGTTCCAGAATTAGCGAAGTCAGTGAGTGACCTCGATTCCCTGGGGACCATTCACATAACGAGTGTCAGGAAATATTGATTCGTTTTCTTCATGCAACTAAGCGATAATTATCGCATGACAGCCTTATGTGAATGGTATTTGGCGTCTGGACTTTTGTTTTTGATTTTGTTTTTGTGTCATGTCATGTGTGCTTTTATGTCTCCTGTCTATTTATATTTTTTACCTTTTAGTGTTTTAAACTCCTGAAGCATGTTGTGCGAAATTGCAAAGATACTGCTTTCCATACTGTGCACTTTTTTAGCTGGTAATTTATGTAATTTTTGAATGTAATACATTTTGTACTTTTATGATTAGCCCTGTCCAACACCCTCTGTTGCCTTAGTAGCCGCTTTTCTTACCTGGGTAGTCTTACCTGGGTTCCCTTTTGTATGCTCTGTTTGGATTGGTTATGGTAATGGCACCCAACTGTGGTGAGTGGTATAAGGGTAATAATAATCAATACTTCTCTGTGGATGCACTTTAAACATTATTTTCTTTTATGTTTATGCTCAGGTAAGAATAAACCCTCTTATTTTTCAGGTTATGCTTTATGACATTTTATAAACTCAGCAACAAACAATACCTCAAACTCTGTATATGCATGCACTGTGCATTAATTCATCCTAAATGTTTACAGGTGAAGCATTAAAGACATTTAAGCCATTATGTCAGGAGGACAAATTACTGAGCTCACCCCTCCCAAATCCCCCGCTCTGTGTTTACATTAGAGATTAGAATCCTGAAGGGCTGAGTTAGGCTCAGTTCACACCGCCATGACTTGGGATCCAACTTGTGAGACCCCAAATTGCATGACATGTGAAATCCCATGTTAGTCAATGATGGTGTCTTACTTAGCACTACTGAAGTCTCTCCGACTTTAGAAAATGTTCCTGTACTACTTTATGGCGACTTCTATCCAACTTGTACCCATAGACTTTAATGGAAGTTGCCTCCAAGTCGCCTCATTTATGTACTTGTGAGTTAGGGGTGAGTGGCACTGTCTATAAATTAAAAAGTGATATTAGTGGATCACCCTTCTCAGGTGAGAGTGCACTAAGGTGAATTACCACCAAGTTTGTTAGAAATTTGGTGTGCTCAAATGCTCCACCTTCTAAAGATAATGAAACTTTTTATAACCTTTGTGTAAAACAGTGTACATTCATCAAAGTCCCCTTCTTTACATTAACAACAAAATACCACCACTCTCCTCTTGGACTTATAGGTGTGGACAAATACAAATCAACACATGTAGGTGTTTGTAGCCACATTCAAAGTGGTAAGTGTGTCCTTTAAAAAACTTCACTGAACACATTAAAAAACAAAAGAAGTAAAAAAAAACAATGAATGATGAAAAATATGTATATTAAAAGGCAATCCAATCTTATATGAACGTTGATAACACAATTTTCAGGTGACTTGTGCAATATTCAAAGTGACTTGTGCTTGAATTCCAGTCCAATCCTTGTGCAAAGTGATGGGTGACTGTTGTGCTCCCCTTTTGAATCCCTACTCACCAGATCCTGGCACCTCTACAGGGGCAAACCGCATGTAGTGAGTATGTGGTGGCTGCCGGGCCGATCACTCCCTCCTTCACCTGTTAACCCTGGGTCAGAATGTAGCAATCTCCTTCTCTGTGACCCCGATATTATATCCTCATACAGAAAAGAGATGGGCTCTCATAGTGTAAATCCGAAAAGTGGTTTTTAATTAAAAAATGAGTTTTAAAGCAAAATTTCCTTAAAACAAATGGGTGGTGGTCTTCAACCCAATACAGCTTAAAAAACAACAACAAGCGCTCTAGGTCAGCGTGTGTTCCACAGAGCGGAACTTCGCTAGACCAGAAATGACTTGTGTGCGTAGCCCCGCCTTTCGTGTTTCATCATTGGACCTAGATGTTAGCTGGTAATTCCCAAATCAACCACTGGGATGTATGAGAGTGGTCAGATTGGGAGGATGGGTGGGAAGCTGTGATGGATCCCCTATTGGGTTCTGCGTAAGGGGATATTAGCTCCTTTCCATCGAAAAAGTAGACACTGAGCATATTAATATCTATATGTGCCCAGAGCATAATGGGGGGCTGTTCAGAGCAAAGATGACTTCACGGGCCATAATATATTGCGTGCGTGCATGTCATGGCTGTAGCGCTCCCTCATGAGCCATTTGTTATGAAGCTGGCGGTGATATGTGCAGTGGTGATGTGTACAGTAGTGCCACTACTGAGAGGGTGTAGTGTAGGGTGAATTAATCCACAGTGTCTAACCATAGCTTTCCATATGGGGGTGATGTGGTCGGCCTGGAGGAGGGCCCATCTTTTTATTCTGAATCATCTAGATCACGCTGAATACTTTTGCATAGACATCACAGCCCAGTTAGGCCTCATGCGCACAGACACTATCATACATCTGGTGTAAATTGCGGGTGTATTTCTATGAAAGCCAAAGAAGCCATCCAATAGTAATAAATAACTATATGCTAGCTGTACATGAGTAAAAGCCATAATTGTGGAAACTTACACAAGAGCCTAAATCACTGTACATGGCTTTTGTTCATCAAGATATCTACCCAGACAGCTAGCAAACAGCTATTCACTACTATGGGCGCGTTATGCAGCAGTTGTCTTTCTTGGGTGCGTAAATACATCTGAAATTTACACCAGATCTCAGAAAATGCATGAGACCTTAGAATGCCTAATCTGAGATTTGGCTCTTTGGATCTTCAGGTTACGGTCATTTCCAATAATATTACCAATGACAATGCAATTGGAGCAGCTAGATCAGTGAAGGATGAGCACAGAACAGTAGAAAAATGTTAAGCTGTGTTTGTAGATCCAAAATACTGCAGGTACCCCATGATTTCCTGATGGAGACAGACTGGTTACTTGGTGCCAATGCAAACGGGCATGTAAATAGATGAGGGAATAGGGATAACCATTAAAGTAGATCTGTTTATTTGCCCAAGGATCCCTGTACTCTATGTCTACCATTGTGTTAACATGTCTGTATTAAATTCCAAAGCTGGCATCATCTAAGTAGCTATATTTGAAAAATATTCATGAGGATGTAAACAGCACCCTTACAGTCAGAGAGCATTTTGTCTTTGTTGCTGAAGTTTTATCATTTTCATCATGCAGTGTTCAGTGTCAATTCCCAGCCAGCTCTAAATTCGCTCATGCAGTTAGGAAGATAACATTTTAGAAATTACATGTTCAAAAAAGCTATTTTAAGAGTAACTATACATAGAAATTCAGCATTTGTTTTGGCTGTAATAAGATATAAAAGTTGAAGCCTTGAAATGTATGCTGCACTACGACAGTCAGCTGAATTACATACGGTATAGTAACAAATGTATACAACGAATCCTACTGGATAAAGAATGCTACAAAAAGATCAAAGCACTTTCTTTGTTGTTCAAGCACAGTTGTGGGGTGTTTTATATATAAAACGCACGAGAAATAACTATACTATTTCGTTCTCTAATAATTCCATCTCTGTAGATCTGCACAAGTGACCTTAGTTCTAAAACAAAATAAGGCCAGGAGAAAAAAAACTATTCATTATTCATGTATCCCAGGAGCAGTATGTGTGTGTAAAAATTTCTACAAACACAAACTTTTATCAGCTTTACAACCATTTGAGCTTATATCTTCTATCATTTCGTATCTGCAGCTGTGGGGGGTGAATTTGTTTTCTGAGTCAACAGCACACCTGACTCAAGCTCACAATTGGCAATCAGATTGAATTCCCTTGCATCGTTTTTATTGCGCATTACTAAACATTGTGTTATAATGGCGACAAAGGAACAAGTCATAGTTTATTGTAATTAGTTCTCATTATTTAAAAAAAAGAATTTCAAAGAGATGCTTCCCATATCTAAATAGTATTATGCAGATAGACAAATCCATATTAAATACCTTGATTAGTCTTCTGTGCTTTAAAAATTACTTATTTCTTATCTACAACACAGTATCACAGTGCAAGATTAGTTCTGTGATAGGATGTCACGCACCTTCTGTTCTGCATTTTATTTCACTGCATTTCTGGTCATGCCCAGTGATAGTATAAGTGGGTATTTAAAGGGAATAGCTCACCTTCTTTCGCTGCCTGTGATGCAACTGGAAGGACAGAATGGAGTGACTGGTTCTTTGGCAGTGATGTTCCAGGAACTAATTTGACCTCAATCAGTCCAATTTGCAACTGACTTAGCAATGAGGTGGCATTTTGGTGAGCAGCATAAAGGTGAGAAAATGGTCACTGTTTGACAACAAACACTTATCAAATTTCAAAATGATCTAGCAGGGAGAATCTATTTAACCACTTCAGCTCTGGAAGGTTTTACCCCCTTCATGACCAGAGCATTTTTTATTATTATTATTATTCAGCCCTGCGCTACTTTAACTGGTATTGCGCAGTCATGCAATACTGTACCCAAATGAAATTTGTATCATTTTTTTCACACAAATAGAGCTTTCTTTTGGTGGTATTTGACCACTATTTTTTGTGATATAAACAAAGACTGAAAATATTGAAAAAAAATAACGATTTTTTTCTACTTTCTGTTATGCCCCGTACACACGGTCGGATTTTCCAATGGAAAATGTCCGATCGGAGCGTGTTGTCGGAAATTCCGACCGTGTGTGGGCTCCATCGGACATTTTCCATTGGATTTTCCGACACACAAAGTTGGAGAGCAGGAGATAAAATTTTCCGACAACAAAATCCGTTGACGGAAATTCCGATTGTGTGTACACAAATCCGACGGACAAAGTGCCATGCATGCTCAGAATAAATAAAGAGATGAAAGCTATTGGCCACTGCCCCGTTTATAGTCCCGACGTACGTGTTTTACGTCACCGCGTTCAGAATGATCGGATTTTCTGACAACTTTGTGTGACCGTGTGTATGCAAGACAAGTTTGAGCCAACATCCGTCGGAAAAAATCCATGGATTTTGTTGTGGGAATGTCTGAACAAAGTCCGACCGTGTGTATGCCCTAATATAAAACATATCCAACAAAATCAAATTTCATCATAAAATGTCAAATGCCAAAATGTATTCTGATACATGTCTTTGGTAAACCAAATCCCAATAAGTGTATATTCATTGGTTTGCGTTAAAGTTATAGGGGTCCATTCACTAAGAGTTAAATAACGGCTAATCTTATGCGGTACCGACAATTGTACAATTGTGTTCAATTTACTAAGAATTGTAGTTAAATACCGAATGCGGTATTTGTTCGATTTAGCGGTAATTACCGCATTAGTTTAATGTGGTAATTTACCACATTAGTTAATGCGGTAATCTACCACATTGAGCTGGTTGCTAAGCAGAGGGATGGGAAGCCGGCTGCTGCGTCCTTAACAACGGATGACTTATCAGCTGTCAGTGAGCGTCTCTGTTCACAGCTAAATGTTAAAAAAAAAAAAAACTGACAATTAAAAAGTATAACAAAAAAAAAAAACAATGTGGGGTTCCACCCCAGTCCATACTAGGTCCTTCGGGTCTATTATGGATTTTAAGAGGAACACCACGCCATTTTATTTTTAAATGATGTGGGGTCCCCCCAAAATCCATACCGGACCCTTATCCGGGTATGCAGCCTGGCAGGTCAGGAAAGGGGGGGACGAGTGAGCGCCCCCCTCCTGAAACATACCAGGCCATATGCCCTCAACATGGGGGGTGGTTGCTTTGCCCCCCCACCCCAAAGAACCTTGTTCCTATGTTGATGGGGACAAGGGCCTCATCCCCATAACTGTGGCCGGTGGTTGTAGGGGTCTGCGGGCAGGGTGCTAATCGGAATCTGGAAGCCTCACTTAACCACTTCAGCCCCAGAAGGATTTGCCCCTTAATGACCAGGCCATTTTTTGCGATACTGTGTCGCTTTAACTGACAATTCTGTACCCAAACAAAGTTGACATTATTTTTCCCACAAATAGAGCTTTCTTTGGGTGGTATTTGATCACCTCTGCGGTTTTTATTTTTTGTGCTATAAACAGAAAAAGAGTGACAATTTTGAAAAAAAACCGAATATTGTTTTACTTTTGGCTTTAATAAATATCCCCAAAACAATAAAAATAAGATTTCTTCATCATTTTAGGCCAGATTGTATTCTTCTACATATTTTTGGTAAAAAAAATCACAATAAGCTTATATTGATTGATTTGCGCAAAAGTTATAGTGTCTACAAAATAGGGGATAGATTTATGGCATTTTTATTTTTTTCTAGTAATGACGGCGATTTGCGGTTTTTAGCGGGACTTCAACATTGCGGTGCACAGATCGGACACTTTTGACGCTATTTTGGGACCACTGACATCTATACAGCGATCAGTGCTGTAAAAATGCACTGATTAAGGTATAAATGTCACTGGCAGGGAAGGGGTTAACACTAGGGGGCGATCAAAGGGGTTAAATGTGCCCTGCAGGTGCACACCTGATAGTTAATTATGAACCCACTCTCATTAGACCCACTCACCACAGAAGCACAGAGGAACATAAAGGGATTACATCAGAATAACAAAAGGTAAGAATCTGCAACAAAGTTTGTTAAAATCCTTGCAGTGCACATGTTTTTTTCTCAACAAAAGTGGAGTTACGCTTTAAGTACCAAGCCTATTTTTTACACTTGGTGTTTACAAGTTAAA
The DNA here is from genome assembly GCA_037952925.1 of Lithobates clamitans. Taxonomy (NCBI): domain Eukaryota; kingdom Metazoa; phylum Chordata; class Amphibia; order Anura; family Ranidae; genus Lithobates; species Lithobates clamitans. The sequence goes on along the minus strand of JBBGZY010000100.1, from coordinate 14,181,832 downwards.
ATCATTTTTTTTTTGCTAGAAAATTACTTAGAACCCCCAAACATTATACATATTATTTTCAGACACCCTAGAGAATAAAATGGCGGTTGCTGCAATACTTTATGTCACACCGTATTTGCGCAGCTATCTTACAATTGCAATTATTTTTTGGGAAAAAATACACTTTTTTGAATAAAAAAAACAAGAAAACAATAAAGTTAGCCCAATTATTTCCTATATTGTGAAAGATAATGTTACGCCGAGTAAATTGATACCCAACATGTCATGCTTCAAAATTGCGCCCGCTCATGGAATGGCTACAAACTTTGACCCTTAAAAATCTCCATAGGTGACATTTAAGAATGTTACCATAAAACAGAAATAAATGCTGGACAGCCGCACTCGTAGGTTTGCTTCGTTTATTCAAAAGGTTCACATCAAAATCAAAATGACAGCAGACAGGAGAAGAGCTGACGTTTCGCACTAATGTCAGCTCTTCTCCTGTCTGCTGTCATTTTGATTTTGATGTGAACCTTTTGAATAAACAAAGCAAACCTATGAGTGCGGCTGTCCAGCATTTATTTCTGTTTTATTGCGACTAGCAATAGCCAGCACCGACAACCTCCAAACCAAGAAAGATTTACCTCTTGCCTGCCAAATCCTCCTGGAGCGGTGATAACTCTCCCATATTTAAGAACGTTACCAGTTTTTAGTTACAGAGAAGGTCTTTTTCTAGAATTATTGCTCTCACTCTAATGATCGTAGCGATACCTCATATGTGTAGTTTGAACACCGTTTACATATGCGGGTGCGACTTACGTATGCGTTCGCTTCTGCGCGTGAGCACGGAGGGATGGGGCACTTTAAAAAAAATGTTTTCTTATTCATTTTTCTTTTCATTTTTTATTTTTACACTGCCCCATTAAAAAAAAAAAAATGGATCACTTTTACTCCTATTACAGGGAATGTAAACATCCCTTATGATAGAAAAAAAGCATGACTGGACCTCAGATCTCACATTTTCAAGTATAAGCAATACAATTTTGAAAAATGGGTCCTTTAAGGCTGTTGGACGGAAGTGGCGTTTGACGTTCCTCCGGTCCTCCAAGGGCAAAGAGTCGAGTGGGGGCTATCATTCGCTCACTCGACTTCCTGCCCATCAGGGGGCACCTCTCCCGTCGCTGATAAAAGTGATCTCACGGTGAATCTGGACCGCCCACTGTTGAAAAAAATACCAGGGTTGTGGCAGCTATCTGCTGCCATAACAACGGTATTCAATGTCAAAGTAGCGATGCAAATCCACGGTAGGTGGTCCGTAAGTGGTTAAGAAGGGGGCATCCAGATCCTACCCTCCCCATGTGAAAAAAAATCTAAAAAAAGTGTCCCACGATGTAAATCCACCATCAGTCATGCCACCCACCAGACCCAAAAAATAACAAAGACGTCGGTTCAAATGATCGCCGGCCCTGAGTAGTGGGATCTGCAATCCGCTGGGTCCGGTGGAACAGCATGCTTCCAAACCCAGAGATACATCTCACAAAGTGAGTAAATCCAGAAGTGGTTAATAGGCAAACATCTCATGAGACATCTTGTAAGGACTCATGCAAAGGCAATAGAAAATCTCATCTTGTGATAACATTTGCTCCTAATGATCAGAATTGTTTGTTACCAAATTTCCAAATATATGATGGCCACATGAAAATCTAGGATTAAACACAACACTATTTATTATCGGGCTATTTAGAGTCAGGAGAAAGCAATTTATCCTCACAATGGGAGAAGTTCCATACTTTCTGGTTGTGTCAGAGGTAGTTGGAATAATTTCCTGTATCAATCATTCCAATGATGCTTTCTGTTGATCATAGCAGGAGATAGCACATTTTACATGTAAAACACCCAATCCCCCACCTTTTTTAATGATTGTTAATCAGGGGTAATTTGGTATAAACAAAAGGTACTAATTAACAGACATGCTTAATACACCCACTAACTCAGGTTTGAAATCTATTAAGCTGTGGTAAATTGAAGTAATCTCAATGTAGACCATCAGTTTCCTACCTTGCTCTGTGAAGCTAATTAAATATAAAAAGCATCTGCATATAGCTGTTGCTATAAAAAGATTCATAAATATATACAAAAATGGTGTGTTTCTTTGTAGGTGTAAAGTGTAGTAATGTAAAAAAAAAATAATAATAAGGGTTGTGATACATTTCTAATGCTTTTACTGAACACCTACTAGGTTTTACTTGCACATTGACTGGGTGGATGTCTGAAAGATCAACACCTGCATGCAATGCTCTAGCATTATTCTCCACTTAGGCCTATCTGGTACAGACTTGTATGCAACTTGTATGACAATATATGGGACTTGCATCACTCATTCTGATCTGTCACCATTTTTATTTTTTTTATACTCTATTGCCTTGAGCCAGGCGAGTGATTGAACGGATTTCAGCAAGCAGGGGGGAATTTTGTCCTCAAGGTCACCTATGCGGCTCTCAGCTGCCATGGTTCTCTCTCTGATTTTTTTTTTTGGAAGTCTTGCCACAGAAGAGAGACCTCCTCCGTTAGGCCACCCAGTCTATCCTTCATCGTGTTCAAAGACGCAGTGCATTTAATTACTGCCTGCAATATTTGGCTATGTGTGGGCTGTTCTTTTCTCTCTGCCTGCTCCTCTGAATCTGCTCTGTGATCACTGCCTGGGGAACAGATGTCTTCAGCCTCAGGCTCCTGCACTGGGACAGGCTGGATATGAGCAGCACTAGCTTTTTCACCCATGAAGCCCTGTCTCTGCACCTCTGACAGCTTCTTAGTGTATTACAGGATTGCCCCTGGGTTGTTTCTCCCGGCAGGGCGTGATGATGACCTTCACGCTCTGGTGCCTGCATCTCTGGACTTCTCAGTGTGGGTAATTTTGAGCCAAACCCAGGAGTGTGTGAAACCACTGGATTCCTGACGATCTGCTGAATTGAATGATACCAAGCTTCTGCCACTAGACTGCTGGGGACAGGAGAAAGAGAGGTAGCTCCGTGATGCAGCTCTGCTCACATGCCAGGTCCAGCCATGCCCCGATAACCATTTTAAATATGTGTAGCACTAACTCTCAGTGGAGCTGCTGGTTTAAGCGGGCTTGTTACCTTCACTCTCGATACTTCTGTTTCACCGACATCGGGTCTAGGGTTCCGTTGAGTTTACCTCTGGACGATATAAGCACCAACACTTGAGTACGTTTTCAATGCTTTATTGCACCAAGTAACGAAGGAAGTAGCAGGAAAGAGGCAGGAGGAAAATGGCAGGGAAGCTCAAATACCTTTCTTTAGGTTTCTTTAGAACATCCTTTAAGGTTGAATACTGTAATTGAATGCAATCTCCTTTGTGGGACACGATCCTTGCTCACCTGGATAGGCCTCCCTCACTTGCCTAGCAGCCAGTACGTAGCACGAACAAAAGTCTCTGCCACAGACTTGCTTGAAATGAACCCGTACGATCCTCTGCCACAGGATGTATTGGTTCAACACGTTGCTTTACCAACACCCGCCGATGGTGACGACACCCAACGGCACAATGTGGAACCACACGCAGCGTCAGCCAAGCTGGAACAGAGGCAAATCTAACTTCCTATAACAAGCAATTCACTAAATGTACCTATCAGATGGTAGATCACAAATCTACCAGCGCTACATATGCAAATTATAACTGGGGAGGGAACATGAGCTGTAATGCCGCATACACACAATTGGATTTTCCGATGGGAAATGTTGGATGTCAGGCTATTGGCAGAAAATCCAACCGTGTGTCCAAAAGTCCAAAGTACAAATACGCATGCTCGGAATCAAGGATAAGCCAGAAGTGCTCAGCCTTGTAAAACTAGTGTTCGTAATGGAGATATCACATTCGTGACGCTGCAAATTATGAAATCTCTGAATGCAGCGCATTCTCTTCTTCTTTATAATGGTATAACAATGCTGCGTTGCTGCTGATATTCACAGAGTTACGACAAACGTACTTTTTCTTTTTTTTCTAGTGATCTCCAGAATATTATGGTTTTTTTTAGTGATCTCCAGAATAATATTTTTTTTTCTAGTGATCTCCAGAATAATTTTTTTTAGTTTTGTGTGTCAACTTACCACAACACCAGTATTATCTTGTATTTGTTAACCTCAAAGTTACAACTATGTTGGTGTCCCTTGTTAATTTGACATTGTATTTTTGAAATGTACCTGCCTGCCTACTCACAAACAAACTGTCCTTTAAGTGAAGTAAAACACATAGCCAAGTATTTGGCAAAACAAAAATGTTGAATTTAATAGGGAGTACAAGGTCATATCAAAATAAAGAGGAAGTGTCAGGGAAGACCAGCCAGTACTCAAGATGGCCGAAGGAGAAGTCGACCTGTTACCTCAGCCTGTCAGGGAAGACTAGCCAGTACTCAAGATGGCTGAAGAAGAGGTCGACCTGTGACCTCAGCCTGTCAGGGAAGACTAGCCAGTACTCAAGATGGCCGACGGAGAAGTCGACCTGTGACCTCAGCCTCTGTCAGAACACCTTCGGTTCACCTGTGTGCACATTACCAAGGGGCTATTTAAACCTGGTCTGTGCTTGCATCCAGTGCTGTCCGTTCTACAGCGTTCCCGTGTGTTCCTGCCTGCTTTACCTACCTGACTTTGCTACCTGCTGCCTGCATCTGACCCGGCTTGTTCTGACTCCGCATCTGCCTGCTCCTTCTACTACCACGCTGCCAGCCCGTTGCCGACCCTGCCTGCATCCAGACTACGCACCTGCCTCCGCTTCTGTTCCTGACGTTCCTGCCAGTGTTTGACCCGGCTTGCCCGACCTGCATCTTCCGCTCATTGGAGAACCCTGCTCCAGCACCGTGCCACCTGCCGCTGTTCCACATTACAGTGAAGACTAACTGTTTGGCACTTGTGCGACTCTGCACTTCTGCTCCTCCTGTCTACTCTATCAGGGGGCCAGAATCAGAGGAGCAAGAGAGGCCGTTCCCTGCACATCAGGCTCTACCGTCAGGTACGTGACAGGAAGGCAACGATGGAGAAACAGTTGGAACTGGTGAAGCCTTTGTACCCCAGGGCAGACATCAATTATTTGACTGTCCAAATTGGTAACCTGAGGAGTCCATTGAATAGGGAGCACAATACGGTCCAGGACTCTGAGAGATCGGGAGTAGCAGCAGATGACACATATGTCCTGAGGCTGTGGTCTTCCAACAGCCTGCATTTTTTGCCAGACCACATCGAACCCAGGCCATCACTCCCAACACTTCCTTCCAGACTTCCTTCCATGCTGCTGTGGTGGGTGGGGTGGCTGTGTTGTTGGTGGAGGTGGTGGAGGAGCATGGTCCAACTCACAGAGCTGTGTTTCACGGGTGAGTTCGCCCCTCATCCCCTTGTTTAGGGCCTGAAGAATTATTTCCTCACATATAGTGCGCTGGGCCTCCTCCATCTGTTTTAATTTATTTTATGTGACGTATCCAAACGCCTCCTGGCCATCAGGGGTGGTGCTAATTGCTGCTGTAGCATGTTGAAGAAAAGCAGCTGTGGCCTCCTCCACGTTCCTTGACTTCTTGGTCCTTTTGGTTGGAGGGCGGAGGGGAGGAACTTGTGATTCTGTCAGGCTGCTTGCCATGGCCTCCTCTTGGATGAGGCGGAGACTTTCCTGTGTATGAAAATGGTACATGGTTTTAGGTTTTTGGTCATCAATCACACACAATTTTGAGCTCAGGACTGTTGCAAATTGAATGTTAACAAATAGAAAAGACTATCATTCTGACCTCAGCATTTTTCATTCTTGTCCCAATCATTTTTGGCTACTACTGTCTACTGATATGTAAACCACTTTGTTAAATCCGAAATTTGTGATCAATAACATCTAGTTAACATCATTTAATTTTTGACAAGAAATACGTTCAACAATACTATGCCTGGGTCAAGCTAGGCTCCTCCACATCTTCTTCCTGGGTGTAAGGCCCAGGTTGGACCTCAGGAGTCTCAGCTGATATTGAAGGAAGTGTTCGGGATCTCTGGGAATCCTGGGATAAAATCTTAGAAACAAAGAACACGGAGGAGAGATGGGTTTGCTACAGACGTTATAAAGAATGCAACAAGAAATGTAAGGGTGCAATAAGGATGGCTAAGATAGAACATGAAAGACAAATAGCAGAGGAGAGCAAAAAAAATCCCAAGAAATTCTTTAGGCATGTAAACAGTAAAAAAGGGAGGACAGACCATATTGGCCCCATAAAGAATGAGGAAGGACATCTGGTTATAAAGGATGGGGGGATGGCGAAGGTATTGAATTTATTCTTCTCCTCAGTCTTCACGAGGGAATCTGGGGGCTTCAGTAACCAAAACTGCAGTGTTTATCCTCATGACACATCACAGGAAGCACCTCCATGGTTAACAGAGGACAGAATTAAAATTAGACTTGGGAAACTTAACATTATTATATCACCAAGACCAGATGGTTTGCACCCGAGGGTACTTAGGGAACTCAGTCAAGTAATTGCCAGACCATTGTTCCTAATTTTTACCGACAGTCTACTGACTGGAATGGTACCAGATGATTGGAGAAAAGCCAATGTAGCACCAATATTTAAAAAGGGCCCAAAATACATCCCTGGGAATTACAGACCAGTTAGCCTAACATCAATAGTATGAAAACTCTTGGAGGGGATGATAAGGGACTATATACAAGATTTTAGTAATAAGAATGGTATCATTAGCAGTAATCAGCATGGATTCATGAAGAATCGTTCTTGCCAAACCAATCTATTAACCTTCTATGAGGAGGTGAGTTGCCATCTAGATAAAGGAAGGCCCGTAGACGTGGTGTATCTGGATTTTGCAAAAGCATTTGACACAGTTCCCCATAAAAGTTTACTGTACAAAATAAGGCCCTTTGGCATGGACCATAGGGTGAGTACATGGGTTGAAAACTGGCTACAAGGGTGAGTTCAGAGGGTGGTGATAAATGGGGAGTACTCGGAATGGTCAGATGTGGGTAGTGGGGTCCCCCAGGGTTCTGTGCTGGGACCAATCCTATTTAATTTGTTCATAAACGACCTGGAGGATGGGGTAAACAGTTCAATCTCTGTATTTTCGGATGATACTAAGTTAAGCAGGGCAATAACTTCTCTGCAGGATGTGGAAACCTTGCAAAAAGATCTAAACAAATGGGGTGGACAACTACATGGCAAATAAGGTTCAATGTAAAAAAATGTAAAATAATGCATTTGGGTGGCAAAAATATGAATGCAATCTATACACTGGGGGGAGAACCTCTGGGGGGATCTAAAAAGGACCTGGGAGTCCTAGTAGATTATAGGCTCAGCAATGGCATGCAATGCCAAGCTGCTGCTAACAAAGCAAACAGAATATTGGCATGCGTTAAAAAGGGGATCAACTCCAGAGATAAAGCGATAATTCTCCCGCTCTACAAAACTCTGGTCCGGCCGTACCTAGAGTATGCTGTCCAGTTCTGGGCACCAGTCCTCGGGAAGGAAGTACTGGAAATGGAGCGACTACAAAGAAGGGCAACAAAGCTAATAAAGGATCTGGAGGATATTAGTTACGAGGAAAGGTTGTGAGCACTGAACTTATTCTCTCTGGAGAAGACACGCTTGAGAGGGGATATGATTTCAATAAACCAGTATCATACTGGTGACCCCACAATAGGGATAAAACTTTTCGCAGAAGGGAGTTTAACAAGACTCATGGCCACTCATTCAAATTAGAATAAAAGTGGTTTAACCTTAAACTACATAGAGAGTTTTTTACTGTAAGAGCGGAAAGGATGTGGAATTCCCTTCCACAGGCGGTGGTCTCAGCGGGGAGCATCGATAATTTCAAGAAATTATTAGATAGGCTCCTGAACGACCGCAACATACAGGGATATACAATGTAATACTGACATATAATCACACACATGGGTTGAACTTGATGGACGTGTGTCTTTTTTCAACCTCACCTACTATGTAACTTTGTAACTATGTTTGAACGATCAGCGATAACGATCCTCCGTCCTCCACTCACAAATCATACGTACGTCCGTTACATCGCCCGCGTGTTATGCTTTATATACACTACGCATGCGTGAAACTCCGCCCCTGTCCTTCTTTATAGTGTATTCCCCGCCTGTTCTCTTTCCAGGCAGTGGGAGAGCACATGACGGAGACACAGCAGGTGTGTGCTGTTATCAGCAACCCTGAAAGCCCGGAGCAAGGCAGTTCCAGATCCAGGAGGAGATATAAGGCCTCAAATATGTCCTTTGAAGAGATGGTGGAGATGGTGGACATCTTAAAGAGGACAGACTATGATGGGAATCATGGGCTGTACAGAAACCCTAATGTGAGAAAGGCCAAGATCATGGCTAAAGTTGTCAGAAGTCTGCACAGGAATTTTGGGGTACGACGATCCAAGGATCAATTGAGGAAACGCTGGTCAGACCTGAAAATTGAGGGAGCAAGATCAGTATAGAAAGATCACAAAAGTGCTGCAAAAAAGTAAGTATTTGTCGTGTGTTCCTATTATTATTATTAGTGCTTTTGTGCTGGTCCATGCTCTTTTCTTTACTGTTGTACAGTTTAAAATGCCAAGTTTGAGGTTCGTGGACACAGGAATCGTTCGCATTAAACATCGTTCGTTCGACCACTAATACGTTGTTTTTGGCAGATGCAGGTGTAGCAATAACTCTCGGTGGAGCTGCTGGTTTAGGCGGGCTGTTACCGCCACCTTCTTTACCTCTTTTTCACCCCGAACCGGGTCTAGGGTCCCGTTGAGTTTACCGTAAACGATGTAGGCACATAACACTTGAGTATCTTTTCCAATGCTTTAATAAACATAAAATTGAAGGAAGTAGCAGGAAAGAGGCAGAAGGAAAGTTGCAGGGAAGCTCAAATACCTTTTCTTAATGTTCTTTGTGCAACATTAGGGATTGAAAACTTGTAGCTGAATATATTCTCTCTGTAAGGTTAAATCTTTGCCCGCCTGGATAGGTTTCTCTCACCAACCTAGCAGCCAGTACGCAGCACGAACAAAAGTCTCTGCCACAGACTTGATTGAAACAAAACCCGTACGATCCTCTGCCACAGGATGTATTGGTTTGCGATGAACAACAGACACAGCACTAGGACCTTTAAGCCAACCCGGCAGCACTATGTGGTAAGATTACTTTAGGATACGTCCTCCAACTGAGTCACCAAGCCGCTCTCCAGACCAGCACTCTGCATGATCCTTCCATGACGGGTCCTCCCCTGGGATCTTCTCAGTTGTCCAGCTTCCTCACTCAGGATAGACAGCCCAGGACCATTCCAAGCCTCTGGGCCCACCCACATGCCGCAGCGCCGTGGGCCTTCCGATCGGAGGACCACGAAGTAGTACTCTTAGCACATACCTGTCAGCCAGGAGAGCCAGAAGGTGGACGGAGAAAAAACCCTGAAGCATGGCGTCTGTCCCATAAATGTCCCATAAATACCCTCTACCAGAATGTAACTTGGAGGACCACCTCCACCGAGTTATCTCCGGGACAGAGGAGCACTCACTTCAACGTGTTGCCATGCCAGCGCTACATACTCCCCCCACTACAATAGACGTTGTCCTCAACGTCTGTCAAAATAGCTCCCAAGCCTGAGAGTAGGTATTTGAACTTAAAAAACTTGGATAAGGGCAAAGAAGAAGGAAGGACAGTATAGAGATATTATAGTTTCAACATTTATATAACAACATGTTCACATCCGCAAACAAAATCACATTATAATTGTCACAACCCCCACTATCTATCTAGCTGAAAAGCCTAACAGCTTGATAAGGGATCCAATTTTTTCCTGGAAAAAAAACACAAAGTTAGTCACACTCTAAATTAAACAGTTTAGGAGCAAAGTCTCATCCCAAAAGAAGAATGACACTCTCTTCCCATATATCTTTTAATGAAACAAACTAAAATAACTTTAGAAGTCCATCCCTATTTTTAGGCACATCACCTCCTTTCAATAAAGAAAATCCAGCTAGCAAAGAGTCTTTGGATTTAGAAGTGCTGTGATAGACATGATCTCTTGACCACGAAGATCTCCAGACGCTAACACTATCTAACTATACACCCCAAAGTTCTTTATTCAAAATCACCAATAAAACCAGGGATCTGGCAATGTCAGTTTCTTTCCCAGTTTATCCACTGTAGTAATAAAGTACACAATATCATCTTTTCCGGGCCTGCAAATGACCACTTTGTCAGCATAGATATGCCGACCATAGTTCCAGTGTAGGAAACATTCCAACATAAACTCCCGGTGAAATACTTCTCAGGGTTGCAGGAGGTTGACGGCTAACAAATCCCGGACGAGCCCCCACATGTAGCAATAACTCTCGGTGGAGCTGCTGGTTTAAGCAGGCTGTTTTCCGTCACCTTCTTTACCTCTATTTCACCAGAACCGGGTCTAGGGTCCCGTTGAGTTTATCATAAACAATGTAGGCATAAACAATGTAGGCACCGGACAGTGGGTTTTTCCCGCCACTATGGAGCAGTCAGCACCTCCTTCGTTCAGTTGTTACTTGAGGTTAATTACAGGCATTCATATAAATACCCGATTGCGGTACTACCCTTATATTGTATCTAGTTATTGTTGTTTGTGGGTCACTGTTTGGTTGGTTGTTCACTGTTTATATTGGAGGTGTTTATATATTGTTATCACAAAACCTTAAATAAACTTAATTATTCACTTACATGCGTTTTTGGTTCTCTCTGTGCAATCCACACAGTCTGGTCATACCAATTCATGACAATTATCAGTATCACTTCCCATTCTAATATACTGTTACCAGAAATCATTTCCACAGTTCCTCCTCATCCTCTTTTCTGTAATCCTGTCAGTTGTTAACTGTAGACATGTTTATATCAACTAAGGCTGGATTTATGCATTCGGCCATGCAAAGTCTGCTGTCTTTTTCCTCAGCTTTCTTACCCACTGGAACTTCATCAGAAACCAGTGATTGTTTGCTATGGAGCATATGGCTCTGATGCATATGGAAAGCCTACATTTTTGAATTTCAGTACAGCAAAGGCACATCTGAAGTTGAGTCCTTGTGTATATTTCAAAGTATTAGCCAATAAATACCTGTTTTTTTAAATATTTACAAGGCGTCAAGTGACCGTCTGATCTCTCTCTTACTCCTAGTAGCAGCAGGCACTTTGGACAAGCATTTGAAGAATGATAAGTAGCAGGCACTTTGGGCAGGTATTAGTAGAATGATAATGTTAAATGCTGCAAGGGCATTAGAGGGATAATGACAGTGACAGCCAGTGCTCCATTTCTTGGAGGGAGCAGCGAACAAGCCACCCTCCACCCCACATTAGCCCCCCCCCAGTCGGTCGGTCAGATCGTCAGTCAAACCCCCCTCCTCACTCAGTAAACCAAACACCACCCCCCCGTCGCTTGCCCACCTGCCCATCAGCCCCGCACTTACCCCATCTAGGTCGGGGGAAGCTTTGGCTTCCCTCTGCGTCTCCTCCCTCTTGGCGACCAAAAAGGTTGCTTCTCCTCTCAGCCAGTAGGGTCTTCCTGATTGGCAAGGAGGAAAAGCAGGAAGACAATAGCAAATATTAATTTGCTATTGTCACACAACTGGATTGACTCAAGGCGGAGTGCTCTGTGCCCCGAGGTCACCCTTTTTTGAAGCCAATTACAGCCTCAGGTTCTAATCATGTGCTTAAAAAAGAAAACCCCATTGAAATCAATGCGTTCTGGCACCCTGCATATAGATTAGGGTCCAGGCACATTGATTGGGGGGGGCAGCACCCGTGCGCCTTTAATGGAGCAGCCACCACTGGATAATGACATTATTTTTCTCTCTCTCTTGCATGGAAGGTATTCGAGGAACTATATGTTATAAAGTGGCTGACTGGAAAAGGGACTACAATACTTAAAGTGTAACTCCACTTTTGTTGAGAAAAAAACATTCCCCTCTGGGTGATCTATGAACATTGCAAGGATTATAACAATCTTTGTTACAGATTCCTACCTTTTGTTATTCTGAAGTAATTCATGTGTGTTTTTCTGTGCCTATGTACTGAGTGGGTCTAATGGGAGTGGTTTCATAATTACCTGTCAGGTGTGCAGCTGCAGGGCACTAATGAGGAAATCTGCTGGGCCTGCATCCCTTTAGATGTGTTCCTATTGAAAGTATCTCTCCAAAAATTATATTTTTGTTGCAGGGGATGCCTGAAATCTCACATGTATCTTAGTATAGACTTCTGGGAAAATTGGTGAGCCAATCACACAAGCAGGAAATGATGTTTCTGGGGAGTGGTCAGTACACACTCTGTGTACAGAACAACTCCAAGTAGCCATATTGCAATGTATTCTCAGAAATATACAGTGGCTGCAGATTGAAAAGGAAAGGTCATTTTTAAAAAACATTCAATTACAATATGATTTGTGTTGCAATTATATGTGCTATATTATTTTTTCTTTATTTGTTATTTTTTTTCCCCACAAAAGTGAAGTTACCCTTTAAACTTCTCCTACTTGAAAATTAACTAATCCAGAACAATCATGTAAACAGCAGATGTAAAAACTTCCTTTGGTATTTTCTCATTCTAAGTAAACAGTCTTACTTGTATAGAAATAATGAGAACTTGTTCCAAACAAGTTATTACAAATGCTAAAGTGTATATAAACTCAATCATGCAAGTCTAATATAAGCTTTTATATACTGTAATAATTTCATTCCAGAGGTTGTTTTCAATCCTTTTAAATCTTCAGTTTTTGCTTTGGATTCAGTCTAGTGCACACCATAGTGTGATGTGCTTTGTTCATTTTTCATGCCTGAGTTTTAGAAAAAATGTAAAGCTCAAATTTGTGCATGTGACACATGTATGTTTATCTAGGACCCTAGTTTCAGGGACCATCATCACCGTGACAGGAAGTGATGGAAATCCTTCCTAAATGAGGTACAAACAGCAAAAAAAAACATGTTTTGTACAATTTTATATTGCTTGCTTTTTAGCAAGTACAGTTGTGCTAGAATCTCTCTTTAATCCTTGTCCTTCTTTGCCTTCCTGCTATCATGAAGTTGTAAATTGTCCATTTACTCAGAGTATTGTTCAAAGCCTAACAAATAGCATGTCCTAATCTGAACATTGCAAATTTAAATCTATGAAAATCCTTTTGTTAATAGTAAAAAATGTATATATATAAAAAAATCAGAATACAGAGCAAAACTGTAAAAGATGGTAAATAGGTCTAGAATAATTGATAGGTAGTGCCACACATCACCTAAATATACAACCCACACTAGGTCTAACTAAGCTGGTATCAGCAAGGTTCCAAATGGCTCTGACCACCTGCCAAATCTACAAATTTATATCCTGCAAATGTTTTACAGAATCACCTAGAAAGAATTTATAGAACATTAAATGATATGGAGTATCTAACCATTTTTGAATATTTTATGTGATTACTTGGGTTGTACTGCCTTCTGGCTTAGTTTTCACAGTTCAGTGCAAATCAGTTCCAGAAAAACATAAGCATTAGTCCCACTCACTTAGAACTTGGCACTTACTGCCCAGCATGATTAGAACTCCTTTATTAATTCTTGTGTTTGGTAAACACACATATGAGAGCTGGATTTAAAAAAAAAAAAAAAGCTGATGGGTAGAATAAAATGCATTCTATTCACATTATTCATATGGAAAAAAAAAGAATTTGGCTATGAATATCTGTTAGACTAAAAACTTTGAAAACAAATGTTTCTACTTTAAGCTAAAATGTATTCTGAATGTGTTATTTGCTGCTGAAACTGATAATATCTAAAAAACCTTGTATTGACTAAAAGATATTTTGTATTAAACCAATACCATGGAAATGACTTCTAGCTTGAAGCCAGTGAAGCAGAATGCCAGTCTTTTGAGTAAGGCAAAGCACTGTGAAATTCGCCAGCTAATTACAGAACATGCCTGCAGGGATCATCTCTTCAACCTTTGATTGTTATTTCTCTTTTTTATCTTTAAAATATTTTTTTCATAAAAGCTATAGATTCTTCTTGCAAACAGATTCAAGGAGCAAAATATTTCCTTTTGTTGTACTTTTTTTTATATATACTCCTACACTGCCTTGAAAAAGTATTCATACCCCGTGAAATTTTCCACATTTTGTCATGTTACAACCAAAAATGTAAATGTATTTTTTGGGGATTTTATGTGATAGACCAACACAAAGGGGCACATAATTGTGAAGTGGAAGGAAAATGATAAATGGTTTTCAAAATGTTTTAAAAATACCTATCTGAAAAGTGTGGTGTGCATTTGTATTCAGCCTCCTTTGCTCTGATACCCCTAACTAAAATCTAGTGAAACCAATTGCCTTCAGAAATCACCTAATTAGTAAATAGAGTCCATCTGTGTGTAATTTAATCTCAGTATAAATACAGCTGTTCTGTGAAGCCCTCAGAGGTTTGTTAGAGCACTTTAGTGAACAAACAGCCTCATGAAGACCAAGTAACACACCAGACAGGTCAGGAATAAAGTTGTGGAGAATTTTAAAACAGGGTTAGGTTATAAAAAAAATAACCCAAGCTTTGAACATCTCACAGAGCACTGATAAATCCATCATCCAAAAATGGAAAGAGTATGGCACAACTGCAAACCTACCAAGACATGGTTGTCCACCTAAAATGACAGGCCGGGCAAGGAGAGCATTAATCAGAGAAGCAGCCAAGAGGCCCATGGTAACTCTGGAGGAGCTGCAGAGATCCACAGCTCAGGTGGGAGAATCTGTCCACAGGACAACTATTAGTCGTGCACTCCACAAATATGACCTTTATGGAAGAGTGGCAAGAAGAAAGCCATTGTAAAAAGAAAGCCATAAGAAGTCCCATTAGCAGTTTGCGAGAAGCCATGTGGGGGACACAGCAAACATGTGGAAGAAGGTGCTCTGGTCAGATGAGACCAAAATTGAACTTTTTGGCCTAATAGCAAAACGCTATGTGAAAGTGATAAACTAATACTGCACGTCACTCTAAACATGCCATCCCCACCGTGAAACATGGTGGTGGCAGCATCATGTTATGGGGATCCTTTTCTCAGTAGGGACAGGAAAGCTGGTCAGAGTTGATGGGAAGTTGGGTGGAACCAAATACAGGGCAATCTTAGAAGAGAACCTGTAATGCCGCGTACACACGAGCGGAATGTACGATAGAAAAAGTCCGACTGAGGCTTTTCATCGTATATTCCGATCGTGTGTATGCTTCATTGGACTTTCTTTTAGAAAATTCTGACGGACCTAGAAATAGAACATGTTCTATATATTTCCGATGGAACCAATCAGGAAAATCGCTCGTCTGTATGGTATTCCGACGGACCAAAAACGACGCATGCTCTGAAGCAAGTACGAGACGGAAACTATTGGCTACTGGCTATTGAACTTCCTTTTTCTAGTCCCGTCGTATGTGTTGTACATCACCACGTTCTTGACAGTCGGACTTTGGTCGGACTTTGGTTTGACCGTGTGTAGGCAAGACCGCTTGAATGGAATTCCGTTGGAGAAACCTTCGGAGTTTATTCCAAAACCGGTTGTGTGTACAGGGCATTAGAGTCTATAAAAGACTTGAGACTGGGGCAGAGGTTCACCTTCCAGCGAGACAACAACCCTAAACATACAGCCAGAGCTACAATGGAATGGTTTAGATCAAAGAATATTCATGTGTTAGAATAGCCCAGTCAAAGTCTAGACATAAATCCAGTTGAGAATCTGTGGCAAGACTTGACTATTGCTGTTTACAGACGCTCTCTATCCAATTTGACAGAGCTTGAGCTATTTTGTGAAGAAGAATGGGAAAAAAATGTCTCTCTCTAGATGCAAAGCTGGTAGAGACATCCCCAAAAAGACTTGCAGCTGTAATTGCAGTGAAAGGTGGTTCTACAAAGTATTGACTCAGGGGGCTGAATACAAATGCATGCCACACTTTTCAGATATATATTTGTAAAAAAAATTGAAAACCTTTTATCATTTTCCTTTCACTTCACAATTATGTCCCACTTTGTGTTGGTCTATTACATAAAATCCCAATAAAACACATTTACATTTTTGGTTGTAACATGAAAAAATGTGGACAATTTCAAGGGGTATGAATGTTTTTTTCAAGGCACTGTAAATACTAGCTGATAGTATAGCCATGTCATACAAGCAATGACAACTTGCCATCAACAGGATCCCTAAGAAGCAACCCAACTTTTCCCATGGAGTCACTTACAAGCTGACAGTCCTGCAAGATGTCACTCACTGCTCCCTTGCTAGGAAGTGCAATTTCTACATAGTTCAAAGCCAGTGGGAAAGCAACTGTATAAGGTAAGCCCCTATCTCACTATGGCAATTCACTTGCAGCAGAATCAACCACCTACCATGGCCCTAAATCAGCTGCCAGGATTGAATACTGATTGAAAAGTCTTTGATCCCTCTGTGACCTCAGCTATCACCCTGGACAATTTTTCTAGTAGAAAAACATGCATAGAGTATGATGCAGCAGCATGCATCCAGTACCTCGACTGTCTCCAAATACCAAACAGTATAGAAATACTGTATTTCAGTAAAATATTTCCAAAGCTTCTTTTCACCACCTTTTATTCAAAAGGCCTGGATTTGTTAAGAAATGAACCAGTAAAATCAGAAGTTGTGGTAATTTTTTGTTGTGTGTTCTCCCTCTAAAACCTTCAATTGTAACATGCAGCAGTATTTGACTTTCTGACATGCAGCTAGTACCCTAAAATAGTCAAAAGTTGTCAAGAGGAGTTCACCCAATAGCCATGAGTTCTATCTAGCAGCATATGTAGAGTTGTAAATCAGAAACCCATGTACCGTCTTAAGAATTACAATCCCAAAAAAACCTTTGCAAGATGAAGAATAGGTAAAAATACCCTTATAGGAAACAATGCTTTGGTTTGTGACATGAACCTAGCATTAAAATTCACAATTTACATCAACATTAATAAAGTATATTAGCATTACCAAATCATATTATTATTTTGAGCAAAAATTGCGATTAATATAAACTGCTTCACCTAAAATATCAATATATACAGCCTAGTTCACATGGTCTCTGGCTACCAATCATTACTGCAGAGTGTCTATTTCAATGAGCAGTAAAATAAGCTGATCAAAAATGCAGCCCTCAAGCAAACACGTAGATCATTACAAACTGTACACAGCATTTTAAGACATAAACATATGCTGAAAAGACACGATACAATTATTCTTTTCATGCGTGAAAAAAAAATACATAAAAATATGAAAGATTTTTGTTCCACTTTAATGCCCTTTTATTGCAATGTATATGTTAGGTAAGCAGTCTTAGATAAGATATACTACACACAGAAAACATTCCGTATGATCAAAATGATGGATTTATATGTCTTCTGCAAATAAACCTATTTTAATAATGATTCATTTATCAATGGTAAAAAGATTTATATTGATTAGTGCACTATTATTACTTCTTACGTATTTCATGGAGTATGCCGTTTTATCAATAGTGGTCTGCTTTGCTTGGTAATTGTCTATTAAAATGCTAATAGCATTTCCCTTTTTATTGCTGAACAGAGGTAGACCATATTTCTGCTCAGTAGTATACATCATTCACAAACAGATTAGCAATCTGTTTGAACTCAATATTAGATTTTTGTTCCCAGACTATAATAAATAAGTCATAAATTGCCTCAGTAACTACAGTAGGTGATTAAATAGTTTTTAGACTTACCTTTATCATAGGAGATAAAATGAGTTTAGACCTTCCTTGATCATTTGTAAACACACATAATTCACGCTAATACAGAAAACTGCCTCAAGGACCATCAAAAGAGCGTAAACAGTGTGTAGACCAAATCTGCTAACCAGCCCACCATAGATTGAGGCTTATTAAAAGCCCCGGATGCTCCAAAAGCAAATATTTTATAATTTACTACTCTGTTCCTGTTCTCTTGGGAGAATTTGGGTGTCCCTGCCCACCTTGTATGTACCAGCAACTTCTGTTGCATTTTTCATAATATAGGTTAAATATAACATCCATCAAGAAGAGTGGGAACTAAACATCTGTGAAGTTCAGGACCTCAAGCACAAGCATCTTCCCAATATAAAAAAAATGAGCACTGCTCATTTAATTCCCTAGAATCTACCAAAAAATTGAAATACAGGTTTTAGATGGACTAATCCTAGATAATAAAAAATCTGCTGAAATTGCTAGATATTAAAAAATAAACATTTTATCTATGGAAGGGAAATAAAAAAGGCTGTTTAGCAGTACCTGACATCTTTACAAAATGTATCTTTGCCCACTTCCTAATAATTACAGCACAAAATTGTATTTAATATTGAATAGAGTGGGAAAAGGACAGGTTACAAACGTTAATGCCATCTGAGATTAACCTTCACTTCCTGTCAGGGAAACACCAGAGACACTCTAGTGAGGTCAGGTCTAGGTGTCACGATCAGGGGTCGGGTTCAAAGACCAGTTGCTATAGCAGTTGCACAAGTACCACCGACTAGCAGGATAGGTACACAGGCAGTCACCCTGGCGAAAGACGTGGGTTCACCTAAGGTGCAGAGTCTAAGTACTAATCGGTGTTCACCAGAGCTCCTGATGGTGGAGATGGATTTTGCTGCATTTTAGTACCAGGTTGCAGTCATTAGAATCACCTTAGAATCACCAAGAGCTGAGCAAGCCGGGGTCCAGTAGCAGATAAGCAGGTAAGGATCAAACAGAAGCGTAGTGGAGGAACAAGCCAAGGGTTGATAACGAGTAGTTGCAGGTTGAGATCACGCAAAAGTATAGTCGAGACACAAGCCAAGGGTCGATAACAAGTGGTAGCAAAATATGGAAGACAGCAGGGAAGACAAGAGCGAGATACTGGCTGAAAAGAGCACAATTATCTGGCAAACAGGACATGCAGAGACACTGCTTAAATCAGAAAGATCATGGCAGGAGCAAAGAGTTCAAGGTGCAGCAGACGTTTAGGCACAAGGCAGGATTGTCAAATGGCACAGACAAGGTACTGTCCAGTATATTAGGTAGCTTAGCGAGAAGAGTAACTGCCAGACACAGCAGAGGTCCCAGGTTCAAGTTCAGGCCCTGACACTAGGTAACCAAATAAAGGTATAGTAAGAAATCGCATGGTGCTTTCTAGTCATCCACAACATTACTTTTTTTTAAAAATCTTATCTCTGTTACAGGTTTTCTTTAGCATGGTTATAGACAGCAAAAGGTCATCAGAAGTTCAGGTACAATCCAACCACCCTAAATCATCTGTACTGGTTGCCAATCTCCTGAATACAATCCTTGAGCTTTGGATTGTATTACATTTAAAGGATAAATATCCTTTTAACAAAAAATAAATGCACATTTTTTTCAGGTAAAACTATTACTATTTTTTGTTTTAGGAGCCTGGAAAGCATCCACACCAGCCATCAGCAGATCGTTGATGCCATGCAGGTCTCCTGCAGACTGTCATCGTAAGCTGTCTGCCTGTACATCGTACATATTGACAGGAAAAATCAATGAACTACAACAACGCTTAACAGAGCTTTGGTAATTCATTGAGCACTACAAGCCAACAGCCGTAAAGGCTATCAATATTTGTAATTCATTGATTCACAGGGATCTGTGAATCAATGATGCGGCTGTGTGGACGGAGCCCCGCACCGCTGTGATGTATTTGAATTGTGGCAGCATGTTCGGTGAGAAGATCCCCGGCTCGCTGTCACAAGGAGGGGGGATCAGGGGGTAGAGGGTGTAACACAAACATGTTCAGAAAGGTGAACTTATTCTTTAAAGCAAATTTCAACTTTTGCTGTCAAATTTGAGAAATATCCACTATATGTTTGTTATGTGTTCCCATTCACACAACATGTGGAGGCATGCATGCGGTGGAGGTATCATTGCTCACTGTAAGTTTTTTTTTAAATGTTGGAGTGAGCCTGTCTCAAGTCTATTCTCCTTAACAAACAATGCAAGAAGCCCAGCCTCTACACCTTTATTCCTTTGTTAGGACAGACAGCATTTAAATGTAGTTACAATTCATAATGTAGATCTGCCTTTACAGTACAGACAGGCTTAATTATGACAAACACAGCTCCCCAGCCCCCTCATAAATTAAGAGAACTACCTAGGATTGTTCCTTCCTGGAGGGTCCAGAATAGAGCATCTAAAAAATCCCCCCCCCCCCCCCGTGAGTCTAGATAGAAGGAGTGGCTGCATATATATATAATCAATCTCTTCGTTTCCTCCTGCAGCCTTTGAAAACCTGCGGGAGGGAGAGGAAGAGAAGCAGACATTCAGAGGCTGCAGGAGGAAATGGAGAGACTGATTCTTCTATATACGCTCCTCCTATCCAGCTTCTTTCTGCTATCCCCTGTGCTCTCTGCCAACCCCCCATGATCTCCAGCCCGCCAGTTCTCTCCGTCATCCCAGTGCTCTTCTGCCCCCATGCTCTCCGCCCCCCCAGTGCTCTCGACATCCCCCTGTGCTCTCCGCCCTCTTCTGTGCTCTCAAGCCCCCCCATGCTCTCCGCCTCCCCCAGTGCTCTTTGACATCCACCTGTGCTCTCCCACCCCCTTGCTCTCTGCCCCCCAGTGCTCTCCAACATCCCCCCTGTGCTCTCTGGCCCCCCTGTGCTCTCCGACATCCCACAGTGCTCTCTGATATCCCTCGGTGCTCTCCAGCCCCCCAGTGCTCTCTGACATCCCCCTGTGCTCTCCAACTCCTGCCTGTGCTCTTTGCCCCCATGCTCTCAGGCCCCCCTCCAGTGCTCTCTGACATCCCCCTGTACTCTCCAGCCCCCTGTGCTCATTTCCTCCCCCCTCTGCTCTCCGCCTCCCCCTCCAGTGCTTACCAACATCCCCCTGTGCTCTTTGCCCCCCCCCTGTGCTCTCAGACCCCCCCAGTGCTTTCCAACATCCCCTAGTGCTCTCTCTGATATCCCTCTGTGCTTTCCAGCTCCCCCAGTGCTCTCCAGTCCACCCAGTGCTCTCCGACATCCCCTGTGCTCTTTACCCCCCCCGTGCTCGCCGCCTCTCCCCTGTGCTCTCTGTCCCCGTGCTCTTCGCTTCCCCCTCATGTTCTCCACCCCCCAGCCCTCCAACCCCCCCAGTGCTCTCCAGCCCCCCCATACTCTCTGGCCACCCTGTGCACTCCACCCCACACTGTGTTCTCCGGTTCCCCCCGTGTACTTCACCTCTCCCCTGTGCTCTCTGCCCCCCTGTGCTCTCTGCCTCCCCCCCATTCTTTCCAGCCCCCCGTGCTCTCCAGCCCCCCTGTGCTCTCCGCCCCACCCCGTGTTCTCCAACTTCCTCCCTGTGCTCTCTGCCCCCCCATGCTCTTTCCCGGCCCCCCTCACCCCCTGCAGCTCTGTCTAAAATGCCCGGGCCTATTTTTTGTCCTAGTCCAGGCCTGCATGGAGACATCACTTTTTAAGACTTAATAGGGCCATTATAGCTAGATACAATACATTTGGTGCAATATTACTGCCTGAACCAATTAAAATGCTATATCAGGGGAGCTTTCTGATTCAGTAAAGAACAATATTGAGTCAACAAAATTAAAAAGCAGATACATAGATGTAGTATGGCATGCATTTTTACCAATGCACCAGTACAGCAAAAGGTAATGCATCTTTCATCACCAACTTGCCCTGTATTGATTTAGGGATCAGCTGGGGGAACCACCAAGCACAGCCGTGGACACAAGCAATCAACATTTCTGGAAGAAATTTCATGCAGCCATTCCCCTTAACTGGAGTTCAGCAGTCCAAACAGTGGGAGAAATGTATATTTGCTCTGTTCTTTGCAGATACATCTGCTATTTAGATATTTCTTTTTTATAATAAATTCACTGTAAGACCCACTTTAGACATTGTAGAATGTCCGTACATTCTTTTCTTTGTGTCGGTAATGCGGACGAAATTCAAAGATTCAAGTGAATATGATATAAGTTAGTTAGTAAAGGGAACAGCGGTTTGAAAGAACAGAGACAACCACTATTACATTGTCTACAAAGGAGGCAAAGCCATCTGCTCTGCTTGCTTAGAAAGTAACATGACAGACAAAAGGAATTCACATAATACAAATGGAAAAAGACTTAAAATAAAATTAAATATATATATACTGTACATAACAAGAAACAGGCTTATTTAATCGAAGAAAGCATGAAGTAATATCATGCAATAGGTGACAGCAGACTGGCATGAGTCCGTCTCATTAGATGCCAGCTGACATCCACTAGTGAATTGTTTAATTCAAGTGTCACTAGCAATAATAAGGTAGTGTAGGAAGCAAGGCATGAGGAATCGGCCACATAGACTTCCAAATCTGCAGGATTACCTTCAATTGATTGTTCTATGGCAAAGAGAACAATGATTTTGTTTTAGCTGCGTAATTTTGGCCCTTGCAGAACATTACAAAGTCTGTCATCTATGGCTAAAAATAATCAAGCAAAGAGGAAGTAATGGAGTCAGACATGAAATATGGAAGCCCCAAGAACAAAGAAGCTAGACAAGAGATAAGAGCCCTGATATAAAACGGGGAGAACTAATGGGTCAGAAGAAGATAGTAATGTGGAAAACAACAACAGATTTAAGATATTTTGTATCACAAGATATTCCACTTATAAAATGTCAAATATATCTTCCCGATCATTTTACCTTTTAACACTGAAATGAATAAAACTGTTGATCTTTGCTATCTAATGTTAAAATCAAGCAATATATCTGTGTTATACAATGTAGACTCCAAATTGTTTTTAATTATCAAGGGGTGAAAGAATTCTAAATTTAGACTTGCTACTTAACAGTATGTCTGCTCTGTAGAGAGGAGGACTGAAGCAAAAATAATTACCACAGCAGTCACAGAATGAGTCATCTTTCATTTAGATTCTCTGCATGTCCAAATCAGAGTGCACTAGGGTAGGGAATTCCTCCACTCATCTATATATACTGTGTTTAAATTGTGCCTATAGAGTAAATAAATATATTTCATGCTACCACTGTGACTGTGTTTACTGATATGATTACATAGATCTGATTATAGCCTGCACCATTTTTAAATGCTCAATCCTTTCATGGGTTTCTTCATAACACCAGGGATGCACAGAGAAAGAAATGTATGGCTGTCACAGCATGTGTGCGATGAATATAAAACAAATTGCCATGGAAGCCAATCAATACATTTCAAGACATACAAAATGCATATTCGGTTAGTTGATTAATAACAGATTTTTGTAAAGCTGTTAGCCTTAAATCCCACCCATAATTATATTACATTACTTGCTCTGTGTGATTTCTTTTCTTTACATTATATTGAATAAGTGCTGTATAGTGAAGTACATAGTGAGCAAGACTTAACACACAATGTACCACGGTTACACAAAAGGACTATACATATAAAACAGTGTGGCTGGGTTCACATATATGCAAATTCCTTTAACCACAACAGTGTGTGCTCTATGTATAAACAGCGCCTGCATGTGAAATAATGATATACAAATACTGAATCAGCATAAAAAGTAAAAAAAAACTCCAAAAAGTTCAAAGTGAAAAAAGCTCAGTCCCACCCAACAAAGTGCAGCGATATCCAAATGAGAAAATCCTTTTAGCATATGAAATAGTGCCGTTCTGTGTCTGCAACCATAATCGTCACTCGGTGTCCCCAAATCACCATGTCTGAAGTAAAGGTCCCTACTCACCAGATGGCATTGACCTTTCTGTCTTATGACAAGAAGGGTCAAATATCAATTGAATGGTCGACCTTGACCAAGGGATATCCTCCAGCAGATCACCAGTGCCTTTATCTCATGGTATTTGAGCCCAATGCATCAGTGGCAGGGTTTAGTGGTGGGGGGAAAGGGAAGAAAAGGCTTCTCATAGCATAACAAAGTTCCTATTGATTGTAAAAACCTCAGTTGTAGGTAAACATGCATAAATATCAAAGCATAGGCATCTGGTATATAGTAAGAAAGCAGGGAACCTCCGGACATCGTCGTGCGTTCCACCTGCTCTGAGAGTTACACACTGTGCATTTCAACTTGACACGTTTCATCTACATGTGAAGTCTTCAGGCTTCTGGAGACGTCAGCCGGACCTGTGTGAACCCAGCCTTACTGTATCCACGGTGGTGAGATGTAGGCTTATTTCCCTGTAGCACAGGACTGGTGAAATGGAGATTACAGGTAATCTGTGTGGCTAAAAAAGGTTAGCAGCCACAGCAAAGTTGTCATAATAATGGTGACTCACTACCTAGCAAGTCATTGACATGGACCAAGCATGCAGCTAGTGAAAAATGAAAGCAAAGACTGAAAACTCAAGTCTTGTAAACTTGCCATGGCCAGTGAAGAAAAGTTATGAAGTAAAGACAAGATCAGCTAAAAAGTAGCTCTCACCACTTATATGACAATATTGAAATATCTTGATGTAATCCAGTTCCAATCCCCATGTGATCCTAAATCTGAAGAATAATGACACTGATTAACTTGTGCATACACTATGAATACCTGTCATATTTTAGAAAGTTATCTAGCCAACACCAACACATACAAACAAAATTTGATTATGTTACACTTGTAACGCTTACCCCTGGAGGAGCCACTTGGCTTTGTTCCCTCTAACACCTGGTTAGATAATGGGATGCTGCAAACACCTGTTTGAGCAAAAGTATTAGTATCCTACAAACCGCTTTGTTAGGGTATCAGGATATAAGCACCAGGCTACTAAAGGCGGTCCCTGGGTTACAAACATCCAACTTACAAACGACTCCTACTTACAAAAGGAGGAAGACAACAGGAAGTGAGAGGAAATCTACCCCTAGGAAGGGAAATTCACTCCTGTAAGAGTTATTATGGAAAAAAGGTACCTCCACTGAAGCTTTATCACCAAGACTTGTTTCCACAACAACCCAACATTTTCAAAATCCAATTGCCATTGGGACAGAAAGTGTGGTGAAATCTTCTGAACAGGGGCACAGACAGGAAAACAAATGTTACAGGGGTGTTAACCCTTCCCTATGCTATCCAAAAAGCTTAAAAATAGTTTTTTTGGCTGGAGCTACACTTAAAAAATGTACCTGGTCTGACTTACAAACAGATTCAACTTAAGAACAAACCTACAGACCCTATTTTGTTTGTAACCTGGCGACCGCCTATAATTTTTAAGTAAAGCAAGCATAACGTGTATGACAAAAGTAAATAGCAATGAACAAATATATATGAAGAAACATTTTGCTCACAGTAAGCTAAATGATGTAATTACTAGGTTGTAGCAGTTTAGTATAAATCACCATATTACTAAAGCAAGATTACCCTAGCAGTAAACAGCATCAGTAATGAACAGTATCAACAGTGATGAATTGTCCCACAGTAATTTCTCTTCAGTCACTAATCAGTAAACGTCTCAGTGTGCACTCTGTATATATATTGCTATGTATATACAGTGTATATATAATAGAAAAAAATGCGCTTATGCCGCGTACACATGATCGGAATTTTCGTCAGAGAAAACTTGGGTGGTTTTTCCAACGGAATTCCGCTCAAGCTTGCTTGCATACACACGGTCACACAAAAGTTCTCTGAGCTTTCAACCATCAAGAACGCGGTGACGTACAACACTACGACGAGCCGAGAAAATGAAGTTCAGTGCTTCCGAGCATGCGTCAAATTGTTTCTGAGCATGCGTGATTTTTTGAGCGTCCGAATTGCATACAGACGAACGCATTTTCGGATAGGAACTTTTCCTGACCGAAAAATAGAGAACATGCTCTAAATCTTTTGCTGACTGAAATTCCGCCAGCAAAAGACAGATGGAGCATACACACGGTCGCATTTTCCGACAAAAAGCTCTCATCTGAGTTTTGCTGGCGGCATTTCCGATCATGTGTACGCGGCATTAGTGTATAAATAATTCAAATTAAATCATGACAACCAAAGATGATCAGATGGACAGCAGCACTCACAATATTGTACACAGCAACATCTAAATATAAATATAAAACAGCATTGTGCTATCATATAAAATATTGAAATTAAATTAAATGAAACACCAGAACACCAAAGTCCATTTAGTGATGAAATGTGCAAAATCCTTAAATTCAGTGCAACACCCAGTGCTCAGACTAGTAAGGCAAGATTGTCTTCTTACCAGATCCACAGACCTTTCAAGGTCTACTGAATTGAAGGACTTTGCACATTTCATCACTAAATGGACTTTGGTGTTCTGGTCTTTCATTAATATAAATTTCAATATTTTATATGATAGCGCAACATCATTTTATATTTATATACAGTGTATAACCCAGGAGAGGTACCTCTGACTATTAGTAACTCAGTTCAGGGTTTCTGTAGAGCAGTTGGCAAGTATGTGGCTCCTGAATTGCAATGTTCAGACAGCTAATCAGTTGGGCCCAGTATTTAAGGTGGTGCACAGAAGTACAGTCCCTTTAAAGCTCAACACACAGTGATTTACTAGATGGATAGTCAGTCCCTTTCTTACTCAGTATGCTAGAAGCAGTAATATCAAACACTGCAAGCAGCCCCTCACCAGTCTCAGGCATGCAGTGAACTCTGATCTGGACACTTGGCTGTCAGCACCCCTTATGGTTCTGTACTCAGGGTGACTCTTGTCCTCAGTGCTCCCGTCCTCAGCACTCAAGTCCTCAGACTACAGTTGTTGAGTACACACAGCAGTGGAGATGTGTACTCTGCAGTCTCCTCCAGAAAAAGGCAGTTTTCTCCACTTCAGCTCCTTTCTCCTGTTAAGAGTCTATATTAGGTTGTTCTAGTCCAACACTCCATTTACTTTTATGCAAGATCCTCTTCCAAGACAATTACCACAGTTCAGTACAGCCTACATTAAAGTCTCAGGTCCTTCATTCCCACCAGCATCCTCAGTTGGATGAATGCTGAACAGCATTGAAAACCAGCATGAGTCTTGTATTGGCTCAGAAAGCAGCTGCAGCACAGTGTCTTTATAGGTGCTCCCTCTGGCCAACTAAGTACCTGGCTACACACCACGCCTTATGTCCTGTTATTGTTGCTGTCCCCTTTGTTTTTGCAGCCTGTGTGCAGCAGCACAATCTTTAAGGTCTATGCAGATGGGATAACTGCCTATAGAGTGCCTTCGCTGCCATGCAGTGCCTCACTGTGACGTGCAAGCTCTTAGCAGGGACTATGAAGGCTTGGGCACCCATGCACAGTTTATTCTGGGCATGAGGGTGCAGGAGGCTAATTGAGCAGGTATGCATGTGAAGTTCGGGCAGAGTACAAGCAGTCTTGGAACATTAAGTCCCATTGCAGGAAGCATGCAGACACAAAGGGTAGGTGAGATCACATGACACTACAGTAAGCGCTCACTGATACAGAAGTTCAGAGAAGCAATCTGGACCCAGCAACATTGTGGAGCACCAATCCTAAGTGTTTGCAAAAATATATGCTGTAAAATATGCTGGAATATGTTTGATTGGTTAGACTGCAGTCAGCTTGGGAAGAGCTTAGTATTACTTTAAGTATATTCTATCCAATCTGTCCACCAAAAAGAGCAAAATGTTTATAAGAGTGATCAAGACAGCCCGACATATTGGATTTGGAATAATTACATTTGTACAGAGATATTGAGCTAAATAGATCTAGTGACTTTGAAGAGAAGGTAGGGATTCTAGCGGGTTAGACAGAGAGATAATGATGTCATCTGTGTAAAGGCATATTTTATGATCCACTGTGATACCCAAAATGCCAGGATGGAAGCAAATGGCCTCTACTAGAGGCTCAATGGTAAGAATGGTTGCCATTAGTGATTTTGAAAGAGTTCAAGAGCAGCACAGTGGTCCACACTCTCTGAGGGCTGAATATAATCCTAGGATGGCTGAGAAAAACCTTCTCTCAATGCCAAATTTTATAAGCACTGCCTTAAGGTAGTCCCAGTGAACTCTGTTGAACGCCTTGTCTGCATCCAAGGAGAGGAGCAGAGAAGGCGTTCTATGATGTTCCGCCCATTGAATTAAATCTATGAATCTCCTAGTTCCATCTGATGCTTGTCTATTGTAGATAAATCCCACTTGGTCCACATGGACCAGGATGGGAATATACTTGGCTAGAAGTTTTGCGTACAGTTTGAGATCAGTGTTTAGCAACAATATTGGGCAGTAGTTGGCAGGGTCTTTAAATGATTTTCCCAGTTTTGGGACAGTTTGCCAGGAACCTGCTGGCCATAGCACAGCTGAAGTTACGAGGTTAATGCAATTGTATTGCATGGCCTTGCGGGTTTCCGTCTTCCTGGGCACAGGTGCATGAAGATGCGCAAAATAGCCTTTATAAGTGCAGCAGCTGCACTAGTCCATTGATGTCTGATCTGCAGCTGTACCCGTGTTCCTGTTTCTGATTCTGCTGACTTTTGTGTTAGACCCGGTATGCTCCTGACTTCGTTTGAACGCTACCTGCCTTGACCTTGCCTTGTCTCTGAACTTTCCCTTCTGCCCTTCTGCCTGATCTCATATCGCCAACCTCTGCCCGTATCTGACTGTCTGTTGCCAACCTGGCTTGTCTGATCATGCATCCAGTTGTTCATCTGCCCTACCTGCACCTGTCTAGCTCCCACTGGAGCTTCCTCTACTGTGGGTCACCAGTCTTCCTGAACCTGCTATTAGCGCCTGCCTACTGTTGCTTGTTGTCTGCCAGCCCAGGGTCTGCTGTTCCAGCTACCTGGCCCACTCTGGTGACGCACCTGCTACTCATCACTACTTCCAGAGGAAGACTACACAGGCACCCATACCTCACTGTGATCTCGCCGCCACTGTCGCAACATCAGTGGTCCCCAAGCTAGGTGCTAAAACAATTATCAATGTCCTAAGGGCTGCATAACCCTTTACCCTGAGGATCCCTTAAGTAAGGAATTTTTGGTTGCGGCGATCTTACATTTGACTTGTTTAGCCAAGAAGGCTCCAGGCTTATTGCCTTGTGAGTCCCAATAAAAATAGAGACATTTAATTATAAAGGTCAAATCCCTTTCTTATTTATGAGCTAAGTTTGTCGCTTTCATAATTCCACCGAATCACAGTCGTTAGGGGATACATTATTGCTTATGTTCCAATGTGTGGATATGATCAATGATGCAGGCAACTGCCTCGTTGTGTACCTTTGTCTCATAAGCACCGATCTCAATACAAAGACACCCTCATGTATGACATTCCAAAGAGTGGTAACATTAGAAACTAAATCGGTGAAAAAATAAAGTCTGGATCTCAGTTTTGATTTGCTCCTGGTAGCGTGGATGACTAAGGAAGGATGAATTCCTTTTCCATAAGGGAGTAGATTTGGTGAGAGGGCTTGAGAAAAGTGTAGTGGAGACTGGAGCATGGTCAGACCATGTGATAATGCCAAATGTATTTGTCAGTAACAGATCTATGCTGGAGTAAGACTTTTTGTATGTGAGTAAAACATATAGTCCTTTCTGTACCATGCAGGCAGCGCCATAGAACAAAAAGTTCTTCTGGGTGAAGAAGGGCTGAGTGCACTGAGGAGAGTTTCCTGAGGGGGTTAGAAGAGCCAAGAGTGTAATCAATAGTGCTGTGGAAATCCCCACAGATGATTATTCAGTCTTTTTGAAAGTGCTGTATTTTACCTATTATGTTTTTATAGAAATTATTTTGGTAAGAGTTGGGAGCATATAAGTTAACAATAACCAGGAGGCAATTATTAACAGAAGCCTCAAATATAAGAAACCTGACTGTGGGATCAGCTTCAAAATGTTGTAATTGAAAGACTACTGAATTGCACACTGCTATCATAACCTCCATGGCTTTCTTGTTGACGTTAGTGAAAAAACAATAAGGGAAACGTTTATGGTGGGACTGAGGTGCTTTATGTTGTGCAAAATGTGTTTCTTGAATGCATAAAATATCTAAGTGTTTGGGCTAATGCCTCCTTCTATAACATTGCCCATTTATATGGGATATTAATTCCTTTGGCATTTATAGTGGTAATCGTTAAAGCTATGACGAGTTGGCATATTAGATGCTGGCAGGAGATGGAAAAGGGCCGTACCAAATATAATAGCAAGAATAAATACACCTCTGCACGTAGGCAGTGATAATGAAACGACCACAACAATGAATGAATGAATGAATGATTTGTAAAGCGCTGCAAATGCGAACTGAATCGCCTCAAGGCAATACCAAATAACAATACAATACCAAATAACATAAACATGGCAAACAAATAACACAAGATAAACAAACAGAACTAAAGAATGTTGTCAGTATGCGTAGCACACATTAATCTCAGGGTGAGGTAGGGTAGAAAAGAGGCTGTACTCTTAAGGGACTGTGGAGTTGCATATGAGCAGAGGGAGACTGCTTGAAAAGTGAGAGTCTCTCACATCTTAGAGAGGTATGTATCCGGTTTAGGCATTGCTTACAGTAACCCAGGGATCGAAGACTCTTTGTGTGGAGCTGTGTCGTGAGGAAGCAGGAGAAGCAGAGATGAAGCCTCAGTTATGTAGATGCTTGGTGCCATCCTTAGGAGTCAGGAAAGGGACCAGTTGGTTTTAATAGGTCTCCAGGAGTTTCATTGGAAAATCCCATTTGTAGGGGATAGTACATTCCCTAAAGACAGCGGTAATTTGCTTAAATACTTTGCACTTCTGTGCCGTGGTTGGTGAAATGTCATTAAAGAGAGAGACATTAGTGTATGGCTCAGGTAGTGTTAGGGTGGCCCTGGCAGCCTTGAGGAGTTGCTCCTTACCTGATAGTAGGGATGAGCCGAATACCCCCCGGTTCGGTTCACACCAGAACCTGCGAAACCACCATTCCTGGCTTAAGCTGGCGTGGCGTCAACCACCTCTGAACCTGCCCCCGCTGAGCTGACAGAATCTCTGCCCCAGTGTGGCTCCTGTCCCCCAAGCATACCAGCTCAAGCACCGCATGGCATCTTTTTTGCCTGCATGCTTGCGTAGCCCCTTGAATGCCTACGGAGCACCACTGGTTCCGAGTACAAAGCAGCACAGGAACAGGCCTTGGAGGAAGAAGAAGAGGAGGAGGGGGTGGATAGAGGTGTGGCAGAAACACCACTAGTAGAATTTTGGAGGTGTGGTGGCGGAACAACCTCCAACACTACTGCACCCTGTCCTACATCCTTCCCAGCTGCCAGAAGAGTCACCCAGTGCATGGTGAAAGATAGGTAACGTCCCTGTCCATGTCTGCTGGACCATGAGTCAGCGGTAATATGCACCTTACTGCTGACCGCCCTGCCCAGCGAGGTCAAGACATTGCCTTCCACATGCTGGTAGAGAGCCGGAATCATCTTCCGTGAGAAAAGTGGCGTTTGGGAACCTGCCACTGAGGAACCGCACATTCCACATTTCACGGAAGGGGGCAGAATCTACCAACTGAAAAGGTAGCAGTTGAAGTGCTAGCAATTTAGCAAAGCTAGCATTCAACCACTGGGCATGTGGATGGCTGGGAGCGAACTTCTTTCGGCGGTGCAGCAGCTGGGGCAGGGAAATTTGCCCGGTACAATCTGACGTTGGTGTACTGATAGCAGATTGCCCGCAAGTACTTGGCTGTGACACACCTAATTCTACACCATCATTCCTCTCAGTGCAAGTTTCAGAGAGGACTGAAGGTATAGAGGGGTTGGAGATCCCAGCTGATGAGGAGCAAGGAGAGGTCCGTTTTGTTCTTTCGTGTGGGTCTTTTAGGTGTGCTTGCCAACAAACTGCATTGCAGGTCGACATATGTCTGGTCAAGCATGTGGTTACCAAGCAAGGTGATGTTTTGGCCACGCGAGATACGCTTGAGACATATGTTGCAAATAGCAGCGGTGGGATCTGATGCACTCGCCTCAAAAAAGGCCCACACCAAAGAACTTTTGGAATAACGCGCAGAGACAGCAGCGAACTGCACATATGGAGCTCTGCGGTGTGATGCAGTCGGTGTGCTGCCCTTAAGCTGGCCCCTAGAGGGCATCCTGCCTCATTGGAGATGTGCCTCCTCCTCCTCTCAAGCACCCACATGGAGTCAGTGCCTCATCATCCCCTCCCTCCTCATCACAGGAGCAAAGCTGGCAGTATGCTGCAGCTGGGGGAACATGACTGCCAGATTGCTGTCCTTCTTGGGCACCCCCTCTCTCTGGGCTCACATTACTGCCTTCCTCTAGCTGGGTACCATCATCAGAGCCTTCAAAATGCTGGGCATCCTCCTGGAGCATGTACCCAACACTGTGGTCAAACAGTTTGGGGGACTCCTCAGGAGGACATGGTGGGGCTAGGGAAGGAGTGACTGATGCCATTGAGCCGAGAGAAGAGGCCGCGTTGGCAGCTGCTTTGCCAGACAAATACCCTGAGCCTGGGTGAGAGAGGATGAGGAGGATGAGGACGGCTTGGTCATCCACTCTACTAAGTCTTCCGCATGTTGCGGCTCAACACAGCCAGCTGCCGAAAAAAAGGACAAGCGTGTCCCACGGCCACGTGCTGATGAGGATGCACCATCTCCACGACCAGTTTGTGACTGTCTGCCTCTCCATGTTGGCCTTCCAGACATACTAATGGCCTGCAGTGAGATGTAGCTGCACAAAGCTGGGATGTATATATATATACTGATTATACTGCAGCTAGCAGAATCAACTGCCTGCCTGTAGTATTATTAGTATGAGAACACCAGCAATTGTCTTCAGGTAGCTTTAGGTGCACACGGTGCAGAGGACACAGTACACTAACTGTAAATACTGCAGCTGCCTACCTGTGGTATTAATAGGATCAGAAGAACACCAGCAATTGTCTTCGGGTAGCTTTAGGTGCAAACTGTGAAGAGGACACAGTACACTAACTGTAAATTCTACAGCTGCCTGCCTGTGGTATTAATAGGATCAGAAGAACACCAGCAATTGTCTTCAGGTAGCTTTAGGTGCAGACTGTGCAGAGGACACAGTACACTAACTGTAAATACTGCAGCTGCCTGCCTGTGGTATTAATAGGATCAGAAGAACACCAGCAATTGTCTTCAGGTAGCTATAGGTGCACACTGTGCAGAGGACACAGTACACTAACTGTAAATATTGCAGCTGCCTGCCTGTGGTATTAATAGGATCAGAACACCAGCAATTGTCTTCAGGTAGCTTTAGGTGCACACTGTGCAGAGGACACAGTACACTAACTGTAAATACTGCAGCGGCCTGCCTGTGGTATTAAAAGGATCAGAAGAACACCAGCAATTGTCTTCAGGTAGCTTTAGGTGCACACTGTGCAGAGGACACAGTACACTACCTGTAAATACTGCAGCTGCCTGCCTGTGGTATTAATAGGATCAGAACACCAGCAATTGTCTTCAGGTAGCTTTAGGTGCACACTGCGCAGAGGACACAGTACACTAACTGTAAATTCTGAAGCTACCTGCCTGTGGTATTAATAGGATCAGAACACCAGCAATTGTCTTCAGGTAGCTTTAGGTGCAAACTGTGCAGAGGACACAGTACACTAACTGTAAATACTGCAGCTGCCTGTCTGTGGTATTAATAGGATCAGAACACCAGCAATTGTCTTCAGGTAGCTTTAGTTGCACACTGTGCAGAGGACACAGTACACTAACTGTAAATACTGCAGCTGCCTGTCTGTGGTATTAATAGGATCAGAACACCATCAATTGTCTTCAGGTAGCTTTAGTTGCACACTGTGCAGAGGACACAGTACACTAACTGTAAATACTGCAGCTGCCTGCCTGTGGTATTAATAGGATCAGAAGAACACCAGTAATTGTCTTCAGGTAGCTTTAGGTGCACACTGTGCAGAGGACACAGTACACTAACTATAAATACTGCAGCTGCCTGCCTGTGGTATTAATTGTATCAAAACACCAGCAATTGTCTTCAGGTAGCTTTAGGTGCACACTGTGCAGAGGACACAATACACTAACTGTAAATGCTGCAGCTGCCTGCCTGTGGTACTAATAGGATCAGAAGAACACCAACAATTTTCTTTAGGTAGCTTTAGGTGCACACTGTGCAAAGGACACAGTACACTAACTAAATACTGTAAATACTGTAAAAACACCTGCCTGCCTGTCAGTATATTAGGAAGAGAATAACAGGAATGGATCTAGCTAAACTGAATACAGTATATATATATATATATATATATACACAACACCTAGGATGCATATATATATATATATATATACACAATATACTGCAAGTGCAGCTAGCTGACTCGCCTGCCTACTCTAACTTAAATCAAATTACACTGTCTTTCTGTCTATCTCTCTCCGCCGCCGCAACACACTACACAAGGCCGCCACGCAGGCAGCCTTATAGAGTTAGGGGCGTGTACTAAACCCCCTGAGCCATAATTGGCCAAAGCCACCCTGGCTTTGGCCAATTACGGCTCTCTGTAAAGACAGCGCTGTGATTGGCCAAGCATGCGGGTCATAGTGTATGCTTGGCCAATCATCAGCCAGCAATGCACTGCGATGCTGCAGTGAATCATGGGCCGTGACACGTCACTCGAATTTGACGCGAACGGCCCATAATGTTCGCAATTCATTGAACAGGTGATGTTCGAGTCGAACATGGGTTCGACTCGAACTCAAAGCTCATCCCTACCTGATAGAAGTGTATTCAAGCTAACGCATTACTAGTGATAACAGGGAGTACATGTTTGGGTTAAAGAATCCTATGAGCTTTATAAATAACTGCATGATGCAGGGAGAGATTAGGAATGATCTTAGTGAAAGGTTGTTGGAGATAGGGAACAAGTTTGTTGGGTTTGACAGATTCTGGGATACCCCAAAACTTTATATTATTCTGCCTGGAGTAGTCTTCTGGGTTAGAAATCTTAAGCTATACATAGTTACATATTAGGTGAGGTTGAAAAAAGACACCATCCCAAAAGAGTCCATCAAGTCCAACCTATGTGTGTGATTATATGTCAGTAACTTTAACTGTTGGAGTTCCTTTTTGTATTCACCCTGGGTATCCACAACTGCATTATGTGCTTTAACAATTTATACCCAATTTATTCTCTAATGTATCACACTCCAGGTGTCCAGTTCTTCTAATGGGACACAGCCTGTTGGGATCCATGAGTGTTGTCCTCTGTGGTGGAGGTGAGAGCAGCAGTTGTCCATGCTGAGGGCTGCTGTGAGTCCCATGGGAGAGCAGGGATTCAAGAGGCCATCTGTCACACAGCGATCAAGTCACATCCCTAAAAATGGCCAGATTTTAATGATAAGATTCGGGGATTCACATCCATGTTCTGTTTGCCAAGTTTCAGACAAAATTCACCAAACCCTTGATGAATTGATAAACTAAACCCAGGCAATTTTTCCCATCACTAATGATGCATTTCTTTTAAAATATGTCATGGTAGTTTACAGTTTGTGTAAAAATTGAA
Source organism: Lithobates clamitans (assembly GCA_037952925.1). Taxonomy (NCBI): domain Eukaryota; kingdom Metazoa; phylum Chordata; class Amphibia; order Anura; family Ranidae; genus Lithobates; species Lithobates clamitans. The sequence goes on along the minus strand of JBBGZY010000100.1, from coordinate 14,146,444 downwards.
AAGCCTAAAATAAAGTATTGACATACAGATGATATGACTAATTATAACTAAAAGTTTAAATTACAGAAGCTTCAGCCAATGAAATTATGTTTTTACCATATCTGGCTGATGCCCCTGGAGGCTGGAAATTACTGAAGTAAACAACGCTATTCCAGTAATCTCTACTTGCTTCCGGGTCCAAAGCTGAGTGGCTGGCCTGATGCCAATGTAAAGGATTTTCTGAATGCATGCAAAGCATTCTATGATGACGAGGTGCAGAGGTGGAGTAGTGATGTCACACTCTCCTCCTCGTCCAATCAGAGAATGCTTTGCATTCATTCAGAAAATGCAAAGCATTTTCTGAATATAACTCATTCCAGAAGTAAATGGAGATCATTGAAACAGTAGTGTCCACTTCAGTAATTTCCAGCTTCCAGCCAGATATATACTATTGGCTATATACCAAGCTGGATCAATGTAAATAAGAAAAAATGTACCATGTCTGGAATTCATCTTTAATTCCACATCAATTAGGATCCAAGAATAATAGAAGAAAATTAAACAATTAGTGCCCAAGATATATAGCCTATAACTCTAATTACCAAGGGGAAAAGGAGGAACAACCACACACATGTAGAAAAATGCAAACTTTACCACAAGGTTGTGGCAGTGAGAGACATAAGCACACAATATACTGAATTATACAACTGTGTAACAGAAGGGAGACTAAACTTTTAGAAATAACTGAAACTGCATGTCATTTATGTCAACCAAATGACTGATATGCCAATCTAAAAGCTCATAAACATTTCATTAAATTTGAATAACCAAGTACTTATTAAGTACTATTTAAAGAAAGACACATATGGTATCATTGGGAACAGTTGAAAAATATTTGAAATGTAAATTCATTCCTGGAGAGATTTAAGTTTTAATATTTTCAGATTTATGTTACTTTATGTTAGGGATAAAAGAACTGATTACAGAAAGTAAAAGGTAAGCACAATGTAATTTATCATTATCACTATATGACAAACAATATTCTTTCTACCAGGCTGCATTTTCTTTAAGCTGAACTAATGTTGTGCACCAAATAAAACTACAAGACCCATTCCCACTGCTGGGATAAGCCTTCCTGTCTATGCCACAGAGGGTGCATAGTGATTAGTAGCATAGAGGGAGCACAGTGATCAACTACATAGAGGGAGCACAGTGATCAACTACATAGAGGGAGCACAGTGATTAGCTACATACAGGGAGCACAGTGATCAGCAATCAGCCACATACTATAGAAGGAGTGCAGTGATCAGTCATATATAGGAAACACAGTGATTAATCACCAAAAGTGGGGCACAGTTATCAGCCAAATAGAGGGAGTGCAGTGATCAGCCACATAGGGGGAGCGCAGTAATTAACCACATAGGGGGAGCGCAGTAATCAGCCACCTAAAGAGAGTTCAGTCATCTACCACATAGAGGGAGGTCTCACCTAAGCCCTCTGATTGGATTGGATCACTGGACTACAACTTGTAAACGATTGATGTATACATCTGCCTCTTATCATATAAGGCAGAAAAGGAATGAATATCTGTATGGGGCAGTGGTTTTTCGGCTGGGTGCTGAAGCATGAAGTACAGGGACACTCAGAGGAAAAGTGTGACAGTCTATATGGTGACAGCAGAGGAAGAGCATTTAAAGAGAAGTATGGGAATCAGGGTTACTGCAGATTCATACTTACCTAGGTGGATGCAGCATCGGTCCGAAGCTGTATCTGTCCCCCGCTGCCTCTGCACTGAGAACTGAGCAATTGAACATCGCCGATGGCTCTGTTCTCTCAGCTACCCAAGCAGAGAGCTGCTGCCTGTCAATCAGCAGCTCCTCTGCTTTGCTCCTCCACGCTCACTGGAGCGCTGAGCTGTGGGGGGGTGGGGAGCGGCCGTCTCAGCGGCTCACTAAAGGGTTGAGACAGCCATCAGTCCAGGCACCTGGCAGATCCAGACTCCCAGAGTTGGGATGACGCGGTGCCTGGACTGATATTGGTGACGTCAGCAGACAGCGGACTTCAGAACGTTCTCTGCTGAAAAAAGGTCGCAGGAGTGCAAAACCAATAGCATTCCTGTGACCCATAGGAGAAGCCCAGCCAAATGATGCTAGGCACTATTTCAAATATATTTTAGATATGCGTTTCTCTGCTCTTTAGCAAGATGGATAACTTCACATATCCTATTATCCTACATACACATTGTATTCATTGCTGTATGGGAGCAGGGGATAAGGTAAGGGTTACTGTGTAGGAGAATTTAGGAGAGGTAAGAAAATCAGCAACTCACCCTGGGTAGCCTGTGACCATTAGTGGTTTCAGTGTGTCCTCAATTACCAGCAGCATTCTAAAAATGTGAGAGTTTAAAGTGAACCAGTACAAAAGTCTGGATGGACACAGGGAAAAGATGGGAGGAATATAGAAAACAGAAAGGAAATGGTAAGGAGGCATATGTAGTAATAAGAGAGAAAGAGATGGAAAAAATGAAATAGAGTGAGATAAATGAGGAAAAGAGAGAAAGAGAGCAAACAAGAGATAAATAAAGAATGATAGGGAGAAATAGGAGCAAAAAAAATTAAAAATAGAAGTTGAGGGAGAGGTAACCAGAGAGAAAATAAAAGAGAAAGAATTAGTGAGAGAAGGAAAGAGAATAGGAGCAAGAGGAAGAAAGAGAGAGTGGGGAGAAAAAGGAGAAAGAGAGAGAGAAAGAGAGAGACAGAGAGAGAGAGGGAGAGAGAGAGATACCGAGAAAGAATGTGATCAAATAAAGGACTTAAAGTGTTACTAAACCCAGGACACTGCATTCATTATATCTGGTCCCCCACAGTACACAGAACATGGAAATGCAATTATTTTAGTAAATATAAACTGCTAAATAACTTTTCTCATCTGAAATATATAGTAGTCTTATGACTTATATCAGTGTCCAGCTGAGCACTGGTTAAAGCTTGTAGGAGGAGTTTTCTTTCTCCTCTGACTGTCCTATGAGACTGCATAACCCCTGACCCTCTGTCTGGACAGTGCTGATTGGCCCTGTGCTGGTCACATGCACCCTCTAGCAATACACACCAAACTGAGCAAGTGCAGAGTGCCCCATGGCTCTGTTCTATCAGCAGATGGATTGGGGACAGTAAAGAAGTGGAGGATCAGAGAAGACAGAAGACAGGATCAAACAGCTTTCTGAACAAATGCAGAGGATTAACCCCTTAGGTTTCACAGTGAGTGTATCAGCATGCTTTACCGCATATACAGACGGATTTTAGTGTTGTGGGTTTAGTAACACTTTAAATTATTGTTATCGCTTTGACTCAAATTTTCAACTGATTACTCACTTTTTAAAACATCTAAATACACAATTTGCATTCTTATACTTTTATTGTATAATTATTAAAAAAATTCACTATTGGGGCATTGAAGGTTTTGGAAGAGTTTACCAGGACCTGGTCTCAATAAGGTTGAGAATAACTGCAATAGAATACATTTTCAGCTTCTTGTAGTCTTAGGAGTTAAAAAATAATATTGATCAGGAAATAAAGGAAAATCCTACTTTTTTTTAAATAACTACTGCTAATTAGTGTCTATGTACCTAAAACTCAAGGGATATCAATGAGAAAATGTCATAAGCTGATTTTTTTAATATCAAACTCTATTTGCCTTCCGTCTAATTTGATTTAAATGAGGGACTTTACGAATAACAATATCTGGAGATTAGGATATTAATTTAAAATACTGTGAGTTAGTAACAGCTGTAGCATAGTGGCCAATGTGAAAACGAGGGTTCCTTGTGTTAATCGTTTATGGAAGTATTTTCATTTACTATTTAATTACGTTTTAAGTTTTTAACTTTTTTTAAACTGGGAAAGTGTTACTTTAATAACATTTTATTTATTAATATTTTATTTAAGCAAAGCATGTAGAAATACATGCATAAAATTATTGCAGGGGTATATTAAAGCTGAACTCCAGACAAACAACAGAATACAAAGATGAAAAACAAGCAAAGCAAACAGAATATTGGCATGCATTAAAAAGGGGATTAACTCCAGAGATAAAACGACAATCCTCCCGCTCTACAAGACTCTGGTCCGGCCGCACCTGGAGTATGCTGTCCAGTTCTGGGCACCATTCCTCAGGAAGGATGTGCTGGAACTGTAGAGAGTGCACAGAAGGGCAACAAAACTAATAAAGCGACTGGAGGACCTTAGTTATGGGGAAAGGTTGCGAGCACTGAACTTTTTCTCTCTGGAGAGGAGACGCTTGAGAGGGGATATGATTTCAATGTACAAATGCCATACTGGTGACCCCACAATAGGGATAAAGCTTTTCCACAAAAGGGAATTTAATAAGACACGCGGCCATTCACTAAAATTAGAAGAAAAGTTTAACCTTAAACTGGGTAGAGGGTTCTTTACTGCAAGAGCAGTAAGGATGTGGAATTCTTTTCCACAGGCAGTGGTTTCAGCGGGGAGCATTGATAATTTAAAAAAACTTTTAGATAAGCACCTGAACGACCACAATATACAGGGATATACAATGTAATACTGACAAAAAATCACATAATACGTGAAATACGTATAGAGGAGCTATTTTACCTGCTAAAGGATTTGTATTTCTATCCATCCACTCTTTTTGGACTGATGAGCTGTTATCATTGGGCTCTGTCCTCCTCTCAGCATGTTCCTTGTTAGGACATTTCACTGCAGCATTTACAACAGGCTCCTTGTGCTACTTCTCCTTCTTCCAGTTTGAGCTCTGTGATACAAGGGGTTTAAACAGGCTTATAAAAGGCAAAATTCTGGTATTTACCTCTTTTCCAAAGTGTAGTAGAAAGGAACATCTATTAGACCCACTTTGATAATGCTCAACAGGTCTACAGTCAAATTAAAAGATTCCAAATGCCATTACATGCTATTTTTTGTTTAATCTTTATTTAGTTTTCCATTACATATAAAAAAACAACAACAGTACAAAGAAAAAAGAGAGTCAAGAGAGATACATTCCATATCCATCGAGCACCGCCATTTCCCTCTCTCTCCCTTTCCTCTTACTCCTCCCTCCCGCCCCACCCTCCTCCTTCCCCCCTGATCTGCTTTCTACCATCTCTCTTATTTCAGTTACCGCTGACCACCTCCTTCATTGCCTCCGCAAATTTCCCAGACAACTTAAAAGCCAGCCATCTTCCCCAGACCCCACTATATCTTTCGACCTGTCCCTCATCTCTGCTGCTTAGGTATTCCATCTTACAAGTATAATCTATTCTTTCCAACCACTCTTTTATACCTGGTGTTCCTACATTTAACCATTTTTTTGGTATTAGTCCCTTTGTGGCTTTCAATAAAAATGGGATTAATGTTTTCTTGTAGGCTGCTTTCACACTGAGGTGCTTTACAGGCGCTATAGCGCTAAAAATAGCGCCTGCATAGCGCCTGTAAAGAGCCTCTCCTCTCACTTCAGTGTGAAAGCCTGAGTGCTTTCACACTGGAGCAGTGCGCTGGCAGCGGAGCGCTGCAAGCAGCATCTTTGCAATGCTGTAGGAGCGGTGTATACACCACTCCTAAAGTGCCCCTGCCCATTGAAATCAATAGGCAGCGCCACCAAACGCTTTGCGGGCGGTTTTAACCCTTTTTTGGCTGCTAGCGGGGGTTAAAGGTGGCGACATAGTTCCATTTATCTTTACCATAACCATAGGGGGGTTATATAAGTTTTTAAGTTTTTAACCACTTGCTTACAGGGCACTTAAACCCCCCTCCTATCCAGACCAATTTTCAGCTTTCAGCGCTGACGCACTTTGAATAACATTTGCGCAATCATACAACACTGTAACTAAATTAAATTTTTATCATTTTTTCCCCACAAATAGAGCTTTCTTATGGTGGTATTTGATCACCTCTGCGGTTTTTATTTTTTGTTAAAAAAATTTAAAAAGACCAATTTTTTTTTAATTTTTTTTTTTTTATAATTTGTTATAAATTTTTAAAAAGGGTAATTTTTCTACTTCATTGATGTACGCTGATGAGGCGGCACTGATGGGCACTGATAGGTGGCAGTGATGGGCACTGATGGGTGGCAGTGATGGGCACTGATTGGTGGCAATAATGGGCACTGATCTGGTACATTGATAGGCAACACTGCTAGGTGGCACTAATTGGCACCATTGGTGGGCATTGATAGGTGGCACTTGGGGGCATTGATAGGTGGCACTTGTAGGCATTGATACGTGGCACTCATGGGCATTGATACGTGGCACTGGTGGGCACTGTGGGCACTGTCAGGTGGCAATGTGTCAGGTGACACTGGCAGGGGGTACTTGTGGCACAATTGAGGCATTATTACCTCCTCCTCTTTGGGACCAATGTCCCTTGCTGGTGAGTCGGCGATCGGCTTTTTTTTCTCCTCGCACTGTCAGCGCGAGGAGAAAAAAAAACGATCACAGAGCTTTTGTTTTGATCATGTGATCAGCTTTCATTGGCTGACAGCTGATCACATGGTAAGGGGTCTCAGTGACTCGGCGATCAGAGCGCGCTCCACGCGCGCCATGCAGGGCGCGTGCACAGGGGAGGCCGTCATATGACGGCCTCCCGGGAATTCAGGTCCGCGCTGTAGCCGTCATTCGGCTATAGCGCGGATATCAAGTGGTTAATCCAGTGTATGATTCTTGGACCCATGCCCAGGTATTGGAGTGTGTCCATCATGAATCCCCAGTCTATCCTGTCAAATGCTTTTTCCGCATGAATTGACAGGAGTAACATTGGGGACCCCCTATCCTTTATAATAGCATTAACATTATTCTTATGCTATTATCTCTGCCCTCTCTTCCCGGTATGAATCCTTTTTGGTCCACATTTATCAATTCTGGCTTTGTATCTGCGTTTAGCAAAGCTATGGGATGATAATTGGAACAGATAGTTCTTTCCTTTCTCTCCTTAGGTATTATTGTAATATGAGCCAGCAGAGATTCTCTTCTTATTTCTTCATTCTCCCCTATTTTATTCAAGTAATCACAGATTTTTGGTACTAATTGTTCTTTACATTTTTTATAGTATTTAATCGTAAATCCATCTGGGCCTGGACTTTTCCCTGATGGTGTTTCCTTTAAAGCCTTTCTAATTTTCTCATGTGTGATTGGTTCATCTAGGCCCTCTAATCTTTCTGCTGTAATTTTCTATGAATTGGCATTCGCTAGATATTTCTATATTTTTAGTTTTCTTATTTTGTCCTCCTTTTGCGTCTCTTTGTTTCTAACTGCATATAATGCACTGTAATATGTTTAAAAGGCCTTTGTAATATCTGTTGTTTTATGTATCATCTCTCCTTTCTCATTTTTTATCTTTTCTATATAATTTCAAGTTTTTTTGTTTCTTAAGGTTTTTGCACGATATTTCCCAGGCTTGTTTCCCCATTTATATCTTTCCTTTGCAACACTATTAAATACTTTTCTTGTTTCTTGTTCCATTAAATCCTTTAGTTGATCTCTTTTTATAATTAGTGCCTGATGGACTGCGGTGTCTAATTGCATTTTATGACTTTGTTCTAGTTCATATAATTCTTTTATTATGTTTTTCATATTGTTTGCGCTCTCCTTCTTTTTTCCTACCCCGATAGAGATCAATTTCCCCCTGATATATACCTTGTGGGCTTCCCAAATTGTTGCCTTTGTTAGTTCTGGCGTCTCATTGGTCGTAAAATATTGTTCAATTTAGTTTATTATTATCTTTCCTACTTCCGCGTCTTCTATGAGGTCTTCATTTAACCTCCATGAACTCTTCCTATATTCTGTCTCATTAAACCTCATCTTCATCATTACCGGTGCATGATCTGAAATCGATGTTATTCTAATTGAGGTTTCTACTACATACTCCAATACTCCATGGTCCACGAGTATATAGTCCAACCTGGAGTACGTATCAAATGATATATATAATCTTTTGTGCTTGGATGTTGTATTCTCTAAACATTGACAGGCTGGTGATTATGTATTTTTTTCTTAACCAATTTTAATTGTTTATTTTTCCTATTTAGTGCACCAGGCATACTATCCAGTTTGTGGTCCATTGAGAAATTTAAATCCCCAGCCAGAATTAGGTAACCTTGTTTGAAATCCATTAATGCATTCAGGATCCCGGTTAGATATTTTTTTGGGTGTTTGTTGGGGCAGTATATATTTGCCAACGTATAATTCTTCCCCTGTAGAACCCCCCTCAAAAAAAGAAAGCTGCCCTCTGGGTCTATCTTCCTCTCCTCCAGAATAAAACTAACCTTTTTTTCCTACTCCGATGGCTACTCCCTTTGCCCTTTCATTTGGAGAATCGCCACAAAACCATGTTGGAATGGCCCTTGAAAATAGTTTAGTATCTGTAGCCTTTGTTTATGTGTCTCTTGAAGGAATATTATTTCTGCAGAGTATCTTTCTAGTTCCCTTAACACCATATGTCTTTTTTCTGGGGAATTCAAGCCTCTTACATTATATGTTACAAGATTTTTTTCTTTTATTTTCTTTTCTGTCATCTTTCTCCTCCTGCCCACCCACCTGTTGTTCGTCATCTTTCCCTGCCTCCAGCTCTATGTCAGAGTCTTGTTCAATTCTAGATTCTGAAAGTGTACTTGTTTCTGTGGGTATTTTATTCTGTCCTTTTTTCTCTTTCTTTTTCCCTTAATCTCAGTTTGGAGGTCTTTGGTGCTTTGTTGTTTTTCTATTGTTTGCTTATCTTCATTCCCTCCTTGGATTATAAATCTATTCATAGGGCCTGGGCGGGGCTTAGGCTAGAACGGGGTGATTTTGGAACCGCTCCTCCTCTCGCCAACTTCCCCCTCATATTTTTCCCAGATATTTATTCCCCCCCCCCCCCCTTTTTTTTTCCATTACAGATTGTCCAATGGTATGGCAATATGAGGACCAGCACGCAATACGATAGTGGGGTGGTGAGTATTGTGGTCTCTTTTTTACCAAGAAATCACCATAGAGCTTTGGTCTCTAAAGTCTTAGTCCTATTTCTCCCAGGGATCAATTCACATTGGCTACTGGGCCCACAAAACACACAGCGCTTTCAGGGCTTGTCAGGCACACAGGAGAGTACCAATTTTATTGGAGCAGGGATATTTAAAGCAATACAACTTCTTCAAGACACAAAACCTTGGTATGCTGTGTGTGTGGAAACAACAGTCTATTCAGGAAAGTGCCTCCATATGCCTGTGTGTGTCACATATGCTATACATGCCATATATACTATATGTGTAAGATGTATAAATACAGGTTGTACTCATCACTCCCACTTTCTTCTGTATAGTCCCAGTTCCTTCTATATTTGGTTATTGCTCTGCTGCTGTCAGGGCTGGGCTCAGCCTTTTCTTCTCTGAGCTGGCCGCTCAGCTGTCAGCTAATTGCCAGCTCCCATCTCTCTCCACAGTTACTCAGCTGTTGTTGATATCCTGCTCATCAGTCCTGCCTACTTAAGTCATCCAGTCCAGAGGAGCTCTGCCTTCGCCTTGGTCAACATAACAAGAAACATCTCCTGCATTCCTGTTTAAAGACTGGCTTTGCTGACATCCCTTCTGGCTCTGGATCCTGCTTGCTGTTCCACTACTTTGATCCCTGACTTCTGGCTTGGCTGACTATCTGTGACTGAACTTTGGCTATGTTTTGATTACGTTTGTTCTTTTTACTTTTATTATTAAACTAGTGTGATTTAACTGTACTTCTGTCTCAGTCTGATTTCATAGTTTCTGACAGTAGGAGAAGGCTATGAATTCAGAAGATGCAGTCAATCCACTTGTTGGTAATATTTTTTCCAGATTGGATGAACTGGATAATCGCATGGATCAGTTCCCATGGCATTACAAATGCTCCTGAGTCGCGCGGCTCACCTGGAATCTCCCACTGTGGCTGCCCCGATACAACCTATGTTGCAGGCCGAATCCGCTGCTGCTCCAGTCTCTGTGCAGGCACCTGCCTCGAGTATTACCTCTATAAGAGGTATCTCTGGTTCCGCTCCGCTTCCCTAGCGATTTGGGAGTGATCCAGTCCACTGCAGAGAGTTTCCCAACCAAGTTGAGATATACTTTGAGATGCTCCCCCATGCATTTCCCAGGGACAGACACAAAGTAGGTTTCGTGATATCTTTGCTTTCTTAGAGAGCCTTGGCCCGGGCAAACCCTCTATGGGAGATGCAAAAACCTGTTGTCTGGAGTTACCCTGAATTTGTGGCTTCATTTAAAAGGATATTTGACATTCCCGCATGCTCAGCTTCTGCTGCCAAGTGCCTCATGTCCATCGAACAGAGTACAAGAACTGTTGCCGACTACGCCATTGAATTCTGTACTCTGGCAGCAGAGGTTGCGTGGAACAGTGAGGCCCTCGTGGCTGCTTTTTCTCATGGTCTCTCGGATACCATCAAGGATGAGATAGCAGCCCTAGATATACCCACTGAGCTGGAGAAGTTGATCACGTTTGCCATCCTAATTGACTCCAGACTCAGAGAAAGACTCTCTTTTAAGGAGCACTTGCGGAAGCCTCCTGTATGTTTGTCTCTGAGCTTTGCAGTCCCACCCGTGCCTCCCTCACCTCCCATGCCTCCTAGTACTGAGTCCGGCAGTGAAGGTGAACCCATGCACTTGGGTTTCACATGTCTCTCTGCGGATGAGAGAACCTTTAGGAGGAGGGAGAGATTGTGCCTTTATTGTGGCCAGGCAGGTCACTTTTTGAAGTCTTGTCCTACACGTCCAGGGAACGCCCAAACCCTGAGGTTCTGTCACAGACAGACCTTAGGTGGCGTTGTTTCATCCCCAGTTATCCAGAAGGATAAGCCCCTGGTTTGGGTCACCCTTTCTTGGGCTGAGTCGTCTGTCGAGATGCAGGCTCTAATCGACTCTGGGGCTGCAGGCCTGTTCATTGATGCTGCCTTTGTATCGAAGCACTCGATTTCGCTGAAGCTGCGTGACACTCCACTTGCCATTGAGGCTCTTGACGGGAGACCTCTACAGCCTGCCCATGTGATTCATGAGGCGGCTCCGTTGTCCATGGCCGTAGGGGCTCTTCACCATGAGATAGTCCAATTCCAAGTTATTTCCTCACCTAAGTTTCCGCAGGTTATTGGTTATACTTGGTTACAGCGGCACTTCCCCTCTTTTGATTGGCTGCTGAGGTCCTCTCCTGGTCACCACAATGCAGTGAGACATGCTTCCAGAAGGTAGCCAAGGTCCTGTGCACCTCTTCACTCTCCTCCCTGCCAGAGGAGTACCGCGATTTTAGCGATGTCTTTGACAAAGTTCAAGCCGGTTAGTTTGCCTCCACACCAACCATATGATTGCGCAATTGACCTTCAACCTGGTGCCATACCCCCTCATGGCTGGGTTTACCCTTTTTTCAGTCTTGGAGGATAAGGCCATGGAGGAGTATGTTGCAGACGTACTTTCTTGAAGTTTCATCCGCAAATCCTCGTCTCCTGCTGGTGCTGGTTTCTTCTTTGTGAAGAAGAAGAGTGGCTAATTGCCAGCTCCCATCTCTCTCCACAGTTACTCACCTGTTGTTGATATCCTGCTCGTTAGTCATGCCTACTTAAGCTGTCTAGTCCAGAGGAGCTCTGCCTTCGCCTTGGTCAACATAGCAAGAAACATCCCCTGCGTTCCTGTTTAAAGACTGGCTTTGCTAACATCTCTTCTGGCTCTGGATCCTGCTTGCTGTTCCACTACTTTGATCCCTGACTTCTGGCTTGGCTGACTATCCGTTCTGGTTACTGAACTTTGTGTATGTTTTGACTACGTTTGTTCTTTTTACTTGTATTATTAAACAAGTGTGATTTAACTGCACTTCTGTCTTGGTCTGATTTCATGGTTTCTGACAGCTGCCTCTCGAATTCCTCCAGGGGGGCACGTCTCTGTTTCTGAGGGCTCTCGGTGAGGTGTTTTCCTCGCTCTCTCTGGTCGGTGGCCTCCACTTGGCTCTATTCGGCTCTCTCCGCTCTCCTCCCGACTACCGCCGGCTTTCTCCGAACAGCCGAGTGTCCGATAGCCTCTGCCTATGCTCACTCTCTCGGATCACCTCCGGACACCTCCGAGTCTTGTCGACTATCTGATCTCTGGCACCGCTCGCAGTGCTTCAGCCAAAGAAGCACTGGGAGGAGGGGGGAAGCACCTCCACTCCACCGCAGCCCCGCATCCACACTCTCCCCACGTGCAATCTCCATTTTGCTCCGTCACCGCGCCATGGCTCACATCTCCGCAGGAGAGGAGTAGACTGTCCGAATGGGACCAATGGAAAGGGGTCACCTCCTCCTTCCGTAACCCATGCTCCACACTAGGACATCCACTCACTTCAGGTCTGCAAAAGGTGCAGCGTAGGCACAGAGTTTTTTGGGTCAGGTCCGGGATGGGATCTGATGGAACTGGACAGGGCAAGGCTCTTGCGGTCCAAGGCCATTCCATTTAGAGCGGATGAGAGACCGAACGCTCCTACGGCGTGCTCTGAGTCAGCGCCATTACTAGACTCCTCCCTCTCCAGGCAGCCGCATTGCATATATTCCATTTCCAAGCCAATAATGCCAAATTTTAATACATTTTTGAGGGACTCCTCGATGTTTGTATGCTAATCTATAAAGTATACACTGTGGAGATTCATATTTATGCAAGCCCAGGTGAGGGCACACTCATTTCTGGGAATCTTCCCTTCCTCCACCCGAAGTGTTTCCAGTGGACATTTATTTACGCTGTTCAGTCCTTATTCCTATTCTCTCACCAGTAGTCACGATCCAGGATCTTGTGCATGGGCATGGAGTTTGGGATGGAGGGAGTGGGGTTGGTTTTACCCATCAGTGTCTATTTTTATTCATGTTGGTTAACCTTTTATCTCTTATAGTCCCTTAAAATTGTGGAGGAATGGATCACACCTGTGCGGAAATTCCACATATGTGAGATCCTTCATCTATTTAAATATTTTTTGTTATTGTGCAATTTTTCAATAAAGCTTGGTGTGTTTTTTTGATCCTATAACGTGGCAGTTTCTCCCTCTGTTGGCTTTCCCGGGGCCACCTGGTCCCCCTGTTGTTTTTTCTTGTATGCTAATCTCTCTTTTCTTAGTATATGATTTATTTTATTACCCCATTGTTTATGGGCTGGAGGAGTGTTAGCAATCCACTTTTGTAGAATGAGTTTGCGAGCTAGATAGAGAGATCTGGTCCACATTACATGCATCTCTACTGGTAGAGTTCCATCTGGAATTATTCCCATTAGTGATAGTTTGGGGGTATTTATGATTTCTGTCTGTGATATTGTATTTAAGGGCAAAAACACTTTCTCCCAGTATCTACGGAGCTTGGGACAACGCCAAAGCATATGAATAAGGGAGCTGTTGGATACTGAGCATTGCGGACATAAGGGCGAGGTGTATTTTCCCCAAGCAAAACGGAAAATTGTATACTCACCTTTCCGTAATTTTCCTTTCCTGTCGCATCTCATGGCAGCATACACCTATGGGTTGTGGCTCCACCCCCGCAACCTGATAGGACCGCGTAGCTATTAAAGTCTGAGAGAGCCCCTGCCCCAGCATTCTCCGTGTATATATACCTCACCTCAGATGGGTGGGCATTTGTATGCTGCCATGAGATGCGACAGGAAAGGAAAATTACGGAAAGGTGAGTATACAATTTTCCATTTTCCTGTCGCATCATGGCAGCATACACCTATGGGGAATAACTCGCAAACTGGGTGGGTATGAGCAAAAGATAAGTTTTTTATTTAGAAGGTATTGAGGAGTTAGCCTGAATAATTGCTCTCCCAAATTCTACCGTGGACAATCTAGCGGAGTCCACTTTATAATGAGAGATAAAAGTGGTTTTCGAAGACCAAGTGGCTGCTTTGCAGATGGTTTCGGCTGATACCCTGCAGTAGGCCGCCCAGGAGGTCGCCATTGCCCTTGTGGAGTGTGCCCTTAAGCCCTCAGGTACTCGTGCATTGTTAGATGCGTAAGCTCTCTTAATGATCTTCACCAACCATGCTGCGATGGTGCGAGAGGTTGCTGCTTGTCCTCTTCTAAACCCATGAGGAATGACCAGTAGGTCCTCTGTCTTCCTTAAATTGCTGGTTGCCAGGAGGTAGGCCTGGATATTCGACTTTATGTCAAGCGGATGTGGATCACCCTGTTCTGTGGATAGGGTGGGGAGACATAGTTCTTGGTTAAAGTGGAAAGATGATGACACTTTCGGGATGAAGCGATCCGATGGTTTTAAGACTACTTTGTCTGGATAGAACATCAAGTATGGTTCCTTAGCCTGTAAGGCCTGAATTTCCGATACCCTTTTAGCTGATGTAATTGCTATTAGGAAAGTGACTTTGAGAGTTAGGTCCCACAGGGAAACATTCTCTAACGGAAAAAATGGCTCATGGGATAAGGCTTCCAACACTACTGAATGATCCCATGTCGGGAAGGAAGGTTTCCTAGGTGGTCTCAGCTTTAGGCAAGCCTTCTGAAATTGGATGAGAGGTTCTTGAGCCCATTTCACTCCTGTCATAGCGGATAGGGCTGATACATGTACCTTCAGGGTACTAGACCTAAGACCTTTATCTAGACCTAACTGGAGAAACTCGAGGATCTGAGGAACTGATGGAGATGCCGGGTTCCAGGATTGCTGTTGTGCGACTAAGAGAAAACTCTCCCAGACCCTTTTATAGGTTTTATTGGTCGTGGATTTTCTGGCCTGGAGGAGAGTGTCTATCACTTTCTGGGAGCAACCTTGGACTAAGAACCTAGTCCTTTCAATCTCCATGCTGTTAGATGCAGCCTCTCCGGAAATGGGTGAAGGAGTTGCCCCTGCGACAGTATATCCGCTGTCATTGGGAGTGTCAGTGGTTCTGCTGTGCTCAATTGGAGGAGCGTCGTAAACCATGGTCGTCTCGGCCAAAATGGGAGGACTGCTAGCACTGTGGCTTTCGACCTCTTGAGTCTGAGTAAGAATCTCGGAATGAGTGGTGTTGGCGGAAATATGTACCCCAAACGGAAGTTCCAGTCGTGTTGTAGGCAATCCGTGCCTTCTGCCGATGGGAAAGGAATTCTGGCTAGATATCTCTGGCATTTCGTGTTGACCGGTGTTGCCGCCAGGTCTATATCCGGTATCCCCCAGGTCTGGGTTATGAGGGTAAAGGCTTGGTGACTTAAGGCCCACTCGTTGTTTGATACAAAGGTCCGACTTAGAGAGTCGGCTAGTTGATTTTGGACTCCTGGGACATACGCTGCCGTTAATCCCGACAGGTTCAGCTGTGCCCACTCGAAGACTGGATGGACTTCCCGCATCATGGAGCGACTCCTGGTGCCCCCCTGCCTGTTGATATAGGCAACTGCCACTCTGTTGTCCAATTTTAGCAGGACCTCTTTCCCCCTGAGGAGGGGGCTGAAGGCTAACAGAGCTTGGAAAGCTGCTTTCATCTCCAATATATTTGAAACCACGTTCTGTGTTCTGAATGTCCAAAGGCCCTGGACTGCGTGATGGCGGTAGTGTGCCCCCCAGCCCTTCAGGCTGGCGTCTGAAGTGATTATTTCCTGAGGAAGAGGGACTATATGCCTGCATCTCTTTAGATTGTTCAATCTGGTCCACCACCAGAGTGATTGTTTTATTTCTTTCTGGACTACGATCGGCTGAGACAATGATACCCCGTTCCATTGTTTTAACAATGATGCTTGCAGAGGTCTGGTGTTCCATTGGGCCCATTGTACCATTGGGATGGTTGCTGAGAATGACCCCAGTATGCTGAGGTACTCCCGGGCTGGTAGTGTGGTAGAGGCTAATAACTTTCTTGCCTTCTGAATGAGGCTGGGAATTTTTCCCTGCGGAAGTTCCACCGTATTGAGACGGGTGTCTAGTTCCGCCCCCAGGAATATCATTCTCTGAGTGGGCTGCAGATTGCTTTTCCCCCAGTTTATGATCCAGCCGAAGTTTTGTAGGGTGGTTATCAGAATGGATCGATGCAGTAGAAGGGAATCCTGATTGTCTGCTAGCAAAAGGATGTCGTCCAGGTAATGATGGACCCTCAATCCTTGTTCTCTTAGTAAGGCTATTACTGGCAGTAAGATTTTTGTGAATGTCCTTGGAGCGGTGGAGATCCCGAACGGGAGGCTTCGGAATTGAAAATGATGTAGACCTACCGCAAAGCGGAGAAATTTTTGGAATGAGATGTGAATGGGGACGTGCAGATAGGCGTCTTGTAAATCGACGGAAAGCATCCAATCCCCGATATTCATGGCCCGAAGAATTGACTGGAGGCTCTCCATTTTGAATGTCTCGACTAAGATTGAGCGATTGAGATTCTTTAGATCTAAGACAGGGCGTAGATCCCCCGATTTCTTCTTCACCAGAAACAACGGGGAGTAGAATCCCGTTGACCTTTAGGATATTGGAACTTCCACTATGGCTTCCTTTTGTAACAGGTCTTGGACGTACTTTGTCAGTAGCATCCTTTTTTCCCGAGATGCAGGTAATCTGGTTACAGAGAATTGGTCTCTTGGAGCCCGTGTCTTGAATTTCCATTTGTGGCCGAACTGGACAGTGTCTATCGTCCATGGGTCCTTTATTGTATCCGCCCAGACCTGCTTGAAACTCATGAGTCTGGCCCCCACTAAGCTGGTTGGGTGGACGCACCTTCAAAAAGACTTTTGTTCCCCTGACGCAGGGGTCTTAGACTTTTGGAGCTTGAGGAATGATGACTGGGGATTCTTCCAGTTCCTCCTATACTCTTTTCCGGGCCTGTAGGATCTTGCCTCTCTGTATTTATCTGGCAGATTTCTTCTAGAAACCGGTGGTCTCTGCTGCCTGGGCCTCCTATCTGAAGGGATGAGTCCCGATTTTCCCCCCGTGACTTTAGAAATAGCCACGTCCAGTTTTTCTCCAAAAAGGTTTACGCCATCAAAGGGTATTTTGCACCAATTGGATTTTGAGGAGGGATCTGCCGACCAGGGTTTTAACCAGAGCGCCCTTCTGGCCATTACTGAGCTTAACATTGCTCTTGAAGTGGTTTTAATTATATCCACAGAGGCTTCTGCGACAAAGTCGCCTGCAAGACTAAGTTCTTGGAGTGCTGAGATAACTTTCTCCTGCTCTATTCCTTCCGATACCAGCTTCTCGGCCATCGTGGACCAGCTTGAGATAGCCTTACCGACGGCAGCCAATGCTATTGCTGGCCTGCAAGCTCCACCTGCCGAGAGGTAGGTTCTCTTAAGATCCAGATCGATCTTTCTATCCAGGACGTCTTTGAATGTGACTGCATCCTCTATTGGAAGTGTTACGTGCCTGGCGAGGCGCATTAGGGAGGAGTCGACCACTGGAGGAGATATTAGTGGGTTGACGTTAGGCTCTTTAAGTGGATAGAGTTTTGATAATCTGTTGCTGAGGCCAGTTTTTTTCTCTGGCTTTTGCCACTCATCCTTAATTAGATCCTCAAGTTCCTCAATGAACGGGAAGTTCTCTGGGTCTTTTTTAAGATTTGGAAAGTATTTCCTCACTTTTTGAGGAGTTTCTTTTTCTTCCACCCAGTCGATCGCCTCTTTTACTGACTTCACGAATGGGTCGATCAATGAGAAGTCGAAGCCGGTGGATGCCTCTAGATCATCAGTGTCAGAGAGAGGGTCTGACGTCTTTGATGATGATAGGGCAGTGGATGAGGTACTTTGTATAGGTCTGCTGGCTTCTGGCTCTGCGACTTGTGGTGATGGATCAATTGGTTCTCTTGCCTCTGTTTCTCTGTCCTTAGTTGCCTCAATGAAGCATGTGCGACAGGCCAGTTTGTCTGGAAGTGCTGTAGCACCGCAAATCCAGCAGGAGTTCCCGGGTGGACGGGAAGGCTGGGTGACAGGAGATTTCCTGCGCGCAGGGGATTTTTTGTGGTGGGAGCGACTATGCCTTGATCTTGATCGGCTTCTCCTGCGACTTGATCTGCTCCTCCTGCGACTTGAGCGGCTTCTGCGACTTGAGCGACTTCTGCCGCGCTCTGAGCGACTCTGCCTGTGGCTTGAGCGGCTCCTTCTTGAAGGCTCCCCTCGTCTTGAATGTGACGATCTGGAAGACCTGGTGGGGCTGTTCAATTTAAACAGCATTAGTGAGGGCTCTCTTTTTTCTTCTCTTCATACTTACCCATCATCCCCTCTTACCTAGTAGGCTGGCGATGGTCTACCTGGGCAACGGTCTCCATGAAAGGTGATGAATCAACCTATAATTATATAGGTGGCTTAGCATGCATGGGATAGCAGATAGTAAACAAGCAAAGAAAAAAGCCATCATAGATCTTACCTGGGCGTGGAGATAGCAAGAGAGAGACAGGGTAGAACAGCTGGGTAGAGTAGCAAAAGAAATCCGGTCAAAATTCCCCCTTACAGGCTCAGGAGAGAAGAGACAAGAAAATGCTGACATTACAGCATTTTTAAACTTGCCGCCGTCCTGGGGTGATGACGTCACGCTCGAGCATGCTCAGATGCGCTCTGAGGCCTCCGACGCCATTTTGGAAGCTGGAAAGTGGGATGTCCTGACAAGCTGGAGCTATGGAGACAGACAGGAGGGGAAGTTACCCACAGGTGCACAGAAAGGAGCTGGAGACCGCTGCGATCCATAAACCTGTTTAAAGTTTGTAATGTATTGTAACATACCCCTGAGACCATCAGAGTGGGGTTCCTTCCATTGAGCTCATTTAGAGGCTGTACAGGATAGGACTTCCACCCAGGAGAGGCTAGAACCTGGCTGGGGCGAATGTTTTAGGTAAGGGATGCATGTTTTCGGTCCTTGACAGGTGAGGAAAAAAAGGAGAATGCTGGGGCAGGGGCTCTCTCAGACTTTAATAGCTACGCGGTCCTATCAGGTTGCGGGGGCGGAGCCACAACCCATAGGTGTATGCTGCCATGATGCGACAGGAAATCATTTTTGTGGGGTATAGTGAGTTCTGTGTAGAATAAAAAGTTGGGTCAATTGCTGAGATGGTGAGGGAGACACCTTAGGTAAGATCTCCATAGCTCAAATCCATTCATCTTCATCAAGATCAATCAGGTCTTTTTGCCAATGAATAAGACTCTTAACTTGTCCATCCGACTTCGCTATATTTAATAAAATATAGTTCCCCTATTAGTCCTCATTTAATGAATTGTACTGAAGTGGCTTTCAATAGGATCTCTGATGGATTATATTGTAGTTGGAATGTTAGAGCTTGGCTTTGTAAAGCGTAGCGAATCTGAAGATACTGATAGAAATTACTCTTTGATAATTGGAAACGTTCTTTCAGTGTACTGAAGGGCAATAAAATATCCCCTTCAAATAACTGATAAAGAAGAGTTAGCGCAGCCCTTTTCCATTCCAACAATTCTGGTATTTTATTCAATTCAGGTAGGCAATAATTCTTCCATATTGGCATATGTCTTGTATGACCCTTGAGCTACGTAAGCATGCGTATTGTTTCCCATAGTTTATGACTTAAATAGAAGGTTGGAAAATTTCTTTTCTCATCTAGAATCTATGAGACACTATTAGCTGAACTAATGGTAATGATTTAAATTGAGTCTTTACTATATTCTATATGGGGTCTTGGTTATCTAGCTCCTCCCAGCCCACACCAATGTTGAAGTTGTGCTGCCATGAAGTATAGTCTTGAATTAGGAACCGCTATTCCCCCTCTATCTTTTGCCTGTTGCAGCGTTTTAAGTTTAATTCTTGGTTTACCATGTTTTCATATGAGGTCTCTAAATGTCGCATCTATTGTCCTTAATAATTTTGGTGTCAACCAAACTGGAGAATTGTGTAGTAAAAATAGCAATTGGGGGAGCCACACCATCTTCACCAGGTTTGCTCTACCTATCATAGTAAGTGGGAATTTACTCCAGGTTTTACTTTGTTGCCTAAATTTACCTAGAAGAGGACGTATATTTTTGTCTATATAATCCTTAACATTTGGGGTAATTATCACCCGTAAGTACTTGAATGACAAAACATACTTCATCTGGTTTTTTTGGTTTGGAAGCACCAACTGTATCGGATCCATCGGATCAGTAGGCATTATTAGGGACGTATCCCAATTAATATTGAATCCTGAGAATATACCAAAATCATCAATAAGTGAGATAACTCTAGACAAAGAATTATATGTATCCCCTAGAAAAACTAGGGCATCATCTGTGAAGAGTGCTATTTTTTCCTCGCTCATACCTCTTTAAAATCCCACAATATCTGGGCATTCACAAATAGCTTCCGCCAGGGGTTCTACGGCCAGTGCAAAAAGGAGGGGAGACAAGGGAAAGCCCTGCCTTGCTCCTCTCTTCAACAAAAAAAGGTAGTGAAACTGATCAGTTAATCTGTACTCTTGCACTCGGAGAGCTATATAGCAGTTGTATCCACTTCATGAGTTTCGGCCCTATTCCGAAGTGTTTTAGGGTGGTCCACAGATAATTCCACTCAATACTATCAAATGCTTTGGTCGCCTCCAAAGACATAATGGCTTTATTTCCAGTATTGTCTATGGGTAATTGTAATTTTAAAAATAAACGTCTAATAATATTGGCTACTGATCTGTTAGGGGTAAAACCTGATTGGTCACAATGTATTAATTTACCAATATACTTTGAAAGTCTCATTGCCATTATCTTTTCCAAAAGTTTAACGTCTGATGACAGCAATTGAAATTGGACGGTATGCATTAGGCCTTGTTTGATTCTTACTCGGTTTCAAAATAGAAATAATCACAACTTCATTCATCGAAGGGGGCAAAGACCCCACCTCATAAGCATGATTAAAGACTATTAGTAAAGACTATTAGTAGCACATCTCCATATGTTTTACATATTTCTCCTGGTAAGCCGTCCGACCCAGGAGATTTATTGTTGGATACATTGGCCACTGCATCTTTTAGTTCTTTCAGTGTTAATGGTTTCTCCAATATCTCCCTGTCATCATCAGTCAACTTTGTCAAATTCATAGACTCCAAAAACTTTTTTCTGTCCCCTTCCTGATCACTTGTCCTACTTTTATATAACTCCTGATAAAAAGCCCGAAACACTTCCAAAATCTCTGGAGTATTATTAGTCTTCCCTTGTTCAGACGTTTGGATTTCTGTTATAAAGGATGTTGAACACTGTGCCTTTACCACAGAGGCCAATGTGTGTCCTGTTCCTTCTCCCACCTCAAAATAAGGTTGCTGCAAGAAAAACCTTTTGTTCTCTGCTTTCTTTATGGCTACTTGTGCATATTTTTCTTGACTATTTATCCATTGTGTTTGAGTGGCTTTATTGGGGTTAGTTATATATAATGCTTCAGCTTGCATCATACTGTCAGCAAGGGTTTTTTCCCAAGTTCTAAATTGCTTCTTTTTTTTGAGATTTGTGTAATAAGAAGGCCTCTAAGACAAGCTTTCTGTGCATCCCAGTAGATTAAGGGCGAAACAGTGGATTTATTGATTTGCTGAAATGTAATGAGCTCTAATTTAATATCCTCTGGAGGAAAAAGTGAAATCCAATAAGGATTCACCTTCCATAATCTGTCCCCCTTATTAGTCCTTAACAGGAGGGATAAAATTAAGGGTGAATCATCTGATATACCCCTGGCTCCATATTTAATCTCGCTTAGATATGGCAATAGGGAATAAGACCCTAGTGCCAGATCTATTCTGGATAAAGTTTTATATGTACTTGAAAAACATGAGAATTGCCTGCTCGTTGGATTTCGCAATCTCCAAAGATCAAGCACCGCCATTTCCACTATGTATTTAGCAAAGGCCGTAGTTCCTTGTGGGTATCGCTTATCCGGTAGATAGAATCTGCCCATTGATGCATCCATATAATTATAAAATCACCAGTTACCATGCATAGACTATCCGATTTATCGGATACAAACACCATAAATTCCTTCAGAATTTCTGGAGAGTATGGTGTTGGAATGTAAATATTTGCCAATACACATGTTTGCCCAGCCAATATACAGTGCAAAAAGATATATCGGCCTCTACTATCCTTCTTAACCTGCCTACATTGGAAATCAGTTGTATTAGCGATAAGTATAGATACTCCTCGCGAGTATGATGTATATGTCGAATGAAATTGAGTTTTAAACTGTTTTCTCTTTAAATAATGTAAAGTATGGGGAAGTAAATGAGTTTCCTGGAGGCAGATTATAGAAGGTGAAAATCTCGTCAGTGAGGTAAACACAGCTTGCCGCTTTGACGGACTAACCAGAACTCTAACATTCTATGAGATTATTATGTCTCTCTGAGGGGTCATAAGACAGTATCACTATGCATTTTAACTAATGCATAGTTATATTTACCTTACAAGCTATATCCATAATTCAATAGCCACATGATCATAAAGTAGGGAAAACAAGGGGATAGGGCGATAGAGGGAGAAAAGCAGAGAGAAAGGAGAACAGACCGGGAGTTTACACTCTATATCCATATTTTTTGTAGGTCCATCTATCATTTGATAACCACAAGGTAAAGGATAGAGAGGATAGGGAGAGGGAGCAGAGAAAGAGATAGAAGAGGGGAGATCTGAAAAGGGAGCAAAGAAATAAGATTGATAAGCCAATATTTAATAAGAGGTATGGACAGACTAACATATAAGACAAATAAAACAAGGACAAACAAACAAGCACAAGCCAAGACACATAAAAGACAATAACAAACACCAAAAAACAAAAAAAACAATCATAGGGGTTATATGATCATAAAGACCTCAAAAGTAGAACCCACCCTGACCAAAGGGAAAAAAAGGGGGGGAAATAGCTTTCCATATCATTTTGAAAAATTAATTTGGGTGCATGTAATTATCCAACCATTGAGACGCTGAGTCCGGTGATGTAAAAAAAAAGTATTGAGTCTTTACTCTTAACCTAGCTGGGAACAGCATAGCATTGGACAGCTTCAGTTGCCTCAGTCATCGCTTTACCTCCACAAATCCCTCCCTTTGGCACTGTACATTTACTGAAAAGTCAGGAAAAAAGCTTATCTCTGAGCCATCCATCCGTATGTCTACTAGTTGTCCGACTCTTTGCAATATCATGTCTCTATCTTTGTAGTTCAAGGTCTTCAAAATAAAAGTTCTAGGTCTTAATTGCTCTCCTGAGGGCGGAGATCGTACAGCCACTCTATGTTCTCGCTCCACAGAAAAAAATGGAGAAAGATGTTCTGCTCCCATAGTATCCTTAAGCCATCTTTCTATAAATTCTACTGGTTTATTTCCTTCCACCCGTTCAGGGAGACCTATTATCCTAATATTGTTTAGTCGGAGACGATTCTCCAAGTCCTCCAAACGAGAATCATATAAGGATAATTGCTGTATCAATTTGTTTTTTCAGATTTCATAACTGTTTGTAAAGAGTCTTCAAGTGTACTTATTCTTTCTTCTGCACCCAATATTCTTTCTTTCATTGTGTGCATGTCTTGTCTAAACAGACTTATATCCTTCCTCATTACCTCTAGATTATGAGATAGAGAGTTCACAGAGCTATTACATGTATTCATAGCCTTTATTATATCTGTTAAACTAATTACATGCTCTGTGTTTGGACTATTTAGAGTGTTTGGTACATTGGAAGATGTAGCTAATGTATCATGCAAGTCACTCTCAAAGACTACATTACTTGCTATATCATCCGGCTGATTCCTTATTGTTACCTCAGTATCCATTATCCCTGCCCCATTGATCTGTCCTTCCATGGCTGATCCCTGTGGACCCTGTATTAAGTTGGAAATATCAGCTTGTACTTCGTCCTTAGCCATGGTAGGGGCATGGGCAAATTTTTCAAGTCGGGCTGTTATATCTTGCTGTTTATATTGAGATTAAGATTTGGTTTGATGTTTTTTATCTATACTGCTCTGTAGGGAGCATTCGTTTATAGCATGTTCTTCACCCCCCCCCCATGTCCTTCTCATTTCTACGTGTCATTCTTACAAGCTGCTGGGCCCACACTGACTCACTCTGGCTCACTATCTCATTATCTCATAACTCCCACTCCAGAAGGTATATACTGTATATACTTATAATCAGTTATATACCCCCCTATAGAGTTATATAGATTTACTCATACCATATGAGAGTTGCTTTATAGTTTTGGTTGTATGCTGACAGTAGAAGAGCTGGCAAATATACTAGTAATTAAGATGATTTTTTCCACTAGTACTTCAGTTCAAAAAGCAGGTTATGCTACCCATAATGATAGTATAATAATAGCATAAGCAAATACAGTACATACAGCCAAAATGCATTCAAATATATTCAAATATGTTCAATATATTCAGAAGGAAGGTGACACTCATGAGACAGATAGAAAGGCAGGAATACACTACTACAATATAGCCAGTTTTGCCAAAAAGAACCAAAGTCCAGGATCAGTAATACCTTTTCCACTTGTGTCGAGCAAATATTCCAGCCTCTATTTCTGATGCTCTCCACACCATTCTCCACCATTACATGTATACGGTGTGTAGTATATTTAACCAGGAGCCTTACACAAATAATCGGAAAGATTGTACCTGATATCAGAGCCGAGCCTTAATTTGAAAGCCAGGGATGAAGACCAGGATCGGTGGCAAAGCCACAAGATGAACCATGTGCTGGAAACTGAAAGCTGAGAGCTGAAAGCTGAGCCGGGGATCCGTAGACTGTATACCTTGAGCATCTGACCATGAGCCAGGGGATAAGAGTCTAAGCCGTACACCCTGCGCTGGACATCTGGATATCTGAATGTCTGTAACCTCAAGTTACAACCCTGGGTAAAAGGAAACCGAGAGCTGGGAACTGAATATCAGGTGCCTGGAACCATAAGCCATAAACCTGGAGCCGTGGAGTCGTTGGCCGGGAGCAATAAGTTGGATACCGGGAACCGTATGCCATAATCCGCAATCTGTAAGCTGGGAGTCAGGAGCCGAGGGCGTAATAACTAGCCTTAGCAAGACTCAGAGCCACCTGTGAAAAGATCAAAGCGGGAAGCCGCAAACAGATCAGCTGGGGATAGCCAAAGCCACATCAGCTGTGTCAGCTGTATCAGCCAAAGTTTTTGAAAATTATCAAGATTATCAACTATCAAATATAATAGTGAAGCTGCTAATACTGCTAATGCTACTAAGGATCAGCAGCCTAAAACCAGCCAAAACTGACATAGTTTTTCACAAAAAAAAAAAGAAAAAGTTTTTTTTTTAAATAAATAAATAAAAATGCGGTCAACAGCGGAGCTCCATCTCCTGAGTCCTCTCACATCTCACACAGATGTGCCACACCCCTGTACATCAGCTGTTTTAAAAGATCCAATATCAGTCTTAATTTTTCTACAAATGTCGGCACAAAAAAATCAGTGGCATACATAATCAAGACTTTTCATCACATATGCACGCTTGGATTTTTTTTTTTTTTTTTTTTTTAGCAGATACCCTACTCAGTTATTACAATGATCAGATATGTTGCATTGTAAGTAAAACATTCCATTTCCAGTATGAGCTATGTTATTAAATGCCATAAATGCCATTACCATTTTTATACGCTCCACAACCTTTGTTAATCAATTGTTACTCAGTTGGTGGGTGACCGAGGATAAATCAACACTATTTCAGAGTTTTCTGATAAGAGACATGAAAAATCTCAATTTAAATAGCTATTTTACAACAAAATGTCTGATAGGATATGAACTTTTCTACTTTTATCAGATGATTATACAGTATACATAAACCAAAACATTTAATTGCAGACATATTTCTTGCCCTATTAACAAACTGTCTAAGATGATAATACCAAAAAGTAAACAGAATGTTTTTTATCTTTGGAATGAAAAAACTATTTCCTCTGTTCCTTCCCTATACCAAGCATCTAATTAATTTTTCTACATCCCATTCTGCAGCAAAATTGTGAGCATTAGTCTCGGGCAGTAATATTTGACCAGTTTAACGTCTCCTTGATTTTAAAAATGCAGAACCAGCAGCAGATATCGTTAACATCTGTAAGTTAGCTCATTTGGGTATTACAAAATAAAAAAACAATGTGCATACAACAATATAGTGTGTGTATATATATCTATCTATCTATCGATAGATAGATAGATAGATAGATAGATAGATAGATAGATAGATAGATAGATAGATAGATAGATAGATAGATAGATAGATAGATAGATAGATAGATAGATAGATAGATAGATAGATAGATAGATATAGAAAGATAGATAGATAGATAGATAGATAGATAGATAGATAGATAGATAGATAGATAGATAGATAGATAGATAGATAGATAGATAGATAGATAGATATTGTGCTTCTTGCCTCTCACTTTATTTTTATTTTTTTCTCAACATTTTTAAAACAACTAAATCAATATAAAACTACTAACATAATCAGTTGTGGCAGAAAAGTAAGTTCTGGAAACAGGATCCTGGTGCTTGCATATTTCAAAAGAAAGTGTGTGCTTTTTGGCACAGAGGATCTTGATGTAGGAGAGAGGTTGACTTAACATGATTTACTATAAGGAGTGTTGGTGCATTTTTTGAGCTGGGAGGATTAGAGTCACAGGTCCTGGAAGGGCCAGTATGGGAGGGGTATTGTAAGGCACTGCAGTAATCACTTGAATTTCTGCACTGAAAACTACCAGCGCCAAGCTCCCAGTGACAAAACATAATGTATTGCGGCTTTGGATAAATTCCAGAATAATACTTCCAATTTTTTTGAGATGCATACATCTTTCAGATCAATGACTCGGAAGGTATTAAAGCCAAAGGGTCGGCATAACAGCCAGGTAGCTGGCACTTACTGGAGTAATCATGTCAAAGGTCAAAGATATATGCAATTTTACATCAAAATACAATTATTTACCATTACTTGACCTGATTATTTCTCAAATCTCAAACTGTCCCCTGTTTATCAGCGTTTTACCTATAATAATTAAAGGGAAATTATTGTTTGTTACCAAAAAGTAGGTTAGCCAGGGAAAAATAAATAAATAGATACATGATAAAATAAAAAATCCTCACCTGTGTCCATAATTGCAGACTCACCTGTGTCCATCATTGCAGCCTCACCATGTAGACACCCAACATTGTCATACATAAAATTAGTATGAAGACTGTGTTTTTATGTATTAAATAAGCAAAACTACTGTAGCATTAAACAAGAAATACACGTAAATGACTATATATTTTGATATGCCATAAAGTATATACACATCAGTTCAGTTACAGTATGTGTTACAGATACATAAACATTTCATTCAGTTAAGGACAAACATTTGAAACCCTTGTTAAAGTCTTTTGGGTTCACCCTGCGTGGTTAAAATATCCATGTTGCCAAGGCTTTTAATCACTTATCTAAGATGCCCATTCCAAAGTACTATTTACATTGCTGCTTACTACAAATTTGAGATTTGGGATTTCCATTGTGTTCCTCATAAATGTCTTGATATTGGTTTATATTTTTTTTCATAGATGCATCATTATCATGCTTTAAAACACTACAATGTAACCTCTGAATAGCGTTTCTCATCCAAAACAAAGGACAGCAATGAAATGCTATGTATAACACTCAGAAAAATAAATAAATCATGTAATATGAACGTTGACCATTATTTGCTTCTTCACTATTGCATGGTTGGAAAAAAGTAACAAACTTTTCGCTTTTAATATTTTCTAAATGAATCAGAATGTCATTTCGATTTTTAGCAAAACAATAAGTCTTGCTACAACAAAAGTAGAAAACATTTACTACGAATGTTAAAAAATGTATTTAGGCATTCTATCCATGCAGCCCCAACCATGTTACTGCTCTCACTGGCTGGGAGGTGAGCAAGGATTCTCAAATTTGAGATTTTTAGTTTCAAGTTTGTAGTTTGAAGTTTGTAGGAAATTACAGGTGATTTTTAAAGTAAAAACATATCTAAATCCAAAAAACATGAATATATTATATTGCAGTTTACCAGTTTTTACATGTGGTGGTGGCGGCATTCGTTTTTTTAGACTTTCTTCCTTTAGACCCCTTTCACACCGAGGACGTTTTGCAGGCGCTATAGCGTTAAAAATAGCGCCTGCAATCCGCCCTCAAACAGCTGCAACGTTGTCTCCAGTGTGAAAGCCCGAGGGCTTTCACACCTGAGCACTGCGCTGGCAGGATGTCAGGAAAAGTCCTGTCAGCAGCTTCTTTGGAGCGATGAAGGAGCGGTGTGTTTACCGCTCCTCCACCGCTGCTCCCCATTGAAATCAATAGGGCAGCGCTGGGATACCGCCGGCAAAACGCTGCTATTGCGGCGCATTGCGGGCGGTTTTAACCCTTTCTCGGCTGTTAGCGGGGGATAAAAGCACCCCGCTAGTGGCCGAAATGCGCCGCAAATCTGACGGTAAAACGCCGACGCTATAGGTGGCTCGCTGTGAAAGGGGTCCTATTTTCAACTGGACATTATACTAGTAACACAATTACTGCTCTAGGATGAACACGCTAACTCATTTTACTGTATTAGGACAACAGAAACAGGACAGAACAAAAAAAAACATTCTCCTTCCCTCTTCTTCATACCACTTAGGGGAGGAGTTCTGTAGTCCTCAGGGATAATTGTGAACAGTGTGATTGATCACATTCTTCACAGGCAGAAATCACACAAACAGATATAACAAAACTAAAAAGAGACCACATAAGCAATGCTGATTATCAAGATTTACATAGCTTTTAACCCTCCAAACTAAATCTTGGCTTTAGTTTTTAAAATCCTTAAAGAAGATTTATCATTATAATTTTTATTGTACAGCTTTGTTATCTCATCTGTAAACACTTTTCCATTCCATTCTCCATACATTGAGGGCGGGAGACGTGTCAACCTCTGCATTCTTCTAACCATTACTTGTCTCAGGAAAGTGTTCACAGCCGAGATAACCTGCAGTTATGAATCAGCTGTTTCTTTCAAGTCTGTTGTTAGATTGACTGTGGCAGATTGGGAGGGCGGAGGTTGGCATTCATAAGTAGGGTTAGAATAGAATTAGAAACATGGGATAAAGTACTACATGTCTGTTGTCCCAAAGGTGACAGAACTGTAGGATAAAAATTATAATGATAAAACTTCAGTAACCAGTCCAGAGCAATTTTTTTCATGTTTTGTATACATGTAAAAATGTAAATTTTTGGCAATAAAATTACTTAAATCCCCAGAACATTATATATTTTCTGAAAGCAGAAAGCTTTGTAGAATATAAAGGTGATAGTTGCAAATTTTTATGTCACATGATATTTGCACAACTGTTTATTAAATTATTCAGGAAATAATATAATAAAATTAATTTTAGTGCAAAAACACACAATATAATACCCATTTTAGTTAAAATATAAGAGATGAGGTTGTATCAAATAAATAGATACCAAACACAGGGTTCAAAATTTCAAATCCTGAGCTATTAGCCAAACCTTAAGGGTTATTCGCCACCCAACCCCTACCATGCCCCACCATAATCCCGTCCCTATACACGCCCTCATAAATTCTCATGAAATGACACTTCAATGTTTTATGCAGAATTAACTTACACAAAAAAATAATAACAACAACTTTATCACCCATGCCCATCAATGCAGCCTCACCTGTGCCCATCAATGCAGCCTCACCCATGTCCTTCAACACAGCGTGACCAGTGCCCACTAACGCAGGCTCACACTTGTCCATCATTTCAGCCTCACCCGTGCAGCATCACCTGTGTCCATCATTGCAGCCTCACTCATGCAGCCTCACCTGTGTCCATTCATTGCAGCCACACCGATGCAGCCTCACCTTTGTCAATCATTGCAGCCTCACCGTGCAGCCTCACCTGTGTCCATCATTGCAGCCTCACCTGTGCCCATCATTGCAGCCTCACCAGTGCAGCCTCACCCGTGTCCATCATTGCAGCCTCACCTGTGTCCATCATTGCAGCCTCACCCATGCAGCCTCACCTGTGTCCATCATTGTAGCCTCACCCATGCAGCCTGACCAGTGCAGCCTCACCTGTGTTCATCATTTCAGCCTCACCAGTGCATCCTTACCTATGTCCATAATTGCAGCCTCACCTGTGCAGCCTCACCTGTGTCCATGATTGCAGCCTCACCCGTGCAGCCTCACCTGTGTCCATCATTGCAGCCTCACCCGTGCAGCCTCACCTGTGTCCATCATTGCAGGCTCACCTGTGTCCATCATTGCAGCCTCACCTGTGCAGCCACACCTGTGTCCATCATTGCAGCCTCACCCGTGCAGCCTCAGCAGTGCAGCCTCACCTGTGTCCATCATTTTAACCTCACCCATGCATCCTCACCTATGTCCATAATTGCAGCCTCACCCATGCAGCCTCACCTGTGTCCATCATTGCAGACTCACCAGTGCAGCCTCATCTGTGTCCATCATTACAGCCTCACCCGTGCAGCCTCACCCGTGCAGCCTCACCTGTGTCCATCATTGCAGCCTCACCCGTGCAGCCTCACCTGTGTCCATCATTGCAATGCTCATCTGTGTCCATCATTGCAGCCTCACCTGTGCAGCCACACCTGTGTCCATCATTGCAGCCTTACCCGTGCAGCCTCAGCAGTGCAGCCTCACCTGTGTCCATCATTTTAACCTCACCCATGCATCCTCACCCGTGCCCATCATTTCAGCCTCACCCTTGCAGCCTCACCCTTGCAGCCTCACCTGTGTCCATCATTGCAGCCTCACCTGTGTAGCCTCACCTGTGTCCATCATCGCAGCCTCACCTGTGTCCATCATGCAGCCTCACCAGTGTAGCCTCACCTGTATCCATCATTTCAGCCTCACCTGTGTCCATCATTGCAGCCTCATCCGTGCAGCTTTACCTGTGTCCATCATTGCAGCCTCACCTGTGTCCATCATTGCAGCATCACCCATGCAGCCTCACCTGTGTCCATCATTGCAGCCTCACCCATGCAGCCTCACCCATGCAGCCTCACCAGTGCAGCCTCACCTGTGTCCATCATTTCAGCCTCACCCGTGCATCCTCACCTGTGTCCATCATGCAGCCTCACCAGTGAAGCCTCACCTGTGTCCATCATTGCAGCCTCACCTGTGTCCATCATTGCAGCCTCATCCACGCAGCCTCACCTGTGTCCATCATTGCAGTCTCACCAGTGCAGCCTCATCTTTGTCCATCATTGCAGCCTCACCAGTGCAGCCTCACCTGTGTCCATCATTGCAGCCTCACCTGTGTCCATCATTGCAGCCTTACCCATGCATCCTCACCAGTGTAGCCTCACCTGTATCCATTATTTCAGCCTCACTTGTGTCCATAATTGCAGCCTCACCCATGCAGTCTCACTTGTGTCCATCATTGCAGCCTCACCAGTACAGCCTCACCTTTGTCCATCATTGCAGCCTCACCAGTGCCGCCTCACCTGTGTCTATCATTTCAGTCTCACCCGTGCATCCTCACCTGTGTCCATCATTGCAGCCTCACCTGTGTCCATCATTGCAGCCTCACCTGTGTCCATCATTGCAGCCTCACCAGTGCAGCCTCAACTGTGTCAATCATTTCAGCCTCACCAGTGCAGCCCCACCTGTGTCCATCATTGCAGCCTCACCAGTGCAGCCTCATCTGTGCAGCCTCACCTGTGTCCATCATTGCAGCCTCATCCGTGCAGCTTTACCTGTGTCCATCATTTCAGCCTCACCTGTGTCCATCATTGCAGCCTCACCCATGCAGCCTCACCTGTGTCCATCATTGCAGCCTCACCCATGCAGCCTCACCAGTGCAGCCTCACCTGTGTCCATCATTTCAGCCTCACTCGTGCATCCTCACCTGTGTCCTTAATTGCAGCCTCACCTGTGCAGCCTCACCTGTGTCTATCATTGCAGCCTCACCTGTGTCCATCATGCAGCCTCACCAGTGAAGCCTCACCTGTGTCCATCATTGCAGGCTCACCTGTGTCCATCATTGCAGCCTCACCCATGCAGCCTCACCTGTGTCCATCATTGCAGTCTCACCAGGGCAGCCTCATCTTTGTCTATCATTGCAGCCTCGCCCATGCAGCCTCACCAGTGCAGCCTCACCTGTGTCCATCATTTCAGCCTCACCCGTGCATCCTCACCTGTGTCCTTAATTGCAGCCTCACCTGTGCAGCCTCACCTGTGCAGCCTCACCTGTGTCCATCATTGCAGCCTCACCTGTGTCCATCATGCAGCCTCACCAGTGAAGCCTCACCTGTGTCCATCATTGCAGCCTCACCTGTGTCCATAATTGCAGCCACACCCATGCAGCCTCACCTGTGTCCATCATTTCAGTCTCACCAGTGCAGCCTCATCTTTGTCCATCATTGCAGCCTCACCAGTGCAGCCTCACCTGTGTCCATCATTGCAGCCTCACCTGTGTCCATCATTGCAGCCTTACCCATGCAGCCTCACCAGTGTAGCCTCACCTGTATCCATCATTTCAGCCTCACCTGTGTCCATAATTGCAGCCTCACCCATGCAGCCTCACTTGTGTCCATCATTGAAGCCTCACCAGTACAACCTCACCTTTGTCCATCATTGCAGCCTCACCAGTGCCGCCTCACCTGTGTCTATCATTTCAGTCTCACCCGTGCATCCTCACCTGTGTCCATCATTGCAGCCTCACCTGTGTCCATCATTGCAGCCTCACCAGTGCAGCCTCAACTGTGTCAATCATTTCAGCCTCATCAGTGCAGCCCCACCTGTGTCCATCATTGCAGCCTCACCAGTGCAGCCTCACCTGTGCAGCCTCACCTGTGTCCATGATTGCAGCCTCATCCGTGCAGCTTTACCTGTGTCCATCATTTCAGCCTCACCTGTGTCCATCATTGCAGCCTCACCCATGCAGCCTCACCTGTGTCCATCATTGCAGCCTCACCCATGCAGCCTCACCTATGTCCATCATTTCAGCCTCACTTGTGCATCCTTACCTGTGTCCTTAATTGCAGCCTCACCTGTGCATCCTCACCTGTGTCTATCATTGCAGCCCCACTTGTGTCCATCATGCAGCCTCACCAGTGAAGCCTCACCTGTGTCCATCATTGCAGTCTCACCTATGTCCATCATTGCAGCCTCACCCATGCAACCTCACCTGTGTCCATCATTGCAGCCTCACCAGTGCAGCCTCATCTTTGTCCATCATTGCAGCCTCACCTGTGTTCATCATTTCAGTCTCACCTGTGCAGCCTCACCTGTGTCCATCATTGCTTCCTCACCTGTATCCATTATTGCAGCTTCACCAGTGCAGCCCCACCTGTGTCCATGATTGCAGTCTCACCCGTGCAGACTCACCTGTGTCCATCATTGCAGCCTCACCTGTGTCCATCATTGCAGCCTCACCAGTGGAGCCTCACCTGTGCCCATCATTTCAGCCTCACCAATGCAGCCTCACCAGTGTCCATCATTGCAGCCTCACCTGTGCAGCCTCACCTGTATCCATCATTGCAGCATCACCCGTGCACAGGGGACATTACAATTGCAGTCCGCGCACCGTCACACACAGCCTCGCCCTCCTGACCCAGCACCTGTGACAGACTAATAGGCTGCACTGATGGACATTGATGAGGCGGCATAATGAGGCAGCACTGTTGAGGCTGCACTGATAGGCATCACTGATGGGCACTGATAGGTGGCACTGATGAGCACTGATAGGTGGCACTGATGGGCACTGATGAGGGGGTACTAATAGGCAGCATTAATGGGCACTAATAGGCTGTGTTGATGGGCACTGATTGGCACTGATGGGGCTGTACTGATCACTGATGATTAGTGCCCTGATTATCAGTGTAAACAATGTGCTGACAGGCTTGCCAGATAAGGCCTCTTCTTTCTTCACACAGACACAGCGTAGGAGAAAAGGACTGTCCATAACAAGCAAATCTTTTTACATTTGATCAGCTGTGATTGGACACAGCTGATCACATGGTAAAGGGCTGTTGTGTTTGGCTCTTTACCCTGATCTGTGATCAACTGTGTCCAAAGGACACAGTAGTTACAGAGCACGCCCGATGTGCACCACAGGAGGCATGCAAGGGCAGGGTTCTGAGTGGTCATCTATTGACACTCTCCTAGAACTGGATGACTGTGCTGTAGCTGTCTTTTGGCTATAACGCAGTCGGCAAGTGGTTAACAACTAACAAAAATTACAAAGATAAAATAAACATTTTTGGTAAATGACCAATTAATATATAAATACATTTGTTGGTTTTAACTGACTTTGAAGCTCAAAGTTCTTTCACATAGATCCTGTAATATAATCAAAATTGGTTGCTGGGAAAGGTTTTATAATTTATAAGCTGGTTGACATTAGTAAGCATATCACATAGCTATTTCTCCTGTTTAACAATGTCTATATTTCCTCTTTCATTGGCTGGGATTTTTGGTAATATTTGTCTTAGACTCCAATTCCATTAGGGCCATTCTCTGCCTTAATTACAGATTTAACTCAACAATATTTGTCCTCAGCTCATTAAAAAAATATTAGGTTTCTTTTAAATAATTTTACAAATCGTGTCTTAGAATTGGCCAAAGAGGAGTAAAGGTTGTTTTTTGGCTTGTTTTCCCTTTCTTACTAGGTCACCAGTGTTAATTTTCCTGTCGAATTTCTATTTAGTTTAAGTCATAGTCTTTTGACTAAAATGCCATTTTAGTTTTAGTCATATTTTAGTTATCTGAATTGTTTTAGTTTTTCGTCGTATTTAGCTGACTAAAATAACCCCTTCCCACCGACCGTACGCAGATATGCGTACTCGGCTTTCCGGGGTTATACCGGGATGATGCCTGCAGCTGCAGGCATCATCCTGGTACCGTTGTTTCAAGCGGGCGATCGGCTATCTAGATATAACAACCGATATGGCTAAAAGCCGCTCGGCTGTTATACCGGAGGAGCGGGAGGGGACATCCCCCTTCCCGCCGCCTCCCGCCGCTCTTACCGGGCCTCCCGTGCGATCGGGAGGCCCGGTGTCCAATCGGGTGCCTCCGGCGGCTATGGGCAGGCTGGAACGAAGCTGTGGGTGGCTTCATTCCAGCCTTCTCAATGTAAACGCGGAAGCGACGTCATGACGTCACTTCCCGTTTACTCGGCTGCCAATGGCGCCGAATTTAAAAAAATACACAGTATTCAGAATCGCCGTTTTCTAGGGGTTTCTGGGGTGGCTTATGGCGGTTGAAATAGCTGCTAAAAGAGGTCGCTGGTATATAACCATTACCCCTGGGTGTCAGCAACATTTGACTTTTATGGTTTTAATACAATATCGGTGGGTTACGCCCTATTTTTTCATTTATAATTATCAATTGCACCAGTGTGGTGGGATATTCCTTTCTAATTTCTTTTCTTTCCCCTCCCCCTTTCCCTTCCCCCCCTCCCCCCCTCACCCCCTCACCACATCTTATTTTTTCTAATCTTTTTATTTTCCTTCCCCCCGTTCCCCTCCCTCCCTTCGTGTTCCCCCTCCCTTTCCGCTCTTCCCATTTCCCTTCCCCCCCCTCTTCCCTGTCCCCTTCTTCCCTTTTTTCCCCCCTTCTTTCTTTTTTCCCTCCCCCCCTTCTTTCCTTTTTCCCTCCCCCCCTTCTCCTTCCTTCTTCCTTTTTCCTCTGCCTTCTTATTTTCCTTTCTTTCCCTGTCCTCCTCCCTCCCGTTCCCCTCCCTCTGTGTTCCCCCTCCCTATCCGCTTTTCCCTCCCCCCTCTTTCCGTCTCCTTCTCCCCTTTGTTCTCCCTTCTTTCCCTCCCCCCCCTTTCTCCTTCCCTCTTTCTTTTTCCTCTGTTTTTCCCATTTTTCCCCCCTTCCCTCCCCCCCTCCCCCGTCCCCTCTTTCCTCCCTCCCCAATCCCACTCTCTTGTTCTTTCCTTCTTTCTCCCCTTTCTTTCTATCTTCTCTCCCTTCCCTTCTTTCCTCCTTTCTTTTTCCCCCCCTCTGCCCCTTCCCCCCTCCACCTCCTTCCCCCCTTCCCTCTCTTTCACCAGTGTTCCTATTTTATTCACGGAGGTGGCTATCACTCCTCTGATAATTTAAATTATATTTATTATTCATTTTATTTATTATTTATTATATTTTTTATCTCTGCATATATCAGTTTACCTTGAAAAAATATAACCCCCCTTGCTCGCCCCCGGGGGAACGCCCGACGAGGGCGTCTCACAAGTGCCGTTCCAGTCCTTAGGGGCAGTGGGTGGTGAGTGTAAATACAAATTCTTATTTAATCAGTCCAATGTTATGTCTCTTTTCTCTTTTTTCCCTTTTCTCCATTCGCTGTGTGACGCGTCTCCTCTTCTGACGGTTCTTAAATAACGGGGGGGGCACCCGGTGACCCCGCCCCCTCTGACGCACGGGACATGACGGGACTTCCCTGTGGAATTCCCCGTGACGTCACATGGAAGTCCCGTCAAGTCACCATGCGTCAGAGGGGAAGAGGAGACACGTCACACAGCGGGAGCCTCCCTCCATGCCAGCATGGATGCGGAGCGGCCCGGAGAAGAAGATGAAGAAGAAAAGAAGATGAAGAAGAGAAGAGCGGGAGCCTCCCCCCATGCCATGGGTGCGGAGCGGCCCGAGGCGAAGAATATAGAAGACGCCGCGGAGGAGATGCTGGACGAGAACACCAGAGGAAGAACCAGAAGAGCCAGAAGAACCAGAAGAAAAAGAAGAAGAAGAAGAAGAAGAAGAAGAAGATGAAGGAAGACAGAAGAAAGAAGAAAGAAGAAGCATTTAAATAAAGGAATTGTCAAAAACTGTCTCTTGTCATTTTTAACATTTTTGACAGTTTTTTAGTGAAATGGTAAGTACACCCTTACCATTTCACACGGGGGGCTGGGATCTGGGGGTCCCCTTGTTAAAGGGGGCTTCCAAATTCCGATAAGCCCCCCGCCCGCAGACCCCCACAACTATCGGCCAGGGTTGTGGGGATGAGGCCCTTGTCCTCATCAACATGGGGACAAGGTGTTTTAGGGGGCTACCCCAAAGCACCCTCCCAATGTTGAGGGCATGTGGCCTGGTACGATTCAGGAGGGGGGCGCTCTCTCGTCCCCCCTCTTTTCCTGCAGCCTGCCAGGTTGCATGCTCGGAAAAGGGTCTGGTATGGATTTTTGGGGGGACCCCACGCCGGTTTATTTATTTTTTTTGGCGCAGGGTTCCCCTTAAAATCCATACCAGACCTGAAGGGTCTGGTATGGAATTTAGGGGGACCCCCACGTCATTTTTTTTTATTTTGGCCGGGGTTCCCCTTAATATCCATACCAGACCTGAAGGGCCTGGTATGGAATTTAGGGGGACCCCCACGTCATTTTTTTTTAAATTTTGGTTCTGGAGTTCCCCTGTGGGGAATTCCCATCCCGTTTTTATCAATGAACTTTTATGTGTATTGTCGGACCGGTAATGCAATAGCCGCGAGTAGTTTTAAATGACTTTTTTTCTTTGAAATGTCATTTTGCTGTCAGACTGTTCTAAACACGGGAAACATGCGCCCCTTTACAGGCATACTATAGACACCCCCAGCTACAAAATGTAAAGGGATATTACACTTTTATTGTTTGACTTTAACCACTTAAGGACCGCCTCACGCCGATGTACGTCGGCAAGGCGGCACGGGCAGGCAAAATCACGTACATGTACGTGATTTGCCTCCCACGGGTGGGGGGTCCGATCGGACCCCCCCCCGCCGCCCGAGGCGGTCCCGTTCTGTCCCCCGGCGATCAGAGACGAGGGGGAGGCCATCCGTTCGTGGCCCCCCCCTCGCGATCGCCGCCGGCCAATGGGAACACTCCTTTGCTGCTGTATGCTAAACAGCAGCAAAGGAAGTGATGTCATCTCCCCTCGGGTCGGTAGTTTCCGTTCCGGCCCGAGGAGAGACGACATGTGAGTGAGTGCACCAACACACACACACACAGTAGAACATGCCAGGCACACATTACACCCCGATCCCCCCCCCCGATCGACCCCCGATCCCCCCCCAATCACCCCCCCCCCCTCCCTGTCACAAACTGACACCAGCAGTTTTTTTTTTTTTTTCTATTACTGCATGGTGTCAGTTTGTGACAGTTACTGTGTTAGCACAGTTACTGTTACCCCCCTGTAGGTCTAGGGTACCCCCCTAACCCCCCCTAATAAAGTTTTAACCCCTTGATCACCCCCTGTCACCAGTGTCGCTAAGCGATCTTTTTTCTGATCGCTGTATTAGTGTCGCTGGTGACGCTAGTTAGTGAGGTAAATATTTAGGTTCGCCGTCAGCGTTTTATAGCGTCAGGGACCCCCATATACTACCTAATAAATGTTTTAACCCCTTGATTGCCCCCTAGTTAACCCTTTCACCACTGATCACCGTATAACCGTTATGGTTGACGCTGGTTAGTTTGTTTATTTTTTATAGTGTCAGGGCACCCGCCGTTTATTACCGAATAAAGGTTTAGCCCCCTGATCGCCCGGCGGTGATATGCGTCGCCCCAGGCAGCGTCAGATTAGCGCCAGTACCGCTAACACCCACGCACGCAGCATGCGCCTCCCTTAGTGGTATAGTATCTGTACGGATCAATATCTGATCCGATCAGATCTATACTAGCGTCCCCAGCAGTTTAGGGTTCCCAAAAACGCAGTGTTAGCGAGATCAGCCCAGATACCTGCTAGCACCTGCGTTTTGCCCCTCCGCCCAGCCCACCCAAGTGCAGTATCGATCGATCACTGTCACTTACAAGGCACTAAATGCATAACTGCAGCGTTCGCAGAGTCAGGCCTGATCCCTGCGATCGCTAACAGTTTTTTTGGTAGCATTTTGGTGAACTGGCAAGCACCAGCCCCAGGCGTCAGGTTAGCGCCAGTACCGCTAACACCCACGCATGCACCGTACACCTCCCTTAGTGGTATAGTATCTGATCGGATCAATATCTGATCCGATCAGATCTATACTAGCGTCACCAGCAGTTTAGGGTTCCCAAAAACGCAGTGTTAGCGGGATCAGCCCAGATACCTGCTAGCACCTGCGTTTTGCCCCTCCGCCCAGCCCAGCCCAGCCCACCCAAGTGCAGTATCGATCGATCACTGTCACTTACAAAACACTAAACGCATAAGTGCAGCGTTCGCAGAGTCAGACCTG
This sequence comes from Lithobates clamitans, assembly GCA_037952925.1. Taxonomy (NCBI): domain Eukaryota; kingdom Metazoa; phylum Chordata; class Amphibia; order Anura; family Ranidae; genus Lithobates; species Lithobates clamitans. The sequence continues at coordinate 14,107,421 of JBBGZY010000100.1, read as the reverse complement.
ATCCCTGCGATCGCTAACAGTTTTTTGGTAGCGTTTTGGGGAACTGGCAAGCGCCAGCGGCCTAGTACACCCCGGTCGTAGTCAAACCAGCACTGCAGTAACACTTGGTGACGTGGCGAGTCCCATAAGTGCAGTTCAAGCTGGTGAGGTGGCAAGCACAAGTAGTGTCCCGCTGCCACCAAAAAGACAAACACAGGCCCGTCGTGCCCATAGTGCCCTTCCTGCTGCATTCGCCAATCCTAATTGGGAACCCACCGCTTCTGCAGCGCCCGTACTTCCCCCATTCACATCCCCAACCAAATGCAGTCGGCTGCATGAGAGGCATTTTTATGTCCTCCCGAGTACCCCTACCCAGCGAACCCCCCCAAAAAAGATGTCGTGTCTGCAGCAAGCGTGGATATAGACGTGACACCAGCTATTATTGTCCCTCCTGTCCTGACAATCCTGGTCTTTGCATTGGTGAATGTTTTGAACGCTACCATTCACTAGTTGAGTATTAGAGTAGGGTACAGCATTGCACAGACTAGGCACACTTTCACAGGGTCTCCCAAGATGCCATCGCATTTTGAGAGACCCGAACCTGGAACCGGTTACAGTTATAAAAGTTAGTTACAAAAAAAGTGTAAAAAAAAAAAAAAAATATGAAATAAAAAAAAATACCGGTAGTTGTCATTTTATTGTTCTCTCTCTCTCTATTCTCTCTCTTTATTGTTCTGCTCTTTTTTACTGTATTCTATTCTGCAATGTTTTATTGTTATTGTTATTGTTATTATGTTTTATCATGTTTGTTTTTCAGGTGTGTAATTATTTATACTTTACTGTTTACTGTGCTTTATTGTTAACCATTGTTAACCATTTTTTTGTCTTCAGGTACGCCATTCACGAATTTGAGTGGTTATACCAGAATGATGCCTGCAGATTTAGGTAGCGGTCGGCTTTCATGTAAAAGCAATCCTAGCGGCTAATTAGCCTCTAGACTGCTTTTACAAGCCGTGGGAGGGAATGCCCCCCCCCCCACCGTCTTCCGTGTTTTTCTCTGGCTCTCCTGTCTCAACAGGGAACCTGAGAATGCAGCTGGTGATTCAGCCAGCTGACCATAGAGCTGATCAGAGACCAGAGTGGCTCCAAACATCTCTATGGCCTAAGAAACCGGAAGCTACGAGTATTTCATGACTTAGATTTCGCCGGATGTAAATAGCGCCATTGGGAAATTGGGGAAGCATTTTATCACACCGATCTTGGTGTGGTCAGATGCTTTGAGGGCAGAGGAGAGATCTAGGGTCTAACAGACCACAATTTTTTCAAAAAAGAGTACCTGTCACTACCTATTGCTATCATAGGGGATATTTACATTCCCCGAGATAACAATAAAAATGATTAAAAAAAAAAAATATGAAAGGAACAGTTTAAAAGTAAGATTAAAAAAGCAAAAAAATAATAAAGAAAAAAAAAAAAAAAAAAAAAAAAGCACCCCTGTCGCCCCCTGCTCTCGCGCTAAGGCGAACGCAAGCGGCGGTCTGTCGTCAAACGTAAACAGCAATTGCACCATGCATGTGAGGTATCACCGCGAAGGCCAGATCGAGTGCAGTAATTTTTCCAGTAGACCTCCTCTGTAAATCTAAAGTGGTAACCTGTAAAGGCTTTTGAAGGCTTTTAAACATGTATTTATTTTGTTGCCACTGCACGTTTGTGCGCAATTTTAAAGCATGTCATGTTTGGTATCCATGTACTAGGCCTAAGATCATCTTTTTTATTTCATCAAACATTTGGGCAATATAGTGTGTTTTAGTGCATTAAAATTTAAAAAAGTGTGTTTTTTCCCCAAAAAATGCGTTTGAAAAATCGCTGCGCAATTACTGTGTGAAAAAAAAAAATGAAACACCCACCATTTTAATCTGTAGGGCATTTGCTTTAAAAAAATATATAATGTTTGGGGGTTCAAAGTAATTTTTTTGCAAAAAAAAAAACTTTTTCATGTAAACAATAAGTGTCAGAAAGGGCTTTGTCTTCAAGTGGTTAGAAGAGTGGGTGATGTGTGACATAAGCTTCTAAATGTTGTGCATAAAATGCCAGGACAGTTCAAAACCCCCCCAAATGACCCCATTTTGGAAAGTAGACACCCCAAGCTATTTGCTGAGAGGCATGTCGAGTCCATGGAATATTTTATATTGCGACACAAGTTGCGGGAAAGAGACAAATTTTTTTTTTTTTTTTTTTTTTTTTTGCACAAAGTTGTCACTAAATGATATATTGCTCAAACATGCCATGGGAATATGTGAAATTACACCCCAAAATACATTCTGCTGCTTCTCCTGAGTACGGGGATACCACATGTGTGAGACTTTTTGGGAGCCTAGCCGCGTACGGGACCCCGAAAACCAAGCACCGCCTTCAGGCTTTCTAAGGGCGTGAATTTTTGATTTCACTCTTCACTGCCTATCACAGTTTCGGAGGCCATGGAATGCCCAGGTGGCACAAACCCCCCCCAAATGACCCCATTTTGGAAAGTAGACACCCCAAGCTATTTGATGAGAGGTATAGTGAGTATTTTGCAGACCTCACTTTTTGTCACAAAGTTTTGAAAATTGAAAAAAGAAAAAAAAAAATGTTTTTTCTTGTCTTTCTTCATTTTCAAAAACAAATGAGAGCTGCAAAATACTCACCATGCCTCTCAGCAAATAGCTTGGGGTGTCTACTTTCCAAAATGGGGTCATTTGGGGGGGTTTTGTGCCACCTGGGCATTCCATGGCCTCCGAAACTGTGATAGGCAGTAAAGAGTGAAATCAAAAATTTTCACCCTTAGAAATCCTGAAGGCAGTGATTGGTTTTCGGGGTCCCGTACGCGGCTAGGCTCCCAAAAAGTCCCACACATGTGGTATCGCCATACTCAGGAGAAGCAGCTAAATGTATTTTGGGGTGCAATTCCACATATGCCCATGGCCTGTGTGAGCAATATATCATTTAGTGACAACTTTATGGAAAAAAAAAAAAAAAAAAAAGTGTCACTTTCCCGCAACTTGTGTCAAAATATAAAATATTTCATGGACTCAATATGCCTCTCAGCAAATAGCTTGGGGTGTCTGCTTTCCAAAATGGGGTCATTTTGGGGGGTTTTGTGCCACCTGGGCATTCCATGGCCTCCGAAACTGTGATAGGCAGTGAAGAGTGAAAGCAAAAATTTACACCCTTAGAAATCCTGAAGGCGGTGATTGGTTTTCGGGGCCCCGTACGCGGCTAGGCTCCCAAAAAGTCCCACACATGTGGTATCCCCATACTCAGGAGAAGCAGCTGAATGTATTTTGGGGTGCAATTCCACATAGGCCCATGGCCTGTGTGAGCAATATATCATTTAGTGACAACTTTTTGTAAATTTTTTTTTTTTTTTTTGTCATTTTTCAATCACTTGGGACAAAAAAAATAAATATTCAATGGGTTCAACATGCCTCTCAGCAATTTCCTTGGGGTGTCTACTTTCCAAAATGGGGTCATTTGGGGGGATTTTGTACTGCCCTGCCATTTTAGCACCTCAAGAAATGACATAGGTAGTCATAAACTAAAAGCTGTGTAAATTCCAGAAAATGTACCCTAGTTTGTAGACGCTATAACTTTTGCGCAAACCAATAAATATACGCTTATTGACATTTTTTTTACCAAAGACATGTGGCCGAATACATTTTGGCCTAAATGTATGACTAAAATTTAGTTTATTGGATTTTTTTTATAACAAAAAGTAGAAAATATCATTTTTTTTCAAAATTTTCGGTCTTTTTCCGTGTATAGCGCAAAAAATAAAAACCGCAGAGGTGATCAAATACCATCAAAAGAAAGCTCTATTTGTGGGAAGAAAAGGACGCAAATTTCGTTTGGGTACAGCATTGCATGACCGCGCAATTAGCAGTTAAAGCGACGCAGTGCCAAATTGGAAAAAGACCTCTGGTCCTTAGGCAGCAAAATGGTCCGGGGCTCAAGTGGTTAAGCATTATAAAAATCACTGCTCCTGAAAAAACGGCCGTTTTTAAAACTTTTTTTTGCATTGATCCATGTCCCCTGGGGCAGGACCCAGGTCCCCAAACACTTTTTATGAAAATAACTTGCATATAAGCCTTTAAAATTAGCACTTTTGATTATTCGTGTTCGTGTCCCATAGACTTTAACGGTGTTTGTGTGTTCGAACAAACTTTTTCCTGTTCGCATGTTCTGGTGCCAACCTGAACAGGGGGGTGTTTGGCTCATCCCTATTAGGAACCATAAGTGCAGCAGAAATTTTTTGTAACCTGTGCCAAGTCTGTGCCTTGCCACAATTCTGTCTCTGAGCTCTCCAGGCAGTTCCTTTGACCTCATGATTCTCATTTGCTCTGACATGCACTGTGAGCTGTAAGGTCTTATATAGACAGGTGTGTGGCTTTCCTAATCAAGTCCAATCAGTATAATCAAACACAGCTGGACTCAAATGAAGGTGTAGAACCATCTCAAGGATGATCAGAAGAAATGGACAGCACCTAAGTTAAATATATGAGTGTCACAGCAAAGGGTCAGAATACTTAGGACCATGTGATATTTGCAAAAATGTCAACAATTCTGTGTTTTTCTGTCAATATGGGGTGCTGTGTGTACATTAATGAGGAAAAAATGAACTTAAATGATTTTAGCAAATGGCTGCAATATAAAAAAGAGTGAAAAATTTAAGGGGGTCTGAATACTTTCCGTCCCCACGGTATGTGTGTGATTATACGTCAGTATTACATTGTATATCCCTGTATGTTGCAGTCATTCAGTTGCTTATCTAATAGTCTTTTGAAACTATCGATGCTCACCGCTGAGACCACCCCCTGTGGAAGGGAATTCCACATCCTTGCTGCTCTTACAGTAAATAACCCTCTACGTAGTTTAAGGTTAAACCTCTTTTCTTCTAATTTTAATGAGTGGCCACGTGTCGTGTTAAACTCCCTTCCGCAAAAAAGTTTTATCCCTATTGTGGGGTTACCAGTATGGTATTTATAAATTGAAATCATAAATTGAAATCAATTTTAACGAGTGGCCACGTGTCTTGTTAAACTCCCTTCCACAAAAAAGTTTTATCCCTATTGTGGGGTTACCAGTATGGTATTTATAAATTGAAATCATACCCCCTCTCAAGCGTCTCCTCTCCAGAGAGACAAAAACATATTTGGGGGGCACACCCTAAAATGCGTTTAAATTTAAGATGGTGCTGCTATAAGACCAACAAACAGTACAAAACAGATTACAGCACACACATTCAAGAATGACATTTATCCTGCCGAATTAGTAGGTCCTACCTTAGTAATAGAATGAAAGATCCTGTGTCTCAACCATGGGAGTCAAACTCCTCTATGTAGGACAACTGAAGGGATTCCTCCTATGCACTGGTGACCATTAATAAAGAGGTAAAGAGAAGAAGGGGGTGCTCCAGCCCAAAAAAACCTGGTCAGGGTCTATTACAATATACAAAAACATATGTTCGGAACAAATTATCATCGTTTCCATTGACTTCTATGGGGAAACTCGCTTTGGGATGCAAGTACTTTGGATTACAAGCATTCTACTGGAACGGATTACTCTTGTATTCCAAGGTTCCACTGTATTGTGATTAAATTGTATATTGGTTCAGCAAAAATACATTTAAAAAGATAGGAAGCCACACCATTTCTCCTTTTATTATATTTTCCTTAACCAAGTACAGCCCTGGTTAACTCCAAAGGATAGAAAGAGAAGAGAGAAGAGAAGGAAAAGATAAAAAAAAAAAAACAGTCATCTATTCACCCCTCTATTTCCCATTAAGTAAGCTCTATGGAACAGGTTAGTGGACCAATTGCCGCTGAGAGGCTGGGAGGATCTGTTCCTTATAAAAAAAATAGGGAGTCCAGACTTTCCCATATTTTTCATCTTGCTCTTTCAGCGTCATAGTAAGATTTTCCATTTGCTGGATTTCTGTTATCCTGGCACGCCAAAGTGTTCTATTTGGAGGGGTAGTACTCTTCCACAATGCCAGGATACACGCCTGCGCTGCAGTAAGGAGCTGTTTTAAAAGTGAGTTTTTGTATTTTTTAATAGATAACGGGGTATCATGTAGTAAGATAGCTGCCGGGTTTTCTCCAAGAGACATACCTGTAATTGTTTTAACAGTTTCAGCAACCGTTGTCCAAAACCCTTTCAGCCTTGGACATTCCCAAAATATATGTAACAGGGTGCCCTCAGACTCCAGGCATTGCCAACAAACATTTGATACCTGCGGAAATATCCGGCGCAGTACTGCCGGTGTTCTATACCATCTAGTAAGGATTTTATACCCCCTTTCTTGATACCTACTCGCCAATGACGCCTTATGAGTGAACAGTAAAATCCTGTCCTTCTGAGCCTGATCGAATATGACCCCCAGGTCCCTTTCCCACGATTGTAGGAAAGCGAATTCTTGTGGAGCTTCCAGTCCAATCAGAGAAGCATAGAGATGTGACAGCGAATGTCTCAGCGGTTCCCCCCTTAAACATAATTGTTCAAACAAAGAAGTTCGGCATACTGCAGTGAGTGTTATTGGCAATGAACGTAGGAAAGCACTAAGCTATACCTAGCGAAAAAAGTCCAGGTCTGATGAAAAGTTACGTTCAACCTCTCTGCTTGTCGTCAAACGATTGCCCATTGAGAAATGTAAGAACCTACTGGAACCTTGCTGTAGCAAGGCACTAAAGTAAGGATCTGTTAGGCCCAGCTGAAAAGCCGGTGTGCCCAGAATTGGAGTTAAAGGGCTCAGATATGGCGATATAGCGGTAGTTTAAAGATCTTCTTCATAGTCCGTAAAGTGGCACCCACAGTTGGGCGCATTTTCACAGCCTGTGGAATGTCCGCATCCAGAAGCCACAGAAGTCCTTCCAAGGGCAGGGCAACCGTTGCTTGCTCCATGTGGACCCATGGCTTCTTATTTTGAAGCACACACCAGTCAACTGGTGGCAAATGTGAGGCTTCATAATATTTAACTGGGTCGGGAAACCCAATCCCTCCTCTTTTCTTGGGGAGCGATAAGATAGCCCTGCACACTCTCGCTGGTTTTCCGGACCAGATAAATCTCAAAATCTTGATCAGAGATCTCTCAAGAAACCTGGAGGAATTTTAATATGTAAAATCTGGAGCGAATACAGAAATCTTGGCAACACGTTCATCTTTATGATATTGGTCCTACCAAACCATGTAAAAACCTTCCTATCCTAACATTGAAAGTCAAGTTTAAACTGTCATGCCATCGGGGCAAAATAAGTTCAAACACCCTATTTAATTTGTTGGTATATTTGTTCCCAGATAACGTATGTGGGAATCTGTCCATTTAAAATTAAATTGAGTAGCTATCTGGTGTTGAAGGGACGCACTCAGCTCCACCCCCATCGCCTCGGATTTGCTATAGTTCACCTTAAAATTGGACAGTGCACCATATGTGCGTAAGTCTGACAAAAGGGATGGGAGGGATATGACTTGGGAGGTTATAAAAAATATCTAATGGTCCTCATAAGCGACAAGTTTATGTTCCCCTCCTTTTGTTGAAATGTCCCTGATATCTAGATTGGCACGAATGATTCTTAAAAAAGGTTCTAACGTGAGAATAAAGATGATGGGTGATAGTGGGCAGCCCTGGCGTGTCCCATTGGATATGGGGAAAGCATCTGATATTATGTCATTAATCTTGACTCAGGCAGACGGGGCGGAGTATAAACTTGTATGCCAGCTTTGCATCCCGTCCCCCAAGCCTATATAAACGTGGCTTTCAAATATGTCAACCCTGTCAAATGCTATGCGCGCATATAAGCACTAAGGGTTTATGATGAATTTGGGATAGGTGTATGGCACTCAGGACCTGTTGCGTATTATCTCCACCTTCTCTATCAGGGGTGAAGCCTACTTGATCGGGGTGTGCTAAAGAGGGAATATGGCTTAATAGTCAGGTGGCGAGGATATTTGTAAAAATGTTTAGGTCCACATTGAGTCGAGAAATTGGACGATAACTAGGGCACAAGGGCAGATCTTTCTACTTTTTGGGGATTACTGTTATATGAGCTAGGTGTATATAAATCTTTGTGCCAGTTTATCAAAGTCTTATAATAAGACAGGGTATACCCGTCAGGGCTGTGGACTTTACCAGGTTCCAGGTTTAAAGGCTCCTAAAAACTTGTCTACTGTAAGTGGGGCATCTAATTCCTTGGCTCGAACAACTTGGGCATTCCTGATACTTGAAGATATTCCCAAGCAGCCTCCTGTCTACTGTGTGATGTCCTGGAGGATGATTGACCCTCTAAATGGTATAGGCTGGCGTAATAGTCCCTGAAGGCCTGTGCGATCGCCTGCAAACATCACCAAGTGTTTTAATTGCGGGAGATGTGATTGCGTGCCCCGGTATCTCTGAGAGCGTTGGCTAGCATCCTACTTTGTTTCCAAACTCATAGAATGCTCGCCTACAATTTAGCTTTTGCTTTGTCCATGAGTAATGAATTTAACTCATCGCCTAAGCGTGAGAGTTTCTCCTCTGTCTGTGCTTGAGATTTCGTATGAGCCAGTTCCAGCATTCGAATGTCCCTTAATAGAATCTAACTGGGCAGTTAAAAGTCGTTTCCTATGGGCCCCTAAAGATATAAGGGTGCCTCTAATGACACATTTATGTGTTTCCCACAGGCAAAATGGAGTGACCTCTTCTGTCTCATTGGTTGCAAAAAAAGAACTCTAATTCCTGAGTTATCCCTTTCTCATATTCCGGATCTTTCAGGAGTGTTACATTAATTTTCCAGTACCAGTCACAAGACACTGGTTCTCCCAGTTCTATGACACAATTGGTCGGTGCATGATCCGAGAGTAAAAAAGCTTAAAGAGGCCTCGAGTAATCATGAAAGGGCATTCTGCAAGACAAAAATATAGTCAATTCTGGTGCATGTCCTGTGATTGACTAAGAAAAAGTTATAGTCCCTGTCCTGTACATGTAGAGTTCTCCAGCTATCCACCAATTGCAGATCCTATTGAAGTCTTTTAGCTCTGCTCAGTTTTGCATAGTGGAAGCATAACTGGAAGGCACCCTTGGACACATAAAGCGTGGCATTCAATGCCATGTTAAAGTCCCTTCCCACCAACAGGAGACCCTCCTTGTGTTGATGCACCAAATGTAGATATGTCTCAAGTGAAGAGACCTGATCCTCATTTGGTAAATATAAGTTAACTAAAGTGACTTTTTGCTCAAACAGGAGTCCCCTGACGATAAGGAGGCGACCCCCATTATCTGTGATTACCTTTAATTACTTCCATGTGATCTGTTTAGAAAGGAGAATTGATACCTCACTTGACTTGGAAGTCTGAGAGGCACTATGATAAACTGTCGGAAACCTGTGGTTCCCAATCTTGGAATTCTATAATTTCTAAAATGTGTCTCCTGGAGAAAAATGATATGAGATTTAAGTCTCCCCAACTCGCCAAGGAGTCTGTTGCGTTTCTCTGCACTATTTAGCCCCTTAACATTGTAGGATGTTAGAGTTATCCTTGTCATTTTAGCATTCGGTTATAACTTAAGGCAAAAAAATATATATAGTAAGTGACAGAAGTAAAAAAAATGGAAGAGAAAAGGGGATTTGAATATTGATTACCCGAAAACCTCAAAAAAGTGCAGGCAAAGAGGTAGCAGACAAAGCACGACTTTTGGACCTGCTAACCGAGAAGTAGGAAAGATTGAAATGCCTCCATCTTTGCTCCAGATGGAGGAGAGGCGTTTACAGTGGGGGAAGTGGTCAAGCAAGGCAGTGATCTGAGATGTGATACCAACAAAAATGCATTCCTAATCATGCTGAAGCATATAAATAATAAACAAACAGTTTATTCACCCAATAAAACAAATAATATGCGAATTGCATGCCGAGGCTCCACAGCTAAGAACATCGCAGGTCTGGCTGCAGGGTTAGTTCTCCTTAATAGAAGGGAAACTGCTGCCTACCTATTAATGTCAGCTCCAAACACATAGAACAAGCAATTTCGCATTTATATTATAAGATCATGGGTGCACTAGCATATATATGCTACCAATTGGCCCCAGTGTCCTCCTGTACCCCATACCTTAAACTGGCTAAGTCTCACAGAGGGGGAGCTTTAGGCAAGCCCCAACTATAAGTAATCTTCCATAGTGTTCAATCACCCGCAGGTCCTATCCCATAGCCCTTCACACCCATGCCCCAAAGGGCTAACAGACTCAGCCAAAGAAGCCGAGCTAGTAACAACATATGTTGTATATCTACTATAGCAGGGCCATCTTTAACGTGGGGTAGAGAGGGGAAGCTGCCCAGGGCCCATCCATTATTGGGGGGCCGCAAAGCTCCTGCCCCCCGAGCCCACGTCGCCTGCTGTAGCAGGTACTGACAATTCCCTGCCTCCTCTCCTGGCCAGCTGGGAGCGACAGGGGAGAGAGGTAAGCTGCAGACTGTATGCACCAGAGCCCTCTCGTCCCACCCCTCACTATGTCAGCACCAGAATGGCTCCTCCAGGAAGTGAGGCAGAATGGTTCAGTGTTCCCCCACTCACCTCCACCCCCTCTCCGGTCAACAGGGCCAAGATGTAAGACACTGAGCAAGCTGTAATTGTTCTCCCTCATCCCTCTCCTGTCAGCAGCGGAGGGGGGGAGTATTGATAAAGCAATGGCTGAACCCAAGCCTCGTTCAAAGGAGGACACTGTCAGTGAGTTACAGGAATCTGTGTGTAGTAATTTCTAGCAACCAGTGAGTGTATGGTGATAGTGTGCAGTAACCTTTAATAACCCAATCATTGAACAGTGATAGTGTACAGTAATCTCCACGATCCCAATTAGTGAACAGTAACAATGTTCTAGGAACCTCTAACAACCCAATCAGTGAGCAATGCTAGTGTAAAATATCCTCTAACACCCCAATCAGTGAGCAATAGTGGTGTGCAATAACCTCTAACAGCTTACTCAGTAAATGGTAATGGTGTGCGGTAACCTCTGGCAACCCAATCAGTGAACGGTAATGATATGCATTAACCTCTAAAGACCCAATCAATAACACTAATAATAAACAATAATCTTCAACAACCCAATCAGTGAACAGTGATAATGTGCAATAACCTCTAGCCACCCAATCAATGAGCAGTAATGGTGTGCAATAAACTCTTACAACCCAATCAGTGTGCTGTGATAGTGTGCAATAATTTCTAACATCCCAATCAGTGAACGGTAATGGTATACAATAATCTTAACAACCCAATCAGTGAACAGTGATACTGTGCAGTATTCTCTATCAATGCATTCAGTGAGCAGTAATAGTGTACCGAACCTCCAGCAATTCAACCAGTGATCGGCAATTTGTGCTGCACCCTCTTGCAACCCCGGAAATGGTGCACAACAAATCCCAGTAATCCAATCAATGTGCAGCAATAAAGTGCTGAAAAAAAACAACTGGCAGTGTGCTGCAGAGTAGAGGGACCAACCCCTCCTAATCTCTGATGAAAAATACCCGGGACCCCTAATGATAAAGAGTTGTAATCTATATCACCTGTATTCCTGTTAGGTTCCAACCATTTACTGCATCCAATAGCTAAACAAAAAAAATCGGGCACATGTTTTTAAACCCCAAACTCCTGTAGTATGCTTAGTAGAAGCTCTCCCTATGATTATATAAGGCAGGGATTTATAATAATAAATCAAAAAGAAAAACTGTTTAACCTGAAAGTCTCCAGAAGATGGTAGAAAGGAGGCAGGCCAGGTATAGAATGATGAGTGGAGTCCCGAGGCTAAATATGGAGATTAAACCTTCCTAACTTCTGGAGCCTTCCAATCAGACCAATTGAGTGGGCTTCCTGAGCAGGATCTCCTTCTCCACTGTTGTCTCGGCTGTTGTTGGGGACCCCGTACATCTAATGTTGGAAGATTTATCCAATTGGGATCTTCAATAGCCTCTGAACGCAGGAAGTGGAATAAGTCTGGCAGTTGAGCAGGATCATATAGGGTAAAGCTACGTTCGTCCTTTTTGATAAATAGTGACAATGGGTAACCCCATCGGTACGTAGCTCCCCTGCAGCACAGGTGGTCCAATAATGGTTTCAGCAAGCGATGTCTGTTCTTTGTCTGGCACAAATCAGAATATAATTGTATTTTCGCCCCATCAAAATCCAGTGGCGCCTTCTACCATGCTGCCCTGAGAATATCCTCTTTTATCCCAAAGAATTGTACATGGCACAGAATGTCTTGAGGGGCAGTCTTGGCAGGGTGGCGAGCAGTGGGGACCTTATGCACCTGGTCCAATTCGATCAGGGTGTCCGGGGGGGTCTCCAGTAGCTGGTTAAAGATGGCAGTCACTGTATCTCTCAAACCGGACCCCTCAATTGCTTCCGGAATCCCCCTGATCCGAACATTATTCATGCTACTTCTGTTTTCAGAGTCCTCTGCTTGCAATTGCAGCATAATCAGTCTCTGATGTTGGGTGTGTAGCCTTTCTTTCATAGCATCAATGCGTGCATCGGACGCACCTTGCTAAGTTTCTAGATGGAGCAGTTTGTGGTCCACTGCGACTGTTTTGGAGCGAACCTCTTCTATCTCTTCCCTTAGAGTGTCATCAGACTGCCTAGCAGCTTCTGTATACCCTCTGTACTGGGGAGAGCTTGAATAAGCTGTCGGATATCTATCTCTACAGCGTGCTCCTGGGTGTGTGTGCTACAGGGACTCTATGACTCTTAGCATAACTGTGAGTCTATGCAGGGAATCACTGATGTGGGTATAGAAGAGTCTAGCCCTGTTGTTTCAGATCATACAGCAGCCGCTGCGTCAGGGGCAGTGTAGAGACATCAGGTGTTTGCTGGGATAGCTCAGACTGTGGCTCCCCTGGTGGCGCCATGTTACCGTCAAGTAGCGGGTTATTTAAGAGTGGTTAGGAGTATAGGGCGCTCCTATATTCTTCCCCCTCCTCGGCATGGGCTAACGGGTTTGCAGTATCGACGCTCCACTAGAGGGTGCACAGCGGTATCACAGAGCTCTAATTCGGAGCACCCTGACTCCACCATTCCTAAGCTACACCCCCCGGAAAACGGGACTCCAACCCTGATATCGTCACTATTTGATTGTTTAAAGAGACATACAGTATTACAGTATGTTATTTTTGTATGAAGACTTGCATATTTTATGATGAATGGACTCAACCGATTATGGATGTATGCGCAGTTTATTTATGAATATTAAAGTGGAACTTTACACTCTCAATCTCAAATATTGACTATTTTGAATCTTTATGCTGCTAGGATTAGTAAATAGACAGGAAATTATATTATACTTACTTGTTTTAAACTGTTTTTACATTTTTTTAGTTACTTCCTAGTTTCCATGCCTAGGCAAATTATGTCATACATCCCAGGAGTCTTCAGGAGGGGAAAGGGGTTTATTCAGCTAAGCACACCCTCCTGCCTGTATGCTTGAGCTAAGGGTAGATGGATTCCAGGAAGTAATTGCGACATGAATCATCTGCCCTTACTCAAAATGGCCACAGCCATAAATTCTAGAGGCTGTTTTTCTAAGTGAGTTCTCAGCAAAATAAAGCATGGAGACATGGATGGATGGTGAGTTTTCTTTGAATATTAAAAATGAACTAAATAGCGCATTTGGTTTGTGGTGCTCAAATACAGTGTAATTCTGCTTTAACTAAATTAATGAAGACACTGATTATTTATTATATCAATTATATGTTTAGAGATTTTATTTTAGGGTCGTCAGTTAATTTATAGTGCTGTAATCATTTTGAATTTTTTGATATCAGTGTGCTTTTCATACAGCTGCTATCTTGGAGGTATTTAATTGTTTAGAAGTGCAAAATACTTCATTGTTTCGTGGTAAAAAAAATGCTGCTTTTGAAAGTCTGCCTTATGACCTAAACCTAGGTAAAGATCTTATCTAAAGTTTAGTTACATTATGCTGAGCTCTACTACTTGCAAATTTTAACCCCTAAAGTGCATTAAAAATGTAGCAATTTATGTATGTAAATTTGAAGTTGAGCTATTGAGTTCTATCAACAGGAGACTTTTTTGAGGAAGCAGCTGGTAAACATTTGAAATGGAGCTCCACTTGCTGAAAATTTAAACAAAACACATTCACGAGCAATATTTCATATATTCCATCCTAGTATATCCTCAAATGTCTATTTTCTTACTCCCAAACATAGGACAAATTTATGATTTTTTTTGTATATATTTTCCTAAAGGGACTCATACGAAAAGTATCGGGGCTTCCATTAAAGGGCTTCAACTGAAAGTTCTAGTAGGCCTGGCTTTGTCTGACTTGAGTAGTTTTGAATAACGGACCTAGAAAAAGCATGCTGTGAACAAATGCAGACTTCACTATATACCCGCTCCAGGTCAGTGACTCAGTATTAAAGACAAATCATCAGAGTACTAGCCAAGGAAATAACATTCTCAAAAGGAGAGTTCAGAAATGGCAGGCTCTATAATCTCCCATTAAAGAAACCCTTTTATTTGTTTATAGTATCCTAGATAATAGAGAATTATCACATTTTGCCCTTTCCCCTTCCCAGTTTCTTAATCACTGATAAATGAACCAGTAGGATTACATCTGAGGATCCAAAAGTCTAGTTCTGCCTGCCTCAATGACATGCAGAATAACAGCTTAAAGCTATCAAACACATTAGAATATACAAAACACACTCCACTAGGTACATTCGAAGTATAGTGTATATGATACTTGCAATATAATGCACACAATTTAAAGGTATCATAGACACATCTGATTTTATGCATATTTTATCTTTTACAGCAAAGAACACTGTTCTTTTCAAATAGCTGTATATGTATTCATTCTTTGACACTGTAATTATTTTGTGTGATAGAAGGTGAGAAAAGATTGAATTTGTATTGTTTCATTTCTGATAAATGGAAGTTAAACTAGCTATGTTTGCTCTTTGTCGGCACTTTAAAAACACATTTAACACATGTTCTGTCTAAAGTCATGACATTTTTAGAAGCATCTTTGGAAGCTAAATACTTTCCACTTTACAATAAATCTCTTGCAGCCCTTTATATATTTTTATTACAATCATTAGCTACATGAGAAGAGAAAATAAATTGTTGTTTACTTTGTTCTTAGTGAACCTACTAAGTTCCTTTTCTGCTGGTACAATGTACGAATAAAGTAAGGTTGCCTTAGTATATTTGTGGTGTTATGTCCAAGCCTGAATTAGCTTGTAATACATACTGTAGCTGACCATCAATTTTCATGATTATTTTATTCCCTGTGTTAAATCAGTAAAAATGAAGTTTCTGCCAGCTCTTGCAGGATGTAGCAAGATTTATGTACAGACCGCATGCTGTTGTCCATGTCCTAGGTAGCAGTCTGCCATATGTGGCACCATTTGGCCCCACATTGTTTTGATGCCAACTAGGGATGAGCTGCAGATTAGAACCAAATTTTGCTTGTTCAGAAATTCAGCAAGGGGCCAAACTAAATTGACAGCTTCCCTCAGGTCTCTTCCCCATAACCTTGGCTCTGTGGTTGTGAAAGCCAGCAGAGGGGGCTTATCTGAGTCTGGAGGCTCCTTTTACCAATGAGGGGACCCCAAGATACTGCCTCTCCTTCTTATTAAGCCTTGTTGGACTTTGGAGGTAACAAATATACACACATATAGAATAAAACAGACAGATGTTATTTCTCTGTGACATACATTAATTGATTTAATGTGGTTGTAAAGGTACAAGATTTTTTACCTCCATGCTTTTAATGTATGAAGGTAAAAAACCTTCTGAGTGCAGCAGCCCCCCACCCCCACCCCCAATACTTACATGAGCCCCCTCTCGATCCAGCGATGTCCATGAGAGCCTTGTCTCTCTGGGGACTTGCACTCCTGATTGGCTTTCTGCAGCAGCGGGAGTGTGCCTGCTTGGGTGCTAAAATTACCAGCGGCTCCTATGGGGGTAGCACTACACTTGTGATCAGGATCCTTTTAACATCATTGACCAAATGTTGTCATGCTCATATTTGGTCAATGACATTACCCAAGAGACCCCTCCTGGAGGCAGGAATTTTTTCTTTCAGTGGGTGTCAGGCATTGTTCATAGTTGACATGAATCTGCATCTGCATTTTTTAAATAAAGCACTAGTCAAGAAGTGTCAGTGTGTTTATTTACTGTTTACTTTTTTTGTAAATGGGTAGGGGTACTATTACCCTCCTATATAGTCACAAAAGAAAGCGGTATCTGAAAGCTCTCTTATTGTTAAAGGGGTCTCCTAGACTTCAATAAGCCATTGCCCACAGGCCCCCACAACCACTAGGTCAAGGTGGTGGGGAAGAGTCCCTTGTCTTTATCAACATGGGAATAAGGTGCTTTGCTGAAGGGACCCCAAGCTGTTTTTGTTTTTTCTGCAGTTTTTTGATGTCCCTCTGACATCAAGGATAAGGGTCTAGTATAAATTTTTAGGAGAAAACCCATACTGTTATGTCAGGTCCCCTATTAACATCCATACCAGACCTGTACCTAGGATAAATTACAATTTTTCACTCTTTGTTATATTGCAGCCATTTGCTAAAATCATTTAAGTTCATTTTATTCCTCATTAATGTACACACAGCACCCCATATTGACAGAAAAACACAGAATTGTTAACATTTTTGCAGATTTATTAAAAAAGAAAAACTGAAATATCACATGGTCCTAAGTATTCAGACCCTTTGCTCAGTAGTTAGTAAAAGCTCCCTTTTGATCTAATACAGCCATGAGTCTTTTTGGGAAAGATGCAACAAGTTTTTCACACCTGGATTTGGGGATCCTCTGTCATTCCTCCTTGCAGATCCTCTCCAGTTCTGTCAGGTTGGATGGTAAACATTGGTGGACAGCCATTTTAGGTCTCTCCAGAGATGCTCAATTGGGTTTAAGTCAGGGCTCTGGCTGGGCCATTCAAGAACAGTTACGAAGTTGTTGTGAAGCCCCTCCTTCGTTATTTTAGCTTTGTGCTTAT
Organism: Lithobates clamitans; assembly: GCA_037952925.1. Taxonomy (NCBI): domain Eukaryota; kingdom Metazoa; phylum Chordata; class Amphibia; order Anura; family Ranidae; genus Lithobates; species Lithobates clamitans. The sequence goes on along the minus strand of JBBGZY010000100.1, from coordinate 14,090,428 downwards.
GGTCATTGTCTTGTTGGAAGGTAAACCTTCAGCCCAGTCTGAGGCCCTGAGCACTCTGGAGAAGGATTTCGTCCAGGATATCCCTGTACTTGGCCGCATTCATCTTTTCCTTGATTGCAACCAGTCGTCCTGTCCCTACAGCTGAAAAACACCCCCACAGCATGATGCTGCCACCACCATGCTTCACTGTTGGGACTGTATTGGACAGGTGATGAGCAGTGCCTGGTTTTCTCCACACATGCCACTTAGAATTAAGGCCAAAAAGTTCTATCTTGGTCTCATCAGACCAAAGAATCTTATTTCTCACCATCTTGGAGTCCTTCAGGTGTTTTTTAGCAAACTCCCTGCAGGCTTTCATGTGTCTTGCACTGAGGAGAGGCTTCTGTCGGGCCACTCTGGTATAAAGCCCCGACTGGTGGAGGGCTGCAGTGATGGTTGACTTTCTACAACTTTCTCCCATCTCCCGACTGCATCTCTGGAGCTCAGCCACAGTGATCTTTGGGTTCCTCTTTACCTCTTTCACCAAGGCTCTTCTCCTCCGATAGCTCAGTTTGGCCAGATGGCCAGCTCAAGGAAGGGTTCTGGTCGTCTCAAACATCTTCCATTTAAGGATTATGGAGGCCACTGTGCTCTTAGGAACCTTAAGTGCACCAGAAATTTTTTTGTAACCTGGGCCAGATCTGTGTCTTGCCACAATTCTGTCTCTGAGCTCTTCAGGCAGTTCCTTTGACCTCATGATTCTCATTTGCTCTGACATGCACTGTGAGCTGTAAGGTCTTATATAGACAGGTGTGTGGCTTTCCTAATCAAGTCCAATCAGTATAATCAAACACAGCTGGACTCAAATGAAGGCATAGAACCATCTCAAGGATGATCAGAAGAAATGGACAGAACCTGAGTTAAATATATGAGTGTCACAGCAAAGGGTCTGAATACTTAGGACCATGTGATATTTCAGTTTTTATAAATCTGCAAAAATGTCAACAATTCTGTGTTTTTCTGTCAATATGGAGTGCTGTATGTACATTAATGAGGGAAAAAAATTACCTTAAATGATTTTAGCAAATGGCTGCAATATAACAAAGAGTGAAAAATTTAAGGGGGTCTGAATACTTTCTGTCCCCACTGTAGTTATTCTGGTTGAAAAAAATGTAAATATCAGATTTGTTGTAATAGGTCATATACATTGCACAGATGTGCCACTTCACATGCAGGTACAAGTTATCCCCCAGGCAAGATATCTAAAGGGATTTTTAATTTTTATTTATTTGCTTAAAGCATTAATAAAATTGTTGCGCCCTGTCCAACTGAATTTTAAAAAATCTGTTTTCCTGTGGTACATGTTTTCTGATGCAGTTCCCAGTCCCCCATGCCATTTGTTTGCCTTTGCCTATTAGCCTACAAAATGGCCATTGCTATTTAACATTTGGTTCCCATTGACCTTAATGGGGTTCAGATTCGGCACCTGAACTTTAATAATGTTCACTGACCCTGCCTCAAACCAAACTCGGGTATGGTTCAACTCATTCCTACTGCCAATCCTTTGCCACTTATTAGAGAATGTTTCAGACTGCAATCCTACCATTTTCTTATTGTCCTTGCTCCAGTGCATTTTTGTTAGTGTAATAATGTAGTTTGTACTAACAATTCATCCATTGAACTAAAGAAGATTAGGGTGAAATTTTGCTTGACCTTTCTAGAGGCTGGTTTTAGCACAGACACATAGCATGCAACCCATCCCTTTCAGGCCCCCTACCAGTGTGTCTTGTGTGGATGTCATCTGATCTTATTAATTTGACCCTAAGGCTAGGCAGCAATTTGGTGTAGAGAAAAGCAGCACAAGAAAGTTGGCCTAGGAAGAGCAGAATGTTAAAATCTGGCACTAAGAAGATGAATGTCATATCTTTGTACCACTGAGTCATAATCATGTTACTTTACAGCTACTTTAGAAAGTTAGATGTGCTCATCTTTCATTACTATAATGCTCTTTAAAGAAATATAGGGTCAATCTTTGCTCACATGTACATGTAATGAGGTAGCTAGAGCTATAAACCTTACCTCCTCAAAATATGTTCTGCCCACTTCCTCCACCACTCAATAACATCACTTCTGGATCCTTTGAGCAAAAGTCAACTAGATCCTATCTTGTTTTGAGTGTATCAAATCTGTTCCATGTGTATCATCAGCATTCTAAACAGTGCAACATCTGCATTACCTCACTATGCAGTTATGGTCAGTGCTTGAAGAAGTTTGTGGTCTGGAGAAGGTAATCCCAAACGAAAGTCACAGCTGTATTGCCCTAGTAGCTTCAGGATCTTTATAATTAATGTTAGTTTTTAGTGGAAACTCTGTTTCAGGATGCCATAACATATCGGCTCAGCAGCGTTTCAGATACATGTTCGAGAGAGGTTCCAGCTAGAGGAAAAGGAGGATCTCTTGTATCCTGCTGTTGTTTCAGAGGGCACATTAATGTTACAAGAACATGATATGCGCTTCCCTTGTTTTGTGTTCACAGAGGAGGCATTCTTGATGACTCTAGAAGAGCATAGCCAATGGCACAATAGTTTGGAACCAGACACAAACTACATGGTATATGGAAAAGAGGTTGGGGAAATTGGCGCTGCCCTATTAGCAGTGTGTGTTGCTTATAAATCAAAGTGATGATAAAAGTGGTGAATTACACACAGTAAAAGTGATCGTGAAATATCTATATAAGTGTCAAACAACTATGCAATCAGGTGACAAAAGCGCATATGAGGGGAAATGAACTTATGATTTGTCCCCTCGGCAAACAAACACTTACGCATGTGCAAAAGTAGATGCTGAGTGCAAAATAAATTAGGTGAAAATAAAAAATAAAAAATGTTTTTATATATGTATACCCTCTGAAAATAAACGTGCAAATCCTCTGTGTTATATAAGTGTGTGATAAATCTCATGTGTTCCAACAAGTGAATTGAATTTACACTTGCTCATCTTGCAGTATGAAATTGTACATTTACAACACCCCAACTTCCAACATAAAATTATATAATGGTGTACCACCCCCTAATTTGGGGTTACCAGTATCCGTGAAAAAACACTATTTTGGGGCTATCAGCATCCGTAAAAAATTAAAGCATATCAGCAGCATGTGTAGTAACTAAAGTGCACTGTGTCTAATAGGTAAGCAATAAATTACTGGGACTCTGTGTTATTATATACTAGACCCCCTCAAGGCTCATATATGATTTGAAAATAGAATCCATACAGCAATTGTATTATAAGCAGCATATATAAAAAACACCATATATAAAAAGTCTCTATGGTGAAACCAGGCAGAATTGAATGTCTATTTGGAGAAACAGGAGTTCTATAGAAGCCCAGGATTGGTCAACATGCAGTTATAAATGCCAAAAGATAATGAATGAAGACTTCCGTGCATGTACAGGCTGGTGACTCCAAGTGCTCCCCCCCCCCGTGCTCCCCCACTCACCAGAATCAGTCACCCCCACAGGGGTACTGTGCAGAGGAGTGGGTGTCTTTGGGTGGCTGTCTCTTGTAGATGTCTCTCTTGAGCTCCGCTGCTCCGTGGGATCGCTCCGGTGATCCAATTCAGGGGTCCCCTCCTAGTGATCTAGGCCTGGGTACCTTCACAACGCCCCACCTCCATTCTGCTATATCCTCCTCACATAAAGAAATAGACAGGGGGCTTCCGTAGTGAAGTATGTCCAGTTTATTAACAAATATAAAAGTTCTTAAGAGCAATTGACCCAATACAAACACGGCTGTGAGATAAGGATGGGATCAGGAAGCAAGTCCGAGTGTGCATCCCACCTTGCGTTCCAGCCAGATCTTCCGGGTATGACCTGTGAGCATGACTCCGCCTTACGCGTTTCATCATCAGACGTTCTCAAAGACGGTGTCGACGCTTCACGCTTCACACAAAGATATAGTCCTGCCAGCTCCATAAACCATCCCCTTATTATGTAAATATCGCTCGGGGGTGTGAGAATAACAGAGCCGCTGGTCTATATGTCAACCAGAGCAATTAGACATGATTTCTAGTACATTATATACTTATATGCTTTATACAGTTTACATCTATCCGTCATCAGAATCTATTCTTGGAGATGGGAACTACATGGTGACTTCTCATTCACCCATTTGCATATACCCTTTTTTATTAAAGCAGCCAAAGATACTCTCAAATATTACAATAGCTTGATGGGCAGCCTGGCATTGCAAAAGACTAGAAGAGTTAAAACTGTATGCTAAAGCATACCAGCACTTAATGAACCTGCCTTAGAAGAGTGTGTGTGGAAAAACTATATTATTTTTCTGGCATGACCCTCGAGTAATGCAAAGAAAAAGCAAGAGTCCCCTAGGGTGGGATTTTAAAGGCACTACCACACAATATTACAGTATAAAAAATAATTTATTACATGGCAAAAGTATAGATCAAAAAAAGGTTTATACAATAATCACATATATGAACAATAGACATAAATATGGATACAAAAATGAAAACAATGCATAAAAGAGAACCAATAATGGAAATGCATTATCTCACTGAACCAAAGCTTTCAGAACTTTTCCTTCATCAGGGTTCATTTAGTGAAAGTACATTTCCAATGCATTGTTGGTGCATAGGTATTCATATAAATAAAAGCAGCTAGGTAGGGTTGGGACGTCCAGTCTGCATCTCTCCACTTGGCTGTTCAACATCCTGTTTTTTTCAGTCCGGACTCTTACTCCCCTACTTACCTGACCTCATAAGGATATACACACATATATATATATATATATATATATATACACTTTTCTGTATATCCACACTAGGTCCTTAGCCTTCTGGACCCCAGCTTACCCACACATGCCACACCCGGTGTACTTGGGGGCACTGTTTACCCCTGGCATTTTCCCGATACAGCCTAGGGGATTCTTGATCCAACTTTTGAGTGGACGTTGTTGGGGAGACACCCGTGAAGCTGCTTTTAATTATATAGATACCTATGCACCATCAATGCATTGGAAATGTACTTTCACTAAATGAACCCTGAAATGAGTCGGTTCAGTGAGAGTGCATTTCCATTATTGGTTCTCTTTTATGCATTGTTTTCATTTTTGTATCCATATTTATGTCTATTGTTCATATATGTGATTATTGTATAAACTTGTTTTTGATCTATACTTTTTAATAAATTATTTTTTATACTGTAATATTGTGTGGTAGTGCCTTTAAAATCCAACCCTAGGGGACTCTTGCTTTTTCTATGCATCTGGGATGTGGCACAACCATGGAGGTTACTCCGTGTCAGATCTCTTTTTCTGGAGTAATGCAAAGTTCAAAGTTATAACTATAGTTATAACTATTGAACTTAGCTAGTGGCATTTTTATGGACACATTTTTGCACTCAGGTTCTTTGTGAGTTTTAGCATGCATGTAATGAAGAAATAGACAGCCAAAAACAGCTTGCGCTACTGGCTTATTTCTTCAGCTTTGACTATGTTTTGCGGACATCCAAAAACTCTGTATTAAAGAATTTTGTAGGAATTAATGGAACCATGTACAGCAGATGACTGGAATCCAAATACTCTCTATCATACAGCTACTTAAAGTGGTTGTAAAGGCAAAAGGTTTTTTACCTTCATGTATTCTATGCATGAAGGTACAAAACTCTGTGTGCAGCTGACCCCCTAGCCTCCCCCCTAGCCTCCCCCCTTTTTTTAACCTGAGGCCAATTTAGATCCAGCGATGTGTACGAGTGCCGAAGCTCTGTCTTCTCTCTCACTCTTCATTGGTTTAGAGAAAGTAGTGGGAGCCTGTCAATTACAGCCAGTGAGGAGGGAGCAGGGGACTGGGTCAAGCCATGGTCTGTGTGCCTTATGCACTCACAGTGCCGGCTTGGGAGCAAGCACCCACAAGTGCCCCCATAGCAAGCAGCTTGCTATGGGGGCACTTGATGGGAGGGAGGAGCCAGGAGCACCGGGGGGGGACCCCAGAACAGGAGGATCGAAGCTACTCTTTGCAAAACCATTGCAGTGAACAGGTAAGTATTTCTTGTTTGTTGTTTTAAAGAAAAAAAAATACTATCACTTTAAATTTACCTGCTGCTCTCATTGTACCAGTGTGATTATACTGCCAATTGTGTGTTGGTCATCTATCAATATAATTTGTTACCAAACATCCTTTTTGACTAACTGACCAATACATATTCACTTGTCTTTTGAGTGCTTGCTTACTGGTTGAATACTGAAACATTACCCTGGTGATGCAAGAACTTTGCTATAATTGACTGCTTTCCTTAACAATCCTAACCACCCTGATTAGCAGTATAAATGACCTTCCTATAGAAGGAATCATATACTCCTTGCAACAGGTCCCAAACACCCACATTACAGTCACCATCACACTTGTTTGCTAGGTTATTTTACTTATCATCTTTGTCGAATGCTTCTTCTTTACAGTTTGTTATTCTATTATGCATTAAATCTATAGGCTCCATTTTTTTTTTAATTAATTTCCTTTTTATTATTTTTTTACAGTACTGGTACCAGGGAGCCTTGGGGAAATATCAAGAGTCTAAACAGATCCTTGATGTTTCACTTTTGAAATAGAGATTCTCGTCGTCTAGCACCTTATACTGAACACAGAAGTTCTCAGTACTGAGCAGTTGTGTTTACACACAAATTGAAGGGATATCAAATACACTGTCCATTCAAACATACCATCTCTTCGGTTATGAATGAACACTGGGATTTTCAGTATTTGTCACATCACATGCTTTAATGGATGGCTGCAAAACACAAGGTGTCAGCTGGTGATCACAGCTTTTCAATAATCAGCAGAGTTTAGAGGAACCTTATGTTACAAGTCCATGGCTGCTGATGTGACCATGGGCTTATAGCAGATAGGAATGCAGCTGACACAAGGCTTACTAAACTAGCCAACAAGAAGTGATTCTGTTCCGCCGTGAACCATACGTTGGTGGCAGTGAAAGGGTTAAGGCCATTTTTGTCTTGTTTAGTATTCCCCCACTCCCGTATGGTCAGTGTGCATTTTTTGTTTGTGTAAATATTAATCTGTGTTCTTTGTTTGCCTTGGAGCTAATAAAGACAGAATTTCTCCCTCAAAAGCTTTCTGTGATGATGCTTCAAAGAAATGCACAGCCTCATTTCTGCTCCTCTCACATCCCGACGACCCTGGAAATAAACTGAGCATATGCAGGTATCACAATCATCAGAGATTTCGATACAATTGTGACTGCACAATCTTTTTGGATGGTCAACGGAATGCACTAACAAAACCTCTATTGACCGTTAAATTAATATTTATGGTACATGCACGTTACCTATGAGACAAATGTGTATTAACAGGAAGCTTCTCTTATCAAAGGTGCAGTGCAGTTCCCTTAGGTGGATTGATTTGAAACAGTCAGAAAATATACTTATACAATACACACTGTGCAAAGTGATACTTGTGCACAGTTTTGTATGCGGTAATAATCTGAGAAAAAACATATTAATATATATAATAATTGAAGCACATTACATGAATAAAATACAGCAGTTGGCGTGTGGAAGCTGTGTTTCTTTTTGTGGAGTATTTTTAGATTATTTATTACACACATGCGTATACCCACATTCACAGGTACACTTGAACTCTACCTGCAGCTTGTTACATTTGCTACAGACTTGTGATCTACTTCTTTTCTGTACATCCAAATTAATGTTTTCTCCTATTTCTAAATAAATCATTATATGTTTGTATCTAGATGCAAACAACTGAATAAACCTCATACAAGTTTGTGCATCCTTATCATTTCACACATACAAAAGCAGTAAGAATCAAACATTTTATCTGATAACTGCACAAGCTGTGGTGCATTAAATAATGGTTATTTTTAATCATGAGCAGACTGAGATGACAAGGAAATTAAGCGTACCATGGCATACAGTCTGATAGTGACACTTAAGCAAAGACTAAATAGAGCAGACTACAGCCATAATTTATTTATTTAAAAAAATAGGACTTACAATATATATATATATATACATATATATATTGCCAATCCAGTTCTGCATTGGTACCTAAGCAAAGTGGACTGAAATGGCTTGTATTTCTTAACACATGATAAGTAACATGGGGTTTTCCAACAGTTTGTGCCGCCCAATTATTTTCAACTCAAAAGTTATTATGTTATTTATATTAATAATTATACAGCATTCCACAACATTGATACATGTAATTAAATTTCTGGCATTTAGTGGTCCACACTGTACAGTGCCTATGTTAAAAAAAAAACACACACACATATCAATTAGTAATATTTTTAGCACAGTTCAATTTGATTGCAGTTTTAGTGCCAGGATTATGATGTACATTAGAATGTTTGATAGAATAGAAATTATCATTAGACTATTAAACAAGTCATAACTGACAGTAAACATTTCATATAATTAAAATTAGCCTCCACCATTCCAAAGAATACATTTTCTCTTTATACCATATTATGCATTCTATTGTAGCATCAAAAAAAGCTAAGTGTAACCTATAAATTATAGCTAGGAAAACAAACAAGATTGCATTTATACCTCTGACGGTGATTGTACTGTGTGAACTTTTAATATACTAGACGTAGTGATCTATGTATACTCTAATGATGTTGAATAACATGCATGGCCTATATATCCCCTCTGCATGTGTTTTTATTTGTACAGTATAATTGGTCATGAGTGCAGTGCTTAGGGAACTGAGTGATATAAACATGTCTTACCTACGAATAAGAAAGGAAATATAAGTGTTGGCTCAGCTTGTCTTAGGGAAGAAGCCTACCCAATGACAATATTACTAAAAAGAGATTCATAATATCATATATTCTTGCTAAGTTGCAGATTTTTTTTTCCAGTGTCTAATCCAACCCCCAATCCTCACGTAAAGTAAATGAGTCCACAGGGCAATTGTTCACAGGGCAAACAAACTTGAGCATGCTTAAAATCAAAAACATGAAAATGTATCAGCCTAATTAGCTGTGACCAGCATATAATGAGTTTATTATTTCACATTCTGTGCTTGATGTGCTATCACTAGAAGCTAAGATTATTTTCTTTTACTCCAACTGAAAAAAAGAATCATATACATGCTTCAATAGCTGTAAGTAAAAAGTAAAAACCAAGTAATCAGGGCATTACTAAGCATATTGAGAATATCCTTTTCCAAAGAGAAAAATGCAAATGTTTTTGCATTTTCGTGGAAAGGATTACATTGTTCCCTAAAGAAAACTCTCCACACATGCAAGTACCTTGATTTCTGGCCACATAACAAAAGTTATTTCTCATTGCAGAGACATTGTAAATGAGACAAAATTAGTGGATTACTTAGAGGCTGGCTATAGAACATTTTCATCCCATGAAATAGTGTAGAAATGTTTGAAGTCTTGAAAACACAGACACGTTTTGTGGCTGTGTCAATGAGTTTTAGGTTTGTGTCGATGCCAGCAATTTAAGATACTAATGAGATCATTCAGAATTATTTATTGACAGGTGCCTTTGACTTGCAGTTGACATACTTCTGACCTGTTTATGTGGGTTTTGCATCCCTATAAACTTGTACGGAATGCAAAACACATCTGAAGCAAACAAATCCCGTTGACAAAAACAATTTTACCTTCCAGATGGCTTTTAGGCCTATTTTATACAGTTAGGTACCCATAGTACCAAGCTGGACAATGAAAAAAATATTACTGATTAGTGATTTTATTTTACTGCACATAATGAGTGAATGAATGTTGAAATGATTAAAAAACAAAACAAAAAAAATGTTATTCAATTTATCCATTGAAAATCATAATATAGCATTGGATCAACACTTGCAGAAAAGCTTTCTTGTATTCCGACAATTTCAAAAGAAAGTTTTTGATGGATCCATCAGGAAGTCTGTCAGACATTTTTCCAAGATTTGGGGGAAAACCAGGTAACATGACTGCACGATGAAGCCAGATAAAAAATAGGATTTTGAATTTACCAGTAAACTCCATTTCCTTGAGAACAGTACAGGCCACAGAATATTTAGTCTTAAACCATGGGTTATATGCAGCTACCTCAGGTGATTAGACACTGGCAACAATGCAAGCTGCAGAGACATCTCCCTATAAAATATGTTCTACTCCTAGCTAGCCTCTCTAGCACCCTCCTAGGTAGGTGCTAGAAGACAGTATAGTTTTTAATCCTTCTGCTTACCAGGAAGATGGTCAGGTAAAACTTATGCCCTGTACACACAATAGGATTTTCCGATGGAAAATGTGTGATAGGACCTCTTTGTCAGAAATTCCGACCGTGTGTAGGCTCCATCGCACATTTTCCATAGGAATTTCCGACACACAAAGTTTAAGAGCTTGCTATAAAATTTTCCGACAACAAAATCCGTTGTCAGAAATTCCGATCGTGTGTACACAAATCTGATGCACAAAGTGCCACGCATGCTCAGAATAAATTAAGAGATGAAAGCTATTGGCTACTGCCCCCCGTTTATAGTCCCGACGTACGTGTTTTACGTCACCGCGTTCAAAACGATCGGCTTTTCCAACAACTTTGTGTGACTGCGTGTATGCAAGACAAGCTTGAGCCAACATCCGTCGGAAAAAATCCGTGGATTTTGTTGTCGGAATGTCCGATCAATGTCCGACCGTGTGTACAGGACATAAGAGTGCTCTATGCCTACCAGGTAGCAGGATCTATTGGTTAGGTCTGCTCATTGTACTCAGGTGCAGCTCAGCTTGTTCTGACTGTCCCCCCACTGGTCCAATAATGAGGCATATTGGATAGCGGGAGGGGATCTGACAAGTGAGTACACAGGTTTTGTTACAGCCCTAGCAATTGGCAGAAGGAAAGGGCTGCATTGCATTGTGAGATACTGTATATAAGTCCAGAGTACATGTGCTCAAGGAGAGTTGAGCCAGGGAACAGAGCCCAGGAGGGGGAGGGGCGGCTGCCCTCTCCTCCACGGGGAGAGGCCGTGAGGCCCTGGGTGCCTAGAGCGAGAGAGAGAAGCTGACTCAGAGGTCCTGCAGAGCTGACTGGAAGGGAGACACCAGCAAGGATTTGATTCTGCTTACTGTGAGTACAGATCTGTGTCTTTGGGGCCTGTAGAGTAAGGGCCGCCCCCTTTTAGCCAGAAGAGTCATTGGAGGGGTGTCAGTGAAGTGGATGCCCATTAGGCACTAGGGGATCCTGAAGATAATGTCGTGCATCAAGTATTCTGCTAGTGAGAGCAAGAAGACTTAACCCCTCCATACATGTGGCTGTATGGTTCAAGCAGTGTGTCTGCTTCCACAGATAATCCGGTGAGGCCAAGTGAGAGTTGTCCTCATCTATTGTGAATAGTTCTAGTTGGAGTATCCCACTCATCCCTTCTCCCATACAAGTTCCAACTAAAGTACAAAAACCCAAATACCTTGGACTAGTCTTTGAGTAAAGAGCAAACGAGAGTAATGGTGGAACAAGTAGGAGTTACTAGCAAATAAGGGGGAACCCCTAGCAACATAGTGGGAAATCCTCAGCAACTAAGCGTGAACCCCCTGGCAACACAGTGGGAACCCTCAGCAACCAAGCCTGAAACCCTCTGCACCTAAGTGGGGACTCTCTGCACCTAAGTGGGAACCATTGGCAACCAGCTGCAGGTAACTAGGGAGAGACCTATGAAGTCAACACTCAGCAAGCCCTATGGGGACAGTGCTACACCTCAGTTTTGTATCAAGCAGCAGAGAGATCAGAAGAAGAATGAGAAGGGACCTGTGCCCTGTGCTATACTCCAGTAAATAGATTTTACTGGTAAGTCAAAAATACTATTTTGCTAAATGTACAGTACAGGACACAGGATCTTTAGTCATAAAAAATTGGAAGTTAAAGGAGAAGTCCAGCATGAACTTGTTTGGCTGGGCTTCTCCTATGAGTCACAGGAACGCAATTCGTTTTGCACTCCTGTGACCCATTTCAGCATAATGTGGTCTGAAGTCCGCTCTCTGCTGATGTCACTGGAATCAGTCCAGGCACCGCATCATAACAACAATAAAGTCCGGATCCGCCAGGTGCCTGGACTGATGCCTGTCTCAGCCTCTCAGCGAGCTGCTGAGAGACTGAGATGGCCGCTCCCCACCCCTCCACAGCTCAATGAGCGTGGAGGAGCAGAGAGAAGAGCTGCTGACTGACAGGCAGCAGCTGTCCGCTCCGGGAGCTGAGAGAACTGAGCCATCGGCGGTGTTCGATGGCTTGATTCTCAGTGCAGAGGCGGAGGGGGACAGATACAGCATTGGTCAAATGTTGCATCCACCTAGGTAAGTATAATGTGTAAATAAAAAAGAAACATACTTCTCTTTTAAAGAGCAGTCCAACTGAGGGGTGGACAACACAGCAATAAAACCAACAGGCTAACTTAATAACGGGTCAAGAAGGTTTGATGGTTTGTAGCATCGCTTAAACTTGCATCAGAAGAGACCTGAACATCCACCTTGTAAAACTTAATATGAACAAAAGACTAGGTGGCAGCCTGTAAACCTGGGAAACAGATGCCTGATGCTGTAAAGCCCATTAGGCACTAGGGAATCTGGTAGGGTGCACCCTAACAGGGAAAGGAGGAATCATATAATTTAGACATTAGTCTAGAATGAGGCAGCTAACACAGATACTCTCTGCTCAGAGGGGATAGCATTGACAAAGGTTACCTTGGGAGTAAGCTTCCTAATAGGTTCAAACAGTGATTTCTGTGAAGGGCCAAAAGAACCACGTTAAAGTGCTATAAATTAAATGAAGAACCTTAAGGAGGAGAGATTTGTGCAGAGCCCTGTACAAAAACCTTAGTTAAGAAATGAGAGTCTACTAGTCTCTAAAACAGAAATGCAAAGGCTTAGATATATTCCTTGATGGTAGATATGGCTAAAAGCTGATCAAGGCTGTAGAGAATGGTATAGATGAGATGAAACCAATCTCATGAAGCCACCAAAGTGTCCATTACGCAGGCCCTAGGGTCCCAGGATCTGGCAAGAAATCTGTCTAGGATGGTGTTCAATCTGGATGCCAGATCATCCATGTCCATTTTCCCCTACCTGTGGCAAATGTTCTGAAACACCTCTGAATGGAGAGACCATTCTTCTGGATCCAGACGCTGATGACTAAGAAAGTCTACCTTCCATTTTCTATGCCATGGATGTCGGTGGTTAAGAGACAAAACATGACATTCTGTCCAAGAAAGAAACACGTTTGCTTTTTTTCTGAGTGGTGTAACTTTTTCTGCCCCATGATGATTGATCTAGGCTATGGCCATAGCACTGGCCCACTGGATTTTTGTCAGGTGCATCACAACTAGTGATGAAGGGACAACTGAATCACTAGGAAAGAACATTCCTGGGATGTTGGTGTACCCTGTATGGCCGAACAGGCTGGCATCCTTTGTGAGAATTCTTTGCTATTCTCTACCATTATGTATTTACTACTGTTACATGTCATGCCATTTACTGTTTTAGTAAATAAATATACAGATTTTTTACTCATATGTATTTTTTGGTTTCGCCACACACACCTCTTTCAAAATCCCCCTTTTTTGCATCTTTGGGGAAAATGTTTGGGGAAAATTTTTAGGGCAAATAGTTTCCCTGTCTCCTGCGTTGGGGTGAAAATCCACAAAGACAGGGAGATTCTGGCCTTGAAGGTCAGATGCATGGGTTGTGCTGCAACACTATGGATTAAAACTGGGCATACAGCACTGCTCAAAGCTGGAGACCTGAGGGAGACTTTTCCTAATCTTTGGACAGAAGGTATGCCTGCAGAAATGCAGCTGCCTTTTTGGGGATATGAAATTACCCTTGTCCCTGTGATCTCTTTCTTATGCAAGTGTAATAGTTCATTTAGGCCAGGCTGTCCAAACAACCGTTTTCCGTTATTACGAAATTAGCTGTTAGCGCTGTATAAATTGTCTGTAGCATCCCATCTCATTCCCAGAACAAAATTGAGCCATTCAAAGGAAACCTTTTTATTAATAATTACAAGGCTTCCTCTGATTGGCTGAGGTGAAGAGGTGTGAAGGTGCTGTTATGATCTCCACCTCAGCCAATCAGTGGAAGCTTTGGATTCATTCATTATAATATGAGTCTTCCTGTGAATGTCTGAGCAGCTCTCAGCCTGACTCAATTTTGTTTCAGAAATGGGAAGTCCCTTTATCACTGCCAGAACACAGTTCTGTATACTGTATGTAGCTAAAGCTACATACAGTTTATACAGTTTTGACAGCGACCGCATTACTTAGTAATGGAGCTGCATTGTAGTTCATTTGGGCCCGCTTAACCCAAACATAGTATTTAAAGTAACACAAAACTTGAAGTTAGACTTTACATTTTAGCCAAAAGTGCTTCTTCCTAATTCAATTCCTCTGGAAAATGATAATTTTCCTCAACTACCTCCTCCTCAGGAAGTATATGTCCACCTCAAGGGCAAAGTCAAACACCAACTCAGAAGAGGGGGGTGGGAGCTCACTTGTAGCCCCTGTTATCTGCGGCCACTACGAGGCCCATATTTGACCCTTGAAATCAGACTTAGTGACAGAAAAACTCAGTTCCTAGATAAATAGGGGGAAGGCTGAGCAACTGAGACTGTGGAAAACCCAGAAAAGGGCGGAAGTCATACTGAGGGTTACTATCTGAACAGATAGTAAAGGGACCACACAGTTGCAGTAAGTCTCTGGGACTTGTGGACATACAGGCACAGTGAAGCATCATACAGTGAGGCCACTCAGGTGCAATAGTACAAAAGGGACCCCATACCTAGAAAAAAAATGGCACCAATTTCAAAATTTTATCTGCACTCCTAGTCCCAGGTCCCAGAAAAGGGCACAGACCATGATTCACAGATGGCCTGAGCATAGGAGCACTGGCACCCTGGGTGGCATATGAAAAGGCTTCCACCCTGCACTTACTGCAGCAGACGTCTGATCTGGGCAGGAATAAGGGGACTGGCCTCCATCCTGGCTTTGCCCTTCCTGGTGGGCATACCCCCAAAAGGGTCTTCAGGGACAGGGTTCTGCCACAGGCTGACCACTTCACCGGACCAGTATAGCACCCCGTGGCTAACTCAGCCCAAGTGGTAAGGTGAGCGCCTATGCAGAAACCAGTGCTTGAAGCAACATTACAGACCAACCCATATCTTCTGTGTAGTGGAGTCTGGGTATGATCCCCAAAGGCACAGCCAAAGAGTCAACTGATCCAGAAACTGTTGAAGAAACTATAGTGGTGTGGTGCAGCCAGGAATCTGGCTATCTATGTAAAACTTCTATAGGACTGAGGTAAACATTTCTAAGTAGAGAGAATAGGTTTATCACCTAAGGACACAAGAAAAAAAACTAGCTGGGAGTGGTAGGGGTTATATAGGAGGATGTGCCGGCAGCTTTCTTTTTTGCCAAGTCAAATCACCCAAACGTAGCCACATGTAATGCATAGTTTATGACTAAAAACTGTCCTATGTACTATACAACTAGGAAATAGAGTTTTCATTTGCTTTCTGGAGGAATATGATAACATTTTCCACTGGCTGTGATATGAAAGCTGATCCCCATACAGATATAAAAAAAGATGCAAATTTATTCAGTTCCACATTAATTAGTACATCCTTAAATTTATTTTTTTTTCTATTAAATGCAAGCAATGTAAATACCTGAATTTGGCTTGGTAGCAGCCTCTTGAAATATATGTACCGTAGAGCTCAGACTCTAGGAAGGAAAAGCAGAACAAGATGTCAATTAGTTGTGCTGCAGTGAAAAAATTATGCTGATTGGAGGAGGGAGCAGAGTGGCAAGGGGATGAGTTCATCAGTCTCTGCTTTTCCTCTTACTGTCCAGTCACAGGCTGGGAGAGGTAAAACACACATAGGAGTTACTTAACTCTTTCAAAGGCAAATCCGGTCTTTTATTCTCCCAGGGCAGAGCTGTGGACAGACATACAAACCTTTGGCAGGTAAAATAGCTACTTTATGTTTATCTGTGTATTGGCTACAGTATATGCCTGGAGTTCAGCTTTAACCACTACCAGCAATGTCACTCCTGCAATAAAATAAACATACTTTACTGTTTAAATTCCTCTGCAGAAGGTACACTGAGCTGCGCATGCACATGTAACACCCTTATAGTTAGACTGCTAAGTAAACGTAATTTTGGCTTCACGGTAATGAGTGGAGCAGTGATTGATTGTTTTTGTCTGTTCAGGGTTTCCTAAGCTGGGTGTTTGATTTCTGCTACCTGTGTTTAGAAGAAGCTTCCAGAATATAGGGCAGAGAGATGCAGATGACCAATATGAATAGTTATCATGCCCCAGCCAATCCCTGGAAGAAGGAGACCAGAAGGTGGCTGAGAAGGTGGTAAATGTTTGGGAAGCTTTGGGTAAGTGTCTTTCCTTTTCACGGAGAGTTCCAGTCTCCATGGGGGCTATGGTCCCTAGGAGAGAGTTTCTGAAACAGAAGATTGCAGTCTGGGTCTCAGCAGTAGCCGAGCTGAGGGCCCAGGGAAGACTGCTATAGCAGTATTTGTTGGAGAGCTCTATTCTGACGCTCTGGGTCTGGAGAAGGATCTTTTTATCTCACTCACTGAGGATCTACCTGTGGAGGCTGGGAGGCAGACAGCTCCAAGGACATTGTGCTAGAAGGGATCTAAATACCAGAGTTAGCTGCACGGACTTGGGCTGCTCTGATAGAGTCCTAGATGTACTGGCATCTCGCTCTTACCTCCAGCAAAGACTGATGTGGGAAGTGTATCCTCCCATAAGGGCTCATACACACTGCAGATCAAAAAAAAAAAGCTGCTTTTACAGATGTTTGAGCTTTTATTCCTCTGCCTCTTGTTGTTATTGATAGTTTTGGAGTATCCTGTGACCCTAAACCCCTGTCTTGTTAAAGTTTCTTCAAGCAATAAATACTAAAAAAAAAAAACCCCTGGATTGTGTTATTGGAGCCGGTGTGAATGGACTGGTGTTTGTGGTGGTGGGCAGCGTCTGTACTTTTAGGACAGAATCAGTTATTACCAGCGACCTTTGCAGGGGGTAGCATTGCACACAGCTCAGTTTATGCTTCCAGCAGAATGCCAGTGAGTTGGGATGAATGAATCCTGTGCATACATGAGAGTGACGTCATCCCATGCTGGTCAATTCACACAGTCGAAGACACGCAGCTGAAAGAAGTCGGTAAAAAGATACCCAGATGTCAGTAAAAAAGATGCTGGCAAGGGATCTTACAGGCATTGGACTGTTGTAGCAGAGGTGTGTATCTCTGCCTTTAGTTCCAGTTTAAGCAGAAGCCAATATATGGCAATTTGAAATCACCTATGAGTCATCCCATTATTCATCTGTGTAATCGGTATATACAGTTTATTGGATTTTTTCTACTAACCTAAAAAGAGCCAGGCTTTTGTTTTAACCTACCTCTTTTCTGCTTGTTAACCTCCCTGGCGGTATGGTTATTTCAGATTTTTGCGTCTCAAATCGGTACAATTATTTTGCATAGAAATTTGGCGTTTTATATTGTAGGCCTGTAATTCTTAGCAATAACACACTTAAATCTGTCCACCAAGAGTCTAATAGATATCCTGGGTATGATGAAGTTTGAAACACAAAATCATAAATCATAATATAATAAATAAATATAAATAATTATAAAAAATAATAATATAATAATAATAAAATTCATTTCCCTATGATTCACTAGCGCTCATTTCTGCAAGTGTTCTAATTTATTATCGCTGTTTCCTAGCTGGTCTAAAACCACTTTTTGGTTGCTATGGACAATCTCCAGTTTCCAGGCAGAAAGAACAGTATATATATAATATAAAACTGCATGCAGGGCACTGGACAAAGCACTGGGGACAAAAGGGATGTGAAATGATTTCATACAATATTGTAATCTGTAAGATTACAGTGTACTGTATGTGTTATGAATTTTCACTTTTTTGAATTTGCCGCCAGGCTCCGCCCCTTGCATCGTGACGCTTGCAGGGAATGGAGCCCGGCACACAGGACATCGGGGCGGAGGACAGAGCCCGCAGACAAAGCGGGGGGACATCACAGGATCCTGGGAACCAGGTAAGTACACCGCACCAGGGTCCCGAGATGTAATCCTGAGTGTGGCTCGGGGTTACCGCTAATGGTGCTGAAATTTAACCCCGAGCCACACTCAGGAAAACCGCCAGGGAGGCTACGGAAATTAATCTGATTATCAAATGAAAAATAACATAGGCCCGAGATTATGGATTTTCCAAGGCCTTTGGATAGCTAAAACAGGAAACTTGGAATATTTTATGACATGGCCAGCTGGTAACAAATGTCAAAAGTCTTACTGCGCCTTGTTTGTTGTCTATCTATAATGTGACATACAATGGGGAAGATAATTATTTCATCCCCTGCAGATCTTGTAAGTTTGTCCACTTACAAAGACATGAAGGGTCTATCATTTTTATCATAGGTGTATCATAAATGAGAGAGACAGAATATCAACCAAAAATCCAGAAAAAACACATGATACAAATGTTATAAATTGAGTTACAGTTCAGTGAGTAAAATAAAAATTTGATCCCCAAGCAAAACATGACTTAGTACTTGGTTGCGAAACCCTTGTTGGCAAGCACAGAGATAAGATGTTTCTTATAGTTGGTTACCAGGTTTGCACACATCTCAGGAGGGATTTGGGTCCACTCTTTTTTACAGATCTTTTCTAAATTTTTCATGTCTCTTGGCTGTCGCTTGGCAACTCCAAGTTTCAGTTCTCTCCATAAATTTTCTATAGTATTAGGGCCTGGAGACTGGCCCACTCCATGACCTTAATGTGCTTCTTCTTGAGCCACACCTTTGTTGCCTTGGTGGTTTGTTAAGGGTCATTGTCATGTTAAAAGACCCATCCATGACGCATCTTCAGTGTTCTGGCTGAGGGAAGAAGGTTCTCATCCAAGATTTTACAATACATGGCCCCATCCTTTGGCCCCTCAATGCAGCAAAGTTGGTTGCAACGCTGCCAAAACCAGCGTCTGCCCACACCAGCACCGCACCACGTCCTCCCCCTGAGCGGATGAACTGTTACAATACTACATGCCCTAATGCTTCTGCAACACTGTGAGTTGCTTCATTAATCTTTTTAATAAACATCCTTGCTATACTGCACTTCTGGCGCTGTTCTCTCTTCTTTCTCTGGGTCATGGAGTGACCTAGTCAGTCTCCAGACCTTAATCCTATAGAAAATATATGGAGGGAGCTAAAACTTTGAGTTGCCAAGAGACAGCTAAGAAACCTTAAGGTTTTTTGTGGACCAAAATCCCTCCTGAGATGTGTGCAAACCTGGTCAACAACTACAAGGAACGTCTTACCTCTGTGCTTGCCAACAAGGGTTTCTCTACCAAGTACTAAGGTGTCTGTTTATGAAGCAGTGATCAGCGGTGATCCCGAGGATCACCGCTGATCACAGTCCATAAACAGTTTATGAAACAGTGATAATCGGGGGAGAACATGTTTGAACTTGTTCTCCCGCTGATTATCTCTACACACGGAGAATTCTCATTGAATGACACAGTAACGGCCAGTTTATGAAGCGGTGATCTCACCGCTTCACTGGCGATCTGAGTCAGAATTCACACTCCCAGGTTCACCAGCTCAGAGGTGTTGAATCGGGGAGTGAAGAGGAAATCTGGGGGGATCTGAGGAGGAAGGAGGAAGATTTTTAACTTCCTTATGCCTCGTTCAGACCCCCCAACACTGTAAGCATGTCCCCCTGTCATATTTATGAGTATACATATATATACATATATACATATAATGTGTATATGTATATATATATCATGTGTGTGTATATACATGTATGTATAATGTGTGTGTGTGTATACATATGTGTATAATGTAGGGGGACTCGTTATTTTATTAACATTAATCCACGCCGTTGAGCGGTGATAATTTATCACTGCTTGATAAACTGACATCTGGTACTGTAATCTCGTAAAGTCTCACGAGATTCCAGTATCAGGGGCCGTTCTCCACTATTTGAAGCATTTGTAGATCACTTCACTCCTCAGAAGGTGAAGCGATCTACAAAGCTTCATAAACTGGCACACAGAGGAGAAGATTCTTCACTGTGAATGCCGGAGAACGAAGCAGTGAATAGATTTCACTGCTTCATAAATGGACACCTGAGTCATGTTTTGCTTGGGGATCAAATACTCATTTTACTCACTGAGCTGCAACTTAATTTATAGCATTTGTTTTATGTGTTTTTTCTGGATTTTTGGTCTCTATCAAAATACACCTATGGTAACAATTGTAGACCCCTAATTTCTTTGTAAGTAGGCAAACTTATAAAATCTGCAGGTGATCAAATAATTATTTTCCCCACTGTACTATACTTGGTAACCTATTCCAAATTGGATATGATGACAAGCTGCTAGCATCTCACAATGTTGACCAACCATGTTTGTGCCTCCTACACAGTATAAATAACCATTGTAAAAGAGCAACTGGTGGCCAGTCTTCCCCTGGAGGACTGGTCTATACATGTGTATGTGTCAATAAACACAGTGGCGTAACTAGAACCTTCAGGGCCCTGGTGCAAGAAACCATGAAGGGCCACCCTGATCTCCAGCTGGGGCCCTTCCCTCCGAGCCCGGTGGCGGAGACGCCAAGTCCCGGTCGCAAGTGCGACATTTGCGACTCTGGTATTTCTGCCACTGGCATCTGTTTTTTTTTCTACCATTTATTTTTATTTTTTTTTTACAATATTATTTTTTTACAATGTTTTAAGAGTTTCGTTGGGGGGCTTTGGTAAGATATCAGGGGTCTAAACAGACCTCTGACGTTTCACCTTTGAGATCGAGAAAGGAGATCGAGAACACAGCCTCAGCTGCACAAAATGAAAGGACAGGAATAGTGCTGTATAAAACTGCCCCTTAATTTACAAAGTGAAGCATAGTAAATGCAGTTTACTATGTTTCAGTTATGAATGGACTGAGTCCGTGATTGGTATGGATCACTGACTCTCCATTCGGAAAAGGCTTCTTCCTGACAGATGCCAGCAGGAGAGGGGAGAGGGGAAGGGGAAACTCTGCAGAGCTGTGGAGACAAGTGGAGGAGCCAGAGGAGAGCATGGGGGGCCAGTAAAAAGTACAGGGGGGGTGGTGAGCACATGGGGGGCAGCAGAAAGAAGCTGCATAGGAGGAGCGGTGGGGGTGGCTGAATATAGAGGAACTGATCTTTCCATTTCCCCCACTTCTCCTCTCCCTCCCGCAGGCTTTTAGCAGCTGCAGGAGGAAACTGGAGAGATCAGTTTCTCTGTATCAGTGTTTCGCAACATTTTACCAGTCAAGGCACAGTACATTGCCTCTTCGCTGCCTGTCAAATGCCTCTGAAAAACGATTTGAGCCTGCATTGCTTTTCAGAGGAATGGGATTTTCTTGTTGGTATTATAAACCCGCCCTAAAAAAATCAGTTTTGATCATAAAGAAAAAGGGGGTCAGGATCAAAAGTAATGTGTATACATACACACGCATGTAAACACACGTGTACGCACATACACACACATATACATACACATATAAATACACACACATGCACACATATAAACATACACACATGCACACACACATATAAAACACACACAAGCACACACACAAATATGCACACACACACACACACACATATAAACATACAGACATGCGCACACATAAATGCACACACACATATAAACATACAGACATGCGCACACATAAATGCACACACACATATAAATATACAGACATGCACACACATAAATGCACACAAACACACACATGCTCACACACAATCATGCACACGCACACATATAAACATATACACCTGCACACACCCTTGAGGCGATTCAGTTCGCAACTGCAGCGCTATACAAATCATTCATTCATTCATTCACCCAAACATGCAGACACACACATATAAACAAACATATATAGATCGCCTTTTTAAAAATCGGCAGCTGCAGCACTGTACCTTCACTCTCCATGCCGGTACTGCACTGTAGTGGGAGGCAGAGAGTACAGCACACACTGTGCTAAACACCTCTCCTTTGCTTTCACCTTCAGAGTAAACACAGTATGACCGAGCTCCTGCACTGCCGATTTACGCATCGGCTGAGGATTGGGGAGCGCAGTCCCATATGCACCCACCGCTCGAGGAGGGGGGGCAAATGGCCCCAACGGGCCCCCTGCAGCACGGAGCCCAGTGGCAATGGCAACTTCTGCAAACCCTATACTTCTGCCCCTGAATAAACACTTTTGCTCACCGTAAGAAAGAGCCTAACTAAATGCCATAACATGCTCATTTGTCTAGTTCTCCCTGCCTTAAACTGTGCACTAGAACAGGCGATCAATGTTTGTTACAAGCAACCCATCATGGTATTAGCTACTTATATTGACATGATAGACCCTATTTGAACCAAGGCCATCCATCTCAGCATTAACACTGCTGTAAAATGTTTTGTCATATTTAGCCATACATCTGTCCATGCCCATACCCTACTGAATGCTTTAAACTAAACTTTCCAGATTTCAAATTACAACACAATGGTCCTGCACATGACAACAATACAGACCCTTACAAACACAGAACACTGTTAATAGAGGTTTCTTATTGGTCGCAGTATATGCATTCAATACACTCCCACATAAATCTGCAAATTTCAAATGACTGGAAACTCTAAATCTGCAAATTTCAAATGACTGGAAACTCTTAATGTTTTTTAAAAAAAAACTTAACACAGCCTAAAAACTGAGCATTACCTCCTAAAATGTGATATGAATACTATAATATTTATTCATACACGCTGCAATTTTTTATCACCAGCATATATGTGTCAAATGTGCCTGTTAACATCTGAGCACTTGAGCACTAATATTCTCTCTAATATATAGTTCAGATTAAGTTTGCTGTGCCTAAGTCACAGGATTTCTGACAAAGCAGTTTGATTATTTTTCCTGTCTGTCTCACACACACGGTGATTATTTCTCCATGGAGACAGGAGGTGATTGCTTGCAGTCCTATTAATGCCAATGTTCAGAAATACCAAGAGTCTGAACATAGTTTTTATGTCACTTTAACAATTTTGTTGTTCTCAGTGTGTTATGCTGCATGCTAGGTCCCAACCCTTGTCAGCTAAGGAGCCACTTTCAGCTGTATGTTGTGTTATTATTATTATTATTATTATTCAGGATTTATATAGCGCCAACAGTTTACGCAGCGCTTTACAATGTTGAGTTGCATTAACTAGCAGTCACAAAGTGTGACACATTCAAATGAAAAAAAATAATAATACACACAAATTTTGCTTGGATCCATGGTTTTGGGAAGATAATAATACAATATGATGACTAGGAGCTTAATTGAGGACATTCTGCTGCTTCTCCTGAGTATGGGGATACCACATGTGTGGGACTTTTTGGGGGCCTAGCTGCATACGGGCCCCGAAAACCAATCTCTGCCTTCAGGATTTTTAAGGGCGTAAATTTTTGAATTCACTCCTCACTACCTATCACAATTTCGTAGACCATAAAATGCCAAGATAGCACAAAACCCCCCCAAATGACCCCATTTTGGAAAGTAGACACCTCAAGCTATTTGCTGAGAGGCATGGTGAGTATTTTGCAGCTCTCATTTGTTTTCGAAAATGAAGAAAGACAAGAAAAATGTTTTTTTTTTCTTTTTTCAATTTTCAAAACTTTGTGACAAAAAGTGAGGTCTGCAAAATACTCGCCATACCTCTCAGCAAATAGCTTGGGGTGTCTACTTTCCAAAATGGGGTCATTTAGGGGGGTTTTGTGCCATCTGGGCATTCCATGGCCTCCAAAACTGTGATAGGCAGTGAAGAGTGAAATCAAAAATTTACACCCTTAGAAAGCCTGAAGGCGGTGCTTGGTCTTCGGGGTCCCGTATGCAGCTAGGCTCCCAAAAAGTCTCACACATGTGGTATCCCCAAACTCAGGAGAAGCAACAGAATATATTTTGGGGTGTAATTTCACAAATTCCCATGCCCTGTTTGAGCAATATATCAGTTAGTGACAACTTTGTGCAAAAAAAAAAAAATTGTCTTTTTCCCGCAACTTGTGTCACATAATAAATATTCCATGGACTCGACATGCCTCTCAGCAAATAGCTTGGGGTGTCTACTTTCCAAAACGGGGTCATTTGGGGGGGTTTTGAACTGTACTGGCATTTTATGCACAACATTTAGAAGCTTATGTCACACATCACCCGGAGTTACCACTGCCGGATAGGTGTTTCAGCTTAATATTGCAACAAAGGTAAGCTATATGGCAGATGGTGGAGCTTTTAAGGAGGGGGGAGAAAATGAGGGCAGTGGAGAGAGGGGGTTGTATGCAGAGGGAAGAGCTACTATTTGATGCCTTTTGGCAGGTATGTGAGTGTGGCATGGTTGAGTTCCTGCACCTAATCTCTGAGAAAAAAAACCCTGTGCATGCTAATATTCTGCCAGCTTTGATAGCTGCAGCTTGACATTGCATGCTATTGCTCAATCTGTCATCTACTAGGACCCCCAGATTTTTCTCCAGCCTCGATCTCCCCAGCGGTTCTCCCCCTAGTGAGTAGTTTGCATTTATGTTTCTTGCCCCAAGTGCATTACCTTACATTTTTCACAATTTAACCTCATTTGCCATGTAGTTGCCCACTCCATTATTTTGTTCAGGTCTTTCTGTAAAATCTCTATATCCTGCTGTGAAGTTATTGCCCTGCCTAATTTTGTGTCATCCGCAAAACTGAGATTGAGCTATTTATCCCATCCTCTAAATCATTTATGAATAAATTGAATATAATTGGTCCCAAGACAGAACCTTGGGGCAACCCACTCACCACTCCAAACCAGTCTGAGTACACTTTATTTATCACCACTCTTTGGACACGCCCCCGTAAGCATTTTTTTACCCAAGAACAAACCTTATGGTTCATGCCTGCAGACCTCAGCTTGTAGATTAGGCGCTTATGGGGGACTGTATTGAATGCCTTTGCAAAATCCAGGAACACTAAATCCACCTGCTTCCTCCATCTAGATGGCAGCTAACTTCCTCGTAGAGCATTAACAGATTGGTCTGGCAAGAATGACCTTTCATAAACCCATGCTAATAACTACTTATGATATTTTTTTTCTTCAGTAAATGTTTGGATATAGTCCCTTATCATCCCCTCCAATAATTTACTAATGATTGATGTTAGGCTGACTGGCCTGTATTTTCCAGGGATTTGTCTCTGTCCTTTTGTGAATATTGGTATCACATTGGCTTTTCTCCAACCAGCTGGTACAAATCTTGTCAGTTTGCTGTCCACAAAGATTAGGAACAATGGTCTGTCTATAATCTGGTCCTGGTGGTTTATTTGTATTAAGTTTATTGTATTAAGTCTTTCCTTCACTCCGGCCTCTGATAGTCCAATCATGTGAGCTGTAAAACCAAGTTTCAGTTATTCCCACAAAGTCTTATGCCCCGTACACACGGTCGGATTTTCCGACGGAAAATGTGTGATAGGACCTTGTTGTCAGAAATTCTGACCGTGTGTAGGCTCCATCACACATTTTCCATCGGATTTTCCGACCCACAAAGTTTGAGAGCAGGATATAAAATTTTCCGACAACAAAATCCATTGTCGGAAATTCCGATCGTGTGTACACAAATCCGACGGACAAAGTGCCACGCATGCTCAGAATAAATAAAGGGATGAAAGCTATTGGCCACTGCACTGTTTATAGTCCCGACGTACGTGTTTTACGTCACCGCGTTTAGAACGATCGGATTTTCCGACAACTTTGTGTGACCGTGTGTATGCAAGACAAGTTTGAGCCAACATCTGTCGGAAAAAATCCTAGGATTTTGTTGTCGGAATGTCCAAACAAAGTCCGACCGTGTGTATGCGGCATAATGTTGCGTACACACGATCGGACTTTACGGCATACTTGGTCTGGCGTACCGGATTTCATCGGACAATTCGATCATGTGTGGGCTCCAGAGGGCTTTGTTTTCTCAAAAGTTTGACGGACTTAGATTTGAAACATGTTTCAAATCTATCCAACGGACTTGAGTCCGGTCGAAAAGTCCGCTCGTCTGTATGCTAGTCCGATGGACAAAAACCAATGCTAGGGCAGCTATTGGCTACTGGCTATGAACTTCCTTGTTTTAGTCCGGTCATATGTCATCACGTACGAATTCATCGGACTTTGGTTGATCGTGTGTAGGCAAGTCCGTTCATTTGAAAAGTCCGTCGTAAAGTCCGTTGAAAAGTCCGCCGGGCAAAGTATGCCGCAAAGTCCGGCCGTGTGTACGCGGCATAAGTCCTTCTCATGTAATAGCAGCTCCAGTTCCTCCATTTTGTTCGCTGGCTCCTAGCATTTGTGTATACTAATGCCGCGTACACACGACCGGACTTTGCGGCATACTTTGCCCGGCGGACTTTTTGACGGACTTTACGTCTGACTTTCCGAATGAACGGACTTGCCTACACACGATCAACCAAAGTCCGATGGATTCATACGTGATGACATACGACCGGACTAAAACAAGGAAGTTCATAGCCAGTAGCCAATAGCTGCCCTAGCGTCAGTTTTTGTCCTTCAGACTAGCATACTTTTCGACCGGACTCGAGTCCATCGGATAGATTTGGAACATGTTTGAAAAGTCCGTCAAACTTTTGAGAAAATAAAGTCCGCTGGAGCCCACACACGATCGAATTGTTCGACGAAATCCGGTATGCCGGACCAAGTATGGCGTAAAGTCCGATCGTGTGTACGTGGCATTACTTGCATATTAACTTCCCCTTAGTTTTCCTCTGGGTTTGTTTCCGAATTGTCCTTGCATTCACCCCAGGATTAGAAGTTACAGCTGTATTATTCCTGCTCACTCCACTATTACCCTCTGTCCTCTTCTCACTGCCAGCTATTGCTTCCTCTGACTCCCCCCCCAATACCTAGTTTAAAAGCCCCCTCAACTTTGTGGCCATGTTTCTTTCCAATAAGGTTGTACCATCTCCATTAAGGTGCAGCCCGTCCTTACTAAAGAGCCAGTAACCGACTGAGAAGTCAGCCCAGTTCTCCAGGAACCTGAACCCCTCTTTACTACACCAATTCCTGTGTTGCGTTTGTTACAATATGATTTTTTTTATTAATCAGACATAAGGTACATGGGACATAACATTACAATAGTGGTTGGTCATAGAGATATTGTCAGTTTTTTGGCTTGAGTCGATTTCTCAAACAAATGCGGTTTCATACAATGGGGTTAGATACCATTGTTGTATTACAGTTTGAACAGGCTATTGTTACTATAGCTACAGTACACAAGTAAGAGATTTACTTGTTTGAGGTTTTTTCAGCTCTCAAACTAAAAGAATGACTGTTAGATTACTGTCAGGTGTTGGCTCGATTAGACAATGGGTACGTAGATACAGTTTTCAACAGTCCATTGTCTACACAGCTACAGTAAACAAGTATGTTTTCTGTTGTTTGGTAACTATAGTAAACAGCCTGGCACATAAAAGGGGGATTGAGGCATAAGCTAGGGACACACACACACAGACATACACACACACACACACACACTCACACCATCATGCTGTAACATCAGAAGCCACCCATGATAGAAGAACAGTGCCTGACGCTCCAGAAGAATCATTGCCAATGGAGATCACAAACATGTAGCAGCTAAAACTACAAGTTAGTGTAGTGCGACCTCTGCACAGTGTTCAGCTAAAGCTACAAGTTAGTATAGTGCATCCTCCTCACAGTGTTCAGCTAAAACTACAAGTTAGTGTAGTGCGCCCTCTGCATAGTGTTCAGCTAAAGCTACAAGTTAGTGTACTGCGTCCTCCTCACAGTGTTCAGCTAAACCTACTAGTTATTTTTTTGCTCTGCACAGTGTTTAGCTAAAGCTATCTGTAGAAGGTTGGTGGTGTTTTCCTGATCCTATCACTACCGCAGGCAGCTAAATAAGCTACAAGTTATTTTTTGGCGAGCTCTGCACAGTGTTCACCTAAAGCTACCTGTAGAAGGTTGGTGGTGTTTTCCTGATCCTATTACTACCGCAGGCAGCTAAATAAGCTACAAGTTAGTGTAGTGCAAGCTCTGCACAGTGTTCACCTAAAGCTACCTGTAGAAAGTTGGTGTTTTCCTGATCCTATCACTACTGCAGACAGCTAAATAAGCTACAAGTTATTTTTTGGCGAGCTCTGCACAGTGTTCACCTAAAGCTACCTGTAGAAGGTTGGTGGTGTTTTCCTGATCCTATCACTACCACAGGCAGCTAAATAAGCTACAAGTTATTTTTTGGTGAGCTCTGCACAGTGTTCACCTAAAGCTACCTGTAGAAGGTTGGTGGTGTTTTCCTGATCCTATCACTACCGCAGGCAGCTAAATAAGCTACAAGTTATTTTTTGGTGAGCTCTGCACAGTGTTCACCTAAAGCTACCTGTAGAAGGTTGGTGGTGTTTTCCTGATCCTATCACTACCGCAGGCAGCTAAATAAGCTACAAGTTAGTGTAGTGCGAGCTCTGCACAGTGTTCAGCTAAAGCTACCTGTAGAAGATTGGTGGTGTTCTCATATTACAGGCAGGCAGTTGATTTTGCTAGCTGCAGTAACAGTACATCAATACAATAAAAGAGGGCAAGCAGGCTCTGTGTCTAGAGGCAACAGTGCTGGTTGTGGAGACAGTGCATGCTCATCAGCACGTGGCCGCGGGACACGCTTGGCCTTTTTTTCGGCAGCTGGCCGTGTTGAGCCGCAACATGCGGAAGACTTGGTTGAGTGGATGACCAAGCCGTCCTCATCCTCCTCATCCTCTCTCACCCATACTAAGGGTACTTTGTCTGGCAAAGCAGCTGCCAACGCGGCCTCTTCCCTCGGCTCAATGTCATCAGTGACTCCTTCCCTAGCCCCACCATGTCCTCCTGAGGAGTCCCTTGAACTGTTTGACCACAGTGTTGGGTACATGCTCCAGGAGGATGCCCAGCGTTTGGAAGGCTCTGATGATGATACTGAGCTAGATGAAGGCAGTAACGTGAGCACTGACAGAGGGGGTGCCCAAGAAGGACAGCAATCTGGCAGTAATGCTCCCCCCGCTGCAGCATACTGCCAGGTTTGCTCCAGTGATGAGGAGGGAGGGTATGATGAGGTCACTGACTCAATGTGGGTGCCTGATAGGAGAGAGGAGGAGGAGGAGGAGGAACATCACCAATGAGGCAGGATGCCCTCCAGGGGCCAGCCTAAGGGCAGCACACTTACTGCATCACACCCCAAAGCTCCGCATGTGCAGGGCGCTGCAGTCTCTGCGCGTTATTCAAAAAGTTCTTTGGTGTGGGCCTTTTTTGAGACGAGTGCATCAGATCGCACCGCTGCTATTTGCAATATATGTCTCAAGCGTATCTCGAGTGGCCAAAACATCTCCCGCTTGGGCACCACATGCTTGACCAGACATATGTTAACCTGCCATGCAGTTCGTTGGCAAGCATATCTAAAAGACCCACACCAAAGAACAAAGAGGACCTCTCCTTGCTCCTCATCAGCTGAGATCTTCAACCCCACTATACCTTCAGTCCTCTCTGAGACCTGCACTGAGAGGAATGAAGGTGTAGAATTAGGTGTGTCACAGCCAAGTGCTTGTGGGCAATCTTGTTTTCGGTACACTGACGTAAGATTGTACCAGGCAAATTTCCCTGCCCCAGCTGCTGCCCTGCCGAAAGAAGTTTGCTCCCAGCCATCCACATGCCCAACGGTTGAATGCTAGCTTGGCAAAATTGCTAGCACTTCAACTGCTGCCTTTTCAGTTGGTAGAATCTGCCCCCTTCCGTGAGTTTGTGGAATGTGCGGTTCCTCAGTGGCAGGTACCCAAACGCCACTTTTTCTCACGGAAAGCGATTCCAGCTCTCTACCGGCATGTGGAAGGCAATGTCCATGCCTCGCTAGACAGGGCGGTCAGCGGTAAGGTGCATATTACCGCTGACTCATGGTCTAGCAGGCATGGACAGGGACGTTACCTAAGTTTCTGCGCGCATTGGGTGACTCTGCTGGCAGCTGGGAAGGATGCAGGACAAGGCAGTAGTGTTGTAGGTTGTTCCGCCACCACGCCTCCAAAATGCCACTACTAATGATTGTGACACACCTCTCTCCTCCATCCCCTCCTCTTCTCCTTCCTCCATGGCCTCTTCCTGTGCTTTGTCCTCGGAACCAGCGGTGCTCCATAGGCGTTCAAGGGGCTACGCAAGTATGCAGGCCAAAAGATGCCATGCAGTGCTTGAGCTGGTGTGCTTGGGGGACAGGAGCCACACTGGGGCAGAGGTTCTGTCAGCTCTGCTGGAGCAGGTTCAGAGGTGGTTGACGCCACGCCAACTTAAGGCAGGAATGGTGGTTTGTGACAATGGCACCAACCTCCTCTCTGCCCTCCGACAGGGACAAATGACCCATGTGCCCTGTTTGGCTCACGTCCTTAACTTGGTGGTGCAGCGGTTCTTGGGCAGGTACTCGGGCTTACAGGATGTACCCGGGCTTACAGGATTCTTTTCAGCCAGCAGTCGACTTTCATGTAAAAGCAATCCTAGCGGCTAATTAGCCTCTAGA
This sequence comes from Lithobates clamitans, assembly GCA_037952925.1. Classification (NCBI taxonomy): domain Eukaryota; kingdom Metazoa; phylum Chordata; class Amphibia; order Anura; family Ranidae; genus Lithobates; species Lithobates clamitans. Next base: position 14,059,815 of record JBBGZY010000100.1, on the reverse strand, counting down.
CTGCTTTTACAAGCAGTGTGAGGGAATGCCCCCCCCCACCGTCTTCTTCTGTTTTTCTCTGGCTCTCCTGTCTCAACAGGGAACCTGAGAATGCAGCCGGTGATTTAGCCAGCTGACCATAGAGCTGAACAGAGACCAGAGTGGCTCCAAACATCTCTATGGCCTAAGAAACCGGAAGCTACGAGCATTTCATGACTTAGATTCCACCGGATGTAAACAGCGACATTGGGAAATTGGGAAAGCATTTTATCACACCAATCTTGGTGTGGTCAGATGCTTTGAGGGCAGAGGAGAGATCTAGGGTCTAATAGACCCCAATTTTTTCAAAAAAGAGTATATTTACATTCCCTGAGATAACAATAAAATGATTTTAAAAAAAAATGAAAGGAACAGTTTAAAAATAAGATAAAAAAGCAAAAAAATAATTTAAAAAAAAAAAACACCCCTGTCCCCCCCCCTGCTCTCGCGCAAAGGCGAACGCAAGCGTCGGTTTGGTGTGTTTTAGTGCATTAAAATTTAAAAAAGTGTGTTTTTTCCCTAAAAAATGCGTTTGAAAAATCGCTGCGCAAATACTGTGTGAAAAAAAAATGAAACACCCACCATTTTAATCTGTAGGGCATTTGCTTTAAAAAAATATATAATGTTTGGGGGTTCAAAGTAATTTTCTTGCAAAAAAAAAATTTTTTTCATGTAAACAAAAAGTGTCAGAAAGGGCTTTGTCTTCAAGTGGTTAGAAGAGGGGGTGATGTGTGACATAAGCTTCTAAATGTTGTGCATAAAATGCCAGGACAGTTCAAACCCCCCCAAATGACCCCATTTTGAAAAGTAGACACCCCAAGCTATTTGCTGAGAGTCATGTCGAGTCCATGCAATATTTTATATTGTGACACAAGTTGCGGGAAAGAGACAATTTTTTTTTTTTTTGCACAAAGTTGTCACTAAATGATATATTGCTCAAACATGCCATGGGAATATGTGAAATTACACCCCAAAATACATTCTGTTGCTTCTCCTGAGTACGGGGATACCACATGTGTGAGACTTTTGGGAGCCTAGCCGCGTACGGGACCCCGAAAACCAAGCACCGCCTTCAGGTTTTCTAAGGGCGTAAATTTTTGATTTCCCTCTTCACTGCCTATCACAGTTTCGGAGGCCATGGAATGCCCAGGTGGCACAAACCCCCCCAAATGACCCCATTTTGGAAAGTAGACACCCCAAGCTATTTGCTGAGAGGTATAGTAAGTATTTTGCAGACCTCACTTTTTGTCACAAAGTTTTGAAAATTGAAAAAAGAAAAAAAAATGTTTTTTATTGTCTTTCTTCATTTTCAAAAACAAATGAGAGCTGCAAAATACTCACCATGCCTCTCAGCAAATAGCTTGGGGTCTCTATTTTGCAAAATGGGGTCATTTGGGGGGGTTGTGCCACCTGGGCATTCCATGGCCTCCGAAACTGTGATAGGCAGTGAAGAGTGAAATCAAAAATTTACACCCTTAGAAATCCTGAAGGCGGTGATTGGTTTTCGGGGCCCCGTACGCAGCTAGGCTCCCAAAAAGTCCCACACATGTGGTATCCCCGTACTCAGGAGAAGCAGCTGAATGTATTTTGGGGTGCAATTCCACATATGCCCATGGCCTGTGTGAGCAATATATCATTTAGTGACAACTTTGTGCAAAAAAAAAAAAAATTGTCACTTTCCCGCAACTTGTGTCAAAATATAAAATATTCCATGGACTCAACATGCCTCCCAGCAAATAGCTTGGGGTGTCTACTTTCCAAAATGGGGTCATTTGGGGGGGGGTTGTGCCATCTGGGCATTTTATGGCCTTCAAAACTGTGATAGATAGTGAGGAGTGAAATGAAAAATTTACGCCCTTAGAAATCCTAAAGGCGGTGATTGGTTTTCGGGGCACCGTACGCGGCTATACTCCCAAAAAGTCCCACACATGTGGTATCCCCGTGCTCAGGAGAAGCAGCTGAATGTATTTTGGGGTGTAATTCTACATAGGCCCATGGCCTGTGTGAGCAATATATCATTTAGTGACAACTTTTTGTAAATATTTTTTTTTTTAATTATTCAATCACTTGGGACAAAAAAATAAATATTCAATGGGATCAACATGCCTCTCAGCAATTTCCTTGGGGTGTCTACTTTCCAAAATGGGGTCATTTGGGGGGGTTTGTACTGCCCTGCCATTTTAGCACCTCAATAAATTACATAGGCAGTCATAAACTAAAAGCTGTGTAAATTCCAGAAAATGTACCCTAGTTTGTAGACGCTATAACTTTTGCGCAAACCAATAAATATACGCTTATTGACATTTTTTTCACCAAAGACATGTGGCCGAATACATTTTGGCCTAAATGTATGACTAAAATTGAGTTTATTGGATTTTTTTTATAACAAACAGTAGAAAATGTCATTTTTTTTCAAAATTTTCGGTCTTTTTCCGTTTATAGTGTAAAAAATAAAAACGGCAGAGGTGATCAAATACCATCAAAAGAAAGCTCTATTTGTGGGAAGAAAAGGACGCAAATTTCGTTTGAGTACAGCATTGCATGACCACGCAATTATCAGTTAAAGCGACGCAGTGCCAAATTGGAAAAAGTCCTCTGGTCCTTAGGCAGCCAAATGGTCCGGGGCTAAAGTGGTTAAAGGAATATTTCACTTTTTTTTTTTTTACTTTAAGCATCATTAAAATCACAGCTCCCGAAAAAATGGCAGTTTTTACAACTTTTTTTGCATTGATACATGTCCCCTGGGGCAGGACCCGGGTCCCCAAACCCTTTTTAGGACAATACCATGAAAACTAGCCTTTAAAATGAGCACTTTTGATTTCGAACGTTCGAGTCCCATAGACGTCAATGGGATTCTAACGTTTGTGCGAATTTTCGGTCCACAGGTTCTGGTGCCAACCGAACCGGGGGGTGTTCGGCTCATCCCTATTGTAGACCATAGGCTGTTCAGTTTGCTAGGCATTTTGCTTGTTATAGATATTTGTCAGTCTTGTATTGTATTCCTAATATTGTAATCGTTTTGTATGTACAGCATCTTTGTATAGTAAAAGCACAATTACACACTGCAGAAATCTGAGCTTCCTTGCTTATACCACAGAGTAACCTTGTTAGATAGACACAAGCAAAACATTCCTCAGCCACTTGTTCCAATCCATATGCTCCAGCTGCCTCTCTGGTGTGGCTCCAGGTACAGTTAGGAACTCAGAGAAAACTACCTTGGAGGTCATTTTCCTCAATCTATTCCCTAAGTCCCTGAAATCATTTTTAGGAGTCTCCACCTTCCTCTCACTTTGTCATTGGTGCCAACCTATACCATGACCGCTGGGTCCTCCCCAGCCAGGCCCAATAATCTGTCCACCCGATCTGCAATGTCCCTCGGGTCCCTCTGGTTTTCTATTAAAAACTGACCACACTAGGTATGAGAGCACAGTGTGGTCAGTTCTGGCTGTGCTGAGAACTGCTCTCCTTAAATGATCAGACTTGTCCTAACACGGCCTCCTTGCACAGCCATTCACTGGGAAGATCAGTGTGCTACTGTTTCTCCTTCATGAGCTCCTTATGCAGCTGAAAACAGAGAGTATGTGATCACTTATAAAAAGGGGGGAGAAAGGCATTTATGACTTTTTTATATGTATACACAAATGTTTTGCCTTTCATTTCAATTTTAAACTGAATGCTTTGTTTTACAAGGAGAGGGTTCACATATACATTAAACAAAACTTTGCATTATTATTGCAGGGTTTTGTAGCAAATATTGTGACTAAAAACCTTGTGTGTGAACTGCTCAGGCTTAGATAAGGGTGTTAGTCCTGGTTCACTGCTGTAAGTGTTGGCTGAGGAGGTAGCCTGTCCCGAATCCAGACATCAGTGTGAGGAAGTATAAATATTCCTTACACACAACCAATATTTGCCCACGGGACTTTTAACTAGGCATTATACAAAAGTCATAAAATATCAATTTATTGTACAAGGATTGGACACATAAATGTATAAAAAACACATAAAAAATGTTTGGCATATCAAGCCAATGGGTTACACGTAACAATATATTATGTACATCAAGCTGGTATATTTTCAAGTACATGCTTTACATAACCAAGATGATTGCAATATTAGAGAGGAATGCATCTTGTAAGTCAACGCATTTCGTGAATACTTTCACTTCTTCAGGAGTAGATGCCTCCAACAACAAAACCCTATAAAACCAGCTTGGAACTTGATAAAACATAGCGTTTCCAAATGGTGACCGCTGCTCAGTGTCTGACACGGGAGTAGTGGAAGGGAACCAAGACACCCAGTGGGAAAACCAATGAGGTGGTACAAGCGAGATCATGGCTGTGGTAAAAAAAATACCAAAATACCAAAAACCAATCTAGTGTTTGCAAAGGTGAGTGATGATTCTCCAACCAAACAGATCAAGATTGCTAAGGAAAAAAGCAGTATGAATTTTCTTTAACCACTTGACGACCGCCTCACGCCGATGTACGTCGGCAAAGTGGCACGGACAGGCAAAATCACGTACAGGGTACGTGATTTGCCTTCCGCGGGTGGGGGGTCCGATCGGACCCCCCCCCGGTGCCCGAGGCGGTCGTCCTATGTCCAGCGGCGATCGGTGATGAGGGGGAGACCATCCGTTCGTGGCCCCCCCCTCGCGATCGCCGCCGGCCAATGAAAACACTCCTTTGCTGCTGTATGCTAAACAGCAGCAAAGGAAGTGATGTCATCTCCCCTCGGGTCGGTATTTTCCGTTCCGGCCCGAGGAGAGACGACAAGTATGTGAGTGCACAAACACTACACACACAGTAGAACATGCCAGGCACACAAATCACCCCGATCCCCCCCCCGATCGCCCCCCGATCCCCCCCCAATCACCCCCCCCCCCCCTGTCACAAACTGACACCAGCAGTTTTTTTTTTTTTTTTTTTTTTTTTTTTCTGATTACTGCATGGTGTCAGTTTGTGACAGTGACAGTGTTGGGACAGTGTATATTACCCCCCTTTAGGTCTAGGGTACCCCCCTAACCCCCCCTAATAAAGTTTTAACCCCTTGATCACCCCCTGTCACCAGTGTCGCTAAGCGATCATTTTTCTGATCGCTGTATTAGTGTCGCTGGTGACGCTAGTTAGTGAGGTAAATATTTAGGTTCGCCGTCAGCGTTTTATAGCGTCAGGGACCCCCATATACTATCTAATAAATGTTTTAACCCCTTGATTGCCCCCTAGTTAACCCTTTCACCACTGATCACCGTATAACCGATACGGGTGACGCTGGTTAGTTTGTTTATTTTTTATAGTGTCAGGGCACCCGCCGTTTATTACCGAATAAAGGTTTAGCCCCCCGATCGCCCGGCGGTGATATGCGTCGCCCCAGGCAGCGTCAAATTAGCGCCAGTACCGCTAACACCCACACACGCAGCATGCGCCTCCCTTAGTGGTATAGTATCTGTACGGATCAATATCTGATCCGATCAGATCTATACTAGCGTCCCCAGCAGTTTAGGGTTCCCAAAAACGCAGTGTTAGCGGGATCAGCCCAGATACCTGCTAGTACCTGCGTTTTGTCCCTCCGCCCAGCCCACCCAAGTGCAGTATCGATCGATCACTGTCACTTACAAGGCACTAAACGCATAACTGCAGCGTTCGCAGAGTCAGGCCTGATCCCTGCGATCGCTAACAGTTTTTTTGGTAGCATTTTGGTGAACTGGCAAGCACCAGCCCCAGGCAGCGTCAGGTTAGCGCCAGTACCGCTAACACCCACGCACGCACCGTACACCTCCCTTAGTGGTATAGTATCTGATCGCATCAATATCTGATCCGATCAGATCTATACTAGCGTCCCCAGCAGTTTAGGGTTCCCAAAAACGCAGTGTTAGCGGAATCAGCCCAGATACCTGCTAGCACCTGCGTTTTGCCCCTCCGCCCGGCCCAGCCCACCCAAGTGCAGTATCGATCGATCACTGACACTTACAAAACACTAAACGCATAACTGCAGCGTTCGCAGAGTCAGGCCTGATCCCTGCGATCGCTAACAGTTTTTTTTGTAGCGTTTTGGTGAACTGGCAAGCACCAGCCCCAGGCAGCGTCAGATTAGCGCCAGTACCGCTAACACCCACGCACGCACTGTACACCTCCCTTAGTGGTATAGTATCTGATCGCATCAATATCTGATCCGATTAGATCTATACTAGCGTCACCAGCAGTTTAGGGTTCCCAAAAACGCAGTGTTAGCGGGATCAGCCCAGATACCTGCTAGCACCTGCGTTTTGCCCCTCCGCCCGGCCCAGCCCAGCCCACCCAAGTGCGGTATCGATCGATCACTGTCACTTACAAAACACTAAACGCATAACTGCAGCGTTCGCAGAGTCAGGCCTGATCCCTGCGATCGCTAACAGTTTTTTGGTAGTGTTTTGGTGAACTGGCAAGCGCCAGCGGCCTAGTACACCCCGGTCGTAGTCAAACCAGCACTACAGTAACACGTGGTGACGTGGCGAGTCCCATAAGTGCAGTTCAAGCTGGTGAGGTGGCAAGCACAAGTAGTGTCCCGCTGCCACCAAAAAGACAAACACAGGCCCGTCGTGCCCATAGTGCCCTTCCTGCTGCATTCGCCAATCCTAATTGGGAACCCACCGCTTCTGCAGCGCCCGTACTTCCCCCATTCACATCCCCAACCAAATGCAGTCGGCTGCATGAGAGGCATTTTTATGTCCTCCCGAGTACCCCTACCCAGCGAACCCCCCAAAAAAGATGTCGTGTCTGCAGCAAGCGCGGATATAGGCGTGACACCCGCTATTATTGTCCCTCCTGTCCTGACAATCCTGGTCTTTGCATTGGTGAATGTTTTGAACGCTACCATTCACTAGTTGAGTATTAGCGTAGGGTACAGCATTGCACAGACTAGGCACACTTTCACAGGGTCTCCCAAGATGCCATCGCATTTTGAGAGACCCGAACCTGGAACCGGTTACCGTTATAAAAGTTAGTTACAAAAAAAAGTGTAAAAAAAAAAAAAACACAAACAAAAATATAAAATAAAAATAGTTGTTGTTTTATTGTTCTCTCTCTCTCTATTCTCTCTCTCTATTGTTCTGCTCTTTTTTACTGTATTCTATTCTGCAATGTTTTATTGTTATTGTTATTGTTATTGTTATTGATTGTTATTGTTATTGTTATTGTTATTGTTATTGATTGTTATTGTTATTGTTATTATGTTTTATCATGTTTGTTTTTCAGGTGTGTAATTATTTACACTTTACTGTGCTTTATTGTTAACCATTGTTAACCATTTTTTTGTCTTCAGGTACGCCATTCACGACTTTGAGTGGTTATACCAGAATGATGCCTGCAGGTTTAGGTATCATCTTGGTATCATTCTTTTCAGCCAGCGGTCGGCTTTCATGTAAAAGCAATCCTAGCGGCTAATTAGCCTCTAGACTGCTTTTACAAGCCGTGGGAGGGAATGCCCCCCCCCCCACCGTCTTCCGTGTTTTTCTCTGGCTCTCCTGTCTCAACAGGGAACCTGAGAATGCAGCCGGTGATTCAGCCAGCTGACCATAGAGCTGATCAGAGACCAGAGTGGCTCCAAACATCTCTATGGCCTAAGAAACCGGAAGCTACGAGTATTTCATGACTTAGATTTCGCCGGATGTAAATAGCGCCATTGGGAAATTGGGGAAGCATTTTATCACACCGATCTTGGTGTGGTCATTTGCTTTGAGGGCAGAGGAGAGATCTAGGGTCTAATAGACCACAATTTTTTCAAAAAAGAGTACCTGTCACTACCTATTGCTATCATAGGGGATATTTACATTCCCCGAGATAACAATAAAAATGATTAAAAAAAAAAATATGAAAGGAACAGTTTAAAAGTAAGATTAAAAAAGCAAAAAAATAATAAAGAAAAAAAAAAAAAAAAAAAAAAACACCCCTGTCGCCCCCTGCTTTCGCGCTAAGGCGAACGCAAGCGGCGGTCTGTCGTCAAACGTAAACAGCAATTGCACCATGCATGTGAGGTATCACCGCGAAGGCCAGATCGAGTGCAGTAATTTTTCCAGTAGACCTCCTCTGTAAATCTAAAGTGGTAACCTGTAAAGGCTTTTGAAGGCTTTTAAACATGTATTTATTTTGTTGCCACTGCACGTTTGTGCGCAATTTTAAAGCATGTCATGTTTGGTATCCATGTACTCGGCCTGAGATCATCTTTTTTATTTCATCAAACATTTGGGCAATATAGCGTGTTTTAGTGCATTAAAATTAAAAAAAGTGTGTTTTTTCCCCAAAAAATGCGTTTGAAAAATCGCTGCGCAATTACTGTGTGAAAAAAAAAAATGAAACACCCACCATTTTAATCTGTAGGGCATTTGCTTTAAAAAAATATATAATGTTTGGGGGTTCAAAGTAATTTTTTTGCAAAAAAAAAAAACTTTTTCATGTAAACAATAAGTGTCAGAAAGGGCTTTGTCTTCAAGTGGTTAGAAGAGTGGGTGATGTGTGACATAAGCTTCTAAATGTTGTGCATAAAATGCCAGGACAGTTCAAAACCCCCCCAAATGACCCCATTTTGGAAAGTAGACACCCCAAGCTATTTGCTGAGAGGCATGTCGAGTCCATGGAATATTTTATATTGCGACACAAGTTGCGGGAAAGAGACAAATTTTTTTTTTTTTTTTTTTTTTTTGCACAAAGTTGTCACTAAATGATATATTGCTCAAACATGCCATGGAAATATATGAAATTACACCCCAAAATACATTCTGCTGCTTCTCCTGAGTACGGGGATACCACATGTGTGAGACTTTTTGGGAGCCTAGCCGCGTACGGGACCCCGAAAACCAAGCACCGCCTTCAGGCTTTCTAAGGGCGTGAATTTTTGATTTCACTCTTCACTGCCTATCACAGTTTCGGAGGCCATGGAATGCCCAGGTGGCACAAAACCCCCCCAAATGACCCCATTTTGGAAAGTAGACACCCCAAGCTATTTGCTGAGAGGTATAGTGAGTATTTTGCAGACCTCACTTTTTGTCACAAAGTTTTGAAAATTGAAAAAAGAAAAAAAAAAATGTTTTTTCTTGTCTTTCTTCATTTTCAAAAACAAATGAGAGCTGCAAAATACTCACCATGCCTCTCAGCAAATAGCTTGGGGTGTCTACTTTCCAAAATGGGGTCATTTGGGGGGGTTTTGTGCCACCTGGGCATTCCATGGCCTCCGAAACTGTGATAGGCAGTAAAGAGTGAAATCAAAAATTTTCACCCTTAGAAATCCTGAAGGCAGTGATTGGTTTTTGGGGTCCAGTACGCGGCTAGGCTCCCAAAAAGTCCCACACATGTGGTATCCCCATACTCAGGAGAAGCAGCTAAATGTATTTTGGGGTGCAATTCCACATATGCCCATGGCCTGTGTGAGCAATATATCATTTAGTGACAACTTTATGAAAAAAAAAAAAAAAAAAAAAAAAAAGTGTCACTTTCCCGCAACTTGTGTCAAAATATAAAATATTCCATGGACTCAATATGCCTCTCAGCAAATAGCTTGGGGTGTCTACTTTCCAAAATGGGGTCATTTTGGGGGGTTTTGTGCCACCTGGGCATTCCATGGCCTCCGAAACTGTGATAGGCAGTGAAGAGTGAAAGCAAAAATTTACACCCTTAGAAATCCTGAAGGCGGTGATTGGTTTTCGGGGCCCCGTACGCGGCTAGGCTCCCAAAAAGTCCCACACATGTGGTATCCCCATACTCAGGAGAAGCAGCTAAATGTATTTTGGGGTGAAATTCCACATAGGCCCATGGCCTGTGTGAGCAATATATCATTTAGTGACGACTTTTTGTAAATATTTTTTTTTTTTTTTTTTTTGTCATTTTTCAATCACTTGGGACAAAAAAAATAAATATTCAATGGGTTCAACATGCCTCCCAGCAATTTCCTTGGGGTGTCTACTTTCCAAAATGGGGTCATTTGGGGGGGTTTTGTACTGCCCTGCCATTTTAGCACCTCAAGAAATGACATAGGCAGTCATAAACTAAAAGCTGTGTAAATTCCAGAAAATGTACCCTAGTTTGTAGACGCTATAACTTTTGCGCAAACCAATAAATATACGCTTATTGACATTTTTTTTACCAAAGACATGTGGCCGAATACATTTTGGCCTAAATGTATGACTAAAATTTAGTTTATTGGATTTTTTTTATAACAAAAAGTAGAAAATATCATTTTTTTTCAAAATTTTCGGTCTTTTTCCGTTTATAGCGCAAAAAATAAAAACCGCAGAGGTGATCAAATACCATCAAAAGAAAGCTCTATTTGTGGGAAGAAAAGGACGCAAATTTCGTTTGGGTACAGCATTGCATGACCGCGCAATTAGCAGTTAAAGCGACGCAGTGCCAAATTGGAAAAAGACCTCTGGTCCTTAGGCAGCATAATGGTCCGGGGCTCAAGTGGTTAAGCCGCACATCGAAGCAAGCCCACTCGTGATGGAATGTGGCAACCTCAGCCTGGGCTCCCACCAAGCTATGCCCCAGCGTATTTTATTCCACCCCTCGGCGGATAAAGCTCTGAGGGGCAGAGTGAAATACAGTGGGGCATGGCCTGGCGAGAGTGCAGGCTGAGGTTGCCACATTTCATCACAAGTGGGCATGCTTTGATGTGCAGCTTAAGAGATAGTCATACTTCCACACACTTTGAAGCAAACATGCTTTATTATATTGCTCAATTCTGTTCAATTTTGCTGCCTGTGGCCCAAGAGGAAGCTTAGAATAGATGCAATTAGAATCTAGACTCCAACACAGGCAAGATGAACATTATCTAGGAGTCACAGGTGACTCATTAGCCACTGTCTGGAGAGTACTGTGTTATAGCAAATGTAATTTGTACATATTCTAGTGTAAAGTTTAGCCTAGCTTACGAATTCCAGCTAGCTGACATACTACCAACAAATATTTAGGTGTTAACAGTTATATCACCTGTTAAAGGTCACATATCATCAAAAGTTTGAATAGCTATAGAGGAGTAGCAGAGTCATATTTTACTCACTCAGCCTTCATCACACTGCTTTAAATACAGTACATACCATCTATTCCCAGTGTTTGTGCATTTGGTTCAACAGACCAACTGAGCAACTATTTTAATCTTTGCAAGGATCCTCAGAAATGTCACAGGAAATGAATAATGTTATCATTCAGCTGTAATATCTGATGGATCAAAAAGTCACTGTTTTGCATTTTAAACAGAACGCATGTCATGCTATTTGCCTGCTAGGTAATTTTTATCTGGATTCAGGTTTCCACATTTAATTATGGGTACAATTTGCTATGGCACAATAGGCTGATAAATAAGCATGCATATTATCAATGACATTAACCTTTCAGCTATGCAGAGCTTTTGTGCCTGAAATAGCACTTTTACAATCTGTGCCCTCTTTTTAAGACCCAGTCATTATGTGGTGTATTTATAGCAGAAATTAGTGGTAGGTGGTTGAATTGGAGCCATGACTCATCAGCTCTTCATTAATAGAAGGGGATAATTTTGGCAATGATTTACTTTCTTGGAAGCAATCTGCTCCTTTCTTATTTTCCGATGATTTTGGGTGATATAAATAAATGTGCATTACTCTATAGGTAATTATTGCTTCTGTTTTGTCACTTAGACTTGTTATTAGAGCACATAAGATTCTATAAGTAAGGAGTAGGCGTGCGTTCAACAGGAAATACCCTGCTAAAGCAGCAGCTGAATGCCCGCTAGAAAAGAAATTACATGAGTAGGCAACAAATTTCTGTCACATTGTTTTATACAGCTAGAGAGAGAAAGGGAGAAAGGCAATAAAAAAATTGATCCATGGACCATAAGCCATGGCCTTGTCTGGTACTATGTATTTCATCCAGCACTATAATATCTAGAGAGGCTAGCACCTGCACCGACTGTCTTAACCTTATGTGTATGTGATTCTATCAGAAGTGAAAACTTTGCCAGCAACATGTTCCTTGATATTCAACTTTTAGCTCACCCAGGATCCTCAACAGGCTAAGTGCTTACTTAAAGGAGTAGTACAGCCAACACTTGTTTGGGTGTAGTTCTCATGTGGATCACAGAACTGCAGTTTGTTCTGCACTCCTGTGACCCATTTTCGGCCGCTGTCAGCTGATGTCACAGAGCCAGTCCAGGCTCATGATCCACCCACATGCCTGGACCGGCCCCCAGCTCAGCCTCTGAACAAGCCACTGGGAGCCTGAGCTGGCCGCTCTCACCCCCTCAACAGCCCAGCACTCCAGTGAGCAAGGAGGGGCAGAGCAGACCGCAGTGACTGACAGTCACCAGCTCTCTGCTCAGAGAACCCTGCGAGCCAAGCGATTGGCGATGTTTGATCGCTCAGTTTTAGAGCTGGCGGGGGACAGATGCAGCATCAGACTGATGCTGCATCCACCTAGGTAAGTATGATTCTTAAAAAACAAATCCCATACTTCTCTTTTAAGGTACAAGCAAAGGCTCCTATATGCTAGTCTAAACATGTGCTGCATAAGCTTCAAGAAGTATGAGTCAAATTCTCCTTCATTTGTGTCTCACACACTTCTCCAGTACCAGACACTGCAGCTTACAGTGAGAGGGTTTTAATCCTGTCAATCCAGAAAGCAGTGAGCAGGACTAGGTGTAGTCAGGTGCTGATTGACAAGCTACAGGCTTGTCAATCAGCAGTGACACTGTTGATAGCCAACTTTTTTTTTTGGCCCACTGTAGTGAAAGCAGGCCCAGCCAACATGAAAGTGGCAAAACTGCTCTGAATTCAGAAGCAGTGTAGCATTGTTGCCACCCTATCACAGGAAGCTACATTAGGTGGTCTATATTGGCAGGATCCACAGGTATTTGTGGGATTTTGCAGGTGGCCCCAGAAACAACTGTAAGTGCAGATGCGCTGCTGCCAAATATTTTTTTTTTTTTTTAACAGAAGGCTATATTTATGCTTCTAAAATAATAATGAAGTTCTGGAGAAAATATAATAAAGATTTATTTAAAAAAGCAATAAAAAATGCAATGATTGTGCACAAAAGCTACACTGAGGTTGGCAAAGTCTTTAGCAATTATTCAAGAAAAGAAAGCAACAAAACTGTCACATACAGAACATTTTCACAGCTTTATGTCACATTTTCAGCTCACTGTGAGACTTACACAGGGCACAAAAGAAAAGTAATGCCTATGCTTGTTAATAACACCTCTTGCTCCAAATAAAAGGGATAGGTCGGATGTAACAGTAAGTATTTTTTTGCCATCTCAAGTTTATTAAATGCTATGAACCTAGTGGTATAGGAAATGTGACAAGATAACATGCAGAAGAACAAGCAAGATACAAAAGATACAGAAAGAATATGTATGTACAGCACAAAAAGTGGTCATCTTTCATCTACGCTGATAATGAGTAACATGGAGGAACCCAAGAAAACTCTCGGAGGCCCATTCACACTATATGTGTTTGCTTTTGGCTTATGTCCTATGAGCTCAGTACACACAAATGCACTGGGTTGGTGTGTGCTAAAAAGGGGGAAATACTGCATTTTTACATAGCAAAGCATGATGTGATAAACTAAGCCAAATAATAACATGCTGCGGTGCAAAAAGATGATTGCAACGTCATTTCTGTAACATTTCAATACAATTTTAAAAGAAAAGAAAAAATAAGTAAATGATCTGCATTGTAACAGCACATTGCGCCCCCGTCCCTCATAGAGCAGAACAGCGGGCATGGGCACGCACTATACAGAGCATTAGTTATTAACTCCTTCCCTTGAGGGTTTTAATGGTTAGTAGGGATTAATACTTCATCAAAGAAGGAAGTTCTCAGCAATTTCTTTTTTTTTAAGTCAATACATTTTTTCAGTTTAAAAAAATACAATAATTTTACACCAATGTCTGATTCTATGATTGTAATACCAGTGAAAGGCATTCCCCCATATCTGCTTAGCTTAAAGGATAGAGTACTAATGGCTCGATTCTATGGGAGAGAAGCTTGAAAAATGAAAGAACTAAACAAAAGGGGGGAAACAGCAAACAGAAAGGAGAAGGCATAGGGGACAAGGAGCAGTATCACCTGCTTTTCTTTTTGTTATACCAAAAGCCTTACAACTGGGGTGCTCAACCTTTTGAAGAGCGAAGACAACTTAAGTGATTTGGAAACCGGTTGTTGGCCACAATGAAATTGGCATAATGAAGATTTTAAACAAAAATCAAGATCATCATTTCCCGTGGGACCAATCTTCGTTGGATGCTTACTGACTGCTTAATCACAATCACAAAAAGAAAAAAAAACGGACAGGTAAACCTGATCAGGCCGATCATGTGAAAGGATCCTTACTTTTTAATACAATTTTTCTTAATATGTATACACCTGTAGATACATCTAAATTTGCTCAATTTTCTCTAATATATACATACATACATACAAGTGTGAAAATTATTCAGAATGGAAGAGACCTAATAACCAAGATCTCAAAAAAGTTTATCTAGGATTCACAGGATTTTGCTCAAGACAGTTTTTACATGGTTCCATAAAAATCAAGGATCAGTTCATCAAATCAATGTCCAGAGCAATTGCAGACATCTTAGGACTCTTATGCCCCGTACACACGGTCGGACTTTGTTCGGACATTCTGACAACAAAATCCTAGGATTTTTTCCGACGGATGTTGGCTCAAACTTGTCTTGCATACACACGGTCACACAAAGTTGTCGGAAAATCCGATCGTTCTGAACGCGGTGACGTAAAACACGTACGTCGGGACTATAAACGGGGCAGTGGCCAATAGCTTTCATCTCTTTATTTATTCTGAGCATGCGTGGCACTTTGTCCGTCAGCTTTGTGTACACATGATCGGAATTTCCGACAACGGATTTTGTTGTCAGAAAATTTTATCTCCTGCTCTCCAACTTTGTGTGTCGGAAAATCCGATGGAAAATGTCCGATGGAGCCCACACACGGTCGGAATTTCCGACAACACGCTCCGATCGGACATTTTCCATCAGAAAATCCGACCGTGTGTACGGGGCATAATAGCTCAGAGCAAGATGAATGTAGTGAGAGGTAACCCTTCTGACTATTCCTCAGAGCAGAGACAATAGCCTAGCAGAGGTCAAGGTCACAGAGAAAGACCTAATAGGGGCAATATAGCGTATTGTAATGAATATTCTTTTTATCACAGGCTATGCACTCTCTAGGGCAGGAGTCTCAAACTGGCGGCCCTCCAGCTGTTGCAAAACTACAAGTCCCATGAGGCATTGCAAGGCTGACAGTTACAAGCATTGACTCCCACAGGCAGAGGCATGGCATGATGGGACTTGTAGTTTTGCAACAGCTGGAGGACTGCCAGTTTGAGACCCCTGCTCTAGGGAATCAAGAACAGGGACCAAGAGGGGCATATAAGAGACCAGGTGTCATTGTATGATGAAGTGGAGGTAGCAGGGTCTAGTGGAACTAGTGAGAGTCTTTAATCTGTCATTCATACAATGTAGTCCAGACCACATTAGAGTTCTTGAAAGGGGCTTGTAATTTGCCTCTTCTGCTGATTCTGAATTATTTGAATAGATTAAATAGATTACATAGATTAAAGGAAAGCATAAGACACCCTTGTGCACCTCTTCAAAAGATACATAGAGAGCCTGAGGCTTTTAGAATCTTTACAAAATGAAAACACTGGTGGTACAACAGAAACTGCTTTACTGATTTGAAATTTAAGAGTGATTTCACTACTCCTTTTTCCCAGTGTGGAAGTATTCAGTTATTCATAAAAACTGGTAGCAAATGACCTTGGTGTATTGTGAAAAAGGAGAGGGGAAAAAAGAGGAAGAACATTTACTCTTACATCTAAGGAAAGGAGATCTATTGATGAGATAAGTGCAAGTAAAGAGTTGGTTATAAAATTCACCAACAAAGGCAACAATTTAGTACTCATGGATCACTTCTTTTTACCTAAAAATGTATTTAGAAATACTAACTAATGATAAAAACCATGACATATTAGTAATAGATCAAGCGAATACTTGGAGAAAATAAAAAACATTTTGAGGGAAGCACTTGACAGTAAATTACTGTCGAAAGAAGAGTTCAATTAGATTACGAATAATAATCCAGCAAGATTTTACTCCTTAGCAAATGTACACAAAAACTAGGAAAAAACACTGGATGTCCCATTGTGTCTGGAAGTCAAATTTTAACAGACAGTGCAATTAAATACTTTGAAAACATTTTGAGACCATATCTGTATGCATTTTCATATATAGAGGGCACTAGGAATTTTTTCAACAAATTATTAGATTTGACAATTTCTGATGATGTATTTCTAGCCAGTCTTGAAGTTGAAGCCTTATATAGCAAGATAAGAAACACACTGGGACTTTAAAGGTCTGGGACAGGGTAAATTGTCCCCGCCTACCTCAACTTTAGCACAGCTAGGTGGTTTCCCTTAGTTCCCTCCTGGAGAGAATATCGCCTTTTTAAAAACTTGGAGTAGGGGTGGGAACTCGACTTGTCTAAAATTAGCCCCCACAGGAGGACTCTTGTCCTTGGATGGGCTCCGACGTTCCTATAGGGCATTTCCTATGGAAACTTGGCGCCACAGGTAGCTGAGAGTTTTTTTTATAGAAGCTAGTACCTAAACTATGCCCATATGATTCTTTAACACCCTTTGAATCCATGTGTGAAAATATTGGGGAACATAAACATTTAATCTCACAAATGTATAGATACCTACTAACCATTCACTCCCAGATGACTCCTCATTTCATGCGAGAATGGTAAATGGAGCTGGGACTAGAATTTACACCACACCAGGTCCAGAAAATTATTAAACTATCTCATGTGTCTTCAGTTAGATCTAAGACCCAGGAGTCATGTTACAAATTTGTGTCTCGCTGGTACAAAACACCTTCATGACTGCAATTATTGGCGGGGCTGCAACCAGGAAGGCACCTTTATGCACCTATTGTGGCATTGCCCCAAGATTAAAAAATGTTTTCAGAGGTCTCGCCTTGGGTTAAAAAACTACACAGATTCGATTTACCCCTCTTCACTATCTGTTCCATGCCACCCCCTCCTCTTTTAAGTCCTGCAAACATAGTGTCAATCCACACCTCTTGAATGCTGCCAAGAGCCTTTTACCCAAATTCTAGAAACAACCTACTTGCCCTACTTTACAAGACTGGAAACGGGAGGTGGACAGGGTGATAGAGGCAGAGCACTGGGTCTATACCGTTAAAAACAACCTAGAGAAATTCCACGATATTTGGTCCAGCTGGATGTACTTATCTTTAGAAATTGATGACCCAAGTGGCATTGATTCCTGACCTTGGTTTCATTCTTTGTTTTCTTCGTGATTTTTCCACCTGACCATGTACTGACCCTTGGGTTTTAATAGATATCTTATATTAACACATCGTTTTTTTATTTTATTCCTAGAGTGACTTTAACCCGGTGAACTCAGTTGTTCCCCCCGCTCCCTATGGGGGCTCTATTGTAATTCCTTCCTTTTGTTATTGCTTTTTAGTATTGTTGCGTCCAGAACAACTATATATACTTGGGTATAGAGCATTAACCGTTTTATACTTTGAACAAAAGCAAAGAAAAAAAAAAACACTAGGTTGGACTTTGAAGGTAGATTGGATCAACAATATTGGTTAAAAATAATATTTTATTCATACATAAAAATAACATATAAACATACAAAATGTAAAATTTAAAAATATATATGTCCACCAACAGCCAAGGAGTGGCCAGAAAAAGAGGAAATCACATTTACCCAAATGACAAATGACGTTCAACAGTATGACGTCAAAAGAATGTGTAAGCCCTTGTGCGTTTACGCAATTCGCTGGATCACTTCTTCAGGACACACATGGGGAGGTACTGAAACAGGTCTCACTGGTTCGGGCATGTAGCAATGCCTGCATAAAGATGTCCTTGGGCGGGCAACAGAACAATGGAGTAGCCACAACTAAAATCCAAAATTGGCATAAACAGCCAGATAGTTGTACCTCTAGACTGCCGATACCCACCGACTTTATATAGAAACTTTCTTTTTTTTTATACCATTGTCCTTTTTGTACTGTAACCTGCGTGCCATCACATATTATAGATGATTGTGGGTTGATAAAGAATTAGTGATTGGAATAAGGGACATGCATACTTTGCTTCTTGTCTATGTACTGTTTCTTTTTCCTCTTTTGAGATGCAAACATGTTTTCTTTTTCAATAAAAAGAGATTATAAAAAAAAAAAAACACACAGGTGTTACAAGCATGTGAATACTTTTTGAGAATGAGTGGTAGTGATTTTCAGGCAGGAAAAAAATTTGTTTTGAAGCTTCTCCAGTTTATTTAATTACATGTTTAATGGAAACATCTACAGACTGTTAGTGGGCACAGAAATGGGTATGGCATGTGCACCAACTTTCATCAACCTATTGTTGGGTTGATACAGTCATTCAATAAGGTTCAATAAGGTTATTGAACAATCTAGAGACTCGCTACTGGGGAAAAATTAAGAATGAAAATCTTAGAACACAGATAATTGGCACATATCTTACACATAGGTAAGATACAGTATATAACATTATAAAAATGTATAGGCCAGTACTTTTGGACCACAAAGCTTTACATGGGTTTCTACCTAGGAACCTACCAATAACATATCGGCGGGGAAGAAATCTTAGAGATATTTTGGTCCATAGTCATCTGGACAATATTTCAACTATGATGCAAAGTCTAACATAGCTAACAGAAAAACCAAAGGGGTCACATCAATGCGGCCATTGTAAAGCTTGTCCATTTGTACAGACAGTAAGGGAATTTATTAATCCTAAAGCCATGAAGAATTTGACAATTAAACCCTTCTATAACTATAGTTAGAGTGGAGTATATATCTGACAAGCTGTCCATGTCCCCTACTATATGTAGTTAAAACCATTCACCAGTTAGAGAGGAGGGTTTTGGAACATGTGAATGATAGCCTTTTTCTATTTCATTCCTTAGTTATTAAGTCTTCCATTCTAAATAATTTCCCACTTGTATACATGTATATATGAGAAACATTTGAGCAAACCTAGATCCACAGATGTATATATAACAAAATCTGCATACATAAAGAGACAAGTAGCCCAACGCTGCACATTGTATATATAACAATTATGACATCTATGAAGCTGTGCTTTTAGGCATTATCACTATAGTAATGTTATATGATATTCTGGCAACAGAAGGAGCTGCTAACGCTGACGTTGTCCCGTACGTCATTGCGCACGTGACGTGATGATGTCATCATGTATGTGACATAATGACATAACTGCCTAATATGCTGACACATACATGCGGGTGTGGCATGAAGATGTTATCATGCAATTACCAATAACATTTTATATAAGAGGAAATTTAACAGGAAGACACCAGTAGCCATATGGCAATAATGATACTCACTGCTACTACTCAAAGCCTTTGATTTAGAGATAAAACATATTGGGTTTTTTAGCCCTGGCTTTTTGGGGCATGTTTTAAGCACCTTATAATTATAATTCTTTTGGGGGGAGCATTGAGACTTTTTGAGGTACTGATCGTTGACAGCTGAGCGTGTTCAGAGTAGACTTATCTAAGAAGGTGTTTTCTGTAAAATGTATTTAACTCAGATTAGGGTATTTATCTCCATTTAAACAGTCAGTAAGAATATACCTGCTAGGGATGTGTTGGCTGTAATGCAGCTGAAGCTCTGAGGCAAAGGCAAATGCGCAGGCGCGATCCTGCACAGATATTCGGTCGCTAATGCATACGCACATGCGCATGCGTATTTACCATTAGCACTGGCGCCAAATGGCCTATATATGTGCAGCAGCTGCACTAGTCCATTGCTGTCTGATCTGCAGCTTTACCCATGTTCCTGTTCCTGTGCCCTGTGTTTGATTTCTGTGTTTGACCCGGCTTATTCTGACCACTCTTGCACTCCACCTGTCCTGACCTTGGCTTGCCTTAAGACTTTGTTTATCTCTACACATCTGCTTGATATCCTGTTCCCAACCTCTGCCTGCACCTCGACCATTCTCTACCTGCCGTTTATGCTTATACCCAGGGCCGTTTTTTTCAATTGGGCACGCTGGGCAGTTGCCCGGGGGCCCTATTTGCCTGGAGGGCCCTACCTGGTCCCAGGGGCCAGGGCCGATCCTCAGCGCAGCAGTGCTGCAATTTACTTCAGAAGACTGGGTGCGTGCATCCGCGTCGTGCACTGCACTGGGCCACTGGTTGCTCACTTGCTAGAATCGCCGGCCGCCCGGCGTCTAGCTTAGTACCCAGTGACGTCAGTCAGTGAGTCAGAGGCCGCGGCCGCCCCAGCATTCAAAGCGCACCGCAGCCAGTGAACAAGCTCCGCCCACCTCTGCTGTTCCTCAGACAGCATTGCTCAGAGGGATCGGAGCAGCGGTGAGCAGTCTCACTTTCAGCGCTGCAGCGGACCGAAACTTTCAGTTTCTGAAGAGATTCAGATTGATTGATGATCTTGTGCCATCCCCCCATCTTCATCACATCTTGGCATTGAAAAGACGGCCCGGCCACTGCCTCCATCTGGTATTTATATTCGGTATGATGATGTATTGCAGAACAATACCCATGTAGATGGCATGTAATGTATAGCACAGTCCCAACATACACTGCCCTGCAACCTGCTGACCCCCATATACCGCCCTGCAACCTGCTTACCTCCTGCTGACCTCTGTACACCTCCCTGCAACCTGCTGACCTCCGGTACACTGCCCTGCAACCTGCTGACCTTCGGTACACTGCCCTACAACCTGTTGACCCCCATATACCGCCCTGCAACCTGCTGACCTCCGTACACTGCCCTGCAACCTGCTGACCCCCGTATACCGCCCTGCAACCTGCTGACCCCCATATACCGCCCTGCAGCCTGCTGACCTCCTGCTGACCTCTGTATACTGCCATGCAACCTGCTGACCTCCAGTACACCGCCCTGCAACCTGCTGACCCCCATATACCGCCCTGCAACCTGCTGTCCTTTCGTACACTGCCCTGCAACCTGCTGACCTCCTGCTGACCTCTGTACACTGCCCTGCAACCTGCTGACCTCTGTGATTTTTATCCTCGTGCGTGATTGTGTAGACAGGGCCCCAGTGCACTGTATTGCCCGGGGCCTATAATGCTCTTAAGGTGGCCCTGCTTATACCTGATCATCTATTGCTGATCTGATTTGTCTGATCCTGCATCCAGTCATCTGTATGTCCTGCTCTGCATTGTGCCTAGAGATGCTGGTCCTGTATCTGCTTTGTGCTGCCAGTCTTAATGCATCTGTTACCAGCTACTGCCTACCCAGCCTGGGGTCTGCTGCTCTTGCTGCCATCCGCTGCTTCAGCTGTCCAGACCAACTATGGTGACGCACCTGCCACGCACCCCTGCAACCAATGGAAGATCTTACAGGCACTTATACTTCACCACGCTCTCGCGGCCACTGTCGCAACATCAGTGGTCCTTAAGCCGAGGCTGAATGAAAGGTCTCCCTCTACACAGGCACTGCCACAAAGGTACGTGACAATACCCTTTTTTTGAGTGAGCTCATATTGGAATACTTACCGTTTTACTGGAATAGATAGGGAGATTATACTCCTCCTAATTGGAATTACTCTCACAGTAGACTTGTCTGAGAAAGAGGTCTTTGGAATGTTTATGGAGCTATGATCAGAGCATGTATCTTCATTTGAATAGTAAGTAAGAATATACTAAGAGCTCAGTTTCACATACATACTTTTTTCCTGGAATAAACAGAGAGGTCATATCATTCCTAATAGGACTCTATGCTCCCCCTGTTAGTATCAAGCCACATTGTTTTATAAACTTGTGGAATGAAAGTATATTTTAAACTTCTTGAAATAAAAGTAATACTTTTACTGCAGATTTCTGTAGTAAAAAGATCCCAAGTAATTGTACACTAATACTTGGAATGTCAAAAAGATATAATATTGTAGAGCACTGTTTACCAAACATGAATCATTATAATTAGAAAGCCTCTATAGAATCCTATTTATGATATTGCAGCCCACGGAGAGATTAAATCAATACATGTATGGTTGAAAACTACAGTCTCATTTGGATTCCCTCGGAAAGACAGATATTTACAACCGCAAGCAAGTGAATTAGAAAGGTTGCCGGTATGTATATCCTGCTTTGAGAAGTAGTTGCTGGTAATGGCGTATTTTACTACTTTCCTAGGGTCTCATTCCCAATACACTACCATGGTGTTCCAAAGATATCAGACTTTCTCAAATCTATGTTCATGGAAA